>OV656738.1:12500000-13125000 GCA_927399415.1 Macaria notata | reverse complement strand
GCGGATTGCGGCAGCATTTAGGTATTAAAGAAGTATATAGTCTACAAAGTGACATATGCCTTTTATATCGAAAACCGTGAGCTATGGCAAATGACATGGCATGACAAAAAGAGCTAACAAACCAAATACCTTTCCTCTCGTCTCCAGAGCCATCGTTGCTGTCCTGGCTGAAGGTGTTCTTCGGAGAGAAGATGTCCGTATCACTCTCCTTGCTACCCTTCTCATCTTCTACTGAGCTGTCTGTGCCTTTGTCAGGGGTCTTCTCCGTCTTCTCAACTTTAGTCTTTTCGTTCTTATCGGTCTTTTCGACTTTAATCTTTTCAATTTTGTCGACTTTATCAGCCTTTTCAGTTTTAATCTTGTCAGTTTTCTCGGTCTTTTCGGCCTTGGTTTTTTCATTCTTTTCGGTCTTTTCATTCTTATTGGTAGGTTCTTGGCGTGGTTTTTGAGGTAACGGTGGAGAGGGTTCTGCCCACCAGTAGTCTAGTTCCAGTCTCGATCTACTGCCGAACTGAAATAAATATAAATTAGAAAGAAGAGAAAATATACCTGACGAAGGCTTTGACCGCCAGGTATAGCGTATATATATGTTCAAGAAATTCTATGGTTGAAAGTGGAGCATACCTGTACTTAATAATATGAATCTAGCTCCTTATCGAGACTAAAACACACCGCAAGGTGCTTTAAGACAGATAAATCTATCTGTTTATCTGTTTCTCTATTTATCTGTTTATTTAATCGCTCATCACGCAAAAACGACAGAACAGATCATCATGATTTATGGTATGAAGGTAGTATGAGGTCTTAGGAGTGTCACAGGCTACTTTATATCCTGAAAGCGAGTGAAGCCTCGGGCGTGCACTAGTATTACATATAGTATTAAATTTAATAAAATAAATTAATTTTCTCCATTTAAATGCCTGCGATACAGGTATTTTTCAGGACCTACCGGTACCATACAATGTAATACGAAAAACTGTTAACAATTAAGTAAAAGTCAGATTTGTAATCTCTTTTCTATAAATAAATGTATTTGTATTTGTAGTGTCTCACCATGAGGTAGAGGTCCCCCACGGTGAGGCCCCCCGCGTCGCGCGCGCTCCAGCCGGTGCGTATCTGGCGCAGCGCGAGCTCCACGTCCATGTCGGGCTTGTCGTCCGCCTCGCGGTCGGACTCCATCACCAGCGTGTAGATGCTCCCGCCGCGCTTCTTCGGACGGATGCGGAATTTTACCTGGAAACCATACAGTTAAATTTAGTTATGTTAAAATTCGCAAAGACGCAATTTGACCAAATGGTAATTACGTACATATATTTGTCTTTTTCTGTAATTAGGGCTTTCAAAACGCAAAAAGTAGCATTTCCTCCTGTGAATTTTTTACAAACACAACAAAAATACAGTAGGGACTGGCTATCTTTTTCGTCTTGGTAAATTCTACAAATGATTATACAAACCTTCAAATTATTTAACTTTCTATCCTTTCCCTTCCCGTGATCGCTTTCATTGTCCGAGTCACTCTTGTTGTACTTCTCATCATCTTCCATCTCGGATAAGCTATCCTTCTCTTTCTCAGACATATCTCTGTCCCGCTCTCGCGCGGCTTCTTCGGGTCGAGATGAATCTTCGCGCTCTTTCAGATCCTCTTTGTCTTCCTTTTCTATGTCTTCTTCTGAAATAGATAAATGTACCAAACTTATTAACTAACAATTATGTAGAGGGTTTGTACTTTTCTTTTCGCTAAAACAAACAAACAAAACAAATCATTGATTAACTTAATTTTGATTTATAACAAAGGAAATGAAACGATACTTCGAAACTACGATACTACGAGACATATGTAAATTTTATGATTTTGGGGTTTTCATTGCACAAAATACTAGGATTAATAGTAGAAACCAGAAAATATGTAATATAATATTCTATATATATTATATATGATAATATTCTTTTATGTAACTTACCAGTAGGATTCTTCAAGTCTTCCTCTTTAATTTCCTTCTCATCTTCTGTGCTAGGTCCTTCTTCTATATTGTTCTTATAGCTCGCCATGAGCTCTATACCATCGATAGCTGTTTCTTCTATATTGATCAACTTGTCTTCTTCTAGACGCGCTTTCTTCTGGTCTACTTCTTTGTCCTTCTCGGTCGTGCTGTCTTTGCGTTGACGTTTCGGTGTACGGATTTTGGGTGAAGAGCCTGTAGTAGATTATTAATATCAAATTACTTGTATGCACGTGCTTGTATAATCTGTTTCTTCTCGCAAAACTCAGGAACAAGACTTTTTCGTAGAATTCATTCAATGGGGATCGAAGTACTTTATGATGGGTCCCACGGAAAATGGTGTATATATCAGTGATGGTGTAAGTGTGGATGCATCTTCGAGTGTTTGTGTGTATTATATGTATGTGTGTGTCTTACCGGCGGGCGCCATGCGTTGCAGGTAGGAGCTGTAGCAGATGTTCTGGCTGGAGAGCTGCGCGCTCGGCCGCACCACGGGCAGGTGCACCTCCGCGCCCGGACGGGGGCCCACGTGGAGGGTCAGCCCGTCTGCGGAGTTATGGAATGGTCGTTTTACTAAGGAGCATCATTATTCAAGCTGCAGATATCCACAGACCAACAGGCGGCGTGCTTCCCGCCTCCTCACAGCGAGCGGCAAGACTGCCGCGCCATAAATGCATTGCATGCATGCATTGTAACCCTGCTGTCAGCTGGAAGTATTTGCTTGAGATTTCCAATGATAAGCAATTGTCAACGTCACGTCGTCATCACTCTTAAATGATTGGGTGTTGTTAGTAGTTCTTATAGTTGGCATATCTCATCTAGTAGGTACATGCGTTATAACCTTTCTTTCTGATAAACATGATTCTTTTATGATTCAATATAATTAATAACCTTCAGTAAGAAGATCATTATCCGAGTCAAGTTGTTCTGCCTCATGCGAAGCCGCATCGTCGAATGGATCGTCGTACTTGAATCCAGGCTGGTAAGTGGTTAAAGAAATTGTTTATTACACACTATATTTAATTATAAATACATTTTTGTGAAAAATGCACACACCACTACAATCATCAACAAATACAGCTCAGCAAATGAAAACTACGAAAAAAATATTGATCCTCGATTTCTAGAACGACAATCAGTTTGTTGACTCTCCCATCCAAACATTGTCTACTCTATTTTTCAGCCAATGAAACCACAAAGAAATAAAAGCACTAGCTGTAGTTTAAAAAACCTAGCCTCATGTCTCTCGGTTAATATGGATGAACAAAAAGCACTAGAGATAGATGAATAAAATAAAATAGCCTTTATTGATCATTAACAAATGTTAATAATTATGTTGAATTAAACAAAACTATTGACATTATCATAATATGAATCGTTTCTTCAGTATATCTTTAGGGCATCCAACATTTGGTGAAGACCTCTTCCATGCGTGTCCACAGTTTCCTGTCTTGCGCCTGTCTCGTCCATGTGACGCCCGCTACTTGCGTGGACTTTCCGGGACATTGCACACAGCTCTATCTAGCCCCACACTAAGCAAACGCTTGTGTCATGGGTACTAGACAACGGATAATCTTTTGTAAATACATACTTATTATACATACAAACGACCAGACTCAACACAAGTAATTATAAATTTTGAAATTCATAAATACTTTTGTCACGCGGGAATCGAACCCGCAACCCTAGATTAGAAAGCAGAGCCACTACCAACTAAGCTAACAGGCCAGTCAATAATATAAATATGTAGTAAAAGGATACATATACCTGTTATACACACCTATAATAATAATTTAATCAAATCGAAAATTGTAGTGTGCACAACTATACGTTTTAAAGGGGTATAAAGGCTATTTTTTATTTATAAAAGGATACGATCCCTTGCCAGCGCTTGGCCAGCGCGGCTATAAAGGCGCGCAGCGCGGCGGTGGGCGGCACGGCGGCGAGCAGGCGCGGGTTGTGCGCCGCCGCCTGTACGCGCGCCCACGCACCCGCGTCCCGCGCGCGCAGGCACACCGTGGCGCGCGCGCACACGCGGGAACCACACGCATGCTCTACAATATACCATGCTTCATTGGTTATATTCTTCTTAGTCCAGTCGGGGCAGACATTTAAATAGAAAAAATTCCGGGGAGCGATTTTTTTTTAAACGTCTGGGGGAGTGGTTGGAAGTATAAATCTCGATTTTCTAACTAATCCCGGTAGAGCATTCGCCGCCATCTCGTTTTAAAGTTCAATTTTTTCGTTTTTTTGAAATAACTCGTTATGTTTCAACTTTAGAGCAAAATGGTCTTATCCAAAGTTGTTGGAAATTTAATTTTCCACAAGTTTGGTCATCATCATTTTTACGTTAGAATCAATATTTGCAGAGTTATACTACCAAGTTTATCGAAAAAATCGTAATGGGTGGAATTTTATTTTCTTCAACTTTGGTTCTCGCACTTTTTCTATTTCAGGCTAGTTTTATGTCTACCTCGACTGGACTATCTTCTTCTTATCGAATGAAAGTGACCTACTCTAAAAACAATGTCATAACTGTAAGAATTTAAATGATTGGACTTTCCCTCTTGAATGAAAACATTCCAAATTCGTGGAACATCTTGATCTTTTCCCCCACCTGTGATCTGGTTGAGGCTGCGCAGCGCGCGGCAGACGGGCGTGCGCACGCGCAGGTTGCGGCCGCGCGCGCGCACCACGATGCTGCCCCCCACCACCATCTGTCCCAGCCGCGCGCATGTCTTCTCGTTCACGCTGACTAGCTTCTTGCGCAGCTCGCCGTAGTTGATCAGCGCGTACAGCTCTTGGGCTACTTTCTTTACGTCTGAAAGTAGGAAATGATAAAGTTTTAGTTTTGTTTACATAAACATGTACTTTTTTGTTTATTTAAAGTCAAAGATATTTATTAAGGTATATACAGACATGATACCTAATAATCTTTCATAATGGAATGCAAATTACACACGTAAATCTTTGAACAAAATAATATAAATGAAATCATTTTTAGGAAAGTTTATTAATCGGATACAGTAATTTAACAAATTGGCGTAAGATTTAATTATAATATAAGTCTTATGTAAATATGAAAAAATAAACCGATAGCATATATACCACAGAATGAAAGATAATTTTAATCCAGGAATTATATCTTCATTCTAGAGTAAACTACAACTACGCTAAATAGGTTTTTCTAGGGAAGCGTGCAACGTCGTAGACTATAGTGGCGCTAAACATCAGACGGGCTATAGTGGAAATCGCGCCTATTTAGCTTTAAAGTTAAATATAATAATAAATCTCTTGATTAAAATTCCCATGCATGTCCACTGCCCATTTACGACAAAATAATTATAGCCACCTCTCTCTCTTTTAACTTATAATTTCCAGCAGTGTTCAGTCACGTGTTCTTACAAATCGATTACCGCAGATGGATCGTAATTACATCGTTAGTGTAAATGTCCTGTTATCTATTACATTGTGATACTGTTCACTTCACTATTATGGTTAACTAACTCTCTTTGAGTCAAGCAGCCGGGACCTACAATTTAGCGTTACATCCGACCTTCGGAAGCTAAAACTAAGTACACATATTTTAGTTACCTATTGTTTAATTTTTATACTTGAACTTTCCATCTCATAGAATTACATTACCTTTTAATATTTTGAATTTGAATTTTTTAGGCTGATGCTTGACTACGACACGCCTGAAGTGTAGCAACGCTGTAAACCAATTTTGTTTTTTTATTGAACCCTCAGTACAGAGATTGAACTCGCACTTGGCCCCTTTTATATTTAGTAGACGCAAATGCGCAATAGGTTATGTCATAATCACATAGTTACGTTTTAATGCACTTTTATTAACGCTAAGTGCAACATATACAATATCATTTGACTATTTTGTTGCAAAAACTGGTTCTTAGCCGACTTCTAGGAAAGGTGGTTATCAATAAGCCTTAATTTAGTTTGCGTAGTATGGGGCTAGATGGCGCTGTGTGAAATGTCCCGGAAATATTTATATTTTATTTATTTTATATCTATAAGATATTTATGATATAGCTATCGTGTGTGAGATCACCGCTAGAAGCGCCACTGTAGCATGTCTGCAAAATGTCATATAATCTCATACTTAGTAAACCTCATCAATTTGCCGCTAGGATCGCTAGTAGGTATAGCTTAAGGTCTGAAATATCAAATTTCAAAAACGATTACTTTCATTGGATAAGACTTCAATTGATATAATTTTCATTTCAGTGGGTCGGATGACACGTTAATTTGTAGGTCCCGGCTGTTTGTCTAGTACGGCAGCCGTTAAGCCATGTCAGAGGCCCTTAGGGCCTAACTCTGGTTTCTCGACACCAGAGTTGGCCACTCTCAATCGATAAAAAAGAAGCTCTCAATAGTTTTTTTAATACCACGTGTATGAAGTCTGAGTGCATTATGTATACTACAATTTGACTATTTTGTTGCACTCACCGGTTTTCTTAATAGTACACCAATAAACTTTTATTTCCGCGATTAATGTTAACAGCCTCTTGACCACATAGTTCAATTAAAATAAAACTGTCAACATTCATAATATATTACCTACTAAGTACATAATAGTACTTTTAACAATAATTCAGCATATTATATTAAGAAAAGTGTGTGTTATAATTTGCAAATATAAACGTTTTATCAAGACAGTATGTTTCCCCAAAACATGCAATGCTTTTCATATCAATTTCAAAAACAAACGAATGAACCAATGTTCATGAAATAGATAATTCCATAGTGTAAAGATTTGAAAGCACAAGAAAGGCCTCTGATATGGTTTAAGGTCTGATTAGGTAAGGCTTAATTTTGATAATGACGAAGGGTACACGGACCCACAGCCGCTTCTAAAAACATCGCTGAAAATAATGACTCTGAACCAGACAAAATAATAATTGAAATCACTGAAATTCAAATGTCACGTTCAGTTAGGTAAACACAATTTTATCAGATGGTCAGTTTGATGTCCCACACCATAGATACGAGTATTCAAGGTAGATATGTATAGCACACATCATTAAACCTGGCATTATGTATGGTGCATCATTATGTACTGTACGTCACATAACATACATAGTAGTTAATGTACTGAGTATCCCTATACTTAGTTATTTTTCAGACCCAACATATCATAACAACAACGAGTGTAATATCTTTTACACTCGTTGTTTCCAAATCGTGAACAAGAGATTAAACATTTTATATCCTAAAAACTTCGTAAGGTTTTATACCATTTAAAATTGTAATTGCAGAAAACTATTGTTCGCAAATTTTGTTGTAAATTACTACCATCCATATATTCTATACTTAACCATAAATTTCACGGTCAATTTATGGGGCGTATAGCGCCTCATGTGGTTTAAACTGTAGGTACAATACCACAAGTAGGTTTAGACCAAGTTTAAACCTAGATTAGTGATATCAAGACATGTGCAAAGTAATGAATGTAAATTACACATGTCACTTACGTCAAGCGATGCTGGATGGTTCTAGCCTGGCTTCAATACTTATACACTATTTATTATATTCAAGTACCTCCCACAACAATTTGTTTACTAACAAATGTAGGAAAGTATAGTGATTTGCTGTTCTGAACGAAATTGGCAATATTTTTTCTGTGTTTATCTGTGATTGGGAATAACTACTAAATTATTTTACTCCGAATTATTTTTTTACCGATGAAGCTCGGCCT
Organism: Macaria notata; assembly: GCA_927399415.1. Classification (NCBI taxonomy): domain Eukaryota; kingdom Metazoa; phylum Arthropoda; class Insecta; order Lepidoptera; family Geometridae; genus Macaria; species Macaria notata. The sequence goes on along the minus strand of OV656738.1, from coordinate 13,117,284 downwards.
CGCTGCAGTCTTCTATGAAACAGACTTGCTTAGCAGAAAACAATTAGGTACCAGAGAATTTCCCTGTAAAAAAAACCTAATATTTCTAAAAAAAAGAAAGCCGGAAAATGTTCCACTTTCAACCACAATGTTTGAGACGAGAAGATTTCGTGATTTTCTCAACATACTAAAGTCGCCCTTAAAAGGTCATAATGTAAGTAACAATGAATAAAATAACCAACTTACTATCATCAAAATGCACATGCTTGGCGAGCTTGTGCCAGGTCCGGTAGTAGAAGTGGCTGACTTGCGTCTTGGTCTTCAAGTTAACATCTGGCATCCCCTTCTTTTTCATCTTACTACAAATGTACAGCGTTATCGCATCAAAGTCCTTGCCATACTCGTTCAATGCTTCAAAGAATAAGTTCTTCTCGTCAGTAGACCAGAGGGCTTTGGGCATACGCTGCTTGACAGGAAATTTTAGCTCTTCGGATATCTTGTTCGGTGTGTCGCATTCTGGGATTTCTGCAAACAGATAAAATTAGTTTTAGTAGGTATAGATAGATATAAGTCAAGGTACGCAAAGTCTAATGTTGATATCGATTAACCTTGATTGAGTTACACATGCAATTAAGATTCTTTTTTCGGGAGGGCATCGAATTGAAAAACAGAGGAATATTCGAGATTATACAAAAACACAAAACACGACTAAATTGAAATAAATGATTTTATCGCCTGATCGACTCATGTTGAGGTGGAGGAGATTACTTCCAGAGACATTTGAGTATCTTCTCTTTTGTTTCTGTTTTGGTTCAATTATCAAACTATGGCCAAGTGCAAACCCGTTCAAGTTAAAAAAAAAAACAAAAAACACCATATTTATCTAGGAATGAGATAAGTACAAATTTGTTTTTACGAGCTGATCATGTATATAATTGCACATCTACGTTGTTCTATCAGTTATTAACTAAAATGGGTTTGCACTTGACCATAGTTTGCCTGATAATAAGCAAAGGCTATGGCCTAAGATGGAGCGTGCTTACCCGATAAGAACCGATTCACTCTCGCTTTAAAGATCGCTAGCTTTTAGCGCTAATTGTAAAGTGTGTACTCCTTACCATCAGCAGCCCCGTCAGGCTTCTTGGCGTCAGCTCGCGGCTCCAGCTTGAGTTTCTTAATGACGCGCGCGCTGGTGCGCTGCTGCTGCAGCGTGGTGAGCGAGCCCAGCAGCTCCCAGCTCGCGGGGGGAGACATCTCCTTTGACTGCTCTTTGGGGGCTGTCTGTAATCATAAAGATCATATCAACTAGCGGACGCCCGCAGCTTCACTCGCATTATTTCAGGATTTTTTTATCGTTAATTAGTTGTATTTCCTTCAAAAATCGCAATTTTTAGCCTTACATAATTATTTAAGGTAAAGTTTAGTTCTAAAAGTCGCAAGTGTATCACTCATTTGTAGTTTCAATCAGATACCAAACACAGATTAATGTAATAGGTATACAAGTGAGTAATAAACCATTTAAATTGACAAGTTGAGTAACCCAGATTATAACAGGTAAACCCGCGGAAAACCATTATTTCATTTTCTTAACTAATATTTTGAATTTCCTTGTTTAGGAAAACCGGCGCGGCGTAGCAAAAACGCATCTATGCCAACCACAAAAATATAGGACATTTAAGAAAAACCCCATAAGCATTAATTCAAACAAAAGAACTACAAATTATATCCTCTAAGTTTCACCTTTATTTATCACGAAAATAATTAGTTTCTATTTTAACCTCAACATTCCACGAATAAAAAAGTTGTAGATAAAAATATAGATAGATAAAAATCAAAAGGAAAATAAATAACCATTTATTTTTCTGTTGATTTTTATCGTAAACGCACTAGATGATACATATTTGACATTTGAATTTGGAAGGGCTTGAAGTTTGATATGCACTACTTTTTGGGGGTATTTTAAAGTCGAAGAATATTATACATATGAGTTTATCGCAAAAAAGCATCACACATCAATCAAACTAGGATGGTCTTTACAATAAATTATTTACTTTATGACTACGAGTGGTTATTATTATTTTGTTTGCCTGACAAGTGCAATAAACGCCAATACAATTGAGTACATCACTTACGGAAGATGTTATAGGACAGACAGTGGTCATATCAATCATGTTAAAATATACCTACACTCATCTTGCAGTGAATTTATATGCAATAACGTACATAATATTCTAGTCCTACTAGGCATTATTTATTTACGGTGACGCTGAGATCATCGATACTGTAAAGCTTGGATTTCCTAGGAAAGCGGTTCCGACATATAGCGGCCGTAATACAGCGGTGAATGAACGTTGTCTATGTAAACGTAATGGCGCGGTTTCCTAGAGAGCGGTAACTTGCACCGTAATTTACTTTAATTATTTTTGCGTCCGTAATATTACAGCCGCTATATGAAGGCACCGCTGTCCTAGGAAACCAAAGCTTAAGCAAACCTTATTTAATAAACCTACGAATGTAAAACTCTGTGGTGACGACTCACTTTTAAAAAGTAAAACCAATGACAGTTGCAAGATTGACAGTTTTAGATTGTTATAATCGTTACCATGGAAGTAAACGACTGAAATGAATTTGTACTGTGATATCAAGTGAAATGCATAATAAGAAATACAACGTACTTATAAATGTATTTTCATGTACCTATATCTTCGTTTATTTTTTCTGAGATTAGCGTAGAGCCAACATAATACAATTATATATATGTAACTACAAGTACATAAACAGGCTAACCTTGTAAATTGAACTGCAGCCAAAATGGCCAATAATAAATAAAGTATGTACAAATGTACTCGTATATACAAATATGTGCAATTTTATCCAATGCGGATGCCCTACAGAACTAGTTTGTGTATTTAATGCCAGTGACTTTTGAATGCAGTTCAAAATAACTATGTATTTTAGGCTGGAGCATAAACAAGAAACTTGAAATAATAAAATACTAATTATGCACAACTAGCGGCGGCCCGCGGAGTTAATTGCATTACTTCGGGATAATGTAGGTACATCAAGTGTACAGGATGCACGACGTGTCCCGTGTTCCGACACGTCGTCCATTAAAGGGATGAGCAAACGCTCTCCGAGACGGGGCCTGATGCCGGGCCAGCATCGCCAGGGCTGCGGACGCATGCATCGCACTCTCGGGGCCCTGTTCGCGATGCAGAGGTGGAACACTCCAGGTTTTTAGTGGGTATGCTGCCCTTCTGGCGGAGACTCCCACATAACCACTCGCCCTCCCCGGGGTCGAGTGGTACCATTGAAAGGTTTTCCTGGGCCAAAAAAAAGGTACATCCAGTGTGCCTAAATCGAATCTAAGATGTAATCATTAGGAAATGTAGATATAATTCAATACTACGTCAACAATAAAGTGTCACAACACGAAACGATTACCTTCTATTAAAATAAATAACTATTTACTAATAAAGAATCAAGAAGAAAAAAAACCATAAAAAATATACCATATACCACCGCAGAATAAATTATAGTACTAAATAAAAACCTGATCCATCTCATTAATAAACCTAACTCTTTGTAGACATTAGAATAACAAAATCTGCCGGCGATATGTTAATTACTTTTATTGATTCGATTAATTAAATAAGTAGAACAGTAGTTAGTGGTTTGTGACCACTAATTGTGCGCGTATACATCGGGTCACGTAGTCGCATCTCTATATTTTAGCCGGCTTTAATAAAGGTGGTTGTTAATTTCAAGTCAGTCAATTTTGTAGTACTTGAACTAAATACTACATATATAATATTTCAGTTGCTTTCAAAACTATTAAAGAAGAAACAATTGATCAACTTACCACCATTCGTTGATTGAGATTTTAAGTTGAGAGAGTTGACTAGAGTTTAAGGTGAACTCAAATTATGAACTTATTCATTCACATGCATCAAGATGATTATGATCTAACAGTGTACTACCTGACACAGTTATTATACCATAAAACATGCATACCAAAAGCGATATAGTTACAAGTAACTTTGAATTATGATTTTAGTACACAAACAAACATCCAAACCTACAACTATTGTTCTACGAATTTTCGGAGTTCTCAATTTGTATCAAATCAAATCAAATTTAATTTATTGTACACCAAATAAAATATTATATTATATCTTAAATCAATACGATAATAATTGTGGATAGCCATTAGCCAATGTAAAAAGATTCATATTTCTAACTATGTCATAAAAAGGGACTCACTATACCCGGTATAAAGGTTTCCGTTATTTTCCTATGAATGTACGAAATGATTAAAACGCAATACCTAATATGTAAATGATTAGGATGTTACTTCCTCTAAATAAAACTACTGGTCAGTTCTAAGGTCCACAGTTTTGTTTACTGCTCTATTACTTCCACTCGTCTCCTAAGTTCGTACGAAAACTACGAGACAGCTCTACACTCGGATAGAAATGTAACTAAAATTTTAACTTATTTGGAAATGAGCGAAATAATGCTTTATTTGCCTAAATCGTTATGATTGATTTCTGGTTTCAACTTCTCGGACTAAGCTAGCTAAAAAGTTCTTACTCTACATAGTTCGAGTCGTGGGTCCTATAATGGACAAGATAAGCACAAAACACGCGCAGCTGGCACGTGCAAAGAGAGGTCTATACCCAGCAGTGAGAAAAAGAAGACAGTGGGTAAAATGACGATGAATATTTTGCGACCACAGAAATCTAAATAAAAAGGTACCTTTTTATTTAGATTTCTGTGTTTGCGACAATATGTGACTGTACAGGAATGAAATTAATTTTGAAAAGAAACACAATTAGGTGCTGCCCCCAGTCATGTCTACATTGTCTATAAGTGATCTTACGGAAACTAATTCTTCCTGTTTATTTGCCAAACTTAATGACAATATAAAAGTCGCAAAGGGCGGTTTAAAGTTCATTATAATACTTCCAAATACTAGTTTTTTGTAAATTTGTGTGCCCTTGTAAGCAAATACAAGTTTCAAATCTGTGATTTGTCGGTTACTTATGTAAATTTTTTGCTGTATTTTGAGTAATTTTCCATTTTACTAACTGGTAGTAAAATTGTTTGTTTTTATTTACTTTAGGTACGATATTGTTATAAAAAAATGATAGGTAAACAATGAAAATATTGTCAGAGAGTTAATTATATAAATGTTATCTCCACATAAGTAATTTAAATACGGTGTTCTTCTTCACGAGACATTTATTTCCAATAATTTCTACCAAGTAATATGATAAATAGAAAAGTTTGTGAGTATGGTCCGTGTATATTTATTAAACGAATAAATTAATACGACACGCGTAAAAATGAGTAAAAATATCGTCTCGCATAATGTTATAGAATAAGATTTGTCCAATGACGTTGGTACCTACCTACTTAGTGTAGATTTACTCAATATTATAACTAGTATGTATGTCGCAGCCAACAAACATTATAAGGCATTTAAATAATAACCTAATTATCCAAATTGACTCGTAGATCAACCATGATTATATTCATCTAAATAAAATCAAACTCACAAATTATGTTTAGCGGTTAATCTTGCCGTAAAAAAATAAGATCCAGTTATGAGATATCAGATGAAAATATAATAAATAATAATAAATATCCGGGACATTGCACACAGCACCATCTAGCCCCTTAAGAAGGCTAACATGCTATTTATGTTTATTTAGAAGAAGTAGTTGTAGCTATACCAGTCAGAAGGCCGATAGAAAAAAAATGACACAAGCTGTTTGTCGCCAGTTATTTACTTAAATGACTGATTTTATAAGCTGGCTGCGACGCGGACATATATAACAGCAAATAAAATTTAAATGTTCGACATCTTTGTATTCTAGTTCAAAAATCCATAAAAAACTTACTTTGCTATGCATTTAATGACGCTGTTCTGTTATATAATGGTCAAGTTTACTCACTATCTAATTTTGACCTAACTTGATATTGACATTAAAATTATGTAGATATTATAAAGCCATAAAGATCGACTCCGCCGCCAGATTACAAAACTATTATCACAAAACAACTTTACAATAACTACTGTAAAGCATAAGCCTCCTCTCCGTATGACCGTACCTATTACAATAGTAGACATACGATGTCTATAAATTAATAACTATAGACGAACTTAATAGGTACATACATTTAAGGCGCTATATGCATATTGCACGTGCTCTAAAAAATCCCAAACTTAACGATCGGACCAATTAAAATTAACCACAAAACAATTGACTAACACGACAGATGACTATATTTATTGGTTCCGTACTCATCTCGGGCAATTTGTATATTTACATAATCTTTTGTGCGGTTCAAATTGTGTCAGTGCGCAGCCTTCGCTCGGGACAAAAGATTTAAAATACGAGTTTTAAAATTTAAATATGTAACGCGGCGCGCGCGACGTCATCGGTGTCGCGTCGAGCTCTGACCGGCGGCGGGCGGTCGGTATGAAAACGCGTGCTCTGAAGATACAATACGCATCGTCATAAAAACCCCATGGCTAGCCGCCCGCCTCACACGGCTCGGGGCGCGCGCGCACGCCTCCAAATACAAAATAATTTGGCAGGACTCTGCTAGTTTATTTACTGGTTTGGAATCCATGGATGTGTTAATAATTTAAAAATTGAATAAAAAAAGTAATTTTGAGAAATCAAAATACATTAGATTATTGTTTCTTGCCATACTTTTTTTATAAATATTTCAAATCGTGTATTAAAAAGTAAAGACTGTTTAGAATTAAATGAAGATGGATAACGTAACGTTCTGCGTGACATTGCTGCTGTGCTGTAATTTGATATTATTAAGTGACTCTCAAGCACTGAAGAAGGAGGCGTATATGTCAACGGTAAGTGTATTTTATTATAATATTTATATTCTCTCTCTTCGAGTTATATTTTATTTATCATTTCTCATTACTGAGGGTCGTGAATCTCCGAATGTATCCTAATTGAAATTATGTAACTTTATATTATAAGTTGTAAAGTCTGTAAGCCTTTCAGGTGGAAACTAGTGACACAATACGCTATAAATGTTTGTCTAGTTAAGCAACATATTATATACTGTAACACCTTAGCACCTAGTTACACAGACCAATAAATCATTCATTCATTCATTCCACACAACTAATTAATTAGGGGAGTTCTTTGGGCAAGGACATCGCGGTGGGCGCCCAGAGCCTTTCACGAAATGATAACGGTAATAGATAAGGAGTGATAGAATATTACGATACTTCCGGAACATTTTAAAATGACTATTACAAAAACCATCTCTCAACTAAATAAATACTCCCTCACCTCTCCCCTAACATCTAGTTTTAAAAATAAATTCAAAGAAAGGAATCTTTAAAATTTGGTGTAATTTTTTCTCATTTTCGATGGGATAGTAAAGAAACAATTAAGATAAACATTGTAATTTCACGGTTACAATTACACATTTCAATTGAAAATTACATTTAAACACATTTCTGCTTTAAAATTAGGAACAAAAATAGCATAGTAAAGTAATTTTTTCTCACCTACTTTTACTATAAAACTTACCGCTTAGCTGCAAAACTCAATAAACCAATTTTTGTAACCTTTGACCTTGAATATTTTTTTTCCACACTTCGGATTGATGGGGATATTTGACAAATTGTGTATGATAGGGCTCCCAACATTCATGCCAATTTTCAGCCAGGTGCGAATTAATGTAACCTTACCCCTATTTTTGGTGCTAATTTGACCGGACTATAAACCACGTGTCTGTAGTACCTACCTACTATTTATTATATATCACCGTTTTCATTTCTTCCGCGAATTTCCAAAGATCGTAGAATAACCTTAGTAATCTATACGTTAGTTATATTATCCATATATACTTAGGTAAGATAGGTTTTCTAAGCAATAAAAACACTCAATTATCAAGAGAATGACGATTTTGATTGAATTATTGTTTTGATTGCTTTGAAATTACAGATTCATTTGCCCAGATAATAAAAATTAATAACACAAGAAGAACCGAACTATTTTACCTGCAATGTAATCTATATCCAACCCAATAATTAACTGACCCTCCTCAAGAAATAAAATTAAAAATGTATATAAATTAATGACAAGATCACTAACCGTTACGAGGCTCCCAAACAACTTGGCTCATATTTGAGAATATGAGCCAAGTTGTTTGGGATACTAACAAAAACAATGATAAACATCGGAATATCTAATTCAAATACCTAAATCCATAAAAATTTAGGCGTGAACTGGTAAATTTGCATTTTCCTCGAAAACAAAATACCTATACTGATAAATATTAAAAGCCAGAGCTATGTGCATAATATATGCAAATATGTATACTGTATTGAAAGAATTGATTGACAAAACAAAAAGCTTTGTCTTTCAGTGAAGTTATAGGCAGGCAAGGATTTTTAAAGTTTTGTTTACCTACCTACTTTTCGTAGTTTTTATTGTTTACTCCAGCTGGTTTACTTACTGGGTAAGCACGTTTACAATAGGTAGGTATAATACAATATCACATTATTGCACACCAAAATAAATTACAATATGTAATGAACTTAAACTATAAATGAATGCACAAGCGGGCGGCCTTATCACCTTGAGTGATCTCTTCCAGATTTTCTTTCTGAAGAAGAAAAAAAGTGATAGCAATATATATGGATATGTCAAAAGCATTTGACAATGTTCGGCATGATATATTGCTAAATAAGTTATATAAATATGGTATCAGAGGTAATGCACATGAACTTATAAAATCATATTTAAGCGGAAGAACTCAACTCACGTCTGTCAGTAGATTATGTCCAACAACAATTACCTTAAAGGCATATGAATCAGATAAAAAAGATATGCGATATGGAGTCCCACAAGGTAGTGTGCTGGGGCCATTGCTATTTCTACTATATATCAATGACTTTGTAAAAGCTACCAGACATCCTATGACATTATTTGCAGATGACAGCACAATATTATTCATTCATGACACATTATTTAATTTAGAATCTGACATTAGCTATACTTTGACATCTCTTATCAATTGGTTGAATAATAATAATTTAAAAATTAATATTGAAAAGACTAACTTAATGTATTTTAGAAATAGACATAATGACAAATTAAATTTCGATATTCTACATAACAGTAAAAAAGTAAATGAGGTAGACACCACACGTTTTCTAGGACTGACAGTAGATAACAAGTTGACATGGGAATCCCATATAAATACTTTATGTAAAAGACTGCATCAATTTGCTTATGCACTGTATCAACTACGGAAGGTTGCCAGTGAGAACACATTGTTAACAGCTTATCATGGTCATGCAGCTTCAATATTAAGATATGGAGTAATATTTTGGGGTGATGCCACCAATAGTATACAAGCATTCCGAGCGCAAAAACGATGTGTAAGAGCTATCTGCGGACTAAGCCGAAGGGCCTCGTGTAAGAAACATTTTAAGCGGCTAAAGATATTAACTTTACCATGTATTCAAATATATGAAATTTCAACTTTTATTAAAATGAATCCTGAACACTTTACAATGTGGCCAGCTGACAGTAGGCATGCAGGGAAAATACGAAACATACCTACCAATACTGCATACCTCAATAAAAGTGTATTTGGGATGGCTCCGAGGATATACAACCACATTCCCAAGAGTATTAGATGTAAAGATGACCTTAATGTTTTTAAATGTATGCTAAATGAACTATTATGTAAAAAAGCTTACTACAGTGTTGATTTGTTTTTCAAAGATAAGTTTAAATAAGAATGTATTCTAAATCAAATTATGTAACTTTATATTATTAGTTGTAAAGTCTGTAAGCCTTTCAGGTGGAAACTAGTGACACAATACGCTATAAATGTTTGTCTAGTTAAGCAACATATTATATACTGTAACACCTTAGCACCTAGTTTCACAGACCAATAAATCATTCATTCATTCATTCATTCATTCATTCATTCATTCATTCATTCATTCTTCTTTTTTCACGTTTCATCCTAGACCGTAATGATTGCTTACCATCAGGCAAATTACGGTCAAGTGCAAACCCATACCTTGTAAAAAAAAGCTCCCGGTTTTTAGAACGGCCCGCGACAATCGGTTTTATTTTGGTTTGAATCAAGTTCTTCGCGCTTCATTGGCTAACAATTTTAAACCCACTAATGGCAGCGCGTAGAAATTAATTTGATAGGAGAATTAGACAATTTGTAATCGACTTTTTAAAATATTCATGTAAAAAGATACTTTTGAGACATGACTGATGGCAACACTTATTATCATTGTAATAAGTTAGTTGTAATTCTGTATGTTAAATTATATGTATCTATCTTTTAAGTAAAACTTTTTTTTTATAACTAAGTTGATCACGTGCTCGGTACACCCTCGCATGCCACTGGTGAATCTCAGCAAGATTACAACAATTATCGCATTTGATCGCGTGTCGACATTGTACTACACATACTACAATACAAGTGATTGATTCTACTACACCGCTTGTATTGTAGTCTCCATTCAAATGAAATACTAATTAATGGTAGGCTTCTAATATTCAGAAGCCTTCGGAGAATTGCCGGCATATCTATACATATAATAAAGCTGAAGAGGGCCAAAAATCTAAACATAGAAGACATTAGAAAAAAAATTATGGTATACTTTAAATTCATAACAGAACACGAAGTCTTTAGAAATTGTGTCTGTTTATCTGTTTGTCTTTTTATTCAAACGCTCATAACGCAAAAACGGCTGAACGGATAATCATGATTTTAGTATGTAGGTAGTATCAGGTCTAAGAAGTGTCACAGGCAGGTGTGCAAGCGTAGATAGGCTAGACCTAATTTATGAACTGTCGGGGAAGTACTACATTTTGTTAGTTATACAACCGAGCAGTAGTGTGCAAGCACTAATCTAAAGTTAAAATAGCAGTGACCCCGGTAAGGTATCAAAAAATACTTTTCCACATATTTTTGTAATACTATAAACTCCTGGGAGATTACTATTTTTTTTCTTACAATAGCTTCGTAATACAATTGATATATTTCATATATATGCCATTTATCCTGCATTATCAAACTATCACACAATATATACTATTTATGTATTGAGCAAATTAGTTGCGCGCGTCGATCAAAAGAACCAAACATTTATTCATAAAGAACCTAACTCTTCCTTCTCTACACGTACAGGAGTTAACAAGTAAATAAGCACAATTACAGTAATAATCCGCTACTAATTGAATTGTTACAATAAAAGAGGCTGTAAGCAAGTTGCCAGTCCCCTGGGCATTGTTGTGTAGACAGGCCGACGTTATCACGCATCTAATGATAGAATGATGGTAATCATTTAACGAGATGCTGCTATAATGACAATCATGCCGGTATTCAATATAGGAATAATACGTTTACAGCGTTATAATTAATATGTAAAGAAAATTTTCAAAATGGGTACTTTTTATATATCATTTTTAGTTTGTTGCAGTCTAGGGTGTAAAATGCGTACCTACAATGAAAATGAAAAAAAATATCTATAGGTACTAATATTATAAAGCTGAAGAGATAGTTTTTGTTTCTTTGAACGCGGTAATCTCAGGAACTACTGGTGCGATTTGAATAAGTAATTCTTTTTGTGTTGAATAGACCATTTATCGAGGAAGGCTTTAGGCTATATAACATCTCGCTGCAACTAATAGGAGCGAAGAAACAATGGAAAATGTGAAAAAAAAATGGGAAAAATTATTCATCTTTGAGGGCTTCCGTTAATAACTATTCCACGCGGACGAAGTCGCTGGCACATCTAGTAGTAAATAAAACGTAGAGCAAAACGCTGTGTTAGACACTTCGGCACTTCTACCATAAAACGGTCTGACGACGGTTAGTATGAACTCTGTATATAACGACGGTTAATGTTATTATTATTTAAGTAATCAGTATTTACATATGTATATAAATACATAGGTATGCTAATCATAATTTGACTGCTCCGTTAGCTTAGTTGGTAGTGACTCTGCCTTCTAATCTAGGGGTGCGGGTTCGATTCCCGCATAACACAAGTAATTATGAATATTGAAATTTGTAATTACTTGTGTTGAGTCTGGTCGTTTCTATGTATAATAAGTATGTATTTACAAAAGAAAACTATTGTATATGTATTATATCCGTTATCTAGTACCCATGATACAAGCGTAAGCTTAGTATGGGGCTAGATGGCGCTGTGTGATATGTCCTGAAATATTTATTTATTTATTATATATTAATGTGATTATATGGCTATATTTATAGTAAACCAAGCACACATTCATTTCGTTACGCGATCAATATTTTTTTAAGACATGATTTTCTTTGAACATTTTATTAAAATCAATCATTATTTGTGATTTCCTGTATTTATGTTCATTTAAGTACATACCCAAATAAGGAATTGTTTCTTTTGTAACCTGCACCGGTTTCAATGCAGTTTTATTTTTTTATCAATATTTATAGACCAGTTTTTTAAAAATTAACCGTAGAACTAATTATAACTAAGTTGAAGGTTTTACGTTCGTTTAAAAGTAAAAAGCGAGTGTGGCTCAGCGGTTCCAGTGTCTGCTTTTCATCCAGACGCACCCTGGTTCGAATCCGCCCTACACCAATGACTTGTATTTTCAAGTTATGTGTTGATTTGCACTCGCTTAGCGGTGAAGGAAAACATCGTGAGGAAACCGACATGTTTGAGGACCACAATATCCGAGGACATGCGTCTTCCGTGGAAGGACCTGGGCGCCCACCACGATGTATCTGCCCAAGAAAACTCCCCTAACGAATTAATTCTGCGGGGGAGTCACGACCCTCAGTCATGAGGAAATACGACTCAAAGAGAGAGAGAAAAGTAAAATTTAAATTTATATGTAAAATATTAGAAAACTAAAAAAAAATGTGTAAATATATTATTAAGAATTGACCATATAGTTAAGTTACTTTTTAAAATTTTACAATTTTTCGTCGTGTAAAAATCCTACAAATATTAATTTACATATACGCCGTGTGTGACTCCGTATCCTTCACATAGAACAAAAATAAGATTATTCCCTTACACATAATTTTATTGGCAAGACGTAATAAAACACAATAATAGCACAATTTTAATGAGAGATGCGTTCCAGGAAACGTATTCCGTGCGTGACATCAATTTGAATTTGGAATTCGCACAGAACGTCCACCGGAGGAGCGGCGCACGCGCATCTTTATGACATAATCGGAATAAACGTGATGGGAATTGTTACACTTCCATTGTTTATGTTTTTATATCGATCGCGCGACCCTGAACGTCGGCTATTATAATGTAAATATAGTGATCACGGGTATGACCCTAGGGTGCACAAGTTTATTTATCTGGACATGTGTTCAATGCAAAATAGAAACGGACTCTTAACTAACTTCTGCAAGCGTTTACGGTATGTTTTTTAACACGGAATACGGCTTACGTTTGACTACAGCCTGTGTTAAGCACCACTGTAGTCTAACATGTAGCACGCTTGCCTAAAAGAAACCTATTTACTCTGAAGACCCTTGGGTTATAATTTTCTGCAACATACAAAATATACGAATATTACTGTAGGTTCACGATGTCATGATAAACCGCTGTTTCCACACCATACTGCTACAGACTTATCAGCAAGAAAGCAGTATAATAGCAACCTAAATTATATCCCTCCCAGATTGGTTGCGTGGAAGAGATCACTATAATTTTAATTTCTATTTTTTTTATTGTTTCATGTGTGGTGTATTAATAAAGTATGTATCTTATCTATCTATCTACCTCTCTGTGTGTTTGTTTTTAATTCTTAACACTAAAACTAAACATTGATGTAGGTGTTGATTAGTCTCTGGATTAACACAGACTATTTTTTTTATCTCGGATTAAAGCAGTTAACCCCGCGCGGCGCTGTTAATGTCTCATAGAAAATGCTTGATAATCAATATTAAAATAATTATAATGATTGCAAGACCTAATTACACCGCAGGCGCCTTTCTCACGTTCTTACATATTTTACAGGACAATGGTAGCACGTGGTCAGTTGAAGGACTAGAAGAAATGTCTGTTAGCCATCATTTTGCAACCTAATGTCCTGGGTTATTGATAGAAATCACACAATTTGATGGAAGCGACGAATAATTTTGATACAAGCGTAAGCTCAGTATGGGACTAGATGGCGCTGTGTGATATTCCTGAAATATTTATTTTTTTATATTTGGCACGTATACAGCATTAGGTCCCGAAAGTGGCATTTACGAGTATGTCTCTACTCTCGATACAAAACGGGCGAATTCATGTATTGGTTTGGTTCTATCTTCACGAACAAACGGCTGAGCCATTTGTGAACCATCGTCTAATTTATCTCTATAAATTAGACAATAGTTTACCATAATAATTGCGAATAACAAGCTATTTTTATCGCGGTTTAACGCGGGTGAATGGCGGGATGCCTCAAGTAATACCAGTATTACAAATTAGGATCTGGGCACTCATATCCCAGGTATATGCCAGAGAAAAAAGGATCTATTATTTCCAATGACCGCAGACTTCATGCACGATTCTCATTCTACAAAACCAAACCAATCCATTGCCATGGCGATTAGAATATATTTAGCCTACATCAAGTACTACTCAAGAATTTAATACCTAATTGTAGGATACTAGTTAGACACAAGAACGTAAATTACTCCGGCCATTTAAGACCTAACCATTTAACATTGACCTAGGCTTCAAACGATTTAGTCTAAATACATAAAAGAAGTCATGACACTAGTTTATTTTTATTTTTGTATTTAGTTCTGTTTTAAATCCTTCTTTGAATTGAAGGTTATCTGATCTGGATAATTAAGGAATAAAACTCACAAAATCGTCCTTTTTAGAATTATATTTATACATATTATAAAACGAGCAGATCATTCAGATGACAAGTTAGTTCATTTAGGGTTAAAAAAAGATAAAAAGTCGAAGATATCCAATATGTTTTCAAAATGTTAATTCAGTAGGTAGGTTACCCAGACAAAATTAAACATTAGTAACCTTAGCAATTAACGAACAAATTAATCGTACTCGTTTACCGTTGACCTTAAATCCCCAAAATCTTGAAATAATAGTGCTTTTTTTGGGTGTCCTAACGAATGTTAAATCAGCGCGTTGCCGCGGTCCCAGAACGTACGTCCTGAAGATGGGTGTCATTACACTCGAAACACGTAAACAAAATACGCGAAATCACACGTGAATTAAAATAGTAATAGTTATTTTTTTAATAGTTGTTTATTGATAAGAATGTCTAACGAAAGTTTAATTAATAAAATGTTAATGTTCTTGTTTTTTTACACCTGACAGTCAGAGAGTCTGAAGCGATATGCAATTTTGTGTTTGATATCAGACGCTGTAGTTATACGTAAGCCTAAAGCTGAAGAGGGTTGAAAGTCTGAACGTTGAAGATTATCCCGAAATAACGCGAACGAAGCCGCGAGCGTCCACTAGCAAAAATACTACTGCAACAGTTTAACATCTGCAATATCTAAAACAAGAATCAAATCGGGGTCAATTCTAGCAGGCCATGGTTAAGGAGCTCTGCATATATACCTATATATACATATAAGGTCTATGAATCTATAGATAGAATACTAAATTTATTATCAACCCGTTTGCAGTAATGGATGACCTGATATAGACCTAAATTCTTCTTTGCTAAGGCTAACAACTTCAAGTGTGTTTATTTTACTTGTTTGCAATAAATTTTACGATACATTTATCTAAATAGTAAACAGTGTAAGCAACAAGCGGTTAAACCCGTATTCGCTCGTGTGGGTTTTATTCAGAAACTTTCCTGAAGCATAGATATTTTACCGCCAAGATTGGTTGCGGAAGATATACAAATCTAAAGATATTGGGAAAGACGACAGTTTCTTTTAAATCATGAAATAGGCTTATGTTTGACTACAGCCTGCCTGAGGTAAGAAGACTGCAGTCACACCACTGTAGTCTAAGATGTAGGTATAACGAAAAATCCATAATTAATGTGTTTCAAGTGTTGCTTTACCAGCATTTTTGGCTTCTGTCCACGGTACTTACGAATTGGTCCAAAAAATCCTCGCACCCGCTTTAGGCCCGTCTGGCGTAGTTGTAGTTGCGCATACGGACGAAGCTAAAAATGCTTGGCGCCTGGCCTGTCCAAACACCGATTTTCCTACAACACCTCGTTCCCAGAGACTGTGGGATCGGCCGATCAGCGAACTAGCACGGAAATCACTTCTCGATACGTGTACTAGTTTCGCGGATCGCGCCCGCATCCTTGCGGTCAGTGTGTGGGAATCCGGTCTTTGGCTGCAGGCCATGCCCTCTTTTAATACAGGTAACCTTTTAGATCCGACAGCTTTTCGACTCGCGGTTAGCCTGCGCTTGGGTGCGAGGAGCTGTGAACCGCATCGCTGCCAGTGTGGTACTGATGTCGACCAGCTCGGGCACCACGGCCTCTCATGTTCGAGGAGTGCTGGTAGAATTAGCCGCCACGCTAGTCTGAACGACATCATTCGACGGGCTTTTTCCACTGCCAATGTTGCAGCTATGCTCGAACCGAGCGGCCTAGCACGTGACGATGGAAAAAGACCTGACGGTATGACTCTTGTGCCATGGAAGTTGGGTCGGCCCCTTGTGTGGGACGCAACTTGCGTCGACACATTGGCGCCGTCTCATCTGTCTATGACACGGTGTCGGGCTGGAGCGGCGGCTATTATTGCCGAGCATCACAAGAGACGCAAATATGCTAACCTCGGCCGAGGTTACATCTTTGAGCCTTTTGGAGTCGAGACTTTGGGGCCGTGGGGTCCGGGAGCCCATACTATTTTCCAAAACCTCTCGGAGCGCTTGGTTGACGCGACGCGTGACCAAAATGCTGGCCTTTTTCTGGCTCAACGTATCAGCATTGCCATCCAGCGTGGTAATGCGGCCAGCATGCTGGGTACGCTGCCCTCTGGTAGTGGGCTGGAGCACTTAGATTATCTTTAGGCTTTTCTAAAGATTTTCTAAGTGCCCCTTTTTGTAGTAGTTAGAAGTAGTATGTTTAGTTTTCCTTCACTTGTTTTTATATTTTATTATTGTTAATAAATACCTTTATATGTGTAATAATTAATTAAATGCAAATCTATACTAATATTATAAAGCTGAAGAGTTTGTTTGGTTGTTTGTTTGTTTGAACGCGCTAATCTCAGGAACTACAGGTGCGAATTGAAAAATTCTTTATGTGTTGACTAACCATTTATCGAGGAAGGCTTTAGGTTATATAACATCACGCTGCAACTAATAGGAGCGAAGAAACAATGGAAAATGTGGAAAAAAACGGGGAAATTTATTCATCTTTGAGAGCTTCCGTTGCGTGCACTGCGAAAACGGTTCAAGATATCAAAAAAATATGTATGAAAGAAATATTCCTTTTGATATGATCTAACAAAATGTGCACAGCAGTATATGTCTATCTTATAAGATTAACTCACTAGAACCGTTTTTATGGTAATAATTATTCCATGCGGACGAAGTCGCTGGCACAGCTAGTCAATAATAAAATTCAACATAAAATATTTTTTCTCATAAAATCTCCCAATTGGTCGCACTTATCGAATGTGACGAATTAGAATTATGCTTACACATTTGACATTATTGAAATAAAAAAAAATAACTCCAATTACAGAACAAGTAATATTTTCGACATTTTCAGTTGAACTGAATTTCAGCGAGCGTTACAGCAATATACTTGGAAAGTCGGAAACAAGAATTAGGTATAGTTATAACATCGTGCAACACAAACTTTTAAAGTCAGACTGGCAATTAGCCAGATATTTTCCTTCTAACGTTTAATGAGTACTGAAATTGCATATTCTGATGCATTAAACATGTCCTCAAGACTGCAGATCTCTTCTAGTGACTCATTATTTCATTTTAAATGGTCAATAGTAACAAATATTAAGTTCATGGTAATCTAGTAGCTGAGGACTCTCAGTCTTAATGTGTTTGTAGTTTTTACTGTAAGTGCAAATTAAGTATGGTTGTCGTTAGATATGCAACATGGCTACTCATTTTGAGAAAACAGTAAATTGATTATAGCGTCTAATATACATACACGCGTATTTAAATTTACTTACTAAAAATTAAGAATAACCATTACGTGTACACAGCACGTGTGATTTTTAAGAAAAACACTGTTTCATGTATATGACGGTAGCAATTATAATAGTATGTACATATGTATGTAGGACCTATCGGTATGACTGATTGTATCAGATTATGTATGTTTGAACTTTTATAAGTTACACCATAATTGGTTTAGTAGTTTTTGAGATATAGTTAACACAGGTGCGAAGGTTGCAAGCAAGCACTTGATACACCATAAATTTACCAAAAATATTATGCAATCGTACTATGTACTTATTACGCGACTTCCACACGACACACACAATCCAGCCTCATCTTTAACTCAAAATTCTGTTTGTTTCCAGCCAAAACTAATATCCGCAGCCGGTTATCCATCAGAGAAGCACCGAGTGACCACCGCCGATGGCTACTCCCTGCAGCTGCACAGGATCCCAGCCGGGAGACGGACGGCCAGGAGGACCGACTCGGGAGGCAAGGGGAAGAGGGCGGTGTTTGTGCTGCATGGGCTGCTGGGGAGCAGCGGGGACTTCGTGATCATGGGGCCGGAGAGGAGTCTAGGTAATAATAATAAATATTCCGGGAGCCAGGTCATTGCACACAGCGCCATCTAGCCCCACACTAAGCAAACGCTTGTGTCGTGAGTACTAAATAACGGATATAATACATATGTACATACTTTTTTTTTGTAAATACATACGAACGACCAGACGCAACACAAGTAAATACATATTTTTTAAATTAATAATTACTTGTGTCATGCGGGAATCGAACCCACAACCTCTAGATTAGAAGGAAGAGCCACTACCAACTAAGCTAACAGATCAGTCAAGTATGGGGGAAGATATCAACTACTGGGATATAGTTCAATAAAGTTACAGCTGAAAAATTGAGATATTGAACAGGAAACAATGCTGAAATAACATCCGAGACGTGTTTAGGAGAGCAAAAAATATCAGTAGAGAAGGTAAAGTGTTAAAAAGTTTGCCACAATAGATAGATAGATACTCCCCGGTCCCTGCAAATGCATAGGATCTGGAAGGCGGACGGCCAGGAGGACTAATTCTAGAGGTAAGGGGAAGAAGACGGCATTTGTGCTGCCCCAAGTCCCCACAACACAATGTGGACTTTATCATCACGGGGCCTGAAAGGATTCTAGGTAAGGAGTCTTACCTTTATGTGGCATATGTTGGTGTATATTTGGTGTGATGCTTGTTGGCAAGGGAACAAAGGTGACTTATATATATGTGAGTATGATCTGATCTGATAATCACTTCTTTTTCTTATCATATGAGAGAAGCATTTTTAATTTGACAGTACGTGAAAAATAGAAACAGGTACCTACCTAAATTAGAGCTATCTCATGAAATTAAAGAAAGAAAGAAATCATTTATTGACAGGCAGGTGTGATAATCACATCTTTTTCTTCTGCTTCTTATCGTATAAGATTCGCCCGTCGAGTACGTTTGAGTAGTCATGTGATATCAAAGAAAGAAATTATTGACAGGCATTAGTGACAAAACGAATAACATAATCAGGGTCTATCATCACTGGTTAGTCTGGGTATCTCTAACTTGAACTTAAATCTAATACATAAACATAAATTGGCTGAGCTTAAGCCCTATGCAGTTTTTAAGTGTCTGAATGATATTTATGTGACTTTTATATCCCATTTCAGCGTATCTCCTGGCGGACGCCGGCTACGACGTGTGGCTCGGCAACCTCCGAGGTACCGTCTACTCCACACATAAAAATTTGACCAGAAACGATCCAGCTTTCTGGGATTACAGGTGAGAATATAACCAACTGTGATGCATATATACAAAGATAAGTTAAAAAGGCAAGTATGTATAGTAAAAAAATTGCATGAAATTATAATAACACTGGTTTGGTTCTAAATCCAATTTCAAGAAAATAGATTTCTATATCAATCAGTTGGGTGAAATCAATTGAGCATTTTATAATAATATACCTACATACTCGTATGTCATATTGTAGGAAATGGATAAAATTCGAGCAAGATAATCTGAAGCATTGGTTATTTATTCACAAATTTCTCGCAAGTCACATCGAGATAACAGATTGAGTTTCATATAAATCGGTTCTGCAGTTATTACAACTAGTAGGTGCTCGCGACTTCACTAGCATTAAGAAGTAAACTTGCTTCCCCCACTTCTTTAAAATCGGCACTTCCAAAAATCCTTCTTTAGCGGATGGCTACGTCATAACATGTACTTGCATGCCAAATTTCAGCTCGAACCGTCCAGTGGTTTGGGCTGTGCGTTGATAGATCATAGTCATAGTCATTGATTTGCGAATTGTAAAGGTCACAGTTACACAAACAAGATGTGGAAAATAAACAATGAACGATAACCCTGATAGGGTATGCAAGTATGTCAGTGAGTCAGTCATCTTTGAGATTTATATACTATTTGAGTCTGGACGAGGCGGCCAACCGGGACGCGCGTGCTGACTCGTCCTCCTGATAATGGAAACCTCAGATTTCCGTAACTTGTCGAGCTAATTTTCGACATAATTATTGACGTAAGTGCTAGCCGGAAGAAATAGGGATATGTCAGTCAGTCAGTCCTCTTGAGATTTATATATTTTGATTGAATTTGTTCCAGTTTCCACGAGCACGGCAGGTACGACGTGCCCGCCATGATCGACAAGGTGCTGGAGGTGACGGGCCTGCCGCGCCTCATGTACATCGGGTACTCCATGGGCACCACCTGCTTCTTCACCATGATGTCGCAGCGACCCGAGTACAATGATAAGGTCCGTGTTTTTTGGGGTTTTCTATGAGAACAGTGAATAGGGCCGAAGTCTGACTAAACTAAGATTATTGCTTAGTGAAGTTTTCTCTCTCTGTGAGTCGTATATCCTCATGAGTGAGGGTCGTGACTCCCCCGCAGAATTAATCCGTTAGGGGAGTTCTCAGTGGCACATACATCGTGGCGGGCGCCCAGGTCCTTCCACGGAAGACACATGTCCTCGGATATTTGTGGTCCTCAAACATGTCGGTTTCTTCACGATGTTTCCCTTCACCGTTAAGTGAGTGCAAATCCACACATCACTTGAAAATACAAGTCATTGGTGTAGGTCCGGATTCGAACCAGGGTGCGTCTGGATGAAAAGCAGACACTGGAACGTGTGTTGTTAGTGACCATCAAAGCATGAAAAGCAGTTGCCATAATATTTTACATCCCAGCCGACCAATGAAAGCGCTGTAATGTAATGCCACCATGTGAACACTTGTGTTAGTGATTTAATGCGTCAAAAACTTTACAATAAATCATCCTAGCAGCAGGACCTATTTAAATACATCGGTACAACGTACTTACTTCTTAAAACCTCTAACTAATAATATATGTATTGATTATCGTGTGTCTGTCTGTCTCCAGATAATTTCGTTCGTAGCATTGGCGCCAGCAGTGTACCTGGACAACGCACGATCAATCGCGACGCTGTTGTTGAAGACTATTAATGTACCGGTGAGTGCAATTTGATTTTATATGTATTTACCTTTGTTTCAAGCAATGTTAGATGTATGAAAATCTAATGACAATATTACACATTTTGAATTATGGCTTTATGCTATCACTTTAGACAAAAATAATTTGAAGTCCACTGCATTTTAAGACTACATATTAATAGTAACCAACTTTTTTGATGTTTTATAGGCTATTATTGTTTAATTGTGTGCTACTAACTAAATGAAACTGTATGTTGTCCAATAAATGTTTTTGTTTTATTAATTTATTAATACTATGATATACTATATAGCTAATACCTATTGTTTTGGGCAGTGTTGGGCAGACTTATTTATTTATTTATTGTATGTATGTGTGTGCGTATATTTGGTAAATCTGTTTCAATAAATGTTTTTCTATTCTATTCCCAGGAGACGATGCGATCCCAAGGCATGGTATCCATGACGCTGCAGCCACGGCTGGTCGAGTTCATCTTCGGCACCGTGTGTAACAACCCCAACCCGCGGGACGACATGTGTATGTCCATCGTATACTCGTTCGTTGGGGAGGACTATGAGCAGAACGATAGTGTAAGGGAAAATATACTTTATTCATAGATACATAGATATCAAAGTAGAATGCAATAGATCAATGAAATAGTGGTATTAGAGGAAGTTGCTCTAATATTGTTGAATGATAGTGTAAGGGAAGATATACTTTATTCATAGATGAATAGATTCTTCCGGGACCTCATACTCGGCTGGCCTGTTAGCTTAGTTGGTAGTGGCTCTGCCTTCTGATCTAGAGGCTGCGGGTTCAATTCCCGCATGACACAAGTAGGTATATATGAACTTTAAAAATTTACAATCACTTGTGTTGAGTCTGGTCGTTTCTAAGGCCACCATATTTCACCCGAAAACGCTTTGCGCTTGGAAAAATGCCTACAATAGCTTTTTCGCATGCCATTCCACGCCGTATTAACATGAAAGCAAGGGCGAGCATCGCGCGCATAGCTCCGGCTGACGAGTCTTGTCCACACGCAAACAATTTTGCACAATTTGAGCAGTTTTGCAGACGTTTTTGACGAAATAAATTCATATAAAATCAGCAATTCAGAATATTCTATTTATGGCTCTTTACTCCTCTAAATAATAACATTATTTTTTAGATATAATTAAATTGGTTTAAATTTCTGTACTACTTTTGGAAAAAAAGGTGAAAAATATTTCAAAACAACTATTTTCAAAAAATATAACTATCGAACAATGTATACGTAATCGTGTTTTGGCGTCTTTTATTGTCTTAACACTGAATCAAAATTATATAAACCGAAAAAAAAATTAGCTCTATCTTATATACTTTTGATTTTTATGAAATGTCGATTTCACATAGCACCCCGCGTTAAGTATGTATTTACAAAAGAAAAGTATATAAGTATTATATCCGTTACCTAGTACCCGCGACACAAGCGTTTGCTTAGTGTGGGGCTAGACGGCGCTGTGTGCAATGTCCCGAATATTTATATAGGTATATATATTTTTTAAATACCTATATGTATGTTTATGAGTTGCATGTTGATAGAGCCCTCACAAACTGATATTTGTGTTTGCAGGAGATGTCTCCAGTGGCCATGGCGCGGTTACAACCTGCGTCGTGGAAACAACTCGAGCATTTTGGCAAAATTGCCATCACAGGTGGGGGATATATCTAATATATATTACTACTAGTGGACACCTGTGGCTTCGCTCGCATTATATCACGATAACAAGAATCCTATGATACTCTTAAGACCTCATACTACCTACGCACCAAAAGTCAAGATGATTGGTTCTGCTGTGTTTGTGTAAACACTCATCACGCAAAATCTTCTTGAACATATCTCCACGATTTTTGGTACGTAGAATGAGATCCCGGAAGTGTTATAGGCTACTTTTTAAAGAAAAGAAGAGAGAGTAATTAATTAATTATGTTCTAGGTACATTCACATCATGGGAGGATGGCCTGTGGGGCGTGGTGAAGCCCTACAACCTGGCAAATGTGAAGGTGCCCGTCAGTCTGCTCTACGGGGAGAATGATCTACTCACTGAGAAATCTGTAAGTATTTTTTACATGGAATGGTTTTGCACTTGACCGTATCATCAGTAGCAAGCTATGGAGCTCTCATCAAGCTTGATTGGTTCCAAAATACAGTGTTCTATCACTATATAAGGATTCACCTGCATATTGTATAATTGTAAGAATTGACAAACATAATCTTACAAATGAATAATTGTAAAATGACGAGATATAATATAATTATCAATTTCTGTACCTGTAACAATTTATCAATAAAGATTATATATCTATCTTTGTTTACTCATAGCAAATAAAGCATAATATGCAATGAATGAAATATTTTTATATGGCCTCACTTAGAAATTTTTGGACAGCACCACTTGGACCAAATTCATTCAAACTAATACTTAAAATGCCTTGACTTTGTACCTTCACTAAGGAACTGTCAATAAAACGGACCTAGCTGATTATAAGAGAAAATAATTTATCTCATTCTATTTATTTTCACAAACTATTGAACTATCTCATTTAATTAATCTAGCTAGGTCCATCTGACCTATAACATATTTTGGCCTCAATTATTTATCAAAGTTAACACTAATTAATTACTATTTCCTTATTTGCAGCAAATCATGAAGTTAGCTGAGGTCCTCAAGCAGACCGGTGTCCTAGAAGAAGTCAGGCCAGGTTGCAATTGGCCCAAATTCAACCATTTAGACTTTGTATTTGCTAAGGATGTAGGAAAGTTACTCAACAAGCCACTAGTTAAATATGTTACCCACCTATATAATAAATATGGATTAGAATAATTTGTTGTTTCTTTTACACCTCCAACATGATGATAAAAGGAATCAGATAATTTATAAGTATATGAGTGAAACTTGTGTCAAAGTTTGTGTATCTTTCACACAGAAATTGTGTGGTGAGAATACTTGGTATGAAGATAATATATGTAGTTGCTGGACATATGCTTCATTTTGTCTTTTAATCTGTCAAAGTTATAAAGGAGTTTATTTACCCATAACAACACCAATTGGATCAATTGTACATATGAAACATTATACTACTATTATAGTTATGTTAAAAATTAGAGTTGTCTCTTGATCCAATCTAATTTGTCTATCAGAATAGTTAGGTACAAGTGTTTACCTGCCATTGTCTCTGCAACCTATATGTTTACCCAGCTTTGTTAAAGTGGGATACTTACTGGTAATTTGTTTAATATTATTCAAATGAAATTAATTCACTCACCTTACTCATGATGAGTTTAATGCCAGGTCCTGATGGTTTCACACAGGCCGAGACAACTGTGGGAGAAGCAGCCGCTGCCTTAGCCTCTGTAGTCTGTTTGTTTGTATCTACACAATGGGAAATTAGTTTAGTTATTGGTCTAAGCATGTATTTGGAGATCACAGTTTAATATAGATTAGAAAAGTTTTATGGCTTCCCTAATACCTCCCATCTTCTTACACAAACTGAGAAGCTATATTGGAAGCAGATGGAATTTTTAGACATCATTTATAAATATATCTTTAATGAACTGAGTTCTACTTATTTTAAAGTGTTATTTACAGTATCAGTATGTCAGAAGTGTCCTGATCCTGAGCTCAGTGCAAGGTGTAGTAGTTGTCATAGGGAACCTGTGTTTCAATAGACTAGAAAATGTTGAAACAGGTTGTGAAAAACCAGTATTTCAGATGAGGACTAGTGTCTGTGTCTCATTGTAAGCCCTCAAACATGCTTGGCTTCTTGTAGTTGGTAGAATGGACTGTTGGATGTCTGATAAGTGTGTGTAGAAGGGGTATTGTGAGCCTATCTTTTCTGTAGGTAATAATTCATACCTACTAATGCCTTATTGACATTATAAAATGTCAAAAGGGCATTGAAATAGAATACCCATGCAATAAGGTTACCTATATTACAGACGTAGGTAAACTGTTATAGATAAAAGGCTATAAATGGTACTTTAATACAGATAAATTCATAAAGAAATACCTTTGCTTGAAGCAGATACTGCAGGAATTCGGTTAGACATCCTATCGCAATAGTCCGAAAAGCATAGGTTGTAGCTTCAGCCTAGGTTAAATTTGGTGTACTGGCACACATTTTATAGATAATATGAAAATGTAACATATTATTCAATAATAAGGTAAAATCACATTACAAATTAGGTAAAATATAAATAACATTAGCTTTGTTTCGAATTTTGATATTTTAGATTCTATTCTATTTACTTTACAGTGTTAATGTTAACCTATGTTTTGATATTCTTGACACTGACATGCCACAAAATTAGACAGTAATGTTTTGACGTTGACTTCCAATAGTAAAAAACAAAGTAATGTCAACAGCACGATACAACTTAACAGCATTAGAAAGAAACCAATGCATCAAATAAAATACGAAGAGAAAGCGAGACCAAATTATTATCCTTATTTTCATGTGTTTTAATTGTTATCGTAAGGGTTTAAAAAATAAAGTGACACTTTTCCGGCCCGATGTGGAATTTTAAGAAAATTGCTCTATGTTTGGGGATGTTTTCTTATAAAATATATGTAAAATAAATGAATTAATCTAATTAGACTAAATAGAAAGGGTAATTAAATAGTTCTTGTGTAAGTGCGAGCGTTAATATATAATCATGGATCTCCATAGGCCGGTGCCGAACAAGGTAATGCCGACAATATTTCATGTTTCTACATTTCGAAATAAATTACTTCTAAACTACTACATCATTAATATGTGATGATTCTCCTATTTACAGACCTATGAAGAGTTGACTGATGAGGAGAAATTAAGGTAAGTCAGAATACATTTGATTCAAATGCTTTTATAACCAATGCATATGGTGAGAGACAGCCACAATTCATATATTTTTCTACAAGATTACCTTATTTAAATATGATAGAATTGCACATCTTTCTCATCGCTGGAAATCAAAGCTGGAAACCCTTTACAAGCCTAGAAACCCCACACTTGTACTAATTAATAAGAAACTAGTAATTTATGTGAGTTTGTAGAACAACTTCTTTATTAAGGCATATATGTGCTATATGAGAATATAAAACCACTTAGTTGTTGAACTCCATGCATGACTCCCTGTTTCCCATGATCTATAAATCCAGGAATTTTCAAAGTGGTAAGCATACTCCATCTTAAGCCATAGCCTTTGCTTACCATAAGGCAAACTATGGTCAAGTGCAAAACTGTTTTAATTAAAAAAGACCTCTCCTCTCCACATACATATTTGTGTTTCAGATTTGACCATCAGAAGCTACATGAGCTACACCGAGGCCATGAGTCCATGCACACTACTATGGTTCTAATTCTGAT
Source organism: Macaria notata (assembly GCA_927399415.1). Classification (NCBI taxonomy): domain Eukaryota; kingdom Metazoa; phylum Arthropoda; class Insecta; order Lepidoptera; family Geometridae; genus Macaria; species Macaria notata. The sequence continues at coordinate 13,090,254 of OV656738.1, read as the reverse complement.
AGTCACCCTCATAGTCGCTCAGATTGTTGTAGTGGAATGGAAGAAGAGGCACTATAGGTCATATGCAGTAAGTATATTAATACACTCAATAATAAATCTTTTTTTGTTCAAACCTACATAGGTATAAAATACCATAAACAAAAAAAATGTAATAAATATAAAACAATTAGTATTATATATACCAAAAATACAGCGGTGCAATGCTTTGTGTTGGTTGCATAGCACTATTCTAGGTATCACAAACAATATAAGTAATGATGGTAATCAGGAACCTTAAACAACTTTGTTAAATTTTTATGTACAATAATTTCTTCAAAAATGATAAATATAAATTGTAAAAATTTATCCTGGCTGCACCTGCTATTTTGTTTATTTTACTGAGTGCAAGGGCTTCCCACTCTAAGATTATATCCGAACTCATTTCGAACTGGGGTCAATTCTTACCATCATGATTAATTTGCCAATTTCTAAATAAGTTTATGAAACTTCTTTTTATTTCCACTTGCAGTTCTTCACAATGTGTGCAATGTGGTCGATACCGGTGATCATGAGCGGCCGGAACGGCTGGTGGAGGTTCATCACCATCTGGGGCGTATTCACGCTGCTCACTCTGCTCGTCATACGCAAGACCAGCGTCAAACCTATATCTGTCACTACACCTAGGTGAGTATCAGCACAGCACTGATTAAAAAAACGTTGTAAATTGAAAAAAGAAACAATATTGCGGAGCTGGTTTTGGTATAGGCCTGTTAGTTAATGCTAGCCATCTTGGCCCTGTGCCACTCTTAAATGCCAATTAATCTAAATACATAGTTATCATAAAAGAAAGAAATCTTTATTGATACCACTGGTTGAAATATACAAAAACAGAACTAGTTTAGTTGAAACTGAACTGAAGTACCTACAAATATGTTACTCATATTGCATTATTTTGTCTTACTATTTCCTTATAGATTTTTTTTTACAATGGCGAGGGATCAAATATAAACTCACATACTATCCCCTCTTTAAAATATAAGTGTGATATAACTTTAATTCCTAATCATGCAAATGGCAGGACTCTGAAACAAAGTCTGTATGTATGTTGTGTTCTATCCTAAAATATAAATGAATATGCTTAAAATATAAAATGTAAGACTTATCTCATAGTGAAACACTTTATTATTTAATCAAATAACAATGTAACACTATAGATGAATAAATGAATTATTATTTTTATTTTATGACAAGACAAAACCTCTAATTTTAATACACATCTGCTGACTTGTTATCACTAAACAAATATGCTGGAGTTTTAAATGGACTAATACTATTATTTGTTAGAATATGTAGTTCAGTAAACATCCTATTTAGTACACATGTAACAGTACACCTCCGTGTTATACCAACACTAATGGTTATTGGAAACTGATAAGCTTAATAAAATGCTGTACAAACATGCTATGTAGGTATGTAACTATAACTGTATTCATGACTCTTTCAGGGTCTCTTTATAGATCAAGATAACAAGCTACCTGAAGTTTATTGCAGGTATTTGTTGACGCTAGGTACATTTGATTACATATATGTGTGTATATTCTCAAACAGTCTGTATCTGTAATTTGATTGTGTTGAGTCAAGAAAGTGTCTTATAGTATAGATAATAGATGCAAATACCACTTTAGTTCAACAATTCAATCATTACATGTAGAGTATCTTTAAAATTTATTATTAAAGTAAAATTACCTCAAAAATGTAACAAATATACAACATTGACTTTGATCAACAAACAAATACAATTACCTACATCTGCATACATATTTGCCAATTAGCATAAGATATGTTCACTAAATTATGTGTCCAAAGTTGAGACTTGCATATTTTTGTTAGGTTTTTTTGTTCTGAAGTGGTGTAAAGTTATCTATATTTCAACTTTGAATGCCTGTAAGACATATACATACATAATAAATGTTAACAAATACTGCTATCCTATTCCAGATTAGTATACAAATGGTTCTACTTCATATACAAGATATCCCTGTTCATCGGAGTGATTGGCTACATCATCATGATGCTGACCTTCCTGGGGGTGAACCTGGTGTTTGGGCAGAAGCCGCAGCAGTGGATGGACGTGGGGCTCGTCATGCTGTTCTATGGACTCTACTTTGGAGTGCTCGGCCGGGACGTGGCCGAGTACTGCTCTGATAAGATGGCAGCTTCTATAGGGGTGAGATTATATATTTTATTAATGCTTAGCAGTAATTCTTGGATCAGCAGGTTTCTTGAAGCGATGCTGTGCTCGATGGAGGATGACTGTGGAATGAAACTGGTTCATAAAGCAGCCAAAACAAGCGATTAGGCATTTATACACAGATTTACTTAAAATACTTTCCTAGTAAGTTTGTATATAATTCTTTTCATTTCTAATATTACTACTGCAATATTTAACAATTAGTATCATTTAAGTAATTTTATGATTATGATACATTATAAACTTTCAAGGGATTAAATTTTTGTTTTGTATTGTAGTTTAATTTAACGAGTAAATGAATAATACAGTTTTTTCGCATACATACTTTATAAACTTTCAAGGGATAAAATTTTTGTTTTGTATTGTTAAGTAATTTAACGAGTAAATGAATAATACAGTTTATACGCATACAAATACTTAACCGAGTCACATAAGAGATGTGCACCATATTGCATGTGTAATATTATATGATTGTGCGTACGTTCCAGTACTACACTAAGGAGGGCATCCCGACGCGGCAGCTGGAGACCAACGTGTGCGCGGTGTGCGGCTGCCAGCTGCTGGTGGACGTGGACGTGGAGGGGGTGCTGGGTGCGTATGGCCGCTTTAAAATAAGCCAGGTTTAAGAAGAAAAATAATATTTATATTTGTATATGATATATTTTTAACACATCTTTCTTCATTATCACAGCAATAATGTGTTTAAAAATAATCTTAAAACCTGGCTCGTTCAAAAGACTTTCTATAGTGTAGACGAATTTTTCCAAAGTAAAAAAAAATGCTCTTCCAATAGTAATAGACGAATGTTAATTGAGACATTCTTATAATGAATGGAATTTTCTGTTAATTTTGTGATATGATTATGATTATTTCATAGAAATTTTATTGTGTATTTTTTTATCTTGACTTAGGTAGGTAAGTATATAATTCATCAAATTATCAATATAATGTTTATCTGTTTGCACACTTATCCAAATCCAAATCTCAGTGCAGTAATGCACTGAGATTCGTTTTGCACAAGTTACCAAATTTTAATATTTTTGTAAGGTCTAACAAACAAACATACCCTTACTCATAAACATTAAGGTACTGTTATGTTTTGAATAGATTGTAAAAAATGATTCCAGAGAACACGTACAAGCTGCCGTGCGGGCACGTGTTCCACGAGTGGTGCATCCGCGGCTGGTGCATCGTGGGCAAGAAGCAGACCTGCCCCTACTGCCGCGAGCGCGTCGACCTCCGGCGCATGTTCACCAACCCGTACCCTTTTACACGACATACTTTCAACTTTAAGTAACTCGCTTTTTGTGAAAGTAAGTAACCAGCTTGGTGGAAAAGCGAGCGTGGTTCGGTGGCTAAAGCGGCTGCTCTTCATGCTGTTATGTTACGTACCATAGTTCGAACCCAAACCATCACCAACTTTCGATTTTAAGTTATGTGTGAATTTACAATCGTTTCACAATTAAAGCAATCATCACGAGGAAACCGACATGTTTGAGAATCACAAAATCCGATCAGTCAGTGTATCTACCTGTAGTGTTTATACCACACCCTCACGTATCGAATCACGATCCCAGTAATTAGTATAAGTAGTTACGAATAATGGCTATTACTCGTAGACCGTAAGTTTATTTCTTCTAGCTCTATAATTTTTTTGTGGACACCAAATCAGTACTAATTATTTATTGTCAGTAAAACTAGGTTTCTTTACAGTGGTCTTAAAAATAGTTACAAGTATCTCTAGTTTATACCCTGTCGCGTGTACTAACAATATCAATGTAATATATTGTCATAACAGTTATATTTGAGGTCCTAAATAGTCTTGTACTTTGTAATAGCATTTCTCTACTAAGAGTTCAGTTATTTTTTTCAAAGTAGCTGTATGACGTTTCCTTGACTCGCGTGCTAGCTGGGACCGGCCCAACATCATGTACGGGCAGCTGCTGGACTGGCTGCGCTGGCTGGTTGCCTGGCAGCCGCTCATCCTGTTCCTGGCGCAGGGCATCAACTGGCTCTTCGGCCTCGAATGATAATTATAAGTTAAACTTTAAACAAAGGAATAGGGAAATAGCTGAATGGAATATCGTGGACAGCTTTAATGTGGACGTTTATGAGTGTGCAAACAATCTTCAATGTTGCTTTTCCAACTGTGCATACAGGATCTTAAATGTGTTAAACCTATCAAAACTGGGACAACAATTTTTTTTTATTATTAAAAAAACCGGCCAAGTGCGAGTCGGACTCGCGCACCGAGGGTTCCGTACAAACCTGCAAGGTTTACAAAATATATATTTTGTAATGTAACTAAAAATTTAAGGTTTTCGGAATTTTTCCTTTATGTGTGGTATAGAACGTTGCTTCATGCCAAATTTCAAGATTCAAGGTCGACTGGAAGTACCCTTTAGGTTTTGATTCCCTTGCAAGTACTTGCGAGTTTCAAAATATGCAGCTTAAATTGCTGTTTCTTTTGATTGCGTTGACATAGAAGTTTGATTTTGCTACAGCTTAAAGGTATTATAGACCTGAGTATTTGGTATGAATTTCAATTTAATACCTCTACGCGTTTATGAGGAAATGGGTAGTAAGTTTAAGATTATTAAAAAAAAAAATATTTTGTGATGTAACTAAAAATTTATGGTTTTCGTAATTTTTCCTTTATCTATGCTATAAGACGTTGCTTCGTACCAAATTTCAAGATTCTGAGTTCACGGGAAGCACCCTGTAGGTTTTGATTCCCTTGCAAGTGTCGAAAATTTGCGGCATAAATGGCTGTATCTTTTGATTGCGTTGGCTTAGAAGTTTGATTTTTTCACAGCTTCAAGGGACAGTAGACCTGAGTAATTGATATAAATTTCAGCTTCATACCTCTACGCGTTCCTGAGAAAAAGGGTCTTGACAGACGGACGGACGGACGGACAGACGGACAACAAAGTGATCCTATAAGGGTTCCGTTTTTTCCTTTTGAGGTACGGAACCCTAAAAATTGGCAAATAGGCAGACGATCTGCCTGATGGTAAGCAGTCACCGTCGCCTATGGACACTTGCAACTCCAGAGGTGCTGCAGCACCTTGACAGCTTAGAGAGGTGTTTGAGAACAAAACCTTTATAAATATCCCTTTTTAAATATTTTATACATAAAATACTTGCTCCGGTTTTTCTCTTTGACTAATTTAGCTACGTGCAATATTATTTTCAGAGATGTCTATAATCTATACGTCTATAATACATGGGCATGGAGTTTTCTGAATGTGTTTATTATTGTATGAACTATGTACCTTAAATGTAACTTTTCCACACCGTGTAAATTATTAGCTAAATGTTAACTGTGGAACTAATGAACTATGTGTAATGTAATATCTGGCGAGTTTATCAGACTGAGTAGTTCTCACCTAAATCTGTGAAAAAGTATAGAATCATATACTTGATATATGTTCATAGATTTCAGTGAATGTTTCATGCTATAACTGCATGAATACATAATATAATGGTTTTATCTGTGAACAGCTATTACACTACAAAAGTACACATTTAAATAAACCAAACACATAGAGAAAATGCATAATTTTACTTTAAACTAGTGGGTTCTCGCGGCTTCGCTCGTGTTAAGAAGTAAAACTTGCATCCCCTATTTCACCCCCTTAAAAGTGGAATTACTAAAAATCGTTCCTTAGCGGATGCCTACGTCATTACATCTCCCTGCATGCTGTGCTGTGCGTTGATAGATCACTATGTCAGTCAGTCAGACAAACATTATAAAAGTGCTGAAACGTGTTTCATTATCGATTTAATGTATACCCAAACAAATTATAAAAAAAACCTTTTATATACAGATTCTTTACCCTCTTCCGCTTTATTATATGTATAGATATTTGTTTAACTATAACGTGTCCTGTGTTTTCTTAGTTTCAGATAATATCAGTACATAAAATCTTTCGCGACATTGTAACAAAATAATTAGCCTAGCAGCTACTTTTGTTAGATAGTTTTTTTGTTATATCAATCTTCCGGGAAAAGAGTAGGTAGCATGTTTATATAGATAATATAATTATTATTTCTTTATTACCAGATAAGTTTAGTATTATTTAAGAACAAATTATTGTACAGTAAGTTGCTAGTCGTCTTATATTCGAAATGGATGTGATGTCAATGTTTTAGACACAAACTACATAATGTAGCTGTATTTATTAGTGGCCTGACTAATTTACTTACAAATTATTGGTAAAATCGGACTCAAAAAGTAAAGTTTGAAGAATGTTTCAAATTATAAGTACTTGAACAGAAATTTCTACACAGTAATTGTGCACCTAGTTGTAGTATGATATGAAAAACTACAAAACCATAACTAAATGTGGTTCAATTACAAAGGTCCATTTCTTGTTTAGAATACTTGAAAGAAAGAAAAAAAATATATTTATTGAGACACACACAAAACTTTAACCTATTTACTTACTAAACTCACATGCTAAGAATGTGATGCCCCAATACAGCTGCAACTCAGCCTAATGCTGATGGCACACCGACAGGGGGCACCAGCGCTGATATTCTGTTGCTGGAGGCGACGTCACTCACTCCAAGTGCACATAAAAACTAAATACTATAACAAAACTAAGGCACAAGTACAGAAAGGCAAACAACTACAAGAAGATACTAAAATAACCATAATAGTCTATATATAGTCTACTTACACTTTGCAATATAATTAGTCTAGCTTTTGAGTCTTACTTCACAACAGTTGTAAGAAAGTCGATTTGGGTACTGCATGTTAAAATCATGTTACATATTTAAACATACTAGAAAATTATTTTATTCATAAGACGGCAAAGTGTTTCTATGTTATAAAGAGTGAATTATAATTATGTATTTTTTTTATTTAGATAATTTATTATGTTCGTAATTCCTAGCTAGTAAATTTTAATGAATTATTTAAATAAACATAAACATATTTATTGCAAAAACTTTACATTGTACATAGAAATTAAGGCTCTGCCTTCTGCTTTAGTTAACAACTGTGTTGCAGAAGGCAAGGTCTTCCAGTGGAACATTATTAAATGTAAGTAAAGAGTGTTCCGCATTTATAATGTTAATTTAGACGTTTAAAACAGCCTTGTTTCGTATTAATACAGGTTTTGTAAGAAATATAATGCTAAGCCGAAAAAATACTGGTTAATTAATGAATTTAGCTCTTATTCGGCTTAGCATATATTACTATTACCCAGCTTTCCGCTCGGCAAACAGAAACTGAACAGCGTAGTCTGCCAACGTGCAAAGAGAGGCCTATACCCAGCACTGGGATTAAAAAGGCTGTGGATGATGATGATGACTCTACCAACAAAAGAATAGACGGACTACTATTTTATTAAACTATATTACTATTTTTTAAATTAACACTCGCACATCCAACATTCAAAAAGAAATCTTTTTATGGCTCATCATTTACTGTACAAGCTGTTACTTTATGGAATTCTCTGCCTATCAACATTCAAAAGGCTCAGACAATTGATTCCTTTAAAAAACAAGTAAAGGAATTTTATCTCGCTTCCCTTCAGTGAAAATTGCTGTTATTATTTCTACTACTATCACCTTTAAATATTTTGTTGTGTATTATATGTATTTGTATATAAACATTAATTTTATTATATTAAGTACCTATGTGTATTGCGTATTTATATGTATATATATATATATATTAGTAAAATTTCTTTTTTTCTTTTTTGTTGTACACCACATTCTTCTTTATTTCTTTTGCTTATTTCTCTCCAGCTGAAGGTTGCCTGGAAGAGATCGCTTTCAGCGATAAGGCCGCCGCTTGTGGCACTAGTTAAGGTGCAATTTGTTCTATGTACTGTTTTTTTAATATGTGTCAACAATAAAGAGTTAATCTATCTATCTACTATTTTATTAGTAGTCTAGAGTCATCATCTGATATAATATGATATTCTCATACTCAAATTTGAATTCTTTCTCTTGTTGGTAGATTGATTGCACTTCTGTTTGCAAAACATGTGGACTGTTTAGTAATAAAATAAGTCGGTATTAAATGAATGTACACAAAAATCAAATAATGCTACATGGAGTGTATTATGTGAGATTAGAAGGTTTAACATGAACGTACGAAAGTAACGGACGGAGTCCCTTAAGGGAAAAAAAGTCGCGAATGCGATGGGTGACCATGAAATTGTAAGATACAGTGGAATGGTTTTATACAAATTATTATTGTATTGAGGCTAAAAACTGGCAACTTATTATCTTTACTTACTTTAAGAGCCCGCCTCTAAATAATTAAATACACAAGTATAATTGTTTTGTGGTCTTCGATGATACACTTTTTGTATAAAAATATATACATATGTATTCCGACAAAACTATAAAGCCACAAACCCCGTGCCGCTGGTTTTCTAAAGTCGAGCTGTTTGATGAGGCACCTACTATTGTATCACCTCGAATTATAGGCACGTGAGGTCGACGCGGTCAGTCCTTGGATGGGTGACCTAAAAAGTGGCATTCCGTTTTGGGCGCTTCCGTGGGTCGGATGACACGTTAAATTGTAGATCCCGGCTGTTTGTCTAGTACGGCAGTCGTTAAGCCATGTCATGGGGCCTTTACAGCGGGCGGCTTGATATACTCTCGACACCAGAGTTGGCCACTCTCATTCGATAAGAAAAAGATCCAATTTTATTGTTTGTATGATATAACACACACAGGACACAACACGTTAAAATGATTGTCAGTTCGTTACTTTAGTAGTTAGCAAGTAGGTACATCAAATCGGTTGTAATTCCACGAGTGATGTAGGACCTTGTGTAAATACTACAACGTGACGTTTGTAATTATTTGTCCATACAATAAATGCAATTAAGTGTTTGGTTATCATATGTGTTTCCTTTGTACTTATGTTTTTTTGGATAGATAGTTTTTTAGTTCAGTTTTGTGAAGTTCAGTGCTGTGAAAATTTATGAATGAAAATGTAGCGTACATATCCAAATCATATCTTTTTATATCGTTATTTTATACATGAGTACCTACTATAAAATTAAAATATTTCGTGATAATTCATACAGCGCCATCTAGCCTCATATTAGACAAGCACTTCTGATATGTGTATAGTTCAGTCGCAATGAAAGAATAATCTCGTGCTTAACTGAGTACTTATTTAGGTTATATTATATATATCTAGGTAATATATTATAATATACTTAATAATGAGTAGAACTTATAAAAAATGTGTTCCGTAATGTATGTCCTGAGAGCAATTTGAGGTATCTCTTTCAAGTAACTCAACCTCTTTAGTTCGCCAGAAAAAGTAATCTTTCCATATTTCAATCGCTGTCACTCAAATTTTTTATCAAAAATGTCAAACCAAAAATCGGCGAATGTCCCAAAAATAATGTAGCTACAATTTATATTCTATTTATTTATGTAACGTTTTCTGTTTATTGTTTTTTTACTAAATTACTGTAGTAAAATATTCACCATGTTTGCAACTCCTTTGCGGGCCTGCGGGCCTATAAAAAATATAAATGTTTTGGCCATGGGGTGCAATAATATAGGACAGATAATTACGAGTCTTGGTAAGTGTTTCGTGACCCTAGAATAATTACATAAACCTTCGGATATTCTTTCTATAAATTCTTTGTAAGTTTAGTGTAGTCATGACCAACTAGATTTAACGATGTCTTTATAATCACAGGGAATTATATATCAGAACACAAGGGTCATATAACTTGATGTTAACATTAATTTAACATTTAACATTTACTCAAATTAAAATGATAAGATCGGTTTTTGTGACATCGCAGGTGTCCGCAACAAGTCCAGCAAAGACAGCGGCGACAAGTGTTGCTCGGACGTGCCCCAGACGGACGGGCGCAAGGTGGAGCCCTGGCCGAAGCCCGAGGAGCCCGCGCCCACGTGCTGGCGCTCCGAGTGCTTCGGCCGCGAGCCGCAGCCCCCCAACTACGACCCCTACAGGATTAAAGTGCCCGAGGTCGTGGTGCCTCCGCTACCGCCAAGCAATGCTAAGGTGAATATTTCTTATTTTTCATATTTTTTTAGGTTCACGCTCTCCTAAAACTCGCCTGATGTTAAGCAACTCTGGTAGTATATTGATTTCTGTCTTTGTATCTACAAGTGTTTAGAATATTCATGTGTGTTCACATCCGACAATGTGGGCCGATGGTCTGCTTTTGTGTATAAAATTGTGGCTGATGATGATGACTATGAAGTAAAATGTAAATTTGCAATTTGTTGAGTTATTTCGGTATAGAAAACATTTTTTTGCTTTAATTTTGTCTAAACATAAGCAATTATTTTCACTCTCGTTCTGTGAAGTACTTAGGTAAGATATTATTTTATTTATATTGTATTTGTTTCCTAGATATGTATTTTCTTCAATTTTATTTTGCCCCGATCATTATTGCGCGTGTGTAGAAAGTGCGTTAGACGAATTAACCGAGCGTCGACAAGAGATAATCGAACGAACACTAAGTCACGGCCACATGTGGCACAGTAGTGTGCCAGATCAGAGCCGAGTCGAGTAGTAGTAGCCCCGGGCTGTATGCCGTAGAGAAGGCGGTCCAATCCAGCTTGTGCTTTGTTCATCAGTGGACGCTGCTGACGAGCCAGCAGCAGCCGCCCGGGGGTTACTACGGGAACCAAACGCCGCCGGACTACGGGCAGCAGCAGCAGCAGGACGACGAGTCGCAGGACGATGGCATCATGGCCAAGCTCAAGGGCTTCCTCGATAAATTACGCGGCAAGTCCAAGGGGGGCGACGACAACATGATAGTCGGGGCGCAGTAGGCGGTAAGCTCGCGGCGTCCGCTGCCGGCCTCTGGGAGGCCGGCAGCCGGCAGCCGGTCCTCGCTCGCTCCCATCCTCGCGCCCGTACCGACCCGCTCTGACGCGTGCTTTGTCCGCAGGAGCTACCGAGCGAGGACAGCCACGACCTGTTCCGCCCGCCGCCCCGCAAGCACCCGCAGGAGCTCTACTACAACTCCCCCACGCTGCACCCGGACTACTGGCGAGGCAAGACGGAGAGGCACGCGCCCGCCGACAAGGCTCTGCCGGCCAAACTGGGCTACCACGGACGTAGCAAGCTCATGTACGCCTTCCACGAGCCCTGGAAGCCGCTGGACAGGCTCTCTCTACTGGAACAAGCCGATAAAGACGAGATCGATGCCCCGGGCGTTGTGGCCAAATCCTCGTCATAGCTCTGTGTGTATATTTATGTTTATGATATGGGAATAAAATGTTTGGATTGCAGATGCTGCTTTTATTTCATGAATTGTTCTGGTAGAAAAATAACTAAGTATAGGTGATTTGTTGAGAGAAGCAGAGACAGGTCTAGCAAAAACAGTTAGATAGGAAACCAGTCCTGTCAACAGAACTACTTAACAGAACAGGTGGGAGTAAACGGCAATTTCGTAAAAGGAAAACAGGTGAAGAGGCACTAGTTTTCACTTCTGTTAGATTATCACAGACTACCCTCATTTCTCGTTTAGTATAATAGCTAGGTGATGAAGCAATAACCCTGGTTCGTTCTCATTAAAACCCCTCTTTTTGTCAATTTACCAGGCAGCCATAAAAAATGCGAAGATCAAAAGTCCTTCATTAGTGCCCAATCCAACCAAACCACGCCGTACTAGGTAAAAATTTCAAATACCATCTTTGCCTTTGTAAGTAGGTTTCCTCTTGACGTCAGTCACTCTTTCTATTTACCAGGCTGCCATAGAGTGTGCGAAGATCAAGAGTCAGTGCTCGCCTGCGAAGGCCCCGGACCCGCTCCCCTGCCCCCCGCCTCCGCGGCCGCCCTTCGATTGGACCTACATCATGGCTACCACGGCTTTCCTCGCTGTCATGGGGATGGTGAGTGTCATTTTGGCTTATAGCTTTATTTGCCTGTCTGAGATAATAATTGCATAATCAGTTCACTATTATGTCATTATTTATACTGAAGTTTCTGGTCTTTGAATTCTTATGTTTTGTTTGTTACTTTACTTCTTTTTTTGTCGTGCAGCTATATAAACTGTACCTGATGAAACTAGAAAGGGACAAGAACAATGATGCCAAACCTATTTGTAAGTTTTTTTATTAATTATTTATTTTTAGATGCACAGAATACAGAATCACAGAATACAACTCTTTCTTGGGTTAACTGTGAAGTATCGGTTAACACTGTTTACATTTTTTTTATCCGCCTAGTTTTATAAGTCTACATTTTTTGGGCTGTCTATTTCTGTACTATAATTTAACAGCTGTCTCTACGTATTATGCCGCCTCTACACATAGGCCAGCGCATTCGCCGACGCTCTGGCGGTGCGCTTGCCAACGCGCTTGTGAGTGATCCACACATTGGAAGGTCGTTCCAGGTCGTTCAGTATGGTTTGGTTCGGGCCAATGTGCGGACGGATTCAAAATGGATGTTGAGTCGCTAAAATCTGCAGCTGTATATTTATTAACAGCTTATAATTACTTTGTAAATGTGTACAAGAAAAGGGTGATAAAAAAGTTTATTAATTTAAATTTATTGAGCTCTATCAGTTTCCACTCTGATAGAGCTCAATAAATTTAAATGTTTCCTCGTTACTCATGTTCGCCATTTCTTCAAGTTAGTTAATTCGCCGCAAGAAGAAAACGTGCACTCTTGATCGCTGCTCCGGGCAAACTAATCGCGCGGCCAATGTGTGGATGGTGCGCCAAGCTTGCGACAAGTGTCCTTTGATGTTGCCGACACCGCGCGGCTAGCTCGCAAGCGCGCCAGCCAACGTTCAAATACCTACCGCCAATGCGACAACGTCCGTTCTACACAATGGGCCAGTGGCTGGGCCAGCGCGCTTGCCAACTCGTTGGCCTATGTGTAGAGCCGCCATTATCTACATGTATATGTTTTATATTATATATATTTTAACACTATATATTAGTTTATGTTTGTACTAATTATGTATAATATGTATTGGGATGTATGTCTTTATGTTTATGTACATTATAATTATATTTGTGTATATTATTTATTCTATCGCATCTATTTCTGTTGTACACCACGTCCTTTATAATCCTTTATTTATTCCTCTCCATCCAGTGATTGCCTGGAAGAGATTGCTTTTAGCAATAAGGCCGCCACTTGTGGCACTAGAGTAATTTATGAAAGTATTTTTAGTTAATTTTATTTTATAAGTGTGTGACAATAAAGTATTATCTATCTATCTATCTACTATAATAAAGTTATAGCAAAAAACGATTCAACTTTATAGAATGTTCGTCCATTTAGATAAAACGCGCATCACGCAAAAACTACTGAACAGATCATAGTGGTTTTTTGTATGAGTATGGAGGTCTTGTTTATTTCTAATTTCCACAAATCATTCGGTGATTGTTGTATCTAGGGCGACCCCGTCGTAAAGTGAAGAGGCCATACCACGACAAGGACCTCCCGCCGTGCGTGCAGTACTTGATAGTCGGCACTGGAGCCGCCGGCTGGGCGGCCTACCAGGCTATCAAGAACCTCGACCCTGTGGCCAAGGTAAGGGGGAACAGGTCTAGATTTAGTTGAAGAAAGAATAACATTTATTGTAGAACCCATATACAAAGCGAAAATCATTATATCCTTCTTGCACAATATAGCTTCTCCATTGGTGCGAAAAGGATGAATGAGGAATTGTGGTAGACCCATGTAGGTTAATATAAATTAAAACTTTTTCCTAGAAGATATTTAAGATATTGAATCAGGCGTTACTTTGCGGAAATCCATTGTAAATCATCATCACTGGGTCGTCTGCCAGTCCCCAAGGGGGAGCTGGTAGGGCCTCATCGAGATGGCTCTCTATTGAGGGGCTGGGCTCCGGGGCACGCTGACCCCGGGGAAGTTCACGTCAAGTCGCTCAGTCTGGCACTGTCTCCATTGTAAATGAAACTCTGGAGAGATATATATCTAGTGTTTTAGCTTTTTTCCTGTTTCTACCCCAAGTACACGCTGTTTGCAGGTATTCTTCATAACGAAGGAGGACATCCTGCCGTACATCCGCCCGCCGATGTCCAAGTACATGTGGTGGAACAAGGACCCGCCCGACATCATGAAGCTCAACTTCCTCGTCGACGGACGGAGATTCTCGTGAGTCATCCCATGTACACATATCATCATCATCAGCTCAAAAGCTCACTGCTGGGCATTAGCCTCCTCCTTTTTACGTCAAAAGATACAAAATAAAATACAAAATCTGTTTACTCTTAACGTCAATCTATGATAATAAAACTCAGAACATCTTATGAAGCCGCCGCCGAAGCATTGCTAGTTAGACACTTCTAAGTCAGGCCACGATTTTATTTGCGTAAATCAAATTACAAGCAGCCTATGTTATATGCATATTCAGATTCGGATCTCTACCAAATATATTCTATATTAGTACACACACACACGCCAAAACATTTACGCTCTTATAACCAGATGTGCTTATATTAACTTGATAAAATTCCACATATTAAGTATCTATTTCCAGACTGTTCCTCTCTCAATGCAAGAACTTCATGGACCCGGTGAAGTTCTACCGGCGTCCGACCGGGCCCGCCGTGTCCATCGCGAGCGGCTGGTGCGTGATCCGGGTCGACCCGGACGAGCACCGCGTCTGGGTGCGGACCATGTGCGGGGAACAGCCTATCTACTACGAGAGGGCTGTGCTGGCTGTTGGTAAGGAAAAAGACTAATAATAAATAGAGATATCGAATATCGACACCACAAAACCAGTTGTCTGCCTAATCAGGTAGATCGACAGCCGAACCCATTTTGATGCCGTACATCGAGAGGCTACAAATTTCCTATCAATTTCCTATCAATAGATATAAAACTCAAAGGTGACTGACTGACTGACATAGTGATATCAACGCACAGCCCAAACCACTGGTTAGATCGGGCTGAAATTTGGCATGCAGGTAGATGTTATGTCGTAGGTAGCCGCTAAGAAAGGATTTTGGAAATGCCACTTCCAAAGGGGTGAAATAGGAGATGCAAGTTTTACTTCTAAATGCGAGCGAAGCTGCGAGCACCCACTAGACAAAGAAAATCAGATATTGGTAACGATTAAAGAACTTTACAACTTTTTGGAAATGTTCCGTGTTAGAAATCTTCATGCACAGCAGCATCTGTCCACAGAATATATAGCTATGCAGGATCATTCTAGAATGATCAATGTGGCGTAGGACATTTTTGGATATCGTCGAGTATTTTCGGAAAGTTGTATAAAGGCCGATGAAGATTGACTCCCAATTTCGATTGATTGTTGGATTACCCCTTATTTCTCCCTATTTCAGGTTCGAAAGCGAAAAACCTGAACATTTTCAACACGGCGCCGAAAGCAGTCCGCGACAAGATGACCACATTCCGCACTATACGGGACCTTGAGATCGCGTTCAGGAGGGTGCGGGAGGCCAAGCACGTGGTCATCCTGGGGGGCGGCATACTGGGCACGGAGCTGGCCTGGCATCTGGGGAAGATGAGTTAGTATATAATGTATTAAAATGACACTACGACCAGTCCCTTTATATGAAGATTTTCGTTATTTATGCCTGTAGCTTCTGCACATTATCTTCTCACTAAGACCTTGTAGTAACATCATCACCCACAGACGGTTTCTTCCCATTGCAGGCTTATATCTTAATACGCTGCTGGCCTGATTTTGTGCCATCCATGTTTGACCGATGACAGATGTTATCATCTCCATCCGTATGCTACGTGAAGTTCAAGTTCAAAGTTCGATTTTCTTAGTGAACTACTCTAATGTTACATATCTATACATAATATGTATAACAAAGCTGAAGAGGGTAAAAAATCTGAGCATAGATGTTAGAGAAAAAGTTTACTTAAATTCGATAATAATATACGTTCCAGCAGTTTTTTTATATTTTTGTCTGTTTATTTGTTTCTCTGTGTCACTCTTTGTCTGTTTATTAAAACGCTCATCACGCAACACCGGCTGAACGGATTATCATCATTGATATTTGTTCTCTGTTCCCAGACGAGGTAGTAGAACGCGAAGAGGACCAGCCTCCGATCCAGTTCGTGCACATGTACAAGGACCGCGGCATACTGGCCGGCATTCTACCTTCCTACCTGGGCGAGTGGGCGGCCGAGCGGGTCAAGTGCGAGAGCGTGCAGATGATGCCTAATAGTAAGTCTCTCACTCATCTCTCTTGTCTCTCTTTGAGTTGTATTTCCTCATGGCTGAGGGGCGTGACTCCCCGGCGGAATAATTCGTTAGGGGAGTTCTCTTGGGCAGATACACACATTGGGTGGTGGAAACCCAGCCCCCTTAGACAAGAGGTGTATTTTAGTGAGCGTACTGTCGCTCACTAATGGAATAGAAATACCAATGTATGGGATTGATATCACAACGCGCTCCGCGGAGGGAAACATTACGTCACTCCCATACATTGGTCTTTCTATTCCATAAGCGAGCGACAGTACCTACGCTCACTAAAATACGCTTCTTGTCTAAGAGGGCAGATCCTGCCACAGATTTAATTTATCTCCTTTTTTATACCAGATCTTGACTGTTCTAATAGTAGGATCAATTTATTACTCGATTCACAATTGCATATTTTTCTCCAATAAGGCCCTAATTCTACCCCTACTTTTAAGTAATGATGCTATTCGATTCACGATTAATTGTCTTTCCCTTAGTTTCAATGTAGATTTTATTACTATTTATCTACATATATTTCGTACGTTTCAGCTCAAATATACGACGCGTACTTGACCAAGGACAAGCGGTTGCTTCTCACACTATCCAACGGGACAGAGCTCGTCACAGATTATGTGAGTACTTTGACTCGTATTTCCTCATGACTGAGGGTCGTGAATCCCCCATAGAATTAATTTGTTAAGGCAGGTATATTGTGAATGCTGTAAAAAGTAATAAAGAGTCTTTTTTTTTAACAAAAACGTAAGTAATTATTGCGGACTTTATTTAGAGTGCTTAAGTTAGTACCTTTATATAATTTCCAAATTATTCTTATAGTCTAGTCTAGTTTTCACAACACACTTGACAAATGGAACCGGAGATAAAAGCCTGCTAAGCAAGTCGGTCAAGTGCAAACACATTCCTTGTAAAAAAAAACAAGGACCTGTCACAAAGATGTTCCTTCCGAACGTTTTAACGCTTAAAAACTGGATCCTACTGTCTTATATCCTGGTATTTGGCCACCAGAGTTTGAGTAAACCTGACTATATAAAAAACTAACACTTATACATGTGTATCAGGTGATAGTAGCGGTGGGTACGGCGGCACGCACGGAGCTGGCCGAGCCGTCTCACCTGGAAGTGGACACCATCAACGGAGGGTTCGCTGTCAACACAGAGCTGGAGGCTCGCACGCACCTCTACGTGGTGAGTAGCCATCCAGTGCTGGACATAGGCCTCTATACAGCCATCTCACCTGGAAGTGGACACCATCAACGGAGGGTTCGCTGTCAACACAGAGCTGGAGGCTCGCACGCACCCCTACGTGGTGAGTAGCCATCCAGTGCTGGACATAGGCCTCTATACAGCCATCTCACCTGGAAGTGAACACCATCAACGGAGGGTTCGCTGTCAACACAGAGCTGGAGGCTCGCACGCACCTCTACGTGGTGAGTAGCCATCCAGTGCTGGACATAGGCCTCTATACAGCCATCTCACCTGGAAGTGGACACCATCAACGGAGGGTTCGCTGTCAACACAGAGCTGGAGGCTCGCACGCACCTCTACGTGGTGAGTAGCCATCCAGTGCTGGACATAGGCCTCTATACAGCCATCTCACCTGGAAGTGGACACCATCAACGGAGGGTTCGCTGTCAACACAGAGCTGGAGGCTCGCACGCACCCCTACGTGGTGAGTAGCCATCCAGTGCTGGACATAGGCCTCTATACAGCCATCTCACCTGGAAGTGAACACCATCAACGGAGGGTTCGCTGTCAACACAGAGCTGGAGGCTCGCACGCACCTCTACGTGGTGAGTAGCCATCCAGTGCTGGACATAGGCCTCTCTACAGCCATCTCACCTGGAAGTGGACACCATCAACGGAGGGTTCGCTGTCAACACAGAGCTGGAGGCTCGCACGCACCTCTACGTGGTGAGTAGCCATCCAGTGCTGGACATAGGCCTCTATACAGCCATCTCACCTGGAAGTGGACACCATCAACGGAGGGTTCGCTGTCAACACAGAGCTGGAGGCTTGCACGCACCTCTACGTGGTGAGTAGCCATCCAGTGCTGGACATAGGCCTCTATACAGCCATATCATGGCTAGCATGTCTGTTATCATCATTATCTTTTATTATCTGGATATGGGGAACTTCATTTGGTCTATTTTTTTTGTTGGTTTTCTTCTAATATTTGCTTCATATTTTATGTGTTTGTACATACCTACTCCATTTGGTACAGAAGATGCAATCTTTAATTTCTCTAATGTTTTCTTATGGCTTCCAAAATGCTGGTTACAACGGTGAAGAATTGTAAGCTTGTTTATTTATTTACTAGTGGAAATTAGTAATAATAAAAAAATTGCCTAGTTTTAGCAACATCTAATGCAACACCATATCATCTTACCAACAAATCGCTTAATAATTCATTCAACAGATATGAATAGAAATAAATAAAACATCATTGCTTGCAGGCTGGTGACGCTGCGAGCGTATACTCCCAGTGGAAGAACACGCGGATACGCATGGAGCACTACGACAACGCAGAGGAGCAGGGGTACATCGCGGGGGCCAACATGACGGGGTACTGGACCCCCAGCAACATGGAGCCGCACTACTGGCTGCGGCTGGGCAAGGACCTGCAGATGGAGGTTAGCTCTGTTAACTGAAAAATACAATGTTTCATGAAATAAAGAATGATTGAAATCGGTCCATAAATAACTGCGTAACATATATTATATTAGTTTATTTTAGTAATAATACTATCGTGAGACATTTTTATCAATATGTACCTAACTGTAACGTATGCGCGCTGCCGCGCTCCCAGAACGTACGTTTTGAAGATGGGTGTCATTACACCCGTAACGTGTAAACAATATATGCGAAATTAAACGTAAGTTATATGTAGTTACATATTACTGAAACTCTGGAGAAATATGTAGTGTTTTTCCGCTGCGACTGCTCCTTAACCGACATCAAACAACAAACTTGATGGTTTTTAGGTGTGTTCCTCCATATACCACCGCCACACCTCACCTCCTAACCAACGTGGCCTCCGTGGATCTCAAGATCTTCCCAACACCGCACCTTGTGTCTTGAAGCTTTGCTGTTCTCTTTCGGCAAGATATTCTAGTCGACACGTGTTTCGCCTCTCCACGAGGCATCCTCAGGACTCGTGTTGACTCTCCGAACGTCGGTCCGAAAGACTTTCGGACCGACGTTCGGAGAGAGAAAGTAACGCCTGATTCAATATCTTATGTAGTTACATATTGATTTGTCTATATCAAAGTCAAACTGTGTCAATATATTGATTTGTTTGTGTCAAACTCAATGTCAATTTGAAATTGAATGATTTTCTTCCTTTCTTTCTTTCAAAATATCGTTGTATTGCAGGTGGTGGGCGAGGTGGGCGCCTGCATGCCCACGATCGGTCTGTTCAAGCCGTGCGAGACGGAAGAGGCCAACACGCCGGTGCCGCCGCCCTACGAGCTGCACGAGGTGGTGGCCGTCGCGGGGGTCGACCCGGCCAAGCCCTGCTATAAGAAGTAAGGGAGGAAGGGAATCGTTTATTTTAGCTAATAATAAACAAGTTTCTCTCTGAGAGTCGTATTTCCTCGTGACTGATGGTCGTGACTCCCCCGCAGAATTAATTCGTTAAGAGAGTTCTCTTGGGCCGATACATCGTGGTGGGCGCCCAGGTCCTTCCACGGAAGACGCCATGTCTTTGGATATTGTGGTCCTCAAACATGTCGATTTAGTCACGATGTTTTCCTTCACCGCTAAGCGTGTGCAAACCTGCACTGATTTGAAAAACAAGTCATTGAGGTACGAGTACCTATCTGCCTAGTAGAACTAACGCATTAATTCTGCGGAGGAGTCACGACCCTCAGTATTTTTACTTGATAACCCTGTTGAAATGGGCTAAATAAGTTAATTTTTTTTCTTTTCTTTAACTTTTATTTTATTTTAGTGTGGTGTCATTTCATTGTCTATTTCGTTTTAATGGTGTAGGATTGTGTACTGACTATGAATGTTGATGTTCATCTCACGATGCATTGTCCCAGGACCCCCGAGTACAAGAACATGTACAAGCGCGGCATCCTGTTCTACCTGCGCGACGACGTGGTGGTGGGCGTGGCCTTCTGGAACCTGCCGCCCATCGACGACCGCAAGATGGTCGCTACTGAGGTGACACTTTTTTTAAACTGAACGGGTTTTTTTTAACTCGTCGCGGCAGGCCTAGCCGTCGATGGCGGGATGACCTAAACTCCTTTTGTCAAAACTGGTCACACAGAGCAATAAACAAAGATCAGTGGAAAGAGGATAGGGAGGCCTTTGCCCAGCAGTGGGACGGAACCGGCTTTTAGTAATAATAATAAGAACGGGTTTGCACTTGGCCATAGTTTGCCTAATAGTAAGCAAAGACTATGGCCTAAGATGGAGCGTCCTTACCCGATAAGAACCAATTCAATATTGCTTTGAAGTTAGCTGGATTATAGTGCGTGGGGAACAGGGAGTCAGGCGGGGAGTTACCTTGCGGTACGAACAATAAAGGTAGAAGCGTAACATTTCGTGCGGGTCTAAGGAACTTCCACCATAAACCGGTGTACTTGTATTTTTTTGTTTATTTTATTTTATTTATTTATAACGGTAAACATAACAGAATGAGTTCATATATAAGCCAAATACACATTCAAAACTGGTTTTTATGTTCCGTCTATACGTCCTCAGAAAATGGCTGTCAGAGACATTGTTTAAGTTTGTCCCTCCTCCTTTGTCAACAATGGAGCGGCGGATCGTCGTGAGCTTTGGTATGGTGATAGTGTAGGCCGCACAATAAGCAGCACTTTTATCTGTTTAAGTTTTCTGTTCTTCTCTGATCTGCCCCCTCAGATAAGAGGCTTATTTTAGTGAGCGTACTGTCGCTCGCTTATGGAATAGAGAAACCAATGTATGTGACGTAATATTTTTCCCCCCGCGGAGCTCGTCGCGATGTCAATCCAATACATTGCTCTTTCTATTCCATAAGCGAGCGACAGAACGCTCACTAAAACGCCGCTTGTCTAAGGGGAGCTAATAAAGGTATTAAAGAATATGTAATGGCCGTTTGTTTGAAATAAAATGGTTTGATTTAATAAATTTCTGTCTGGAAATAAAACGGTTTGATTTTATACATTTATTTAGATTTAATAAATGACGTAAGAATTTACTTTTTAATAAATAACTTTGACTTTGCTTTACTGTGTCTCCCTGCGGCAGATCCTGCGCGCGCGCGCGTCCTACAAGGACATCAACCTGCTGGCGGAGCTGCTCGGCTTCCACCACACGGAGTGCGTGTACATGCCGCCGGACGCGCTCGTGCCGCCCGGACCTTGCATCAAGAAGTCAGTATTGCATTATCTAACTAAGTATATAAAACTCAAAGGTGACTGACCGACTGACTGACATAGCGATCTATCAACGCACAGCCCAAACCAGTGGACGGATCAGGCTGAAATTTGGCATACAGGTAGATGTTATGACGTAGGCATCCGCTAAGAAAGGATTTTTGGAAATGCCACTTTTGAAGCGGTGAAATAGGGGATGCAAGTCTAGTCTATACATATAATAAAGCTGAAGGGGGTCGAAAGTCTGAACAATGAAGATATTTGACTGCCCCGTTAGCTTAGTTGGTAGTGGCTCTGCCTTCTAATCTAGGGGTGCGGGTTCGATTCCCGAAAGACACAAGTAATTATGAATGTTAAAAATTTGAAATTACTTGTGTTGAGTCAGGTCGTTTCTATGTATATTAAGTACCTATGTATGTCATCATCATAAATTTAAGGGCCGGGCCCTTGTCTGTGGAGTATGCGCCATCCTTTCCGGTCTTCTGCCAATTCCTTGACCTCCTTATACGACATGACACCCGCCTTTTCTTTTATTTGGTCCATGTATGATCTTCTCGGCCTTCCTCTTCCTCTTCGGGCTTCCAATTTTCCTTCCATGATGTTTCTTATAAATTCGTCATGTCGTATAAGGTGGCCAACCATCTTCCCTCTTCTGTTTTCAATAGTTGCCACACCTATGTATGTACGAAATAAAAAGTATTTGGAGATACATTGGAAGCAGAACACGTTCCAACAATTTCTAAAAAAATTGACTGTTCATCTGTTTATTCAAACGTTCTTCACGCAAAAATGGCTAAACGGATCTTCATGATTTTTGCTCTGTAGGTAGTATGTGGTGCCGGTTGTAACATAGGCTCTTTTTATCCCAAATACCACCAGCCAGCGGCGGGCGTCCACTACTATTAACTAATTACAAATAGAACGGTTTAAAGAAGGAGAGAATTTTAGACTGATCGTCTAAAATGAGAGTTTGGGATTGAGATTCTCTGTCTTCCTCTCGTATTATACTCTGTATTAGACAAACAGCGGGACTTACAATTTAATATACCTAGTTATCTTTATTCATAGCGATTTTTTTTCTATATTATTTACCTATATTTATTGTACTATTCAGTATCTAAATTGCATTGTTTTGTTTCAGTTTCAAAACTTGGTGATCGTGGTTTTCGGAGCGGAGGCGACGGGAAGCGGTCGAGCATTTTGTTATTTGAACCGGTTGTGATTGCAATGTACCTACATAATGTGGTGGCGATAATAAATTCAACGTGTGTTACTGTAATGTGGCTCTCTTTATATTACAGCAGCTGGGTACTGACATAGCTCCAGATAAAATGTAGCATTTATATGTAGGGAACCAAAGAGTTTGTATTTCATCAGAGTAAAACTAATTGAGCATGCAAAGAGTAAGTGAGACATAAAATATCCATGGTCTTGCTTCTAACGGACAGAAAACAACATATTTTATATGAAAACCACCAGTTTTGGCTGCACTTTCTTTAGACACCTTGTTAAATCGGAGATGTCGAAAAATAAGTGATGACTCGTAATTGGTCAGTTGTTGAACGCATCATATGGGCAGCCATACCACGAGATTACAAGTCTTCTGCTCCGATGTAGAAAAAGCAAGCGTCGAGTTAAAATATTGTCAATAATAGGTACATAAATAATAAATACATAAATATTCCGGGACATTGCACACAACGCCATCTAGCCCCGCACTAAGCAAACGCTTGTGTCGTGAGTACTAGAATATAACGGATATATATACTTGTGGGGACAGCGGAGCATCTTCGTTATCCATAATAGTAATTCTACCGGCTGGGCATGGGTATTTGGGCATGGAGAAATAAAACGTAGCACTTCAACTTATTGATGGTATATTACAATTTATCGGAGGTTAAACTATGAAATACAACTGTAGGAAGATTGTCTGATATCTAATTACACTAATTCGGTCGACACTCCAACCAACACGTAACGCCACAACGCGATGCGAACCGATTGCCGTCCCAAGTAAGAATGGCGGTCTCTCGCACGGCACTAGCGCTGGTTGTTGCGTCAGAGCAGGGCTCCGAAGTTAGTCTCAAGTCAATGTCAGCCGTTATAGACAGTGACACAAACATTATAACACATTTCGAACATTGTGACAGCTGACAGTGACATTGAAACCAACTCGCCTACTCTCCGAATCAAACATTAAGATCAACTTAAACACTCTTCGAATCAAACGCGCCGACACGGCCAGACTGACATTCGCACGTCCTCGTGCGATCCGTTTTCTCTAGCAGCAGATGACCTGGAATTAAAGAAAAGACACAGCTGGGATCACTTATGTCATTTCGCTCGTCTATCCTGACAATTTCGAAAGATATAATTCAGTACACGCACATATTATCAGTATCTTCTATTTGGCTTCGAGAAATTGAGATCACGTCAAGATGTTGTTTCAACTAAGTTAATTATCACACAAAACTTCACTATTCGACCTCGTACGAATATTACAGTACCGCTGCAGGGTGTCCCCACCACCAAGATCGCCACTCACAGGCAACGACAAGAGAGCACCGGACAGCCCTGCAGTTGCAGCTCCACTTCACGACATTATTTGACCTCATGCAAATAAGCCACCGCAGGGTGCCCCCACCACCAAGCTCGCCACTCTCAGGTAACGACAAGGGAGCACCGGACAGCCCTACAGTCGGAGCACCTCTCTACGACAATATTTGACATCATACAAATATCGCCAAATCTCTAGCTTCTACCCGACGGCATCTCATATGACGTGACGTTATCTCATCTGACGTGAAACCAACTAACTCTTAAGCGATGGTGTTGAATGATACGTAACAAAGTCACATCTCAAAATTAAATCACTTCCCAATGCTGAGAGGGTCGCTGAGGTGGCGGTCATCGTGTGCGAACTAGCAACCAAATCGTATCATCGTCTGATGAAACCTCCTCATTACTTTAACTTTGACCTGCCGTCTCGGCCTCCTCCTCCTCATCGTCAACATAATTAATCAAAAAGGTATCTACCTACTTCTATTAAGCCGTCAAGACCCTTAGGCACTATGCCCAGATTTTCGTGAACATCTTTATGAATCTGATTTTAACTATCTATCTTTTCAAAACGTGGGTACCTGTGCTGTATTACTATGCCTTCTATTCTAATCCCTACGCAGTACCCAGAAATCGATTGACTGTTTTACTATTCACTAATGAGTAACCAAAAGGAAACGAGCTCACCGGGAGTATGGTCAAAGTGTCTCGGGCAGACTATGTACGCGCCAAACCACGCCGACAGCATCCCTGCCCTGGCGGTGCTGATCAGCAAGAAGGCGGCACCACTTGCTACTGGCTGGGTGCGAGGAGTGACAACAGCATCCTGAAAACAGAAACGGATACGCGCCAGTACTGAGGCATCTAATATGGGCCATTTAAACAGGGATGATTTAAGATTCAGTTGCATTTTATTTGCACAGTATATATTATCTTGAAATTCAATCTCTAACGGACACGACTCCCAGAAAAGCTGGACTGATAACAGAAAAATCTCAACGAATCCTGTCAAGACCTGATTTTACAGAAATATCTTGCGTAAAATAGGAAAAGACTACTAAGTTAAAACTATGACAATGTTAATTTTGATTGAATCTTGAGTTTCAATTAAATTTCACAGTGCACAGCTGACCTATTATGTGGCATAAAATGAACTGCCACTTATTTAGCACTGCACAATCATAAAATAGCTACGCACTAACAGTTATCAGCAAATTGGCAATAAATTTTCTACAAAAAAATACAATACTTAATCGTACCGCAACATTTATAGTGCTGTATGCTCGTATTAACTGGTATGGTTCTTCTCAATAACGCCTTTTAATCATTTATAACAAATTGCAACCAAATCTTACTTCGACAAAAGAGCATTCAACACCAGAAACGTAATGAATTTAAACAATATCACCTTTGATATCCGATGAAGTTGCACGCTGCACTCAGTCACCACTCGACCCTGGCTGCGCTCGCCCGGCCGCGTGCTACCACTGCTGCTTGATGTGCCGTGGCCGCCCGGCCGCGTGACACCACTGCTGCTCCATGTGCCGTGGTTGCCCGGCTGCATGCCACCACTGCTGCTCCATGGGCCGCGGCAGCTCGACCGCGTGCCACCACCGCTGCTCCATGTGCTGCCCGGAGCGCACGCCACTGCAGCGGCATCGCGCATCACTGCCACGTGGCATGAGTCTGCTGCAGGCGCTGCTCTTGTACTCCCTCATGATGCGGTCCATATCTTGTAATCTTCTTGCTTGTCAATATTTTTTGTCGTTTCTTTCGTAGTCTTTCTTGTAGGTACGACATTTCCAATTAGAAGATATAAAATTCCTACCAAACCCGAACAGCAAATCTTGTCTTTCAATTCACAGCACACGTATTCGTAAATTTGAACGCAATTATGAAATCGCTTTATGGTCTTCTCTGGTCCGAGGATTATCGTTGCCGCATTGATAAGTTTCAGTAAAACACAAATCCCAACTGCTTTTTATCTTTCACACGTTTTTGTTCATTGACACGAAGAATTGATAATGTTCGTGGGTCTGATTTTCACGTAGGCAGAACATGCATGGCTCCCATTGTGTTTCTCGGCGATCAATTATTTCTCCATTTTGCCATCATCCCACTTCTGATGTGGGGACAGCGGAGCATCTTCGTTATCCATAATAGTAATTCTACCGGCTGGGCATGGGTATTTGGGCATGGAGAAATAAAACGTAGCACTTCAACTTATTGATGGTATATTACAATTTATCGGAGGTTAAACTATGAAATACAACTGTAGGAAGATTGTCTGATATCTAATTACACTAATTCGGTCGACACTCCAACCAACACGTAACGCCACAACGCGATGCGAACCGATTGCCGTCCCAAGTAAGAATGGCGGTCTCTCGCACGGCACTAGCGCTGGTTGTTGCGTCAGAGCAGGGCTCCGAAGTTAGTCTCAAGTCAATGTCAGCCGTTATAGACAGTGACACAAACATTATAACACATTTCGAACATTGTGACAGCTGACAGTGACATTGAAACCAACTCGCCTACTCTCCGAATCAAACATTAAGATCAACTTAAACACTCTTCGAATCAAACGCGCCGACATACTTATGTTTACTGTAGCGTAACAACTACATATTTTATAGGTTGTATGTGTTTGCAATTTAAATAACAATCTTTTGATTTGTATTTGTTTTATAACGTATGTAGGTACCTATATATAAGTAGGTATAGAAGATTTTATTGAAATAACGGGTTCATGCTCGAAGTTGCGATAAAAGGTGGCAAAGTGTATTTCAACATTCAAATCTTTATTCGATAGATTGTGGAAAATATACCTAAATTGAACGTAAAAAATAGATGTTTAGTTGAATATGCAGCGACTGCGGGGTATAAAAACATACCTATTACATTGTACTTACATTTGAATAACTTTATTCGTAAATCTGTTAGAGATTATCTTATTACTTAGATTATCTTTAGGCTTTTCTAAAGATTTTCTAAGTGCCCCTTTTTGTAGTAGTTAGAAGTAGTAGGTATGTTTAGTTTTCCTTCACTTGTTTTTATATTTTATTATTGTAAATAAATAAGTTAGAGATTGAAATATATGTCGGGCTTATGAAAAAAACCTGCTACGGTGCCCCTTAGTCCCGGCAAGGATGGGTTGCGCGGGCAGGCGACGATGTTTTATTACGTTGGTAACAATTCCGAGATGGCGTCGTCAACTTGGCGGCGGAATCGACCATCAGACATTGGAGTACCCCAGAGGATCTCGAATTTTTTTATTTTTTTTATTGTTGACTACTACTAACTCCCCAGGCGGTTTATGGGGGAACCTAATCTACGATTTCTTACTAACTACTTTACAATTTTTCTTACAACCTACTTTATTAATTTAATTTACTGACTGTTAACATTTTCCTTAAAATTTCTAATTAACATTGTTTTGGACACTTCCTAATATAAACTTAATTATACAGAAGTGTTGTTCCGTTGTTTACTTATTTCTATTATTTACAATTATAACTACTTTTTTACAATATTCTAGAAATTTAGGTCTTTTGTATTAATCATTTATTATGTTACATATATTGTCTATCCTAATATCTTCATCTAGTTCCATTTCAGTATCGAATCATAGCCTACCGAAGACTGGGCACTCAGTGATAACATGCAGAGCACTTTCTTGAACATGGGGATCACAGATGCATGACGGAAGTAGAAGGAGAATCCGCCGTGCCCCGTTAGCATTTGGGTTAATTTTCCATCCAATTTAATATTCCTAACGATTGTGTACGCCTTTATTGCATCTGGGAAGAATACCTTTGTGGTGGAGCCTTGTGGAGCAGCTAGATACCGTGAGTTCCACTTCTCTATTGATTCTGTCCGTATAGCTCTCTTGGCATAATGACACTGGGCAGCTGTCGTATTTGGGCCTTACTTTGAGGCGCAGCGCCGCATCCTTTGCAAGTTCATCAGCCTTCTCATTTCCCTCCACCCCCACGTGAGCTTTTATTTTGTCCTGGATTTTTAGCTCTGCGATATTATTTTTGGTTTTCATTGCGAGGGGATGAGGAGATGATAAGTTGGCTACCGTCTCCAACGCGGAGCGGGAGTCGCAAAATATGCTATACCGACTCGCTTTCTTCTTCAGCGCCTCGTTTGTGGCTTCTACCAGCGCTAGCATCTCCGCTTGGAAGACAGTACACCTCTCGTCCAGCTTTAGCTTCTTTGAACCAACTTCTGTTCCTCCTTTCCAGATGGAGAGTGCTGCCCCGACTTTTCCTTGGATTCTAGGTACTTCCATCTGTGTAGATGTTCAGGTCATTGTCGAGGTGCTGTTCGAGATCTGCTCCGTTCTCCACGCAGGTGAATCGAGTCGGGTCTGCTGCGCTGGGTGTGGGTTGGTTCCGTATGGCATTGGTCTCTCTATTTCTCGGTCTCCTATTGCTCGAAAAATATTAGAAATAGCGGGATGGTGTTCAATTAGGTAATGAACACTGTTTGCATGTTTCCAATCTAGTCTTTTAATAAACTTGTAGATATCTTATCCGTTCACAATTTTGACATTTATTTACCAGAAGTACCTAATATCTAAGTCGTTGCAGGTACTTGGATTTGGCTCCATATCGAGTAGTCCGGCACAGCCCTGCACCAGCCGGCGCACGCCGCCCAGCCAGTGGCCGCGATGAAGTATACGTATGTGCGTACACGCACACTGTACCCAGTACAATTGGTACTGTGTATACTGTGCGCGTACGCATGTCTATGGATCATGGACTCGCAAGCCGCTCGTGCTATCGACGTCCTAACAAAACAAAAAGACTGGTTCCTCGGCGCGGTGGGAACCAATTATCAAGGGCAAGAGCAACCGATGTACAACGCGTGCGTCAAAATTAACGCTCAATTTACCAAATTCGAATCGGAATGCGTTTACTTGTGGTACGAGAAGAAGTTCCATAAGAGCAAGATCATCAAGGTGCATGGCATCGACGACGACAACATCACGCAGATCTACTCGCTGGCGCCGATCTACGACTGGAACCCCAACGACACCACGGACAAGTTCACCACGCTGGGCGTCAACACCACGTACAACATCAACACGGTGATGAAGCAGCCCTTCTGCCGCAACAACCGCACCAAGCGGCACCGCTCCAACCGCTTCCTGGTGACGCAGGTGGAGCAGCTGCGGGAGGACTGGCTGCTGCTGCTGGGCATACACCCCATCCTGCACAATGTGGGCAGCGAGTACCACTGCGGCATCCTCACCAAGACTAAGATGTTAATAAACGACGTCAAAAAGTTAGTGGCCAGAGTTAATTTATTTAGTAAACAATTTCATCAGGCAAATAGATGTCCGAGGTTCAAATTGAACTGTTTTGACTGTAGTGGTTATGAAGTAAATTGGAACATCCCCTCTGGAAAATAATGATTGTGTGTTTTATGGCGAAGCCATTTAGATTCTGCATTTTTTGTACATATGTCCTATAATAATAAATAATTTAAAAGGAAAAAGCTGTTATTTTCCTTAAATTTATAAAATTGAAACAGAGTTTCATGTCGTATAATATGAACGTATCTTTAATAAAATAACTTATCCACGCAGCAGGCAGCAGTGCTAAGCAATAGGGCCGCAGTCGGGTCGCAGTACTCTGCAGTCGGGCACAGCAGATTGCAGTGGGGCCGCAGTACTCCGCAGTGGGGCCGCAGCAGACCGCAGTGGGGCCGCAGTGCTCCGACCGGCCTGCAGACGCATCACACTGTGCAAATACACTGTACTTTCTCGTATAAATTACAACTATTGCCGTACCTATATTTCTGGAATGGAATTGGCTCTCCAACGAGACTGTTGGTACACGTTGTCACTGATCGCGCCAGGTTAAAGTATATAGTTAGTATGGAACGAAAGCGCGAGTAACATTCATAGAATGGATCTCGCTTACGAGAGTATGCAGACCACCACACCGATAGCCTGACGATAGCGCTACACGAGTTAGCACCAACTAGCTCTACCATTTTACTTTTACTCAGATCCCTGCCAGATTGGTTACCTGGAAGAGATCGCTTTGAGCGATAAGGTCGCCAATTAGGACACTACTTTTAAGTTTGTATGTTTTATTGCGTTTTTTCCTGTTTTTGGTGTTTATAATAAAGTGTTTTCTATCTATCTATCCATCTATCTAGCTCAGTCAAGCTGAGGACCGTACTATCTGTCGTCCTGGAGGAAAGGCCTTATCAAACGGTAGACACAGGCTGACATTATGATGTTAATGTATTACCAGTGTTAAGCAACGCGGCGCGTCTTAAGATGGGTGACGAAAACGTAAAATATACATATCTATCGATTGTGAGGCTTAGTCAAATGTTAAAAAAACATATACTTACCTAGGTATATCTTAGTAGGTATGCAAACATAAAATGAGCAGCCAATCGTTTCTAGGATTGCTTCATAGAAATAATGTAATTTTATATCGTTCTTGGACTGCGTGGGTGAGGAAGCGCACTTACCTACGAGTAGGTACAATCTAAATATTTTTGCGATTTTTATTTGTAAGTTCGTGATTTGTTTCTGGGGATCCAATATAAACACTCTGGCTGTTTGGAAATGAAGAAACGAAAAGTGTTTGCGCCGTATTCAATGTCTTTATAATTCTATCTTTTTGCGTTTGTAGTAAAATTTTCATCGTTGCTTAGTGAAATAAATAAATAAATACTTCATCGATTTCTTTTTACGTTCTTACAGGACAAGTCGTTATCTCTAGAACCACACTATGGAAATATGGGTCGCGTGTTTGTTAATATTCGGTACGGACGTGATACGGGCGTCTTTCTTCACCACGCCCGTGACCAGAAAGCCGGTTCTGTTCTGGCGCGACCGGCCGCTGCCCAACCTGACCCAGTACTACGGTGAATGTGACAACTTCTACTACGACCAGCCCATAGTGGACAAGTTCCTGCGGCACACGAAACAGTGGGTGATCGCGGCGGCGGGCAGCTCGGGCACTCCGCCGCCGGCACGCTGCGTGCGCCTGCTGGTCACCGACACAGGCCGCACCTGCGACTGCATGTACAACACGCTCAACCACACCAAGCGCGAGGTACACACCTCTCTGGTAGCGATGTAGCCTTCTCTCTCTCTTGAGCCATATTTCCTCATGACTGAGGGTCGCGACTCGACTTCCTCACAGAACTAATTCGTTCTCTTGGGCGGATACATCGTGATTGGCGCCCAGGTCCTTCCACGGATGTAGCCTTAGCCACTACGATATGTGGCTAAGGCTACATTCGTGGAAGTTCAGTGTGTTCCACTGCATTGATTTGTCATTTTAAAAACAAAATAATAATAAAATTTATTTCAATAAAATCAAAAACCGACTTTAAGTGTCACTAAAAAGTTAGTAAATAATTTATTTTCATTTATGCGACTTCAAATTCAGAATTGGGAGTAAAGGATCTATCAAATTATTGAAACTTACAATCTTATAAGTATTCTCATAGAAATCCGTAATATTTGTTGTCAAACGAGATCGACGCTTGTCGCAGTCGCAGTTCCAGTCCGCTTTGGATTTGTTCCTAATTTATCCTTATAGGTTTTGTTACGACTGGCACCGACTCCAAATAACATAATGACTCGGTAAAACAACGGAAATATCTAGTAATCTGATTAAAAATAATAGGAACAAAGAACAAATGTGGGCGAGCGGAGCGAGCTTTGACCGAGCGAAGCGAGCGCTAAAATTTTTATGACTTAATATTCTAGGTCAATAATAAACTAAATGTTGAAAGTTGCATCCATAATCTTTGAGTAGGACCAGCAAGAGTGGGTGAGAGAAGCGAGCCAGGCGCGAGCGAAGAGAGCGCGAAATTTTTTATGACTTTTAATATTCTAGTGAACCATACTAACCCGATCAACATAAAGTCAATGCTCTAAGTAGCATTTATATTAGTTTAGTAATCCTTGCAAGAGTGGGCGAGCGAAGCGAGCTCGATTTTTTTTTATGTTTTTTTCTATATTCTAAGGTTTCATACTACCCCGATCACAAACAAACTCAATGTTGAAATCAGCATCAGAATCGGTCAGCACGTTTAGTTTTAGGCGCTAACAAATGTATGTATGAAGCGCCCTCTAGTAAGTAATCAACGAGTCACATAAATTAATTCATTTACTAAACAAATCTAAGCCTATTACAGAAAACCGCATCAAAATCAGGCTGATAATTCAGAAGATATAGTGTATAAAGCAGCGCCCCCTGGTGAGTTGTCACCGTAGTACATAGCTTAAAAGATGCACCAGTTAAACCTCAACTCATGACGGAAAACTGTATAAAAATCCGACTAGTAGTTTTAGAAATATAGGTAAAATTAGTTTGCGTAAACCTTATCAATTTGTTGGTTTATTGGTTTTTTCTAAGAAAGTACTAAACCGAACGAAAAAAAAATATTTATGGAACCACTTCGAAAACTATCCCCGTCGTATAAAAAATATTTTTTGGAATCGGTTCATAAATAACGGAGTAATCGCGTAACATACCTATCCACAAAAAAAAACTTTCAGAAGGCTTGATAACCTCCTTTTTTTGAAGTCGGTTAACAAAACTTCAATGCGTTCTCCATTCCTTAGATCAAAATATATGGTGTTATTTGTGTTATGTTTTGATATTATATGAGTATTTATTGATATATGAGTATTTATTGCCTTTTCCTCAGATGCGCATCTTCCGCATCGTGGGTCTCAACGAGTGGAACATCACCAAGATACGCACGGTGGGGCCCATGATATCGTTCGAGGAGAACGAAATGAGGAAGCACAAGCTGTATCGACTGGAAGCCATCATGTCGGTCGTGTGCTGGGACAGGAAGACTCACAAGCTGAGCGACTGGAACTACGTGCTGATGAACATGTACGCGGCCACCATCAACAACACCGAGCAGACGTTGTACTTGATCGGCATCGAGCCCAGATACCCCCACCCTCACATAGAGGTCGCAATCATCACGTGTTACATTAAACCAATAAGCTACGTGAAACATAGATGCGGCATTTATAACAGAGCTGCCTGGCGAAATACCATGGAGTACGACGTGATACTGCCCAGCATGCTGACCATGTGCGGGGTGGAGGGAGACGAGGTAGAGATCAAGAAAGAGGACCAAGTGTGCAATGTCGAGACGTTTGTACCAAACAAGAATCCCAATTATTACGCACCGTATATACAGCAACCGTACTGTGGTTGATATCATGTTATTCTACTACAAATGTAAACCAACTGGTTAGCATTGTCATTGATGGATTTCAAATTGTATTTAATTATTTAAAACAATATAAATATGTAGCTGCTAACAATATAAATTAACAATTAACTATTAAAGCTGTGGCCCGATCGTTGTTCTGTGTACATACATATAAAACACAGACGTGGGAAGCGACTTTATTTATAGTATGCAGTGCTCTGTAGCAATCGACATCACTTAAGCTTTCGTGAAATTCGTTGACAAACATACCTACAGCCATACGCACAAACACACAATTTGGCACACCTATGTGGAAGCCTAAATCGATCATCATACTCAAATTCTCGCAATATTACATTACAAAAACCGGCCAAGTGCGAGTCGGACTCGCGCACCGAGGGTTCCGTACAAACCTGCAAGGTTTACAAAGAGTTTATGAGGAAATGGGTAGTAAGTTTAAGATTACTAAAAATAAAATATTTTGTGATGTAACTAAAAATGTATGGTTTACGTAATTTTTCCTTTATCTATGCTATAAGACGTTGCTTCGTACCAAATTTCAAGATTCTCAGTTCACGGGAAGCACCCTGTAGGTTTTGATTCCCTTGCAAGTGTCGAAAATTTGCGGCATAAATGGCTGTATCTTTTGATTGCGTTGGCTTAGAAGTTTGATTTTTTTACAGCTTCAAGGGACAGTAGACCTGAGTAATTGATATAAATTTCAGCTTCATACCTCTACGCGTTCCTGAGAAAAAGGGTCTTGACAGACGGACGGACGGACGGACAGACGGACAACAAAGTGATCCTATAAGGGTTCCGTTTTTTCCTTTTGAGGTACGGAACCCTAAAAATTGTTTGTCTTTCTGTACTTGTGCCTTAGTTTAGTTATAGTATTTAGTTTTTATGTGCACTTGGAGTGAGTGACGTCACCGCCAGCCGCAACAGAATTATCAGCGCTGGTGGCCCTGTCTGTGTGCAATCAGCATTAGGCTGAGTTGCGGCTGTATTGGGGCATCACATTCTTAGCATGTGAGTTTAGTAAATAAGTTTAAGGGTCTCAATAAATATATCACATTTTTTCTTTCTTTTTTTAAAAATCTAATCGAATCGATATTTTCCTTTCTTGGTGAAATTGAAAAAAGTTGTAAAGTTTCGTCAACAAATTGATTAGAAGTCATCGTTCAATAGTCGAGCGCGCAGAAGAGCGCCACCCCCCGCTTGATCCAGTGCGACTGCGGCTTGTGCGTGGCCAGCTCGATAGTCATCACGTAGTTGGTGGAGTGGCCGGTGGTGGACAGCGTGCCGGCGCGCACCAGCGTCTTGTACGCCGGGCACTCGTACAGGCCCTGCTGCAGCTTGTGGTTCTGCTCCGGCTTCATGTAGATAATCGCCATGTCTGGAGCACATCACGAATCATAGTAATAGTGTGACGTAGAACCTCTTTGCATGTATTCCGGGCATTACGGTCGAGTGAAATACTGACCGGTGTAGAGCTCCTTGGGCTTGCTCTCCTCGAGCGCCATGTCGGCCATGTTCCACCGCGCGCCCTCCAGGTAGAGGCCGCGCACGCAGCACCCGTCGTCTGGCTTCTTGGGCGGGGCGCCGCCTAGAGGCTACACAATTATTCGTACTGTTAGTAAGATAAGTATATATATTTTTTTGGAACAAAACAGGTTTGCACTTGACCTTGAATTGAAAATAAGGCGTTAGATGGAGTGCTTACCAAAAATCGCTTCAGTCTCGTTTTGTCTACTTAACTACATACATGATGGAATGACTAAAGTGCACATACTAATAAAACTAGTTTGAAGTCTATTATATTCAAGTCAGCAGGGCGTCACCGGTTCGTGGTGGAAGTACCAAAGACTCGCACGAAGCGCTTTGCTTCTACCTTCGTAGTAAGGACAGCGAGACTATGGAACTCTCTACCTTTTGCCCTTATTCCAATAAATCCAGATAAAATAAGTTTCTCCTAGACAAACGTGCAACATATGCGAAATTAAAAAATATGCGAATTATTTTTTCCTTACCTCAAATGCATAGGCAACAGTGTCGATGGCGATGATATGTTTCCTGGCATAGTTCTGCAGCGCGCCCGTCAGGAACGCCTGCGGGAAGTAGAATCCCGAGATCCAGAACACCTGCAACGAATAAAACGTCAAATAATCACAAGTATAACCCGGTTCATTAAATATAGGTTTAATAAATGACGACCAAAATCATTCGTTCCTAATCGTATGGAGAATTTATCTAAGTATAATGGAGGAGCTATATTGTGGGAAAAGTCTAGAAGCTCATTACGATTTTAGAAACAATCTCTAATGATCTGGATTCTACAACCGACTGATTTTTAAAGTTGTGTCTGAATTGGCACTTGCTTAATAATGACGGAAAACAAAGCAAGGAAAATACATTTATGAAGACCACAATATTCATATTCATTTATTTATACTTTCTGTACATGTCATTATTTTACAATACATAGTCATATTACATGTTCATAAGAATAATTTCATTAATTATCATTAAAAAACAAAATAAACATTAATAAATTAATAATTAAAAATTAAATATAATAATTTACTCTGTATCTACTACAGAATTAACTTTACGAAGTGGCGGTTCCACAAATTTTTTAAAGCTTTCGAACGCCTGGTCAACAAGCCAGCGCTTGAGTCTTACTTTAAATATGGGTACACTTGGTGCATTAACAATATCTTCAGGGAGTCTGTTGTATACAGTTACACTTGTGGCATGCGTCAACTTGCCAGACTTCACCAGAGAATGATTCGCGGTAGCCAGGATACCTCTCTGTCTGGTTGGGTATGTATGACGTTCACCAACTATATTATACGTACTAATATTTGTCCGCGCGTACATCGCAGTCTGCATAATGAGTATCGATGGCAGCATCAGTATACCTAGCGATACAAAGTACGGTCGTATATTAGTGTCATACGGTATCCGTGCCATCGCTCTTACAGCGCGGACTTGGAGCACGTACGCTCGTTTCCAGTCGGCACCTCTCGCCCACAACTCTGCACCGTACTGAAGTACAGAGTGTACTGTGGCAAAATAACACGTACGTACTGCTTCTTTAGGTAGGACCCTGGCCAGCCGCCTGAGTGCAAAGCATGCTCCTTTAAGCTTCCCACATACTTTGTCTATGTGGGATTTCCAGGTGAGGCAGCTGTCCATCTCAAACCCTAAGAAAGTGGTGCCGAAGGACATGCGTCGTAAGTGGAAGGATCTGGGCACCCACCACCATGTGTGGTAGATAAGGTGGTGGGAGTCTAAGTCCAAGAGAACTCGGTACCGAATCATTTCTCTCCCGCAGAAATGGTTTAGTGCCGAGTTCTCTTGGTACCTGAAGTAACGATCCGGAGTAATCAGGAATACGACTCAAGGAGAAATATAGGTACTTGACGATGATAAGTATATTAAAAGGTAAACCATATGACATGTAATTTGTGGTATTATTAATAAATAATTTGTATTTGTATTTGTATTTGCATACCTTGGGAATGCCAGTGTCTGCCCAGGACTGCATGAAAGCTACCCGGAGGAGCAGGTCTTTCACCCACGCAGCTGCAACCAAAACCATCATTATATTATGTTTGTTTATTATATTTTTACTCCTGTGTGTTCTTCTGTTAAACTTGTCACAATAAATATTTTCTTTCTTCTTCAGAGTACTTGAGCCATCTCTGTTTCGCCGACGACATTATACTCATGTCAGAGAGCCACGAAGAATTACAATATATGATGACAAGCCTTGACAGACGAAGTAGAGTATATGGATTGCACGTGAATAAAGAGAAGACCAAAATTATGACGAATGGAGAGAAAATCCCGATAACAATTGACGACACAAACATTTACTACGTAATAAGGCTACATTTACCTTGGACAAAATATCGAAATGACAAACCGAACTGAAAAAGAAGTAGACCGACGAATATCGTTAAGCTGGAAAAAGGACTGGAGCAATAAGAAAATTTTCAAAGCCGACCTACCACTCCGAGTAAAGAAAAAGGTATTTGAATCCAATATAATGCCAACTCTCTTATATGGATGTCAGACGTGGGCCCCGACAAAAGTTACGATAAAGAAACTTAGATCATTTCAAAGAGCAACCGAACGAAGTATGCTAGGAATAAAACTGAGAGACCGCAGCGATAGTAAGGATATTAGAAAAAAAAAATACGAAAATGACCGATGTTGTTCAGACGGCTGCCAAGTATAAGTGGAAATGGGCCGGGGCACGCAGCGAGACAGAGACACAACAATCCATTTCAAAATTTATTTATTATTATAAGATTCACCTTAAGTAACATTGTCAGTGTGCATATATCCTAACAAATCAAATCAAATAGTTTATTGGTCACAAAATACATATGTAAAACGTACCTATTTTATGTGATGTATATGCAAATATGTACTTTAAAAAGTATTGGTACGCGGTGGAATGACTGACTCCTGCACTAGGTACCAGAGGTCCTGTGTTGCAAGGAAATCAGAGACACCACCACCCCCACACTTGTAACCATGTTTCTTTGCAATAATAATACATTAATTAAGTAAAAACACTAATTAAAACAACAAACTGAACAAAGCTTAGAAATTAGAAAAATAGATATCAATCAATGAGGAAACAAAAACAAAGTAAACAACTTTCAGTTTATCTATTCTTTGAATGGAAGAGAGATTTGTGTTGCCACAATTTTTTTTATTTATTAGTATTTTACTATTGAGCTTGTAGCGTGTGGATGAAGTAAGTAGTAGTGGTGTGTAGTTTCTGGGTGTTGTGTAAGATTAAGTATGTAATGGAATTGTTGTAATATATATATGGTGATTATGTATATAATTATGTGTAGGTGATTGATTGTTGTATTGTGTGTCTGGTGGCGTGTGTGTGTGCGTGTGTGTATATCTTTGGTGTGCTTCTGTCTATTTGGTTCTTGGCAATCTAGATAACAATTATTGGATGTTATTTGAACAGTTACAACAAAAGAGAGAACAGGTGGACAGAGAGAATACTTCACTGGGAGCCAAGAGATGGACGGAGTGAGCGTGGACGACCAGCCAGACGGTGGAGAGACGATATAAGTAGAGGCGGTGGCAGGAAAACTCTGGACAAGAACAGCAAAGACGAGACATACATGGCATAAGTTGGAGGAGGCCTACGTCCAAAGTTGGACGATCCCGTAAATAAATAAATTACATTTTAATTTAATAACCAGACATTGACATTACATTTATATCCATTTTGACATGACAAGGTTGTGGAACTCCCTGCCTGACTCTCTGTTCCCCACGCACTATAATCCAGCGATCTTCAAAGCGAGAGTGAATCGGTTCTTATCGGGTAAGCACGCTCCATCTTAGGCCATAGCCTTACTTGCTATCAGGTAAACTATGGTCAAGTGCGAACCCGTTCAAGTAAAAAAAAAAAGACGTACAATAATACTATATTATAGACATTTATATAATAATTCCATGAATCAAGTCAAAATATTGTAGTGTCAACAACTATACGTTTAAAAGGGAAATAAAGGCTATTTTTATTTTATTTTTATTTATTCTTTCTTTCTATATTACATTACACATTACCTACTGCTTTGGGTGATGTTTCACAAACAAACTGTCGAATAAAATCGTACCACATACGTCGATCTGCATACATAGACAGCCAAGTGGTATTTTTGGCGATACAATATAAAGAAAAAAGCATGTTTGTTTTAAGAGCCACTACGCGGAGTTTCGTTATATCCATAGAAGGTTAAATCTATCAATCCTAAACACTAGTAGATATTACTAAGACATAAATGTCTAAAAAATGCAATAAAATTCTTTAAAAAAGGAATTTAGTTTCTTTACCACAAAAATCACTTCGTTGTCACATTCAAGTTTAGGTATTCTGAGTCACTTTTTATTTTTTCGTAATCATAGCAATATAAGTAACCGCCAGGAAAGGGACAAATAAACTGAATAAGGTGAGCGGTCGGTAGGTATTATGTATTCTGTGGCGGTAGCCATTATTTACTAAACGTTTTGGACAGGGACATACATTTCTAAGTGTGGATAGGTAGTAATGCGAGTACCGAGTGGTTTGAGCGAGGGGTAGGCCTTGGAGCTCCACATGAGAGGCACGGCGTTGCGCGCCAGGCTGGCGGCCATGTTCTCCAGCGCCTCCGACATTACCACCAGCCCCTTCAGCGCCTTCAGCAGGTCCCTGCCACATCACATATATATGACAAAGGCATCTGCTTGGATATGCTATTCGATTGGATGACTAGCGCGTTCATTGAACTACGAAATTCTATTGAATGACTACGCCCAACGTTGATTGAACAATCGTCACTAATTGAAAATTAAATTGATTGAAAATTACTTCATTTTTTTCCCACTGTGGCGCTAGTAGTCACTAAAACAAATATAGCGTCAAGCGGCTCGTACAGATAGCACTGTGTTGGCATTTTTTTCGATTAAATTTACTATTAAGTGCGTTATTTGTTATAAAATAGTGACGAACAACAAAATCAAGGTAAGCTGATTGTTATTGTTTAACCTAACCAAACATTACAAAGTCGGCTATATCACATTCAACGACTTCATTAAATGACGTTCAGGCAAGGCGTTGGACGTAACATTCAACGACATTACGAGTTGTCCTTTAGTCATTCAATAGAATGTCGTCGTTCAATGAACGCGCCAGTCACGCGCTAGTCATTCAATCGAATAGCGTATCCAACCAGATGCCTGCGACATATACACTTATTATAACGACAATCACTTCATAATCCCATTCAATAAATGGATACGCTCTGTGATTGTCAAATAAGTATAACAAGTAAGAAATTGCAAAAAATACTATGATAGGTATATTTAATTCTTTGATTTATTCTAAGTGATCTATTGATATAGTTGTTATCTACATTAGTAAGTATTTTTTCTGTGAAACTGGAGTTCACAAACAAAACGTTCAGAGGTAGAAGTTTGATAGGTATTGCTTTGGGAATAAAAAACCATCTTACACTCCCAAGCTCTTACTAACGCAAGTCAAAGGTTAGTGATTTATTTATGTTTGGGTACCAAACAAAGTAACTCTATGATTTATCGACAGGTACCTACATTGAAAGTTATAGTTTGTAAGACAATGGGTTACTGGGTCATGTTTCTCGAAGTTTCTGCAATAGCATTGCATAAAGATTCAATGAGTGTTGTGGGCTATCCTTAAAACATCGACATTTTAAATGAGAGATTAAAAAGATTAGGGAGAAAATAAACATTGATTACTTTTATCATTCGCGCTTTGAAATCTAAACCACTAGTGTTTTAGCCGCTAAATTGGAAAAAAAAAATACAAAGCACTGTGTATTAGTCCCAATTAAGTTATCATGAGTAACAGCAGAAGTTATATTTTACTGCTCTTAAGTCAGTTATCGAAAAATGTTTAAACGTTGATTGTACAGATACAATTACCTACTAGCCTAGCAGCACGCCTGATGTTGACTGCATACTCCGCGCCACTCCGGGGTAAAACAAGTAGCTTATATTATGTTAATCTGGTGACTTATCTGTACCAAATTCGCGCTAGATCGTAGATTATAACGTTGCTTAACATCAGGCAAGTTGTAGTCAAGCGTAAGCCTATATTATGTAAAAAAACATCCAAATAGGTATACACACACACAGACACACACACAAACTTTCACTTTTATTATATTTGTAGGAAGTATAAAATGTATAAGTAAGTTTGTGTGGGAGTGGCTAATTCTGGTGTGAGACTTTTAAAACGCCCCTAGGGCCTCTGGTACATACTTGAGTGAGTTGGAGATGACCCCGAGCAGGCGGTTGTAGCGGATGGCTTCCTGCATCAGCACCGTGTTCAGGGACTCCTTGTACGACACCGGGTATCTGAGAACAAACAAAGTAAATAGATTTTTTGTGCATTTAGAATATAATATTATATTCAAAAATTCCATATTACAAAAGTAATGCACCAATAACGTATCTAAAACTTATTCTATTCATTTAGCGAAAAAGATCCTTAAGTTTGGAGACCACAGATCAGATCCCAGCATGTGACTTACGTGAAAGAATCTGTGTGCCTTTTCTCTACTCTACTTTATAAATAAAATAAATATTCCGGGACATAGCACACAGCGCCATCTGGCCCCACACTAAGCAAACGATTGTGTCGTGTGTACTAGATAATGATTAGATTATAATACCTACTTGTGATTTGTATTTATTATAAGTTATTACACCAAGTGCTAAACCGGCACCAAGGTTGATTCATTCCAAGTATATCTAATTGACGAACGAATGAATGAATCTTGTCGGCTGTGATTATTTTCGCTCACTTTCCAATTAAGTTTAGAATCATTTGTATTTATATAGTTTTTCTATGAATATTAGGTCAGTTACTCACGCCTCGGCGATGTGCCTGGTGTCGAGTGGCGGCGGCATCACCTTGAGTATGTCCTTGGCGGCGTTCTCCGTCATCTCCTCCGCGCTCATGCCGGAGCCCCCGCTCACCTCCTTCGGCTGCAAGTTGCGCAGCG
The DNA here is from genome assembly GCA_927399415.1 of Macaria notata. Classification (NCBI taxonomy): domain Eukaryota; kingdom Metazoa; phylum Arthropoda; class Insecta; order Lepidoptera; family Geometridae; genus Macaria; species Macaria notata. The sequence goes on along the minus strand of OV656738.1, from coordinate 13,048,116 downwards.
TGCCTGCAGCCACGCGCAGACAAATACTTACAACTCAAACTGAATCAAAATCTGTTGGATAGTTAGTGACTGACAGCAACACGTATATGCATAAACGTTATCCGAGATTCACTCGATTTGACTCAAAATCATGTGTCCAAGATTGTAAAAGAGAGATATATATACTGAGGCAAGTGTTGGTCTCGGCCATGGCGTAGCTGATGTTGGCGTTGGCGTGCAGACCGAACAAGGCAGGGTCGTCGTTCAGCGGCAGCGTGCGGATGTACTTCGTGTAGTCCTCGATACCGGAGGCGGACGGTTGCTAGAGACGTAAGCAAAGGGTTATTAGAAACTACCAAGGACTTTTCATCAAATGTCTAGTTGTCTTGGCGATTTAGAAGAGGTTCGCACAAGCAAACCGCTTTGAGTATGTACCACGTCGAGAAGTTGAAGCTCGCTCACGCGTTTTACGCTTCCTTCGCCATTACAGTTCCAGACAGCCACTACAGGTTTTTCCTATCGGCTGAGAACTGGCCGCCAGGAACGCGCGCCAGCGAGTGGTTTCGTGGAAGCGGCGGGCGCGCGGGAGGTGCGCCCCGTCGTTCCTCCGCGCAGCGCCGCCCGCGCGGCCCTTACAGCGCCGCCCGCGCCGCCGCCGAGTGACCCGTTCATGCCAGCTAAAGTGACCACCGCTCCTCTACGTCTGACTAGCGTTAATAATTCACGTAAGGAAAAAATAGCGAATGGAACGAAGCCGAACCATACAATTGTCGTTTGCCTACAAAATATTAGATCACTAAGTGTAAAAAAAGTAAACCGTCTAGAAGTCTTACTTAAAAAGGAGTTGAATTGTGATGTACTTGGAATTACCGAACATTGGCACACTACTAATAACCTAAAAAGTGTTAACATAGATGGCTTTAGTCTTGTATCTTGTTTTTGTAGGAAACACACTGGTCACGGTGGATCATGTCTTTACGTGAAAGACGGTATAAAAGCAGTCGAATGTTTAGAGTTTGCAAATCTATCGACAGAATTGTATTGCGAAGTTTCGGCTATAGAACTTCTAACTTATGACATTATTATATTATGTATTTACCGGACAAATCTAGTTACATCTAGCACCTTTTTAAAATATTTTGAACCTATTCTTGAACGAGCCACTGCTAATAAAAAAGAAATTATTATAATAGGTGATACAAACATCAATTGGTTAGCAACAAATTGTATTAATCAAAATCACCTTTCCGATATGCTGTCGGTCAACAAATTCACCAATCTAGTGGAGTTCCCGACGCGAGTGTGTGACACTGCCGCGACGTGTCTCGACCACGTGTATAGTAACAGGGGGGCGGGGCTGGACTCGGCGAGCGCGGTGGACACCTCGCGCGACACGCCCGACGACCCGCTCAGCGACCACCTGGCGGTGCGCACCGAGCTCGTCTGCCAGCCGAAACAGCCTCCGCCGAGAATGGTACTGGTAAGAAATTTCTCAGAAGCGAATCGAATGAACTTTGCCGCAGCTGTGAGTAGTGTAGACTGGGATAACATATTTACTAAATACTTGAACTCTCCGGAAAAGTTAGCGACTGCAGTAGTTAATGTTTTGAAGTCGAACTTTCATACGTGTTTCCCATTAAAACGTAAAAACGTTAAAAAATCATCTTGGGTCGGAGACGACATTTTAAATATGAAATCCCTACTGCATGAAACTATGCAGCTTGCGGAAAAGTTCCCGGATAACGAGCACCTTGTGTCGTTTCACGAAGAATTAAGTTCGCTGTATGACAAGGTATTATGTGATAAAAAATCTACATTCTACACGAATATGATTTTAGACAGCGCAAGTAAGCCTAAAGCTATCTGGCGTATAATTAATACTGAAAGAGGCGTAAGTAAAAAATCAATAGTAGGATTTGCAGATGTGGTGAGAGATGAAAAGGGTGATATATTTGCTTCAAAAAAGCTAGCAGCAAACACGTTGAACACCAGATTTGTAAGTGCAGCAGCTGCGTGCGGGGCGCCGCGCGCCGCCCTTCCTCTAGTCAGGGCGGCGCTCGACGCCGCGCGCGCGCCCTCGGATACCAGCATGAGGCTCGCTCCTTTTACGGCCGATGAGGTCTATCGGATAATCAATCGAATACCTCAGAAACCGACGAAGGATATATACGATATATCCATGGAACTCATCGGTCTAGTGAAAGTAGAGCTTGCACCGCTTCTAGCTGAGTTATTCAATCGGTGTATGCGAGCTGGTAGATACCCTAGCGTGATGAAGATAAGCAAAATATCGCCTTTATTCAAGGGGAAAGGAAAACGTACCGATCTAAACTCGTATCGACCCGTTTCTATTATTCCAGCAATTTCAAAAATTTTTGAAAACGGATTGAGTTCGCGGCTTACAAAATACTTAGCCTCTACCGAAGCGCTCTCCGACAGGCAGTATGCTTACCGCGCGGGGCGGTCTACAACTCATCTCGCGCGTGAGGTGATTAAGCGTGTGATGGAAGCGTGCGACCGGAAGCAGCGAGTCGCTGTGCTCTGCTGCGATTTATCTAAAGCATTTGAAGTCGCGGACCACAGCGTACTCGCTGCCAAGCTAGAGCACTACGGTATAAATGGCCCCGTCCATGCGTTATTTACAAATCTATTGCACGGCAGGTCTCAAGTTGTTGTTGGAGACGGCGGAGACACGCGCTCTGAGCCGATGGAGACAGAAATGGGTGTTGCTCAAGGATCCTCCGTGTCGAACATTCTTTTTTCTTTATTATTAAACGATCTGCCTGACTCTATCGTCTCGGGAGAGTCGTTTATGTTCGCTGATGATGTCGCAGCCGTCGTAACCGGCAAGACATCATCTGATTTACAAAATCGTCTGAATCAAACAGCGAGTGAATTAGCGCAATGGTTTAATCAAAACGGCCTAGTTTTGAACCTACAAAAGACGCATTTTATGTATTTCTCATTGTCAGGTCGAACAAGAGAGCGACTTAAAGTAATGATCGACGGAAACTCGATAGGAGAGGTAGCCTCTACTACGTTTCTGGGCTTTGAGATAGATCGCGGGCTTACTTGGTCGTCTCATATAGACAAACTCTGTGCGAGGTTGGGAAGTGCATGCTTCGCCTTAGGGAGACTTTCACGAGTGGTCTCTGCCGACGTAGTGCGGACGTGCTACTTCGCAACTGTACATTCGGTCCTGCAATATGGAGCCGAACTCTGGGGGCACGCCGCCGACAGGCTGCGTGCCTTCAGGATGCAGAAGCGGGCGATACGAGCAATAGCTCAAGTGTCGCGTCGCACGTCGGCGAGACCACGCTTTAAGTCACTGGGAATTATGACTCTGCCATCAATGGTTATTTACCAATGGGCTCTACATGTAAGGTCTAATCTGGATCTCTTTGAGACGCGTGGAGACCTGTACTCGGGTACGATGGAGCTCCGCTGCGCAGACAAGCTGGCCACGCAGCATGTGCGCCTCGTTCGCGCCGGGAACTTGACTCACGTGAAAGGACCGGACGCATACAATTGTCTTCCAGCTGTTATTAGGAATTCAATGTCAGACAACATATTTAAAAATAAATTAAAAAAGTGGCTCGTTCAAGAAACATACTATTCAATAGACGAGTTCTTCAAAACGAATAAAAAAAGCTACCTAAATAGGTATCTTGTAAAATAAATAATTGATATAATATAAGATATGTAATTTTATATATAATAATTTATGTTATGTAGAATTGTAATTTCTTATTGACGTGTAAGCTTTTGGTTACAAATAAATGGTTTATCTGTTTATCTGAGAAGATAAATAATAGAACTTGAAGACCTTAAAATCCAAAAAATAGGTTTAGGGCGTCCACCATTATGAATAGTGGTTTGCCCCAACAAAATAATTCTGCGGAGGAGTCACGACCCTCAGCAATGAGGAATGATTCACCTGCTTGTAGGAGCCGTTCTCGTCGAAGTAGAACCTGTCGGAGAGCACTTGCTGCGAGTAGTAGTCCGCCAGCAAGCACAGCAAGCAGCGCCGGTCCCAGTCGTCCGTCACGCGCCCGCCGTAGTTGATGTGCCCGGCGGTGTACGTCAGCATCTGGACACGTGGACATCACGTCATCTATCACCGTCAGTAAATCAATAAAAAATTAACAGGAAATTGAATCAATTGCAATTTAAAATTGTTCGAAAAGTCACGCCATAAATGGTGACGATTTGCCATGCTAATAAAAACGATAAAGGAAAACAAATAGACCAAAAAAGTAAGACTGACGATGGACTTGTATATATAACTGTTCTCTGTATAGTGTATGCCGCAATCAATGGTGATTGGTCAACAAACAAGGTCAGTAGGTGCATTCTAATGTTGCCGTAAGGAGACACCTTCATTTTCTTTTTTTTATTATTATGACCGTCCCACTGCTGGGCAAAGACCTCTATTTTATTTCCACTTATCTCTGTTTATTGCTCAGTGATAAAAGCTTAGAAAAAAAACATTGTTGATTAAAAATGTGCAAAAACTTTGTGCAGGACATAACACCAACAATGAATTATTTTCACAAGGTTTCTAACACAAAATTATAATCATACAAGTAATGCCAAATATATTTTTTTGATTTTTTTTAGTGGTACCTTGAGCGGCACCTCTGCGTACTCATTGAGGAACATGTGCAGCTGCGAGATGCAGATGCGGAGGTCTCCGTCCGTGAACTCGTAAGGGATGTTGAACCCGAGCGGGCCGAACTTGCGCCGCTCCAGCACCACGCCGTGGAACAGGCAGATGGAGAATAGGAGCCACTGGAAACCATATGCAAACATATATATATATGTATGTACATATACTTTTACTATCTACTATAATTGTTACTATCTTGAGTCGTATTTCCTCATGACTGAGGGTCGTGACTCCCCCGCAGAATTCGTTAGTTTTTTTCTTGTTATTATTAAAATTGTATATTGTTGGTGTTTTTTTTTTATTTCATTTCTTCCACTACCAGTGTTCCTCTTTGTATACGTCCTTTGTTTGTTTGCCTGCCTTCTTGTACGTGCGTGACGTCACAGCCAGCCCCAACGGAAGACCAGCGCTGGTTGCTTCCATACAACCAGCATTATGCTGAGTTGGGGCTGTGTTGTGGCAGATTTTATGTTTGTTTTTTATGATTTTACTCCTGTGTGTTTTTAAAATCTGTCACAATAAATGTTTTCTTTCTTTCTTTCTATTCAATACCTATATTACGAGAAAAGAAATGTTAAGTGGGTTTGTAGCCTGAATTATAACGTTTATGCTAGTAGGTAGGTACTTAGTTTATGTGTGTTTTTAGAAATATCAGTCTTGATTGTTATTAACAATACAATATCATTACTATAAACAAACTCGAAATATTACACAAAATGACTTTTAATGCCAATCTAAATTCAGCAAACTGAGCACCTGAAAAAAATAAAACTAAAAATCTAAGTACATTACTTAACGCGGGGTGCATTGTGAAATAGACATTTCATAAAAATCAAATAAAATAGAAGTATATAAGATAGAGCTAATTTTTTTTCAGTTTATATAATTTTGATTCAGTGTTAAGACAATAAAATACGCCAAAACACGATTACGTATACTTTGCTCGATAGTTTTATTTTTTGAAAAATAGTTGTTTTGAAATATTTTTCACCTATTTTTCCAGAAGTAGTACAGAAATTTAAACCAATATAATTATATAAAAAAAAATGTTATTATTTAGAGGAGTAAAGAGCCATAAATAGAATATTCTGAATTGCTGATTTTATATGAATTAATTTCGTCAAAAACGTCTGCAAAACTGCTCAAACTGTGCAAAATTGTTTGCGTGTGGACAAGACTCGTCGGCCGGAGCTATGCGCGTGATGCTCGCCCTTGGTTTTATGTTAATACGGCGTGGAATGGCATGCGAAAAAACAACTGTAGGCATTTTTCTCAAGCGCAAAGCGTTTTCGGGTGAAATATGGTGGCCTTAAACTAAGTAGGGACATGAAATAGATGTGTCTGCTTTACAGACTCTACGGACTAATAAAATAAAACAATATACCTATCTACTGATGAGGTACAACAATACAGTAGGTAAGTAACTGGTTAACCTTGAAGTTGGGAAGTTTCGGTTCATTGGAGAGGAAATAGTCCGCGTAATCAGGAACTTGGTTCATGTAGGCCTTCAACAAGTTTGCCTTAATACCGCGGGGGGGCTCCACTGTCATCTTGTATCCTGGACAATGACACTTACATTGGCTTGATGTCAACTGAGGCAAAAATAATCCGGGACAGTTTGGTTTCGTAGACAAAATCAAATTTGAAAATTCTTGTTATAGAGGCCATACTTTGTCAGCTAGATAGGAACGTTTCTGCTTTCCTACACCAATTCCGAAGAATGTATGCATCTCAGATTTATTGATTTAGATTAGGAATGCTAAATTTCCCGTACACACTAATGCCATTTTTGCTAACATGTAATAGGTCACTTGGACAACGTCCGAGATAAAAAAAAAACATGTAATCGGTAATATTAGATTAGGAATGCTAAATTTCCCGTACACACTAATGCCATTTTTGCTAACATGTAATAGGTCACTTGGACAACGTCCGAGATAAACAAAAAAAAAACATGTAATAGGTAACTACTGTCAAATAACACCTGATCAAAATTCTACCCAAAAAAGAAGCTAGTTAGTAACAAATTAGAAATGCTTTGTGTACCGTTCTGCAGCAGTGCGACGGGGAAGTGGGGGGAGGGCGTGGAGGTGAGCCACAGACGGAAGTCCTTGTGCACCAGCTCGGGGGAGATCTGCTCCACGTTCAGCTCCAGCACCGGCATCCACGATGGAGACAGGTGGCAGTTCTGATCAAACATGATGGGCACTCGATCAACTAGGCTCTCATTAGTTAGTAATACCAGTTAATGAAATCCTCTGTTTAACTTAAGTGTACTACCTTTTCGAAAGCTCAAATAAACGTTTTTTTATATTAGGTTATAAACTAAGATGGAAAGATAAAATAAATCATGAACTGTTCCACACTTCTGATGCTGATGTACGTTCAAAAAATAACATTTACAAGTATGCGTATTACTTGTACATTGTGGTGGGGATCCTATAATGTTTTTTTAAACAGAAATGGCAAGTAAGCTAACGTTCTTTACCATAGCAGTGACCGTCTTTTATCGACATTTGCATCTACAGAAGTGTCTCTTCTTTACCTGGAAGAACACCCAGTTCCCGAAGTCACATCCTATCCGCATCATGTTCTCAGCGAGCGGGCCCTGCCCCTGGCCGAGGGAGATGCTCTCGAAACGCTTGCCCATCTTCATCTTGTCCGCGAACTTCATCAGATCTATAGAAAATAAAACAAAGCTTTAATATACTTTATTAAACGTTCTCTAAAAAAATATTACTTTGATAACTGGCATTGAATATACATAGCAAAATAGATGATATTAGATATCACCACCAGAACCGGCCACGAACGTGACCTGTGGTACAAATTGATTTTATACCAGACACATTAAACTTTGTATCAATCAATACAGCTTTATTGAATTGTATTTTTTAAGTTAAATCGCCTTTGCAAAAGTTACACCTAAACTTTTGCGAAAGTATGTTTCGACCACTGAAACGACCAATTCGTTATTTTTGAACAAAAAACGTTTGAATAAAAAACACCACAAATTCAGACGTGTGCACCTGCAGCAGGATCTGTCCCGGTAGACAACACGAAGATGAGAGGAGCGAAGGGGTCTGACTCTGCGTAGAGCGCGGCCAGGTCTGCCGGCTGCGGCTCCACGAACCTACCGCCCAGACCGGTCACCACGTAGTCCTGGGGATATACAGAGGTTTCCTACTTTTAAGGTTTATTTATATCATCGTGTTGTTTTCTTCCACGTCTGGGTATACGTTATATTTTGCTTGGATCATCTGATCTTGTGAAGATTTCAAATTGAAACACCAACAATAAAAATGTAGTAGGTACGCACATTCATACACATACACAGATTTTTACCTTCAAAACATATAGGTCGTAAATTATGAACCACTTAGGTATACTAACGGGACTTAAAAGCCTACCTGTAATCCAGGAACCAATTTATCCGGCCTCATGCATTTGAGTACGAGCAGTTTTTGGAATGCGTCGAGTTGAGTGTCCAATGGTTTTGGATACGGCATTCTGAAAAGAAGAAAAATGTGTTTCGTGAATTTAAAGCGCAAGTCCAGTCACATTCTAAAATATATCTACTACTGACTCGCTTACATCTGAGCCATAATGCACTTGGCAAAAACTGATCCCACTATTATTATATAGGGGAAAGTTAATGTATGTTACGTACATATTTGTTACATTTTCGAAATAAATTAGGACCTGGATTAATACAAAATAGTTTTCGTCTTGGATTAACACTAGTAAACTAAAAAAACCGGTTTGCACTTATCTGCAGTTTTTGTTTGATGGTAAGTGTAAATGTGACCTAAGTTGGCGTGTTTACCTAATAAAACTGGTATGTATCGGTTATTACTCATCGATTAGTGTTATCTTGGTACGTGTAATTTAGTGAATACATCTTACTTGTGTGGGTTGTAGGCGTCATAGAACGTCTTGAAGAACTTGGTCTGGTTGGCGAAGTCCTCGACGAAGGGCCGCATGGTGTCCAGTGTCGCCATCTGTTGCATGTCCAGCCACATGCGCTCCGACACCCACTTCGGCTCCGGGTTCGGGTACTCCTACAAAATAAACAATCAATACATTACTTACTAGTTCATTTACCATTAAAATTCACAAAAATCGGCTGTCAGCGCCGATGGTCAGGATGTATCGTCGTTAGAATACTGTTTTCAGCCTAAGACATCACTGATGTGGTCAAAAGTGGTATTTTATATCACTACATCATAGTAGACTAGCTGATGCGCGTGACTTCGTCCGCGTGGAATAGTTATTACCATAAAAACGGTTCTAGTGAGTTAACCTTAAAACATAGACATATACTGTTGCGGACATTTTGTAAGATTATTTCAAGAGAAATAATTCTTTCATACACATTTTTTTGATATCTTGAACCGTTTTCGCAGCGCATGCAACGAAGCCCTCAAAGATGAATAATTTTCCCCGTTTTTTTCACATTTTCTATTGTTTCTTCGCTCCTTTTAGTTGCAGCGTGATGTTATATAGCTTAAGCCTTCCTTGATAACTGGTCTATCCAACACAAAAAGAATTTTTCAATTCGCACCAGTAGTTCCTGAGATTAGCGCGTTCAAACAAACAACTCTTCAGCTTTATAATATTAGTATAGAAGTAGGTACATATAGATTATTATTATGATTATTTAAGGAACTCTTTACCTGGAGCTCTTTTTCCAGAAAATAACAACCCAGGGGTCTTCAAATCCAGAGTAAATAGGTTTCTCCTAGGAAAACGTGCTACATCTTAGACTACAATGATGCTTATCACCAGGCAGGCTACATATTTGCTTACCCTATCAGGGTCATTGTAGTGTTAAACCTTTACAATTTGCAAATAAATGCTATGACTATGACTGGCTGTAGTCAAACGTGGCCTATTACGTGTAAAAAAAATAGATGATTATTACCTTGTCTATAGCGGCTCCGTTGAGCATGAAGTTGAACTCAGGGACGCGGATGATGCCCTTGTCCATGTTGATGCGGATGCAGAGGATGAGCGCGAACAGCAGCTTGTGGCGCTCGAACAGCGACCGGCACACGTTCTGGTACAGCAGGAACGTGAAGTGCTCGATTATGATCTCCACGCGCTCGATTATGTCCTCTGAAATTAATAATTAAAACCATAATGAAGGTGAAAGGTTAAGACATCAGACTATGTATAACCGCTACACTAGATATCAATGGTAAGGAATTCACAGTTCGAGAACTTAATGATCAGTATGCTCAGCAGGAACCTATTTAGTGATGGAAATGACTGTAAAGATTGACAAGTAATTGTCGTATTCCTTATGACTAATAATACCTATGATAAGACAAATTGGAGCCCAATACTGGCAGATATTACCGACTATCTATCCCTTGTTCGTATACACATTTGGTATATATTTTTTTGTATTAAAACAGCTGGCAGATATTACCGACTATCTATCCCTTGTTCGTATACACATTTGGTATATATTTTTTTGTATTAAAACAGCTTACCATTAGGTTCAGTTTCGGCCATACTCCTGATGAACAGTTTGACGAACCACTCGAGCGAGTACTGGTACATGGGGTCCACGTTGGCCATCCCCGACAGACAGAAGAACAGGATCTGTCCTCTGTTGGCGACCGGCACGTAGCCGCCGCGGGCGTCGTCGATCTCGATGGTCGTGCGCTCTATGTCTTCTACTTTTATCTGAACACCAAAATTAATATAGTATGGATAATAATTTTGTATTTGATAACCATCGACTCCAGAGAGATCGATAAATAGATAGATAGATGTACACTTTAAAAAAACACCAGCACAATACAGAAATTAGATAATAGAAAGAAAAATAATACCTGAAAATAGTAGCAAAACTATGTTCGAGTGGTTTGTCTAACCATTGGTTTGGATTGGTTTGTTAATCTGTAATGGCTGCAGTAATCGCAAGTTTAGATTTTTATTACTATGTATTCTCTAGTAACAGAGTGAACCAATATCGAAGCGCTCTTCATTACTGACAATGTACATAAAGCAATTTGTGAAAATGAATACGAAAATTGTTTTTCAGTTGGGAAACTTACCATAATCTCAACACTTTTAATCTTGATAGCTTCCAAGGTGAGAATGAGCGGTAGATCGTCGACGGGACTGCCTTCACTGTTAGACAACCCATACAGAATGTCCGCCTGCATCTCAGCTAGTTGCGAGGCCATCTGTGCTCGGGACACGATGAGCTGACCGCGCAGCTCTTCCAAGTCTGGTCGCTCCTGAGCCACCACTATAGACAGGAGCTGTTCTGACAGCCCACTGTGGAATTACACAGAATCATGTTAATAGTTTGTGTTTCAACGAAAAATAATAGCATGTACCTGATCGGTTTGAATATAAGATGATGAATGTTAAGCATGATTGAAGTCTCAAACCACAAAACCAAACCAAGATAAAAAGCTTCTTATTTTAAATTTGAAGTACAGTTAACTTTTAAACTGGCCATCTGTTTAACGTTGCTGATTTGTTTCCTTCAATCTCTTACTACTTATCCTGTGCCAATCTCTGATGCCTAGATATATTTATTTAAAGAAAGTGATAGTGACCTGGGCACGAGCGCGAAGTTGACGACCTGCACTTTGACAGATGTCTCGGGCGTGTAGCGCGGGTTGGGCAGCTTCGTGGTCATGTACATTCGGAAGCCTGGCATGAAGGGGATGAGTGAGTCACCCAGCTTCAGAACCAGCTGGCCGGCTTGACGAAAATATTGACGCTGGAAAAAAAATATTTTTAGAGATTTGACACAATAATTAGTCCTGAGGTTTAAAAATTTATAATAATATGTTAAGTAGTTTATATTTTTTAGTATGAGTTACGTGATTGTATCTTCATCTTGCATAAAACAAATAGAATGAGAGTGCCCAAAGTGGTGAGATCGGAGATTAAGTTGAAGTAAGTTAGTGAAGATGAATATTTTTAAAGGTGCCTGTAAATAGCAGATACTCATCGTGATAACAAATCCAGACAGACTAAAGAGTACCTATACTCTCAATTTATTATTTTTTAATAATGAAATTATACCATACTTTGAGAACAGGGTCCAGTGCTGGGTCTAAATCTTGTCCAACATTCTCCAACAGTATCGGTTTGCCGAATCTCAGCGCTGACTCGAAATTTCTCAGAAGGTCTCTGTCGTTGGGCTTCACAACTACCAACCCTTCCAGTTTACCCTGGAAATAGGCTTTTTTATAATAATAAATTCAAAATTAAAGAAAAAAGGAGTAAAGAGCAAAGTCAATAACTTATATACATTTAGAGAGTAAGAGACTAGAGCGATAATTTTACAATTTGCACCATAAAATGTCATACATTTTTGAATACGTATCATCGTGATGATCTTAAAACCCGAGGACAAGTGTCATCCGGGAAAGAACTTGGGGACCCAAGAGAACTTCAAGTCACGGCCCTCAGTACTGACAAGGAGGTGAAAAAGCTATGTACCATGGCTCGGATCCACTTGTTCGCCTGCGTCTGCGGGTCGATGATGAGGGGCCAGCGGCGGGAGTTCCACATCAACACTGCAGACTCCACCGACAGAGGGTCGCGCGGGAGACCGTACATCTGCCATGTTCTAAGAAATAATAATAACATTACATTAAGATCGGGAGCCGTTTTTCAACGCCAGAACAATGTCATAGAACAGAAGTCAATCGAGATATGAAGAATTTCCTGGCAAGAGCTGTACAGTGTATACTTTTCAATCTCATTGTACCTCTGATCTGAATCGATGTTTGGAATTAACTTTATCTCATTCAATTTTTGTTTTAGTATACAGGCATTCAATTGTATATCTTAAGAAGACCAGCTCACCTGATGACCACCGGATCTCCCAAGACAGTGAGTGGCTCAGCACCCTCTGTGTTGGGTACACCACACTCCTGCAAACAATAGTTATTGTTTGACACTACATAATGTAGGTGGTTATATAAACTTGCCTGTAAGTAAATTAGACCTTTAAGGACTAACCTTCATGTGATGGATCCACTGTTCCAACAAATCTCTTCTGAATTCTTCTGTAAAAGGCGTGATGTAGCCGACGGCACCTGGAGTCATAGATACGTACTTAGATACATACATGGTATTGAAACCGTACGTAGTGCGTATTATACCTCAGAGATGTCTCGTATATCACGCAATAGCTTACCATCGTAATTTAATCTGACAACTACATATAATAACAGCCAAACTGTGGAACTCCTTGCCCGAATCTCTATTCCCCTTGAACTATAATTTGTCGGTCTTCAAGTCGAGAGTAAACCGGTTTCTTCTAGGCAAGCGCGCTACATCGTAGACAATAACGTTGCTTAACATCAGGCAAGTTGTAGTCAAGCGTAAGCCTATTTCATGAAAAAAAAAATATATATATTAACATTTCCAAGGAATGATTGGCAATCTTTTTTGTGTAAGTCGTATACTAACATGCACTGATGAGTATATCACCAATGAGGTTGACGTTAGCGACGGCCAGTTCAGCGATGGTTCGGATCCAACGCACTCTCTCACTCGACAAACCATTTAGCAATCTGGAAAGAAAATACTATTTATACCATACCTACTCTGAAAAGCTTATTTTATTCACGCAAAACAGTGAATAAAAAGCACAGACAATAGGAAAAGAATGGACATGAAATACCTACGAAAAAAACGTGCATACCTAACGTGAGCCTGGCACAAAGATGGCGGCTTGCCGTAGGGATGCGCGCATTATAATATCGATAGTTGAATTGCACGGTGTTTGCAGAATTGAAAATTGTCGAAAATGAGTTTCGGTTACATTTCTTCAGTTTTATTTACGTGGAAATGCGACCTATAAAAACGCACACGCTCAGTGACATTTTATTTATGGCAGGGCACGTGGATACTGTACTGATGCCACTGCAATTTAATGAACATCCTCTTTATTCTGTACTTGTACATGTTCATAATAAAACGAATTTTACTATGGTATGTTTATCCCATTAATTACTCCCAGTTTCCACCGCTGCGATCACGAATAAAAACTGCAGCCTTGTGATAGCCGTGTACCTATATCTTACCTGTGGGCGTAGTATGCGACCGAAATTGGAATTAAGATTGAGTTTCGTGCGGACTGCCACTTACTGCGGCTCGTGCCGGGGCATATGTATAGGAGCCTTGAGTATCACTATTACTGATCAGCATACCACGCCTTCAATACCAACACGGTCTTTAAGTAATTAGTTACCAAAGAAAAGAATAAATAAATAGGTACTTACTAAATACAGATTTTTTTCTCGTTTTGCAGAGTATACTTAATTTTATTAATTACTTAATACTTTATTTATACAACTTGGCACGATCATTCATAATAAAACGAAAATTACCATTTCACACAGGTTTATTAAAAACTATAATAGTTGTAAAACTGTAAAATTTGTATTTTTTAAATACAAAGGATATGTTTCAAATCGTGTTTCAAATAAGACCATGTTGAGCCCTCAATGACAGTCATTTTCAAGTTGTAAATAAAAATACAAATATACACATTAATCAACTATGAGCATGTTGAACCCTCAATCACAGTCATTTTCAAGTTCTAAAAATACAAACTATATACAAATATAGGTACACAATAATCAAATAAGAGCATATCGGACCCTAATAAAATTGCCAGTAATTTACTCATTACGGAATAATATGATTTTGTTAAAGTAATTGCGAAACGAAATCTTTTCTGTGGTTTTCTTACCATAGTATTTAAACCTCAGATCCATGTAAGTTTGGACTATAGATTTAATAAGTAAAAGTCTGTGGGTCGTGTCATGTTCGGAATTCGATTTCAACAAATTGGATTCATCAAAATGTTCCATGAAAAATCGAAATGCATGCAGATAATACTGTTCAGACCGAAGCTGCTTTTGAAAAATACCTTTAAGGATTTTTTCAATTTTAATCAGAATATTCGTCACGTCTTTTGACGGGTAAACCAATCCACCCCTATTTTTCAGAGTTATTAAGCTTTTTTGTGCATCTCCAAATAACAAATTTGCGCAAATATCACATTTTACAGAGCGAGCCAACTTTCTAGATATGAAACCGGCAATATAAGTAACTACGCTTTCGGAGTAGTTGGGTAAGTTATTGTACATGCAGTGTATAAATTCTTCGAACAACTCACTATCATCCTCTGGCAATTCAACAAATGAATTCCTTTCTGTTAGTTCGTTTATGGCCGTGACTGGGTTTGTCTTACTAGAGCAGGTTAATATGTTAATTTGCTCTAGAGGAACGCAGTTGCCAATGCCCGCATCCCTAATTTCAGCTCTTATTAACAATCTTTTAAAAGCGGCCCTAAATTGAACCGCATTAGGGTTATTATTAAAGCCACCTCGAGCTCGGATGGCAGAAAAAAACAACTCGAGGTGGTCCTGGCTGACCTTGTACAGTGGCAGGTACTGTAAAAGTTTGGTACCGGCAATCAAATATTTATACAGTTGAATTGCACTGATCATGTCCACAATAAGTCCTACAAAGCCTGTTCTTCTTCTGGAATCGACGAGTTTCTGCCCAGATGGCAGTATCAGATTCTGAAGGTAGGTTGTGGCACCTTCGAATAAAGCTTCTACCAGACCAACATTTCCCGAAAATATAGCCTTTTTCCACCCCGGTGGTCTAATTGATCGGCTGTTTAAGACATCAAAAACGCTGTTTATTAACCTAATGAAGTTAATTGTGCCTTCACCTCCTTGAAATTCCGGGATTTTTAAATCAGCACAATGCTCCAAGGCATCTGCCACCGAGTCGCTAAGAAGCTGCGTGGCAAGTCGTACCTTCATTTTTTGTTTTTGATATTGTATGTGGGCCTTTGTTAATTTTGTGGCCATGTGCAGTCCTGCGGCTTCCTGCAAATTTAGTAGATGTTCCAGGTAGATGTAATCTATTTTCCTGCCATGCATATCGTAAAACACCCTCAATTCACCGAAAGCATTTCGGACTAGTTTGATAGCATGACAGGGATCAATAAAAGCGTGTATGATGCTGTTACTGTAAGTAAATGTTACCTGGCCTGAATTGAAATCACAGCCTAATGCTGAAAACATGCTTAAATTTGCAGCTGGACCATCGCAGGTCAAGCTCACAACTTTGACGCCGACTTCTTCACATTTATGGATGCATGTTTTAACTAGTACTGCTTTTTGTTCCCCAGACAAAGCCGTTATGAAAAAGTATCCCACAGGTAACTTCCAACTACCGTTTATACAGGTCAGCAGTAACACAAGACACTCATTGGCTACTTCTAATGAGTCCATATCGCAATCAATCCCAACGTTAACTCGTCCATAATAGGTTTTAGTTTGAGGATCCCAGCAAAGAGACTTTCTAATAGCCATTTCATCCAAAACCATAGCACATATCACTGGCATTTCACTTGTTTGAACTTTGTGTTTCAAAGCATTAAAAGCCTCTGTACAAAACCCAGGTTCAGCGTTTACATTCTGATACCACCTACTTAAAGTTCTTGGATGTGGCAAACAGGAACTGTACGTACGACGAACAAAGTTATAGGCCTTTGGAGATAAAAAGTGGAGTGTCAGTGCAAATTTTCGAATTTCTTCGCTGTATTGTCTTTCCAAAGGCATTCCTACCGATTTCGCAATTTGCCTTTTTAGAAAATCTTTGGGGCCTGCGCACTGCTCCAACACAGCCGCATGATCATCATTCACATAATTATTGTCTTTTAAATCTTTCATTACAGTTTTAAAATCTGCTATTTTCTTACTCTGTCTTCTCACTTTTTCATTTAATCTTTTTATTTTTTTTTTCTGATTTTCACATTTTAATTTTAATTTTTGAATAATTTCAAGCGCTTTTTCCTGAAACAAAAAAAAAAACACATTGACTTCTAGTTTTTTGCAACTTCGTACAAGTTTTTTGGCCTAAATTATTTTAAATTACCAGTTATGCTGCCCGCAGTACCTATAGTAACATAAAATAGAAGACTTACATCTGAATAGCTAGAAGTGCTGCAGATAGGCTCCTCTTCCAGTGCTTTGTGAGAAACAAACTGATGTTCCTGGCATTTATTCAATTGCGCTGGTAACTGTAAAGCAATATAACAATAATTTTTAATATTGAGTGTGTTTGTTTTCAAAAATCAAGATTGTATAATATGAAGTACGATACTTAACATTGTAAAAAGGATACTTACATCTGAATAGCTAGAAGTGCTGCAGATAGGCTCCCCTTCCAGTGCTTTGTGAGAAACAAATTGATGTTCCTGGCATTCATTAAATTGGGCTGGTAACTGTAAAGCAAAATAACAATAATTTTTAATATTGAGTGTGTTTGTTATTATTTGCGCTGGTATCTACACAAAAAAAACCTTATATGTTTAATAATATTTACATTGCCAATTTAATCACTAACACATGCACACATTTGTATAACTTGCATTTTAACACAGGTACATTTATCTATTTTGTTCTATGTACATTTAAATCTGAAACTTTTTATCAGTATTTCAACAATATAGAATTACTGCTGCTGACATGATTCTCGTCCCTTGTCATCAACTGGTTTAGTTCGATTACTTTGTCAGTAAGTAGGTAAACACTATAAACTTATCTGGTCTATTTTCAAAACTTACCAACAACTCACTTGAAGGTAAAGCATCATCGCGCAGTCTTGTTACATTTAAAGTTCGGTTCAAACATTTGTCTTCAAAATGCAGGGAACAAATAAAAATATGTTTGGTTGTAGTATTCAAATTTTCAATACCAAGTATATCCAGCCACTGTTCTTTTCTTTCTTTACATGTTGGCAATCTAAAATCAAATAAAAGAAATCGAGTTTAGATAATATTCACCTGTCGCTAAGTTATCGATACATTGAAAATGCCGTACCGCAACTCTATTTACTATGACGAATGATTTTCTTAAATAATCGCCTAATATTATTAGTAAAACAGTAAATGAATAGAGAAAAGCACGTTTATCTTTATAAACTTTCCCACAAACAGCAAAATATTTTAAAATAATAGAAAAGACAAGATATTTTGAATGAATTCATTTACTTACCTGTGCAACGTTATTTTGGGATGTTTTGTGTTGCTTTTCATGCGGCAGCCTAACACACTGCACCTACCCATAATAAATGCAGTATTTTGCAAGTTCACACACTATAAACAAGCACAATTTTCGCTTAATATCACTAAATTTTCTTCAAAACTCTGTAATAAACAAGTTACGATGACAACTGATGTACTTGTTGTTGGCTGTGATAAAACATGGCGACCGGCCGCAGTGATACATTTTGTGACGTCATCAGCCATTGATAAAACTACTGTTGTGCTCTTTTACATTATGATTGCCCTCATAAGATAAAAAGAGATGCCGATATGTCAGTAACTACTGTTTGTTATGCCGAGTCCTTTCTTTCTTCTTTAGTCTGAGATAAAAAGGCCTTTTACTCACTGTTTTGTTTTTATTCACTATTTTGGTGTTTGAATTTGGAACACAAAAATATATCCCGTCTCTATTTAAATGCTTACACAAACTCCTTGCGCTAAGATTCGAAATTCAAAACTCTTTGGTGCAAATAAATTCTCGAGATTTGATTGGTCGATATTTGCGACAAGGAGTTTAGCATTAGATTAACAACTGTTTTGTGTTCTAAGCTGCCTTTATAGAAATAAATATTGTTTCAGAAGTTGACCACCCTAATGATAATAATAAGAAAATTACGCTTAATTTCAGTCATTTCTCTAATTTTAATAATAATATCCATTTCAATTTTATTAATATAAAAATTCTTATTTCTTGATGAAATTTCTATTTTCGCTTAAATTATGTATTTTCTCGTAGTCATGGTATAAAGTATAGTATGCAACTCCTGAATAAAGTACGAATTCATATCGAGGGCCATGAATCACTCGCGTCGTTCAGGATTCTAACAGTTGAATCACTCGCTGCGCTCGTGATTCAATCATTAGAATCCTTCACTTGCTCGTGACTCATCTACGGCCCTCGCTTTAAATCCGTCCTTTATTCACTAGTTGCATAATATACTATTTTTTAACGTTAAATTCTAATAAGAGTAAAAAACGATTTGTTCTTTATCGAGAACGTTGTTTTCAAGCTTAACTTTAATACCGCTAAAGAAGAAACCCCTCCTTTAAAAATGTTAAACTATCACCTTGCAATGTAACAATGATGTTTCACATTCGATCCCTGACTTTGGTCCTGTGTAGATTTAAATGATCTGTAGCCCAACTGGCAAATCGAATTGTAAGTATAAAAATCATGACCAACGCTACCTGTTAGCGCGATCCATTCTGTCGAGACAAGCGTTAATGTCCTCTTCCATTCTCCGTTTCTCTTCCTCTTTCTCTTGTAGATACATGTTGAGTTTCTTCAGACCCTCGAGTAGAGCTTTCATCTTCGCCTTCGCTGCTGCCAGCATCGCTGTGAAAAAGAGTGAAGATTTGAATAAAAACGGCTAGTCACTAATCTTTCCAAGAAAATATTCAGTTCAGAGATTTCAAATTACCCGATAAGAGCCTGTCTACTCATTTATGAGCGTAATGTAGATTCAACAAATTTAAGTCACTGATTTCACTAGTCAACAAGCAGATGCCTATATTTGAAAAGTAAATTCTTTTCCTAGTAATTTTTGACGCGTAAATCATATAAACAGAAGATTTACAGTCGTTTCCATAAAGACTATATTGGAGAGGATCAAAGCCTGCTATAGATGATGATGATGTTACCTTCAACCGCGGCCAGGTCGTGCATGGCGCGCTCGAGCGCCGCCTTCTTGGGCGCGACGCCCTTGTTGACGTGGTAGAACTTGTACATGGCGTGCACCCACATGCACAGCGACTGGCACGCCTTCGACACCTGGACAACACACATACTGTCTTATAGTCATTGTATCAACATAATGATATATGAAAGTAACTGCGATATCGAAAGTTTTTAAGCCGTCAGATATGTCTAAGCGAATGTCATTCAATGACAAAGCCTAGACTTTAACGTGTCATTTGATTCACGTAAGTACCTTCCCATATTTTCGTTGCCCATATATAGAATTACAATATTCGTTCATCCGTCAAAGACTGGCTGTGTCGAGTTGTATAAAAAGCTGCGATTATATCAGTAAGCTGAGTTATGAACGCTTCAATATTAAAAAAGTTGTTAATTAAAGTTGTTGATTATAAAAATAGTGATTTTCTTTTTCTTTTTTACGGGATCGTCTAGTTATACATCGCAACTTTCAATCTAGCTTCAATTGTTTCTCACATTCTGACGACAATTTACTACGTACTTGATAATAAGCGTTAGGTGGATTATTTGTATTACCTTTTTAATTTTCTCCGGTTCATAGTCCGGGTTGGCGATGAATCTCTTCAGTTTCTTGATCATGTCCTCTGTGATGGCTTCCTTGTCATACTTCATGAGCGAGTCGAGGAAGGCGGTGGGGTCTGTCAGCATCAGGGAGCCTGGCTTCCAGTAGTTCAGCACCTTCTCACCGAACGACGCACCTGGTTCCTGCACAATAGTGGAAATTGATTCAGATTGTCTATGGAAATACATGGTAACTACAAAAATACAGAGAGATTCATAAAATTTATCTAATTATAGGTATCTTCTAGGTAAGCGTGTTCAACCCTAGGCTGCAGCAATGCTTAACATCAGGCAGGCAGTAGTCAAATGTAAACGTATATCACGTAAAAAAAAATACATGTTCTTTGGAACAACGCTAAATCTTAGATTACCGTAGTGTTCAAACCTAGGATAGCCTAAGATAGACTCAATATTAACTAAACTTAGTAGGTATGTGATAAAAAAAGAAGATCGCAGAGGAAAAATAGCCTTTAAGCGTCACTGTACACTTTTACAGCCTTCAAACCAGCTTTCTTTGGTGGTTAACTAAAGTTAAAGTAACTTACTTTTTACTTCTATAAAGAACGTCTAATTTACCTTGACGGGTTTTATATCAAACACAACACAAAGCGACTCAATGACTAGCACGACCCCAGCCGGTGGTTTCTTCAGCGCTTTCACTTCTACAATGTCATTACGATTCAACTCTTGCAGCGCTTTTTCTGCTGCTTTCAGCGCTGGCAACGCCTCGTCTGTGATTGTAATTGTAATAGTTAGATTTATACTGATAAAACATTTCTAAGCGGTTGATAAGCGCAAAAAAACAAAGCTTACCTAAATCTCTCTGGGCGTCTTCAGCCATGATGTTAGTCTCAGCTGCCATCTTCTCTGCCACCAACTGTTCCTTCTCTACCTTTATCCTCGCATCTTCAGCAATGGCCTGAGAGTTGACAAGGAAAATGTAAGAGTGTAAGTTGTAAAGTAAAGTATAATTTTTTTGTTGAATGTTTTTGTAAGGTAGAGCACACTGCTTCAACAATTAATTTAAGATTAATTGACATAATCATGGGTGACTGACAAATTTTATCAACTGGTATGGCCTGTCAATTTTTATGTCTCTCTAACATAAAAACGGGACAAAAACATGATGACTTACATTCTTGTATAGAAACACAGAAAAGTTTTTTTACAGAATAATTTTTATCTTACCGTATCAATAGCAATCTGTTCGATGACCTTCTTTGTCTCCTCTGCCGCTAGCTCCATGAGAGGTTTCAGCTCAGCCAGTTCTATTTGAAGTTCTTTTACTTCTACTTCTGTTTGATTTAGCTTATTTAAACCTGCGAAACAATCACAAATACTTTATCCTGGTTTACAAAAAAAAACTAACCGTTTTGTAACAGACTTTGACGCACTTTATATTTTTGTGTGATTAGTTTTGTTGGTTGTATTTATAAATGTCATCTCATGTCATGTGTTACCAATCTAATCTCACATATAAATTTTTATATTGTATTGTGTTATTCGTTATGTCTCCAGTGTTACCAGTTTTGAGTGCATTGCTCTCAGTGAGTATAGCCTTCTGCTTCTTCTTGAACATGTCTGCGTAGGCGCCCAACATCTCCATGTAAGACATGGGTGTCACGTAGTTGAGGCGGTTGAGGCGCGCCAGGAACCGCGCGCTCGCGTCCACCACGCTCTGGTGCGCGAAACAGCATACCGACTGGAAATACAGAGGTAAAACAAGTCAATATCAGAATGAAAATAATTATTGACCGAAAAGTAGCATTAATACGTTGGTTATGTACATTTTAACATTCAGACCTAACCACCCGAACGCTTCCATTTTTGGCACTTCCGTTGGTCGGATGACGTGTTTAATTGTATATCCCGGCTGTTTGTCTAGTACGGCAGTCATTAAGCCATGTCAGAGGCCTTTAGGGCGGCTTGATAAACTCTCGACAGCAGAGTCTCTCATTCGATAAGAAGGAGATCAGAATTAAAAGATATGTATAGTCTCAATAAATTGTGCTAGGATCCGTTTCTTGAGTATATATCAAGTCTACACGTATAGAATTGATACCGAATGCATTGATATAACATAGAAAGTGGAGTTTTATATCGCAGGCTAATTCTCTAGATTAGTCAAAAGGCGTAATCTTGCTTATGCTTTTGTCAGTAACATAATGAATAAGCACAATTTGATCGTTGGAACAAAATACACTATCCAAGTAATAGTGATGCTGAAGCACACTGACCACCATAGCGTCGATAATCTCCTGCGTGGTGTCGAGCTCGGGCAGGTTTGTGAGGAAGTGTTGTGCGACTGACTCCAGCGCAGTCTTGGGCCACTCCGAGAACCAGTCGATGGTGCAGCAGTTCACCAGAGACGGGAACTGACGCAGACGTGCGCGGAAGATCTGAGAATTGTTAAAAAAATATTTAACTGTATAATAGTCACCATATAATACCAAATATTTTTAATAATATTGGACGATGTTCCGTCGCTATGCGTATGCATGTAACTCACCTCTCCAATGGGCGACATGACGACCACGATGTGCAAGTTAGATCGGACCCTCTTCTGGTAGCACGAGAACAGGTTGGTCTTGGTAGCTGGCAGGTTCATCTCCATCACGGCGTGACGCACTGATTGGAAGATCTTGTCGAAGTCCTCCGCCTCGTAGATGTTGGGCACGTCGCCAGAGGAGAGGATGTTGTTCAGGTCTTCCAAGAATGACTCCATTTTGATCTGTGTCATAAGTGAGTATGTAGTTAGAAAGTCTTTCTTCGGTATATATTTTGTCGACATAGATTGTTAGTATTACATGAAACTGATATGTCGTTTCTAATTTAAGCACCGTACTCATTTACTCTGACGTAGGTCCATCATCATCATTTGGTTTAGGTTTGGTCATTCGGATCCATAATGCCCTCCGGTGTAGTGCAGCCCTACATAAGGTTTTAGTGTCCAAGCTTTTAAGCCGGAAGACAAAAATTAGGATCTACAAAACTGTAATTAGACCAAGATCGGGCGTCCCCGATGCCTCCAAACTAGCTCCCCACTGGTGCAGTCTTTTGTAAAGTGTCTGCTGGTCTGCGTAGTCGAAGACCTCACCCCACTGCCACCTCCTCACCGTCAACTCTCGAATTATGAAGAGGAACAACAGGAGAAAAACGGTCCAACAGCGGAAGCACGCCCTTTCTCTGAAAGTGCATCTCACTAATATTAGGGGGATGCACTCCAATATCAACGCGGTCCATTACCACCTTGAGACCGAAAGACCAGCTCTCCTTTTTCTCACGGAGACGCAGATCCGATGTCCGTCGGACACGGCGTATTTGCTATACCCGGGTTATACCCTGGAGCACAATTTTAAGGCTCGGGCAGGGGTTTGCATGTACGTCCGGGACGACATCTGTGTTAAGCGTCTCCGTAATCTTGAAGACCGATCTTTTTCTGTTCTCTGGGCGCTGCTGGACACGGGTGATGAGAAGATTCTCTACGCCTGTGTCTACCGTTCGCACACCGGAGACCAGGAGACGACTAAGCTCACAGAATACCTCAGTGAGGCGGCGGATGCTGCTCTTCTCAAGTACCCGACGGCCCAATTAGTGTTTCTGGGGGATTTTAACGGCCGCCACCAGGAGTGGCTGTTCCCATACCAGATCACAGATCATGCTGGAAGGGAGACGCGGAAGCTTGCTTTAGCGTTAGATCTCACCCAGCTGGTCCAAGGTGCTACGAGGGTACCTGATGTGGATGGGCATACACCTAATTGTTTGGACCTTCTGATGACTACTGAACCGGACAGATACTCTGTGTCGATCTCATCGCCTTTAGGCAACTCCGACCACTGTCTGGTGAAGTCTGTATCTGTCTATTCCCCGCCTGACCCCAGCCCTAAGGGCTCTCGGCGGCTGTGGCGATACAAGTCAGCAGATTGGGATGAGATGCGCTCTTTTTTTTCATCTTACCCTTGGCAGCCAGTATGTTTTTCTTCTGGAGATCCCACCGTTTGCGCTAATGCCGTCACAGATGTCCTTAAGCTGGGTATGGAGTATTACATTCCGTACTCAGACCTGACTCTGTCTGGTAAAGCTCGCCCGTGGTTTGGACCTGAATGTGGACGTGCGGAAGCACTGAAGCATGATGCGTACCTCGCCTGGGTCGATGCTCGAAGCCGCAAAGCCAGAGACATACGCTTTAAGAAAAAAGCATTCAACAAGGCTGCCAAGTCCTGCAAGAAGGTCATGCAGAAAGCGCGTTTCGACCACATTAGTCGAATAGGGAACAAACTAGCTTCTTACCCAGCAGGTAGCAAAGCGTTTTGGTCCCTAGCTAAATCGGTTGAAACGAATTTCTGTCGCCCCTCACTGCCTCCACTGCTGAAACCCGACGGTACATTGGCTCACACCGCCGAAGAAAAGGCAAACTTGTTTGCCTCTATATTCGCGGAAAATTCTCGTCTAGATGCTGGTAGTACGACACCTCTCTCATCTCCTGGCACAACGGCTGCAATGCCTGACATAAGTATCCGCCAAAAGGAGGTTCGGAAAATACTTCGTAGTCTAGATGTGAATAAAGCCAGTGGCCCTGATGGTATTCCAGCCATAGTTCTGAGGACGTGTGCAGCTGAGTTGACTCCTGTGTTGACGCGCTTGTTTCGGCTCTCTCTTGCGACTGGATATGTGCCGAAGACGTGGAAGCTGGCTAACGTGCAACCAGTGCCCAAAAAAGGTAGTCGTGCTGACCCTGCCAACTACAGGCCCATTTCGGTCACCTCCGTGCTCTGTAAGAGCATGGAGCGTGTCCTGAACGGCAGGCTCCTGGCGTACCTAGAGTCTAATGACCTCCTCAGTGACCGGCAATATGGCTTCCGCCGGAACCGGTCCACTGGGGATCTTCTAGTGTACGCTACACACATCTGGAGTGAGGCTATTGAGAAATACGGGGAAGCCCTGGCAGTTTCTCTAGATATTTCTAAAGCCTTCAACAGGGTTTGGCATGACGGCCTAGTCAGCAAGCTTTCATCGTTTGGACTACCTACTAGTTTTTGCGTATGGATATCAGATTTCCTGAGGGATAGATCTATTCGGGTAGTCGTTGATGGCTGCTCGTCTGATCTTATGGCGATTAATGCCGGAGTTCCCCAGGGATCAGTGCTTTCTGCAACACTTTTTCTGCTGCACATTAATGATCTGCTGAAGCCCGGTACCTTTGGGTATGCAGATGACAGCACTGTTGTAGAGTGCTATATGTCCACCGCTAGAGCTAGTGCGACCGAGATCCAGTCTTGCAGGGAAGCCATTATCGAGCGCTTAAACTTTTCTCTCACGGTAGTCTCTGAGTGGGGCGATGCCAATCTGGTTAAGTTTAATGCCTCGAAAACACAAGCGTGTCTTTTCTCTGCAAAGAGGAGGCCATTCCTACTGGCGCCCTCTTTCCGTAATGTAACCGTGCCCATCACCGACCATCTAGAGTTGCTAGGTGTCACTTTGACTCCGACCCTCAACTTTGGCTCCTATATTGAGTCTAAAGCTCAACTCGCAGCCAAGAAGCTGGGAATCCTCTCGAAGGTGCGACGATACTTCACTCCAGAACAGCTGCTGACCTTGTATCAAGCGCAAGTTCGGTCATGTATGGAGTATTGTTCGCACCTTTGGGATGGATCTGCCAAGTACCAGCTTGAGGCGTTAGAGTTAATTGAGAAGCGGGCAAAAAATCTCATCGCGAAAGACTCACTCTGTAGCTCAAAATTACAAGGCCTTGAGCACCGCCGTAAGGTGGCCAGTCTTTCGGTTTTTTACAGGTTGCATTTCGGAGAGTGTGCGGAGGAATTGCATAATTTAATTCCTGCAGCCCCATTTCACCATCGCACGAGTAGAGGCACGGCAAGGAGGCACCGATATACAGTTGAGGTTCCAAAGACTCGCACCAAGCGTTTTGCTTCGACTTTCATCGTGCGAACAGCCAAACTGTGGAACTCCTTGCCCGAATCTCTATTCCCCTTGAACTATAATTTGTCGGTCTTCAAGTCGAGAGTAAACCGGTTTCTTCTAGGCAAGCGCGCTACATCGTAGACTATAACGTTGCTTAACATCAGGCAAGTTGTAGTCAAGCGTAAGCCTATTTCATGTTAAAAAAAAAAAAAAAAAATTAATGTATGGGTGTGAGGCATGGACGTTAACCCTTAAAGAGGAAGAGAAACTGCTAGTAGCTGAAAGGAAGATCATGCGCAAGATTTTGGGTCCAACCCGGAGGCAAGATGGAAGTTGGAGAATAAAGAAGAACCTTGAAATTGAAGAGCTGGTTGGGGAACCAAATATAATGGGTGAGACAAAAGCCTATAGACTTCGCTGGCTGGGTCACTTGGTGAGAATGGGAGACGATCGTAGTGTCAAGAGAGCCTTACTCGGTGTCCCGAGTGGCCGTCGTTCCGTTGGTCGGCCGAGGTACCGCTGGAAGGACGTTGTGGAGTCAGATCTACGCGTGCTTCAAGTAGCTGACTGGCGGGAAGCGGCTCAAGACCGGGACCGGTGGCGATCTCTTGTATCGGAGGCCAAGACTCACTTTGGGTCGCTGCGCCAGCGGAGTAAGTAAGTAAGTAAGTAAGTAGGTACTCAAAATTATACTATAAACTTTCAGTTTTGGAACATCACCAGTACACTAAAATATACAGCGCGAGACACATTATAATGTAACCAGATCTACAAATGGTCCTTATTTTTATCGTATGCGTTTTCATTTAAGGTCTTCTGAAATGGCATACCGAGAAATCACAACCAGAACTTAAATACATATTTAATGTCAGTTTTCAGTAGTAATTCATCTGAAGTCTGACCATATCGACAGTTGCCTTAGGTACATTGTAACACACAAAAACTACCTACAACCCTTAGTCCTTCATACCTGCGCATCAGAGAACAGGAACACGACGCCCCTGTTCTCAGCCCCCGCCTTCATCATGGTCTGCTTGAGGTCGTCTCTCCACTCCGACTGACCGTATGCCTTCGTGATCTCTATCTGGATGCAAGCCAGCTCTGCCATGCTCGCCGCCAGCCGGGACAGGGACTGACGCCCTGGGGGTAATAGTGAGAGCTTCATATAAATTGGTTTTCAAGCTGTAATCCATCTGTTATCTACTGAGCTATTTTGACTAACTAAGTAGGGTAATGTCACTTATGTTTCATTATGATGGATCCATATATAAGTTATATTGACTATTGGCGTTGACTGTGTACTCCAATAAAATCACAGCATCGACTGTATACTGCGATAAAGTCACCATGAGTTAATTCAGAACTTAATCCAAATCAAAAAATTGGTTTCGCCGTTTGAGCGTGAAGAAGGAATAAACATACTTACAAACACACACCAACTTTAGCCTTTATACTTATAGCTAAAAGTGTAATTTTCTCTCTCACCCGATCCTCCCATGCCGAGCAGCAGTGCGTTGGCCATGGGTTGGCGCATGATGCGCGCGATGCGACACAGATGTGAGACTGCGTCCTCAAACAGCACCAGCTCGAGAGGAGCCGTGGTGGCCAGGTTGTACTCCATCAGGTAGTGCTGGAGGACCTCGTCCAACTGGTGATGAAATGTACAAAATATAAAATATTTTACGTTATTGCGCCGCAATCCATTGCGAATATAAACTTTGAAATTATTTTTATTGGTAAGCAGTACCTAAGTATTTTTAGTGCAATACTCCCCAAAACTATAAACTTTTTACACAACAAGTAATATCAACGAAGTAGAACTAATTTAGGAAGTGTATGAACATGGAAATATTCAAGGCTGCTCTGTGGCTCATAAAGAAAAGGTCAGGTAATTTTCTAGCGGCGAAAATTTAATAGTACTGCGAAATGAATCTGCTGAAACAATGGTTTCAAAATTGCTCGTTGCTACAACTCCAAAGAGGCAATGATTCCTTTGAATAAGATTGTCAGTATTTCGAGTACGCACCTCTGCCTGGTTGGTGATCTCCAGGTACTTCTTGTCATCCGCGCCGAGGTCCATGAAGTCTCCGTACAACATGAGCCTCCCGCCGATAATGTCGGGCGCCTTCTTGCCAAACTCCGTGCGGATCTTCTTGTTCAGGAGGCTGGACATTTTAATTGGTTTTATTTAGATACGTAAGGCGTATCTTTACATCCAACCTTTGTCACTTAGAAGTCAAGTAAGTTGTAGGATTGGACAAGCAAAAGCTGCTTTCCACAAAATGTCCAGAGTTCTATGCGACCCCAAAATTATTTTCAAACAAAGACACCGAATCATGAGATGGTACGTTTGGTGCACCCTCTTATATGGATGCGAAACCTGGGTCCTGCTAAAAGAAATTTGTGACCGGATACAGGCGTTTGAAATGTGGACTTACGTAAGATGTTCAAGATTCCTTGGACTAGATTGATAGATTAACTCTTTATTGTTGACACATACTAAAAAAAAAAGTACATTAAACAAATTGTATTTAAACTAGTGCCACAAGCGGTGGCCTTATCGCTAAAAGCGATCTCTTCCAGGCAACCTTCGGCTGGAGAGAAATAAGCAAAAAGAAAAAAAGAAGAATGTGGTGAACAACAACAAGGAAATAAGAAATATTACTTATATATGAATCATATAAAAGCAAATGTAGCAATATCCATTCAGGGTGATTTTGGGGAAAAGAAATAAAACACATTTGCATAAAAGTACCCATAGATTATTCAATAGATTGTATTGTACTCTAACTAGGGTATCAAAACACATGTTGTTGCAATAAAATAATAAATACATCAAACAATAACGCTGAAATCTTAATATATATAAATCTCGTGTCACAATGTTTGTCCTCAATGGACTCCTAAACCACTTAACCGATTATAATAAAATTCGCACACCATGTGCAGTTCGATCCAACTTGAGAGATAGGATAGTTTAAATCTCAAATTATAGTCGCAATTTTAATTAATTGCTAATTATTTGTGTTATTATTTGACAGTCGCAATTATCTGTTAACTCCAAATGATTCTAACAGATGTCGATACCTTTCGACTGGGTTGAGTAAGAAATCAATAGATGGCGCTGCTATGGTAAATCTACGAACGTGTCATATAAGTTCAATAGATGGCGCTGCTATGGTAAATCTACGAACGTGTCATATAAGCTACATTTTAACAGCATAATTACCACGTGTTGTTGACGCTTTACTATAATGTAATGTAACAAAAACTTTAGCCACAGCAACGCGTGGCCGGGTCAGCTAGTATTAAAATAAATATTGGAAATTGCTGTTGTAGCAACCAATTTTGTATATAACTAAAATTAATTGTTTATATTTTTGTAAGCAAGCAAAACCGACGGACAACGCTTGTATGCCGCGTGAGTGCTATGGGCACGCGCACAAACCTGTGACGCGGGCCCAGCCATTGTCTTCGCAAAACAAGTTATAAAATCGCTGTCGCTCGGTCGCGAGCGGCAGTGTGTCCTAGCGTCCCACGGCGAATGCACGTCAGTTTTGCGAGCACAATTAAACGCTGTAACCCTCTCGTAAATGAATATACAAATCATTCAATCAAGTTAAGGTGTCGTTTCTTTCTGGAAATATGGAGTTAGGAAGGAACACGCCTTATTGGTGACCACCAACGTTTGGATAGATAGAGAGAACAGGATTGAATTGAAGATGAATAGTCAAAGCGGGAGCCGAGAACAAAGCGACGGTGCGGTTAGCATTTTCAAGGTAGGAGTGAAGATACCGCCATTTTGGCCCGAGGAACCTACGCTGTGGTTCGCACAAATTGAAGGCCAATTCCTCATCTCCGGGATCACGTCAGATACAACAAAGTTTTATCACGTTATATCGCAGCTCGGCCAACAGTATGCAGCAGAAGTCAAAGACGTGATAGTGGCCCCACCAGCGGAAAATAAGTACCTGAAATTAAAAACCGAATTAATCAAACGCCTATCAGAATCTCAAGAAAAGAAGGTAAAGCAGCTGCTGACGCATGAAGAACTAGGTGACCGTAAACCTTCACAATTTTTACGGCACCTTCAAACGTTAGCAGGCCCAACCGTACCGGACACATTCCTGCGCACTTTGTGGAGTAGCCGTTTGCCACACAACATTCAGACAGTCATAGCCTCGCAGACAGATACACCATTGGAGACCATAGCCGACTTAGCGGATAGGGTTTATGATATTGTACCTATGCCTTCGGCAAACATCGTGGCGTCGACAGACACAGTGGCGGGTATGATGAAGCAGCTGAGTGAACTTTCCCTGGAAGTTTCATCGCTAAAAGAACAGTTGACCCGGTCACGTAAGTACGGTGATTCCAATACACACAACAACAGACAGCGCAGACGCAGTCGCTCACGTCCCAAACGTCATAACCCTGATATATGCTGGTATCATAATAAATTTGGTGAACATGCTACTAGATGTACTACTCCATGCAATTTCGCCGTTCAGGGAAACGCAAGCGGCAGCCGGAAGTAGCGGCTAACGACTGCCTGCATAAAACAGTCCGCTTATTTATTACTGAACGACAATCTAAAGTTCCATACCTAATGGATTCGGGCTCAGAGGTGTGTGCGTATCCACGGTCACTAATCAAACAAAGTCGTACCAAGACAAATTATCAACTATTTGCCGCGAATGGATCCACGATCTCAACCTACGGCTGGATCCAACTGCAACTTGATCTGGGACTACGACGTACTTATAGTTGGCGTTTTGTAATAGCGGACGTGTCTAAGCCAATCATAGGTGCTGATTTCCTCAGGTTTTATGGATTATTAGTTGACGTAAGGAATAATCGATTAATAGATGGACTTACAACACTATCAACTACCGGCGCACCTGTCAAACTACAAGATGCAATCTCATCAATCAAAGCCGTAGCCGGTGACACTGCGTACCACCAAATCTTACGTGAGTACCCTGCTATCACATGTCCAGCTGGAACCCGGAAGGAGGTTAAGCATGGTACGGAACACCACATTCGCACAACGCCAGGTCCACCTGTATCTAGTCGCCCAAGAAGACTACCACCAGATAGACTAATAATCGCCAAGAAGGAATTCGAAGAGATGTTAGTCAACGGAACCGCGCGCAGATCTGAAAGTTCATGGGCATCCCCACTTCACCTCGCACCCAAGAAGGACAATGGTTGGCGTCCATGCGGTGACTATAGAGCACTCAACGCGCGTACTGTTCCGGATAAGTACCCAATACGTCACATTCAGGATTTTTCACAGCAACTGGCAGGTGCCACAATATTTTCAAAAATTGATTTGGTCAAGGCCTACAACCAAATACCTGTGCACGCAGCAGATATACCGAAAGCAGCCATCACCACGCCATTCGGTTTATTTGAATTTCCGTACATGACCTTCGGATTACGAAACGCAGCGCAGACGTTCCAGAGGTTTGTGGATTAGGATATTGCTGTTTTTGATTCTCTTACTTAGGGATATTGCTGCCATTGCACGAAACGAAATGGCGACGCCATACTGAATAACGCTCTGTGATTGGCTAGTTGGGATGTTGCTACATTTGACTTTGACAGGACTGGATTTTGCTAGTTTTGCTCCAAACATTAAACTTTGGATTACTTTATGTATGGGATATTGCTGTTTTAGGAGTTCTTTTACTTAAAACGAAACGTTTATAATTTTATGTAGATTGTGACTCCATCAAAAGGTTAATTTGTAAAAAAAGCGGATATTGCTATATTTGCATCTATATGACTCATATATTACTTATATATAAATATAATATATATATATATACATATATACACAATACTTAATATAATAAAATAGATGTTTATATACAAATACATACAATATACAACATAATATTATAGGTAGCAGTAGTTAAAATAACTGAATTTTCTTTGAAGGGAAGCGAGATAAAATTCCTTTACTTGTTTTTTAAAGGAATCAATTGTCTGAGCCCTCTGTCTGGACTAGCTTCACTTCAAACGTCCATGTACTGAAGAAAGCCAATCGCAAGAGAGCGTTAATGTCGATTGTCATGAGACGTAAGGTCGCTTTCTTTGGACATATGCAAAGAGGATCCCTGTATGAATTCCCACGGTTGATCCTCGAAGGCAAGATTACGGGAAAAAGAAACCCTGGGCGTCAAAGGATGAAATGGCTAGACGACATCAAAAATGGACAAAGCTAAGCTACCCGCATCTAAAAGAAGCAGCATGGGATCGCAAGAAGTTTTGCCAACTGACCTCCGGACTTCAATATGAAGATGGCACCCGATGATGATTTAGATACGATACAGCATTACTATTAGCTGTACTATAATTGTTGTGCTTGTTTAGTGTGTATTTTTTTTAAATCTGGCACTATAAGTATTTTTTTCTAACCTTTTAGCTGACTTCCAAAAAAAGAGGTTATCGAGTCTTCCGAAAGTTTTTTTTTCTTATATATGTATACTCACGCAACAAACCACTGTCGGTCCTCCTTGTTAACAAGCCTGTCCTGGTACACACGCTGGTGCTCGTGGTACCACAGCCTTATCACATCTTCTTCATCCTTAAATCGATACAATTTTGTTAAATCAGGAACTACATAGTTCTATTCCATTCACATCCACAGACATGCACTTTTAATCATATCGATTGTGCGGGTGATCGACGACGGTTATGCTATTCTTGTGATAAAGTGCTCAAGCATCAAAATGTTTAAACAATCAATCTTGTATGCAGCTTTAACGATTGAGCCTACTAAGCGAAAATAAATATTAGGAACGCAGTGTCATCAACTGTAGATTTCTTCTAAGGAGTCCTCAAATCTAGATTTAAAAGGTGCTTTTTAGGTAAGCGTGTTACAGTCTAGGCTTCAGCAATACTTATCTTCAAGCGGCCTGTAGTCAAATCCAACCCGAACCGATAGCACGTTATTAAATGAAGTAAAGTTTGTTACCCTGATAAATCTGGGGTCCACCATCAGTATCCCCTGGAACACCTTGCTGAGGTCGCGCAGGTTGAAGGTGTAGTGCGACTTGGTGGGGGTCGGCAGCAGCTCCTCCACCAGGTTCATGAAGATGTCGATGGAGGCCTTGAGGAAGGGAGCCTCGCGCACCGTCACCTTGGGGTCGATGTTGCGCGTCCACGACTTCAGGATCGTGTTGAATATGCCGTACTGGGGTGAGATTGGGCGAGTTAGAATTTCAGCTTTTTAGCTTTGCTGTCCCAAGGAGAAAACACTTGGGTGGTTCAAGATTTCTCAACATCAGAGTCAGACAACGCAATGTAAAGATTTGTATGTACACCGCAAAGTAAAGTTATGCGTAGAAATATAGAGAACAGACCTTGCTGGAATACTCCATCTCCGTGAAGGAGATGTAGTGCAGATGCCTCATGAGGCGCATGGTGACAGGGTTGCGTCCACCGCCCGGGGGGCCCATGGCAGCCACTATGCCCACGTCTACAATGGTGCGGAAGTCACCGATGTTGGTGCGGTCGTACCAACCTGCACAGGAGTAGATAAGTATTATACGTGATATCAATCAAATCTACTTTATAAATTTATTTATTATTTATGAAATTATTTTTAATATTCATTTCTTTAAGAACATGTTCCTTGAGACCTAGATATGCCATCTCATTTAATTTCCCGCTTATTTGTATTTATATTTATTAGCTCCAGAACAGATGAGATTTAGTTCACGATTTCACTCAAAACGTCACTCCCACTGGTGGTCGTAGTTGTTGCAATCAGAACTAGATCTCAAACTAGGCTGCCATTATTATTTTTGGGCAACTATAGTTACGGAAAAAGTACGTACCCGAGAAGTCCATAAACTGTCTGAGCAGTTCGATGGGTGGCTGCGCGCCGTACACCTCCAGCGCGGGCATGTTGAGGTCGTCTATGAAGAACACCTGCCGCTTGGTGGGCGGCGGACCGAACACGCCGCGCCGGCGCCGGTCTAGCTTGCTGTCTATCACGTCCTGGAAGAGTGCGAGAGCGCTCTCTTAGAAAGTTACAAATTGTAGTGAAAAAATACCACCAGGTGTGAACGTGGAATACGAACAACGTGTGTTGTACAAGTACTAAACGATGCAGTGATAAAGACGATGAGGTGACAATTATCCAGTTGTATGAAAGTGCTGCCGAACCATACGCTTGTATTATAAAGCTTGTACCAGATATTAAATTATATTACAGTGATGAAGATATTATGGATTTTCGACAATTACCTGAGTCTGGTTAGCAGAAGTCCTGGCAGAGAAGACAATAAACTCGCAGATGAACTTCTTATGCAGTCCCCTGGACAGTTTAGATGTGATGGTGACAGTCTTGCCAGTGCCGGTGGGACCGATACACACGGCGTGGTTGTAGTTGGCGATCTTGTAGCCGAGGATGGCGGCGCTGCGCACGTTGTCCAGGGTTGGGACCTCGATGTCTGTAAAAATATTGAATCTGTCATAAGTACCATTTATGAACCCCCTTTTAAATATAGTATACATAGTGATACATACCTATGCAGATTGCTGTTATCTGTTTAGACAGAGTTTGGAAATATAATAAGCAATGTAGATTTTGGATCTTGGCTATACTGATATTCGTAAGTTGATTGTGTGAGAACTCCTAAATAGTATGGATGCTTGCCAGGTCGTACTCGTAATTTGAGCGTGGTCTAATCAGTGTTCTGAGCTCGTCCGTCGTGATTATTTTCACTTCTTTTATTTTCAAATAACTCAATGCAAGGTTTTCTTCTCACCTGCGTACTGCCACTCTGGGTCTACTACGTAGGGCTCCAGGTTGGCCATCCAGTTGTACCAGTAGGGGGGCGCAGGCTCGCCGTCCTCCGTCAGGTCTGTGAACCCGCCGTCATGTAACCTGGATCCAATAGTTTGAATGACTCAATTATATGGCTCAATTATCGAAAGATAAAAAGAAAAACATTTATTGTAGCAAATAAGTACAAGCAAGAAATATATAAATAAATATACTTAAAACTACTTAAATAAAATACATATTTGCCACAATACAACCCCAACTCAGCATAAAGCTGGCTGCATAGCAACCAGCGCTAGTCTTCCGTTGGGGCTGGTGATGACGTATTGGCAAGCTGCCGTATTTTATGCGGGTATTGTATGGTTTGTTTGCAATGATGATATACCTATTGGTATAAACTATTATAGTCATGCCCATTTAGCCATCGAGTCCTCCCGAAAGAATACTCTCACAAGTGGTGAAAGTTTACCTGGTGGAACTAGCTTTCAAACAAGGCTGTCGGAATAGGTATACTATTTGAAATTTTACGAAGCAACATATGAACTTGTACTCTTGAGTAGAACAATATTTCATCTTTGTATTGAAAACTAGATACTAACGTGTAATCATAAACGCGTCCCTCCTTAGGGAAGGGCGGCTTGAGTCCGTTCTCCTCACACAGCTTGCGCATGAAGTCCGAGAAGATGGCGCGTCCGTTGTGGTCGCACGTGGCGCCCACCGACCAGATCACCGCCCACACCACCCAGCACGGGGCCAGCCGAGCTGTCCACGTATCGAAATATTAAATAAGTTCAATATCTTAACTAAACGGTTGGCGTATGTTATATATTCGCGTATAATATTTTACTGGATGTGAAAGTCCAGGTGCACTTTTTCTTCATCTTTCACGAGGAAAATGCTCAAATGCAGCATTTCCCTCGTGAAAGATTAAGAAAAATGTATTATAACGATATTACTGAGCATCGGTCTAGTTCAAACCAAGCGTGGCTCTATGCAGTATAAGCAAGTACTCACGCATGCAAGCCAGCATGGCCGGCGGGGGCGGGGGGCGGGTCTAGTTCAAACCAAGCGTGGCTCTATGCAGTATAAGCAAGTACTCACGCATGCAAGCCAGCATGGCTGGCGGGGGCGGGGGGCGGTCGTCCTTGCCAGTCAGAGGACGGAGCCGGTAGTCCAGCAGTTCCAGACACTTGAGGACCAGAGCTGCATCCTGGGACACTACCAGCTCTGTGAGGCTCTCTCGCAGCACGCCCAGGGCAGGGTAAAGATACTGGTTCAGGAGGACACCGAATGGCTTGCGGACGCTCTCTGCAATCTGGAAACCAGACATTGGTGTTATTACTGTCTATCGCAACACTAAGATATTGAATCAGACGATACTTTACAGATTTTTTTTTATAGATGAGAGGTTTAGAAAGATGCCTAATCTACCTACAGTTCTGCTGGCTTCAGAAACAACCAATTTTTTGTTGTTGTCTCAATATCTTTTTATATAAAGGTTGTTGTTGTACTTTAAAAACACAGAACAAACAAGAATTTTCCCTTTTTTTCAGATGTTGGAAGCTCTAAAATGTTGCTTGAACTTGCTTTGCCTCGTGTTGCTTTTTCCTAGGTCTGAGCAGCTGTTGATGACACCACGTTTCTTAGCACTAGAAACCCCAGTTACCGGCGGCACATTAGCTCGGAGCCAGGCGTTGACGAGCGGCGGCAGCCCCACCACCTTGGTGTCCAGGTACACCATGCCACAGCGCGACACTGTGGCCGGGGATGCCACCGCCAGGTCAGCCACCTCGAAGATCATGCGCTGGCGGTCTGTCAGCTTCATGATCTCACCGCTCGAGAGGCAGAGCTTCTTGTTGTCGTCTAGCACCTGGAAAAACAAGATGTCATGCTGTTGTACTAAAGTGGTGAGATTATATTTTTATTGATTTGTTTGTAAGTTCCCGAACGTAGACGTTACTGAAATTAAAGCCTATTTTTATCACAAAATGATACGAATGAAGCTGTGTAAACTACGTACATATGTACTAGAAGAATCGTTTAGTCGAAATCCCACTGGGCAATATTCATGATTGTTTTATTAAAGTAGGCACGATGTATGTGTTTTGTTGAATATTTTACTAGCGACTCTATTAGACTATCGTATTACTTACTTTGATAGATAGGCAGTACTAACAGTGTTCATATTTTCGATCCACACGGCGTCGACTGGTCCGTCGAATATGTACCACCGCTTGTCCATATCCTCCGCCGCAATGCCCCACCGCACCAGACTAGAGAGGATACCGTCGGTCCTTGGAAATAGAAAAAAAAATAAGTAAGTTTGTATGAGAGAAGCTAACTCTAGAGTCGAGGGTTTTCAAACCACGTGTAGGGCCTCTGATATGGCTTAACAATTGCCAAACTATGACAAACAGCTAAGATTCTACAATGTACCTAACATTTTGGTCACCGTCTATAGACTGATTGCGTAGCAACGCAACTTACTGGACTATCAATGCAACCAATTAGCAACACTTGTTACTATTACTATGAGATATAAGTATAAACTATTTTCTCACCACTCATGAGTCTGCAGGTCAAACTCCCCATACAGCTGTCCCATGGTGATGGACTTGGGGTTGACGACGAAGGTTTGTACGGGCGTGAACGGCCACCCATCCGGCGCCAGCTTGCCTTTGATCGCCGTCAGAGCGTCTCGAAGTACCTCGTAGCACTGGCCGTAACAGAAGTTTATATTGAGAGACGGTATAATATTATCTAAAACACAGAATACAGAGTACAACTACACGAAATTTTTATTAGTATTTTTTTTCCTCTTTCTCACTTACCTATTTAAACATTTTCTATGCTATATAATATAAACACAAGCACCACATTGTTATAGTTTTCTTATAGGCTGCACGCTTTCCGAATTTAGTTGAGGCAAAACTAGGCATATTTAGTTTTTTTTATGGATTACTTACGGCGGCTAGTTGCCTATTGTACCTTTGTTTTCCCAGCGCCCGCCGGTCCTACCAACATGAGTCCGTGCCGCACTACCGTAGTCTCGTACAACTGGATGATCTTGAATATGAACGCTGGAAATAGTAATAAGCTCTTGTTTTACATAATATTTTTCAACAATAATACAGTCCGTTTTGCCTATTGCAGATAAAGTTACGTAGTTTTGTTAGTTGTCATAATTTTCCAGTTGTTATTAATAAATCCTACCTACAATCATCTGTATCCTGTGCTACTATATGAATATTTGTAAACGTCTAAGAAACTCACTATAAAGATCATCGTAGCCTCTCTTGACGAGCATGTTCCTTATAGACTGCTCCATGATGCCATAGTCCACCACCGGGATCTCCACGCGCGGGAACAAATCCGATATGATACCTGAAATAATAAGTAGATTTATGTTTTATATCTTTCAACAAGAATTATATGTAGCGACAGCAAAGCATCTTTAATCCAATCAAACATTGATAACAACTTAAATACTCTTCGAATCAAACGCGCCGTCATATAAATGAATAATTTCAAACAAATATTTTATTTGTTTCATCGATTTAGCTCTGACGTTCTATCTATACATTGACAAACTGCTGATACTGACTCTATAGAAAATTTATCTCACCGTTGAAGAGTAACAGATCGTCAGCCAGAAACTTGGGTACGTTGACGTCTCTGAGCGCGCGCAGTACAATCTGCCTCTCGTCTCCATCTGGCATCTGACGGATCAAGTTCCCAGCCACTAAGATGACGGTCTTCACGGCTCGCATGCCGAAGTCGTAGTGATCCTGAAAAGTTATTGCCGTGAGTTACATGGTCGATTATTTCGCACAAGAATGCAAAGATTTAGGTACAATAAGGATTTTTCAAAATATAATAATAGCCGATGTAATTTAACTTGATTCGTCGGATGATATTGCACCTCCCTCGTATGTGTATGTCTTATGTAGATAATTATTTCGCAACTGTGCCATGTTATGGACCGCAACATGGATTATTGGCTTGCCCGATGTACAACCTTAGATACGCGCTTTCTTCTGCAGCTAGTTCTCAAGTTATAGATTTGAATAGTGTCATACTTTGTAAGCCTTAGATGTATTTATTGCTCATTATCTCACCTGTGAAGACAGCTGTTCCGAGCTAAGCCTGAACGTGGTGGTGATCTTTCCAGCTAGAATCTTGGCTTCATAGAACCCGTAGGAGAAAAGAGAGATCTCGGCGATGAGGGCGTAGTCCGGCACCATCATGGATATGGGACGGAACAGTGCCTTTAGATTGTCTGGGAGCTCCGTACGACCTGGATTTATGAACATGTATTAGTTGCAAGAAATATACGTGTCTTATGGAGAGCATTAAGCTTGTCGCTTGTCCACCAAGGCAATCACTGTTCACTATACTTATTTTCGTTGCAGTGTAAATATTTATACCATAATGCAAAAAATATTTAAACCACAAGGCAGTTAATTGATACTACTGTTTGGCAATTGAATTACTAGCAATAATTTCATACTTCCTCGAACGACCTAAAGGTGAAATAAATAAACTCACCCGCATAACCAGGATTCATGGTGATGAAGACGGAGCAGGACATCTTGAGCGGCAAGTCGGTGCCTTCGAACAGGAACCTCTCCAGACGCATGACCTGTGCCTTCTGGATCGTCACCACCTGGGGAACGAAACATTACACTTGTTCTAGAATTTTTATAGTTTTAAACGTAACCAAACTATTTCTATAAGAGTTTATAAATTTATTATAGACATTTTTGAATCGAAATATTCGTTCAGATTTTTTATCTCATACCTGTTGCGCTACTACAGAGAGCACTTCAATGTCAATTCTGTTGAATTCATCAAAGCACGCCCATGCTCCAGATCTAAAAACAAACATCTTTTGTGAAACAAACATTTTTTTTTACAACAGAATTAGTTACATGCATATATGCACTTAATCATAACCTTCAGTTAGTTATTTATGTGTTTATTTAATATACCTAAGTTAGTTGTAAGTTTCCCAAAAAAATGTAAAATAAAATAAATTTTAATTTACGTTCTCAGACAGAGATTTGAGGCTTGACTATTTTTGTCATTAGATTACGTCACTCTTATTTTAACTTGCTTGTTGGTGAGCCATTTTGTTTGAACTATGTATAAGATAATATATGTATCTGTTTATGCTTACGCGGCTAGTCCTTTGAAGAATTTCCCCATGGCCATGAAGTCGAGCTGATCCGAGCAGTTGAACACCACGCACTGCACTGCCAGGGCTTTAGCCAGATCCTGAAAAAACATAATCAAACACTTATTTAATGGTAAAGAACTATATGTATCGTCTTGCCTTCTTTTGTGTAAGGCTATCAAGCTCAAACTATTGCAACAGTGATTCCAGTAGCAGTGATCCTCAGTGGTTTTCAAATTCAACATAAATATAGTACAATACTGCGTAGTTATGCATTATGCCGCCTTTTAGTAATATTTTTACTATTATAACCTTTGTGGTCTCAGTCTTGCCAGTGCCCGCAGGCCCGGCGGGCGCGCCTCCGAACTTGAGATGCATCGCGCACATCAACGTGATGTAGCAGCGGTCTGTGAGCGGCGTGATCACCAGCCGACCGCTGGAAGTAGGGACAAGTGATAAGTAATATTATGGAAATAACAATGAAATCCACCTAACCTAACCTAAACCATTTTTTTTCGAAAAAAAATAAATAAACTGATTAATTTAATTGTGAACTACTGTCGCTGCGTCAATGTTTCAATAGGAATAATAACAATCACAACGTATTATTTGTTTGGTATTCTGGATTTGAGTCTTTTTCTTATCGAATGGCCAACTCTGGTGTCTAGAGTTTATCAAGCCGCTCTAATGGCCTCTGACATGGTTTTGATTTGAATAAAAAATCTAACAGGGTTTGGCATGGCATTACACCTTAATATAACTAGAATAATTGTGTTTTCTGACACAGAAGACAAACAAGGGAATCTTTTAAGAAAACTAATTAATTTAAACTACTTAAACTAACTAATTAATCTACATCCGATTGGTAAGTCAATAAAATCTTCTGGAAGATCTAGAAAACGTTTCTCCTTTAGATCAGATTATTTCCTATTCTTGTATATATTCTGTTCTGATGGTCAAATGCCCGACTATTCTGGTGTTCAATAAGACATGTATACCACAATACTCACCTGTTTCCTAGATACTCGTTTTGGTAGACGAAGACCGCATTAATTGCTTTGACCTCGCACTTGTTCTGACTGAACAGGCGGTAGTACTGCGATGTGTCCAACTTGTCCTCGTCTTGATAGATGTCTGCTGTCTCGCCTTCTTCTAGTGGGTTCATTGGGCGAACCACTGAATAGTATCTGGAATATTGAATAGTTGATTTGTGTAGGGCTTTTTGATGAGAATGGCAATATCGTTAGCCTTATGTATCATGATGACAAGCAACAACAAGCTACGATTGGGGTCTGTGGTAGGATTTGCTAGTCCATGAGGTTAAATATTGCATATAGCTTCCTAGGACTACGAGAGATCTCTATATTCTCCATTTTATTGCCCAAAATCCATATAGTAATAGATAAGAATTTGTTGTTCTAGAAACGACTGCTTCACAACCTTATAAATGTGGTTTTAGTGTCGTGTACATAGTTTTGAACAGATTCTGAAACTCCTGCAAGTGTACCTGAGCTGACAGATCCACTGGAAGTCAGTGACGTTCTTGACTCCCTCGTCAAGCACGAGCTTGGTGACGTCACGCGCGTGCACCTCGATGACAATGAGCGCGCAGAGCACCTCGCGCTGGAAGAACGTCAGGTCGCCCTTCACTAGAGCGCGGAGGGTGTCCAACTGCAAGGGACGGAAATAAAATGTTTAGTCGAAAAAACACATACAATACTTAGACTAAGCGACTACAAACAAAGTGTTGCGTGTTTAAAGGCGGAAAACAGATCATCATATCTACTAAGATATTACTACTAAGATATTATAAGATTCTATTTACCAAATTACAAATAATGGTGGTTGTTAAGTCCAACTCATAATGGTGCTTGAGCACAAAAGAAAGAAGTATATTTTTGTAGAAGGAAGTATATTTTTCATATCATTTCACTAAACACGTCAAACTTATAACACTACTTTAATATAATCAGTTAGATTAGTTATACAAATAAACGTACCTGGTTGAGCATTTCATCCATAAAGTAGTCCATGCGGAACTCTGCGATGGCAGTCTCGACGCCAGCTGTCCAGGCGGTCTGTGAACCTGCTATCACCACCTGGCCAGGCCAGCGCAGCACCCACTGAGCTCGGGGCAGCTTCCACAGCTCTTCTAGACCGTCCACCAGGGTTAGACGGACTGGAAATGCCAAAAAGTATTTAAATTTCGATATAACATATACCCTTCCTAAAGTAGCCAATAAAGTATTTTTATTAGGAATATTACTTTTCTATACAAAATATAGTAGTACCTACCTGCTGTTCTGCAGGTTGCAAGCAGACAAATTTTATCCTATTCTATCCAATTAATATTATAAAGGCGACAGTTTGTGCGTACGTGAGCGTGGATGAGTACATTTATGAAAAAACGGAGGTATTAGACCCTGAATATATACTTTGGCTAGTTACGCAGGGAGTAGCTAGCTAGTAAGGAAATAAATATTGGAACATACTAGTATGCCTCATGGTATCTTCAAGCAGCAGCAGCCACTGCTCCACGTTGGCGCTGGGGTAGAACTTGTACTTGAGGTCCACGATCTCACCCTCGCTCGAGTGCATCTGGGATATCTTGAGATCCGGCTCGAACGTCACCTGTAGAGTAAGAGTAGTCATCGTTTTCCATGAAAAGTAATATTAATTAAATTAACATATACTTAATAAAGCATTACTTGGCGGAAATAAGGATAAACCAATTAATGGTTACACATACCAATTACATGTCAAACATTGCAAAAGATAGCTTGGGAAACATGTATATTGCTGCGACAAATCTCTTTTCTTCTTATGAAATTGAATTACTCCTTGTAACTCAGTGTGTTACTTTAATATTAAAACTTTTCACTCACGTGTTTCACGTGTCAGCTTGTTACGTTGAAAAGAAGAGAAAAGAAAACGCGATTAGTTTCCGGATCTTCATCTAAACACAAATACAAGTGTAATCCTTTCAAATCCAAGTCTCACCCTAGCAATATTCTCAAAGCATTTCCTAAGATGTGGTTGCACAGCTCGTGGGTTCCTGCTCTGGCTGAGGATCTCCAGCAACTCATCATCGCTGAGGAAGAAGAACCTCGGGAACCGCAGCCGCTTCAGCTCCATGTAGTCGTTCAGTCCGCGAGACACCACGGACAGGAGGTGGCGAGCCTCGATCAGGGAGTCTAGGAGACGACTGTCTGGACAGATTATCATTATCTGGAAAACAAGCAACAAAACCATTGTGGTTAGTTTTCATGTTTCCATATAACAGGTTAGCCTCACTCATGCTGATGTAATGCAGTTTGCTTGCGCAAAATCATAGAAAAGAGACACAGTTCAAAACCTACTTATGTCAATCAATTCTGGATTTTATGGATTTTAATGATAATGACCAAAAAATAAATATCATAACAGACAAAATCTGAATGAAACTCCTGAGAAAGTAATTTATTTTCTTTCGATTTCAAATAATTGTGGTCAGGAATCGAAACAAAGGATATACCTACTTAGTAAATACAGGAAAGCTTGACTGGTAAGGTAAAAAAAAATACAGATGTACAATGTTTTAATACTAATTGTCACCTTAGGACAAGCCTGCGCCGCGCCCATGATCCTGCGCCAGATCCTCTCCATGGTGCCGTACTTCTTCGCCTCCATGGGCAGCTGCCGGGAGATGTCCTCGGAGGTGAAGATGGGCTCCAGGTACATCCACTCTCTGGTAAATGACAAGGAAGATTCGTATAACTAAGCCAGCATGAAGATGAAGACAATAAAACTTTTCTAAGAAGTGGTTACAAGAAATTTCCTACATAGTTTAAAATCAAACCTTACGCGGTCGTTTAGTTTAATGTCAATATGAGCCAAGGAATAAAGTGCTAAATTGATTTCTTTTTGACTATCCGGCCACTAACATTTATTTCCAACAAACACGCACACTAATTCTCACTCGATCTAATATACCTAAGTACTTACTTTTGGCATTCAATCCATTCATCCAGTACTTTCTGCGTGAGTCGCAACTTCTCGTCCCACTCAGTGATGCGTAGCTCGAAGGCTGCCTTGAAGGGGCTGAAGCCGAGCTGCTGCGTAGCCAGCATGTGCTCATCCAGCAGTTGCAGCGTCTCGTCGGGGACTTTCATTATGAACGTGCCTGAGAACAAAACATTCAAGAAACTCTGTGCGCGAGCTCCAAGGGGCCCGCGAGGGGGGCTTAGTAAAATAGGGGGCGTCACCGGAC
The DNA here is from genome assembly GCA_927399415.1 of Macaria notata. Classification (NCBI taxonomy): domain Eukaryota; kingdom Metazoa; phylum Arthropoda; class Insecta; order Lepidoptera; family Geometridae; genus Macaria; species Macaria notata. The sequence goes on along the minus strand of OV656738.1, from coordinate 13,003,920 downwards.
GATAAAAGCGAGCGGTGGCTTGCGGGGCGCGAGCGGCGCCGAGCTTTCGCTTGCTGGGCGCGTGCGGCACCGAGCTGTCACTTGCTGGGCGCGAGCAGCGCCGAGCTGTGGATTGCTGGGCGCGTGCGGCGCCTAGCTGTCGCTTGCTGGGCGCAAACGGCGCCGAGCTGTTGCTTGCTAGGCGCGAGCGACGCCGAGCTGTCGCTTGATGTGTGCGAGCGGCGCCGATCTGTCGCATGCTGAGCACGTGCGGCGCCGAGCTGAAGCTTGCTAGGTGTGATCGGCGATGAGCAGTGGCTTGTTGTACGTAAGCGGCGCCGAGCTGTGGCTTGCTGGGCGCGAGCGGCGCAGAGCTGTGGCTTGCTGGGCACGAGGGCCGCCGAGCTGTGGCTTGCTGGTCGCAATCGGCGCCAAGCTGTGGCTTGCTGGGCGCCAGCGGCGCTGAGCAGTGGCTTGCTGGGCGCCAGCATTGCCGAGCTGTGGCTTGCTGGTTGCGAGCGGCGGCGAGCTGTGGCTGGCGGGGCGTGAGCAGCGGCGGGCTGTGGCTGTGCCATCATGTGTCTGCAGCCATCTTGTTTTTTGTTTTTCTTCGATACAAAAATATATAACACTGGTGGGGGGTATTTCTGGTTCTCCCGGAACAATTGATCAGTCAGTGGTAATCCAATTATACATACCTATATAGTATAATAATAATAATAATTTGGGTCCATAATTGCGTAGACCGTGATTGAAATATGAAACGTCTCGCAATGTTTCGTTTGAGCTAAAATTTCAAAGCCCGCAACTTGTTGCTATATCTTCAAAGAGAGATAGAATTAACTATCCATTCGGCGGAAATTATATTACTTATTAACACTTATTTAAATTTATTTAAAAAAAAAAACAAATATTTCTAGCACGTTGCCCAGGGCTACAGGGTACAGTGAAAGCAATGTCAGGCAAGTAATTCTTTGGATCACTTCCAACAATGCAATCGTAAGTTTTTCACATCATCATTAGGCAATAAATAAACTAAAAGAAAACAAATGACCCTCACCTGTAGTTTTATAAGGCGTGACCTCCATAGGCCTCGCGGCCCAGTCCGCGGCCATCCTGTCCAGCGCCTGCTCGATGACGTATTCCTTGGACGCCAGCTCGCCGATGTCTGCGATGAGCTGCGCGTGCGCCGCCACGCCTTGCTTCAGACACATCGAGAATGTTTGCTTATCGTTCATTGTTACAGTAATGCCTGGGGAAAAAATAAGCTTAATTTTACTGGGTGTAGATAGAAATTTACTAAAATGGTGCGTATATTTTTCAAGGATGGATGATCCCATGGTGATACGCAATTTTCTCACATACACTTAACAGCAATTATCGTCTAGATACATTATGTATAACCAATTAGTGTTTGGCGTAGTAGTCAAGAAAATCTATTTTGACCGAGTTAACAAGTCAAGCTGAGTATTGAAACAATCAGTTCCTTACCAGCTTTCTCCATGAACTCATTCCAGTGTCTGTCCTTCATGCCAGGATTCCTCACAGCTTGTATGATCGGAATGAGTGGTCTAAATTCATCAATGTAGTCCTGAAAAAAAATGTTGATCATAGAAAAAACAAGTAGCAAAGTCGTACGCAGACAGTGAATGTCTTTACTACAAAATTTTTAGTTCAAAACCTACTCGCCACATAATATTAAATCAATATTACAATACTTAGTCGTTTAAAACGTACCCGTATGGTGATAGCCACAGACTGCACTTTAGGCATGTCTGAGAAGGTCCGCACACACTTGACGATGGTCTTGTAGTACTCATTGACGAGCGGCTCGATGGACTCTGCGTCCACATACATCAGCGGGTTGTCGAACCACACCTCGCGGGCCTTGAGGAAATCTAGAATCATATGTTATAAATTAACTCCTTATTTATAAGGAAAGGACATGACGATTCACACAATGCATTTGAATAATTGACGCAAATTAAAGAATGTTTTCAGGTACTGATGTGAACTGCGTTGTTCATATCGATGTACATATAATTGGGTTTTCGATCGGGATACTCGATGATTTCAACAAAACGAAGCCTATAAGAAGTAGTAAGTAACAAAAGAGAATGGATGAAACATTACTAGCGTAAGTAGATTAGAGCGAAACCTAACATTTTCTAAACTGCAGCTAGAATAATTAAACACCATTTAGTACCTGAAGCCGTGACCCACAGATTCCTGTACGGTTCAAACTCCTTGACAAGTCGGTTAAGGTCTGCGAATGGTATGACAGGCACCCCGAACAACTTCTGCCGCTGGTTGAGGATACGACCCCAGTCTTGCGAGTCTTTCATGCCCTTCCACGCTTTCTTTATGTCATTGGCTATCTCGTGCACCTGACGGAATGAAAGAAAAATATTACGGGTTTGAGTACAAGGTACACTTGTATCAAGCTGTTCCACGAAGTGCAAGGAAATTACAATCTCACTTTGCAAATTACAATAGTAATAACAGGAATTAAATCAGGTATGTATCATTACAACTCAATTTATCAAGGTTCAGTCTTTGATTAAGTGTTATAGCCATACCCTGGAGAAGTCATTCTGCAGTGTGAGCGCCATACACTGCGCACTGAACATGTCGATCTTATCAAACAGACCCTGCTCGTCCTGGATGTGAAGTTTCCAGAACTTCTCCTGCTCTTCGTCTAAGAAGTCCGCCGTCACTTCCATCTAGACATGCAGATACTTTATCAAAAGATGATGCTACGTATACGTTTACTTAGTATGTGCTTAGTAGACGGCACTGTGTAAAATGTCTCCAAAAAGAAACATCAATTTTATAAATCCTAACAATTTTTTTAAACATTCTAAGTTCTTTTGAACACTGACCTGCTTAGTGATCTGCAAGGGCCAACCGATAGCCTCCCACAGAGCTCTAAAGTCTTCATTCTCCAGCGCCATGTAAAACGCATCAAGCACTTCGTAATCCTATATTGGCACAAAATCTGTTTTAGTTTATAACTATTATTTAGGAATATACAGCACGTGAGTAACATAAAAACGACTTACAGTGTGTACTTTCCTCATGATTTCAAACTGCTGAGTCAATGCAAACGGTATCGATTCCATCCATTCTCTAAAAAAGAAAATAATACGATAAATATTGTTATGTAAGTAAACATTTGCGAAGGAGTGCTTTTTTAGTGTATAATTTGATAAAAATTCTTTATGCTGAATTATTTGGATCAATTTAAATAAAATCAGTTAGAGATATAAAATTATTTTTGATAGTTTCACTCATACAGCGATCATTTTTTGTTGTTCTTAGCCATGTTTCCAATATATCGGCTTGCGAGCTACCTGATTTAGAAGAATATCTCGAATCACTTTTCAATTGTATCTTCTTCTTATCGAATGAGAGAGACCAACTCTGGTGTCGAGAGTTTTCAAACCGCCCTAAGGGCCTCTGACATTTGTATATTTTTAAAAGTTACTCACCGGATCTCAAACACATGCTCGATGGTGTTGGGCTTCTCCCCCAGCTTCCGCATGATGTTCTTGTAGGTCTGTATGACGTCATCTACCACGAGCCGCACCTCCTCCGCCCACATCGTCAGCAGCGCCTTGATGATGTCCGACCGCTTCGTCACTAGGATTTGCTGGAGGAAAATAAGCCTTCACTAAGATAGAAGAAGATAATCACTAAGACAACTAAAATATATTTTGCTTGAAGAACGGCATGGACGGTTGAAAAACCATACTTCTACTTCTATGTTATACTATGGCTCTTATTATGGGAAAATGAGTGAAAAATTGAGTACACTCGTATCTCAAATTCCAAACGACGGATGCGTAGGCTCACGCTTGACTACAACTGGCCTGATGTTAAGCAACGTTGTAATCTACGATCTAGCACGCTTGCCTTGAAGAAACCCGTTTGGAAAGGTTTCTAATAACCAAGCAACCTGAGCTCTATTGTGGTATTTTATTCAGTTTTCTTTTGCATAGACCTTTATGAGTGATTTTGATAATTGCATTTGTTAGGCTTATACTGATGAAAGTTTGCAAGTATTCTTTTATTTTTTATTTATTGATAGGTATAAGTGCACAAAACTCGTAAGCTTATTATTATTAATACTCACCTTCAAAGTATCCACATTGATGGCAAACGGTCCGATACCGATGTACTGTGGTAGTCTCCAGATCAGGTCTTGTTTAGCGTCGTAATGCATTTGGACCTCTTCACGGGTTTCTGACGCAGAGTGTTTCTCGAGACGAAAGGCCCTGAGGTAGAAAAAAACATGGCATTTGAGTGAGATAGGTTGAAGACACTGTTAAAGTGGCAGACCTACTATAGGATGAAGTATGCAGAAGATTAATGCAATAGACCGATATAAAGAGATGCAGCAGTGAGATGGAGAAAGCTGTGTCTTATCAAATTCATAGTTGTAAAGTTAAAGCAAAATTACTGCTAATAATTTTTGTAAATGGGACTTGTTTTGTCATATACTTAATCTATTAGGCAAGAAATAGTTGACGAAGATAACTCACTCAACATATTCCTCGATGTCGAGCAGATACAACTCCTTGTAGCACTCATATTGCCTGCAGTACGCGTTGAGAGGGATGATGGAGCGACGGTATGCCTTCAGTAGACGTTCACGGTAGTCTACCACTTCTGGCTCCATTAGACCTAAGAAAAAAAAATATGATTAGCCCTTTTTGGCAAATCGAAAAGTACATCGTGCTGACCAAAAAGATTAAAACATGATAAGAGAACATGTAAAACGCTAAACGTGGTGAAATAATTTTATAAACCTGCCAATTATACTTAAGCTTTGAAAAAGAAAGTATACAGACGAGATGATTCGTTAAAAAGATAAAAATGACATGTCTTATAAAGGTCTTGTAATATACATACATTGTCATGGGGTCTGCTTAGTCTGGGAGTGATTTGAAACCAAACCCGGAACGTTTCGAGGCATTTATTCAAACCAAACTTAAAAATATTACAAACACTCCAAAAAATATGTTTTGTGTGACTTAAACTAACAAGTGGCGCCATCTAGTTATGATGGGCCAAACTAATCTGACTTACAATTTAAACATACCGCCCCCGGAAGGACCGATGGTCCTTCTATAATTAACTTTAAATTGCTAAACATCTATTTACATTGCAATTAGTTGAGGGTTATGGGTAAAGGACAAATTTGGACAAATTTTTGAAGTTGGCCGTTGAATCACGGAACTTTTATGCTTTAAAGATACTACTCTACAGATATTATCCTGTCCCGGGTGAACTGCTACTATACGACCGCAGAGCCATTTCGTGAGAGGCAAGTGATCCTCCTTAACCAGAACAACGTCGCCAACCTTTGGTTCAGGTGTGCGAGTTTTCCAATTGTAACGTTGGAAGAAATGAGTTAAATACTCGCGAGATCATCTCCGCCAAAAATGTTTTATCATTCTCTGGGTAAGTTGCCAACGCCGTAATCCTGTTATTTTGATGTCTTCGTAGTTCTGATCCGGTACAGTTACTGGTGCTTCACCCATTAGAAAATGACCCGGGGCCAATGGACTCGGATCATCATGATCAGAACTTGCCTGTGATAAAGGCCGAGAATTGAGGCAGGCCTCAATTTGCGCTAGAACTATAGCCACTTCTTCGTATGTCAAGGTTGAGTTTTCTTTCCAAGTTCATTCAAGTGCATCTGCCATGATGAGTTTTGCTAAATGTGAATCTCCACTAATGATCATGGGATGCTTGTAATGATCCGGTAAGTTTGACCTTTCCATTCTACCCCCAACTTTCAACATTCCATCCTTGTCAAAGAACGGAGTTCGATTCCAAAGTTGGGATCGAACAGCATGAGCCTTCTCTTTCTGAGATCTTTATCTTTTCTTCCAAATCTGTTTGGTCTGTTCTTGGACTGATCGTTTGTGGCTTGCAAATATCTTCTGGACCGTACTTCCACAACTTGTTTTCAATTAACTCAGGAGCAATCCCACGCAACGCACAGTCGGCGGGATTCTGTGTGGACTGTATATATGAAGTATCTAAAAGATTTAGTATTTCGGAAGTACGGTTTGCCACAAACGTTTTCCATCGGCTTGAATGATCACTCGACGGCACAGATGAATCGAACAATAATTTGATTCTAAAATCAAATTCATCGGTTCGGCGATTCCACAAGAGACCTAACACTTTAATCTCTTCGTCTCCAAATTCTCTGTCCGCTGTCGACTTCTCTTTGATCCTTTCTAGCAACTCTGCACGCTTGCTAGCCCATTTTTGCAATATGGAACCTCCCTTTTGGAGTAACTCTTTAATCTGCTTATACGTCATCTCGGCTTCAGTTTCTGGCGGCAACCAAACTTTACCCACGTCACGTTCAGACTCTGAAGCTGGAACTTCATCCATGTGCTCAAGCTCGACGTATTCTTTTAGGACCTGAGCACAACCTTCTTTGGGCAGTGCATTGCTGTCTAATTCCTTTTCCATACTTAAATTCTTCACAGCAACTGCACGCGTATTATCGTAATCAGGTTCTACTTCAGGTTTCAAAGGTAAGTGTACTTCATATCGAGCAGACTTGTCTCTGAGAGTCACTTGTTGGAAGACCTTCTCAAATTTTTGTTCTTCGGGGGTTAAAACTTTAGTTGTTAACGAACTAGGTTGCGTTTCTAGTTCCCGAAACTTTTTCAGGAACGCATTCTCTTCCAAATTTACATGGAAGTTCGTTGTCACGTTATGACAATTTTGATTATTGTCATCCTGGCCATTTACTTCACCCGATATAATCCATCCGAGGTGTGTCTCCTGCGCAATCATTGAACCGTCGGGCTTTTTAATAAAACCCCCTTTCAGAAGACGACTGTACACCTTGGAACCTAATAAGATATCAATCTTATTAGGTGTATTGTATTGTGGATCCGCTAAGTCCAGGTTAGATAATTCCGCCCAATCTGGGAGACCGACCTCCTTTTCGGGAAGCACGGACGTTATAGTGTTGAGCACGTATGCTTGCACTAGCAGTTTAAAAGTGGGATCATTGAGTGATCGAATGTGTAGCATAACTAGACTTTCACTAGACTACGTGATCCCCTCACTTACAACTACTGTGTGTCTGGTGTCAGTCTGGAGCGTGTCTCACGAATAAGAGATCTCGGTGTGACATTAGATACAGAGCTTAAATTTAATCTACATATTGAAAATATATGCAATAGTGCTTTTAAAGCTCTTGGATTTGTGATACGGCAAACAGGACGATTTCATGACAGAGGGGCTATAATGGTACTGTATTACTCTTTGGTGCGCAGTAAACTAGAGTATAACGCCCTAATCTGGGATCCGCATGAAGAGAAGTACAAAGAAATGATTGAAAAAGTACAAAGAAAGTTTGCTAGATATTTGTACAAAAAGTTATACGGCTTCTACCCTTTTCTGTATCCGTCTCTCTTCGTCTATGGTATGGTAGGTATGTATGCGTTGGAAGTAAGGCGAAAATGCAGTTTGCTATCGCATTACTTCCAGCTCTTGCGCGGATCCATCGACGATCCTAGTGTTCTATCCCGGTTGTCGCTGGCGGCGGGAGCGCGTGCGGCGCGCGCATGCTGCCCGCGCCGCCCGCTGGCTATGCCGTGCGGGGTGGTGCGCACCGCCACGGCGCGGTACGCTCCCACAACACATGCTGTCAGTCTGCTTAACGACATGCTTGCACAGATGCCAGATCTTGATATATTCCATTCGAAATTTAAATTTATATTACAATGTTGTAGTATATTTATTTGTAATAATAGGAAAATTTACTATAAGTCTAGGTATAGGGATTAATTTTAATATAAGTATATTTTTTTAAGGTTGGCCCACAGCACGCTTTGGGAAACTGTAAGTGCTGTGGGCAAGTGAACAATAAATAAATAAATAAATAAATAACCATCGCCTTCGAGGTTAGACCACTCAGACCGCCACCTAAACCGGATATTTTGGTATTTACCGCTATCTTAGTCAGCCGTAACAACTTTACGGCTGCTTCAGTAATGAAAGACGCTTTGGACCCTTGGTCCATCAAGGCTCTCAGTAACTGAAGGTGTCCATGTTTTGACTCGGCATTAATTAAAGCCGTGGGTAATAAGGCCTGCTCGAGGACCTTTCCTGTCAAAACATGTGAAGCTACGTTGGCCTCCCTCATCTCAACAGATGATTCCGGGTGATTGCACTCTTTCCCTGACACAGTGTCTGCTGCCACTGTGAGTGGGTTAGCTTTCCCATGGAGAAGTGTATGATGCTTTCTATTGCATATACGACATTTGGTGGATAAACGACAGAATTTTCCTGTGTGACCGCTGCCAAGACAATTATAGCAAAGCTTCAGAGACTTCACTATAACTTGCCGGTTACTAAGATCTAATTTGGCAAACTTACCACAGGAATATAATTTGTGTGATTCCTGGCAGTGTGGACATGACATATTCGAACTAGTTGTGACATGAAAGACTTTGGATACGTTGTTCTGGTTAGGCTTAGGTTTATTTTTCGTTGGCTCTACACATTCTAACGCACAAAACCGAGACTCGAGAAACTTTTTAAAGTTATCAAACGAAGGTAAATCTTCCGTTGACGAATTTACCTGTAATTCCCATTGCTTACGCGTTTCAACGTCCAACTTCAAGGTTACAATATATATGACAATAATGTCCCATGTTGATACATTAATACCTAAGTTAGACAATTCGTGCATACAATCGGATGTGGTATCGAGAAGCTCTTTCAAAGATCGAGACGATTCACAATTCATGGATTTCTGTTCAAAAAGACGTTTTAAAATACAGTTTGACATATATCTTTTGTTATCGAACCTATCTGATAACAAATCCCAACATTTTTTATAATTGGCCTGTGTTATCGGAATATGCTTAATGATTTTCTCAGCTTCGCCTCTCACTTGCGTTTTTAAATAATGTAGCCGTTGAACATCATCGAGGGCCGAGTTGTTATGTACTAACGAGCAAAACAAATCCTTAAAAGTCGGCCACTCGGAGTATTCTCCGTTAAACACCGGGATGGAAATACTCGGTAACCTCAACGACTCCTGTTTTATGACAGTTGAGACGGACGAACTAGACTCCTTGTTTCTTGGTCTGAAAGACTCCAACGCCATCTTCAGCTCCCCTTTATACATGAGATAGGTTTCATATCCGAGATTGTATGTGTCGTTTTCAATGTAACTGCTTCTTTCCAAAACTTCCTTTTTGTAACTCGATAATATTTGTTCATGCTTCTTTGAAAACTTGTCTATTAACTCATCTAAGCCTTCCAATCTTGCTATTATGTATTGTTCCGTAATTCTTTCCTTTGGTGACTTTCTAAAGTTTGATCTTCCTCTTTCAATTTGATTTTTCATGTCTTCTATAACTCGTATATCGCCTTCCATTTTGATAAACGTGTGAGTCTGTTTTTAATTTTAAAGTAATGCTCAATATTTTTCTAAGTCAATATGACGTTGCCACGATTTTTCTAAGTCGATGGCTTTTTGTGCAAATTTTTCTAAGTGTTTGGGACTTGTATCTGCTCGCTCGGAAATCGGGCATAGGTTCCCCGTTCCCTCGTTTTTATCGAAAGTCCTGAGCTACACTTCAAAATTTTACAAGTCCATGCATTACTTTAAATTTTCTAAGTCTTGAATCTCTGTATAATAACTTGAACAGTACTCACAGTTTAATCCGGAACTTTACCACTTGTCCAATAGCCTGAGTTGCCGTAGTCCACTAGATGGCTCCACTTGTACTGCTTCCACACGACGATCTTGCATGGCTGGAACACTGCGCCACCTTCCTGATACTGCGTCACCTTGCTTGTACTGCGCCACCTTGCTGATACTGCGTCACCTTGCTGTCATTTATCACTGATATCCATCACTAACTAAACTTACCCAGTGTGCATGTGCGAATCGCACCAAAAATACGTTCCGACTCCGATAGGACCTTTTATGTCATGGGGTCTGCTTAGTCTGGGAGTGATTTGAAACCAAACCCGGAACGTTTCGAGGCATTTATTCAAACCAAACTTAAAAATATTACAAACACTCCAAAAAATATGTTTTGTGTGACTTAAACTAACAAGTGGCGCCATCTAGTTATGATGGGCCAAACTAATCTGACTTACAATTTAAACATACATAGATATTAAAAAAAGAAGGGTGGTACACACCGATAGAAGTGAGAAACAGCTCCTTGTCGAAGACCAGTCCGGTCATGATGCGGGGGTGCACCTGCGGGATGAAGTGGCAGCGGTACAACATCTCACGGAACAGGCGCTGGATCACGACCTGCAAAAACGAGGACCAATCAGTAATCTACCATGGTTAAAATAATAGTAGCAGTCCCACCAGGTGTTACTCTTTGTGGACATGTGTTGACAACATGGATCAATATAGGTATTATATTGCCCTTAGGGCGGCTCGATAAACTCTCGACACCAGAGTTGGCCACTCTCATTTGATAGGAGAAGAAGGTATTATATTGATCCAGGTGTTAATTATTTCCAGTCTAAAATACGCCTGAATTAGCTGATCCATTCCAATGCAGCAACTAAAGTGTAAGTCTTTATAAAGAAACTAGCACAATACTTGTTCGCAAATTTTCTTCTGCATAATTTTGCAAACTGTACAGTCAAGAAGGCGTAAGCTGAGCTTTGCATTTGTGTGGGTGTACATAGATAGTGTAGGTGAGACAACCGGCTTAGACCGCGGCGCCACCTTAGTTTGGTTTAAACCGGTTTTCACTGTTTTTTGTCAACCGGCTTAGACCGCGGCGCCATCTCACTCCCCCGCCCACCTGCCATACTTCACCTCTTGTACTGATAGCACCGTTACGTGTTTCATTTTAAATATTTAAACAAAATAAAAGTCAAAAAAATATAAATTTAATACGAAGCGAAAAAAACGTACAATAATGAGGTTAGCAAAAGAAAAAAAAATGAAACTATCACTATAGAAGAATGGAAATATGTATGTGACCACGCAATAAAAGAAGGAAAAAAAGTTTCATTGATACGACGCCGCTGTTAATAATAATAATGTAACGATTCATTATTAACACAAACGACACATAAGACGAGAGTGAAAATTAAAACGATTGTGATAAGGAAAATTATGACGGTGCAATTTCCGCTGTAAAAGAATTGGTAATATATTTTTTATTTGTGAATTTTATATTAAAAAATATAAATAAAATTTGTTTTAGGATTTTATTGTCTGAGTGTACTTTTGGTGATCACTCACACAAATGCAAAGCTCAGCTTACGCCTTCTTGAGTGTACCTATGTTCACTGAACTGAACATTCACAACCGTATTAGTAAGTTACCTCAAACTGCGGTGGTGGAGTAGTATAATAAGGCCCGTCCTCATTCATCATCAGGTGGAAGTAGAAGAGGGTGACGGTGGGGGAGCGGAAGGGGGTGTTGATGAGGTCCCTGGAGTCCCACTCGTAGTCGTCGGGGCACCAGTACGTGCACAGGCAGGGGGTCTCGCACATGTTCACAAACACCCACATTGATTGCTCGATGCAGTAGCGGAGAGCGTACTGGAACGATTGTTAGGTAAAATTGTTGAGTTTTTGAAACACTTAAAATTTAATGCTTTTTGATACTTGAAAAACTGAAATTGTCTTCATAATCTTAGGTACTTACTTTATGTTTTCAATTAATCTGGGGCTGATATATCGCAGAGACAGCTAACCATGTAATATAATAATATGTTTGTATTTTACACAGCTATATCTCAGCATAAACAGGTTACAAGTGATGGTATTACTATGCTTTTAGGGCCGACAATGATGTCCGACACACATTTCATCTTCCTGAAAAATGAATCCGCAAGATGCCACTATTTCAGGTATTCAAAACTTACCTGCATCCGGAACCTGACGAGCTGCATGAATCGACACAGCTTGCTGACTCCGTAGAATTTCCAATCCTTCTCGTAAATGTTGAACCATCTGAAGGGAAAAAGTTATCTTCATAGACCGGTGTTTTTCATATAATTGATAGTTAAATGAGCCTACACGTAAATCAAACTGATATTACACCAAGACTGCCTTCTTTTAGGAAAGTAAAACTAATATTTTACTTAAAAAGTGGGTAGATAAACAGCTACAACACAATACATATATACAGCTACATACATATTACAACTAAACAGATCAACCAGAAAAAAATAAACCTAATTTTTTTGAAACTTTAAAATTATGACAGGACATCATTGATCACAATGTAATAATATCACCAAGTTAATTTTAGGTACTATTTTAAATATGTATGTAGGTACCTATTGTACATACCCTTTGCCAACATCTCTGAAACACATCCGGATAGCATGCGCTGTGTTGTTTAGCCAAGTTATATTCAGGTACTTCAGCATCTGAGAAACCAAGAAAAAGCTTGTAAACATAGAGTAACCTATTAATACTTATAATAGGTACATATATATCCTATAGCCTAAATATAAATACATCACCTACCTACACCTTCATCCTTACATATATATGTTAGAAGTTAAAATCAAACGCAGAATATTATTTTACTATTTAGTAATATTTATGTCTGTAGTATTAACTTTGCACCGACATTTTGATTGTATCGTCACCATCACATTATAGTATTTTCCCGGCTTACATTGGACACCAACTATACATTATCACCATGAAGTTAGATTCTACCTCTAACTTCATGATTATCACATTAAAAATAAAAGATACTGTAGCACACTATTGTTGTTGACATGAATATGAAGAAATCACAAAATAAAACAAACAAATTCGCACATGATCTTGGATTTTTCAACTGAAGTTTTCAAAAAATATTTTTTTCAAACGTCACTCGTCAGTCAATGTCACTTGTGATTGTTTTTTCTTCTTCTTTGGCTTTAACTTTGTATGTTTTTTTTTACTAAAGCGACATCTACTATTTCATTTGCGGTCAAGAAATATAGATTAGCAGCACTGTGTTTCTATAATGCATTTCGTTCTTTACTAAGCGTAGAATCAAGATTAAGACTATGATGACGTTGGAAATCCGCTAGAGGGCACTTAAATAAATTTGAGAAATTGCATAACATGTGTAGCTTTTCTACGAGTTAGTGGCAATTACAAAATGCTATGCTATAAATGGTTTAAAATTTAAAATAATTTGACTCACCATAGAAGTGCAGTGTTGTTGCACAGAGTCAAACTCTGCGAGGCTGACGTTTCTGCCGTAATTTGTTGTGAAGAAGAGCATAGCTTCCACCTAAAATCACAGAGAAAATTCTAAAGCATGTACATACCTACCATGTAGTAAATTTTATTTCTTCACATTTTGTAGGCTACAGGTAGATCTATCGATTTTCTAAAAGCAGGCACGTGAATTAAAATTGGCAATAACTATTGAAATTTCAACATTATTATTAGTTTCTGTTAAGTAAGGCACACGTCAATATGTACAGTTAAAGAATAAACACTGATTTCGATTTCTCTCATTAGTAAATTTAAAACTTTTAGCCACTCCCTGCGCGGGTAAGTTGATTTAATAGTAGATTAACTGATTATTGTTCTAGAAACCGGTTGTCATTGTTGTAATACCTTGAGACACTCCTCGACGACCAGATGTATGCAGGATACGGACTCGAACAGCACGTAGAGGGAGTACCACTGGTTGTACTTCACACGACCCGCGTAGTCTTCCATCACGCATGGTAAATTACCTGCGACATGTGGGATTGCTAATATGGTAGGAGATATCCCGTATGTTTGCAGTGTTGATCGCGTTGTTTTGAGCAAAAAGTAGCTTAAGTCAGTAGTATACCAAAACTGATGATAGTCCTTCGCTCCATTACCGCGTGACAAACACAAACTAATAAATATATTCTTCTGGTATTGGTATAATTTGAAATAATATGTAGGTATGTTACCCTAAGCTTGCTCTTTTACACAAAAATAATAAAATACGTACCATAATCAGGCACAGGAGGCACGTAGTCCTTTGTAGGCGGGTTGATGAAGTTGTATAGTTCAGGGTACCGCAGGATGGTGTCGGTGATCTTCATCTTGCCTTCCATCTTTTTATATTGTAGCTCCGCCTGAAACGACAATAAAAAAGCTCGAAAACTTGTGGACTGCTAACACGACTGATATCGTGTTATCTTGGTGTTTTAGCTAAATGTTATTGCAACAGCATGCAAACTAGATGAAGATAGATTATAGTATGAGTATACCCAGGCTTACAACAAACTTACCTAATATTTTTTTATGCCCATATTTAGTATAAAACAACTCAATTTTGTCCTAAGACTTGTGAAAATAATTTCCATACATGTCAAATAACATGTTACATTGTAGGTTTTGGCTATTCTGTTTGCCATAGTAAGGCATACGTTAAGCAGTCAGACACCCTTAGGGAGATTTGAAAACTTCCGATCCTCTAAACTACATAAAGGTATTTGAAAGTGTTTTTACTAGAAGCTCTATACAATACATAACTTACCTCAGTCTTAACAGACTCGAACAGATCCTTCTGGTGTTCCGGGTACTTGTGCATGAGTTTTGCAATGCGCGGCGCGAAGGTGCGCGGCGGCTCCGGCAGACCGCCCAGCAGGAGGCAGTCCAGGTACAGGTAGAACCTGGACACAGAGTGTTCTACTAAGTAATTAATGAGACATGGGAACAGTTTATTTTACTTCAGTTTTGGTAAGTGTTTTTGCTGGCAGTAAGCTGGCAAGACTGGCACAGGAACATTTCCTTTTTTCGGAAAATCATAGAAAATCTATTGAAAGCAAGAGTTTGCATGTTGGCTTGTCGGTGGGTTTGTTCCACTTAAAACCTAACGGAGTGATTTTGGTATGGGGATAGCCCTTGAGAGTAGCATATATGATGGTTTTAGTTCCTATATAACGAGAGAAGCCATATGTATCACGTAGTGTCTAATTAAAGTAATATTATACCTGAGATTATTCTCAACTTCAGTCCGTAAGTCGATGGCGAAGCGAATTCGTTGTGAGAATGTCTCTGGATCATCTGCTTTGAACAACAACCGGATGCGAGGGATGCTGGAAGCAAAATGACATGAACGTGATTTGATTACGATTCGACTAAAAAACATCACAATCTATTTTTCTCCAGATTTCAAATTATATTGACACCAAGTTACTAAAAAAAGTTTACGAAATATATTAATTATGGGAGTAACTCTCTCATATAAAGAAAATATCATCTCTCATATATAGAAAAACATTTTTATTTTTGCTCTCATACATTCAACATACACTTGCATTAAACAACTCATACTAACCTACACACACACACAACACACTCACTTACACACACACCCATACATACACAGCACTCAAAATGTGTCTTCAGTACTCTCATAGCATGATATTTACTGACTTTAAGTACTTATTCTATTTACTTTGTATAACTATAAACCACTACCCAGATATATATTTATAGCCGTATCTACATCGTGTTAATACTTGTTATTTAATCAACCGTGGTTTCTGCGACACAGGATGTTCCTAGTGCAGAACCCACAGGGATATCAAAAATGCAGTATTCCTAGTTAGATAAGTCAAATATGTTATTAAAGTTAAATGTTAAGGTAAATAAATTCTTCTTCTTCTTATGATAAAATTGCTTTCTACATATTTGCAGGTATTGAGAATAGCTGGAGTAGATGATAGGTACTCACTTAAATTGTCGTTTTGTGCCATCCAAAGCCATGATATCCCACGTGTCACTCGTCTTGTCGTAACTGAACGCAGCACAGTTTATCCACTGAAATCGAAAACAGGTAGTTTTAAATGCAAGGAACAGGAAACAGAAGAGCTATTAACTAGTAGATGGGCCCTTGATCTTATAGATAGAAAAGTAGAACTTCATATCACTGGTCAATCCACTGTGTTGTCAATGAGTTGCGAGTCATTAACGGGGTGTAGAATAGAAAATTCTTTATTGCAACACACGATAATAATTAAAAAAAAGTAAAAAGTACTTATACTAGTGCCACAAGTGGCGGCCTTATTGCTAAAAGCAATCTCTTCCAGGCAACCATTGGATGGAAAGGAATAAATAAGAGAGATTATAACACTATCTGTACACTTATTTGGTAAAAATTAGATATAAAATAATATCATAGGTATTATTATCCTTCATCTAAACCATACGTACAGTTCCATACTCACGTCATAAAGTGAATTGAACTCCTGTACGAGATCGTCTCCACCTCCCTTCCTAGGTTTCTTGTCTTCTTTAGGTATGAACGCTAGTCCGGGACAAGGATACTGCTCGCCTTCTATGTTGCCCAGCGCTAGCCACTCTTGTGGGATCCTGTGCATACATATTTATATTATATCTTTAAGTCGATAACAGCTACACGTTTAATCAATTTGGAATTTTTTTTTTGGTTACACATCGGATGAAAACTGATCTCATGACTTTTGGTATGTAGGTAGTATGAGATCTTAGGAGTAGCATAAGCTACTTTTTATCCTGAAATAATGCGTGTGAAGCTGCGGGCGTCTACTAAGTAGTTAGAAATAAGTAAGTAAGTTAATTTTTTATTTGAGCAACCTTATTCTATAATTTACATGATTCTGTCTTTTGCTTTAGTTGGAACTGTGTTGCAAAAGACAGGTTCTTCCAAGTGGTTTGGATGGTTAACAAATACAATTAAAAGTAAATAAAACTAAAACTATGGATAATATAAATATAAAATAATAATTCAGAACATACCGGCAATCAAAGTCGGTGTTGTCGAAGATCTCGAGGTCTAGCTTGGGGAATGGGCTGTAGAGGCCGTAGTGTTGCTGCTCGGTTAGACTGTACTCAGCTGTGGGTAGCATCATGTAGGGCTGCACGCCTAGCTCGCGGAGCATCTTCTGTAATATGCACAAGAGAATAGTCACTGCCACGAGGGATGGATTTGCTGCGTTGATCCACGACTGTGTGGCAAAGTACGCGCAGAAAATACCACGCGTCTTTATAAGAATCTGTATTAAGCACAGAGCAGGAAAAAAATAAGTTCTCTTCCAGACAACAATTGCATAAATATATATATATACTGCATACAACATATAATATTTTATATTACTAGACATAATATAAATAACATCAAATGCAAGTGGAATAATTTAATGTATCTATACTAATATTATAAAGCTAAAGAGTTTGTTTGTTTGAACACGCTAGTCTCAGGAACTACTGGTGCGATTTGAATAATTATTTTTGTGTTGAAGAGACCATTTATAGAGGAAGGCTTTAGGCTATATAACATCACGCTGCAACTAATAGGAGCGAAGAAACAATGGAAAATGTGGAAAAAATTAGGAAAATTATTCATCTTTGCGGGATTCCTTTAATAACTATTCCACGCGGACGAAATCGCTGGCACAGCTAGTAAAGGATAACCATTGTTTTATACCTTGATATTAGCAGCTAAAAACTTCCTCCTAAGTCGTTCAATCTTCACCAGCCGCGGTAACTCCTTCGGCAGAACCACGCTCAGAAACTGCAGTTTTGGCACAAACGTCTCGAACGGGAATTGCTGAAATTACAAATTATTTTATACATACCTAGGGAGTAATACGAAATTCTACTACGTTATAAAATATGCGATCACCCAGATATAAAGATACTCGTATATAAAGTTCAGAAATCCATATAATAATTGACACATGATGGTGCTTAAAAATCATAGGTATTTTTAATATTTTCACTGAAAAACGTCTGTAAGGATACCATGAAGCGTCTGTTTAGTATGGAGTGTTATTAATGGTCGGTGTATGGGGCTAGATAGTGCTACGTGATATATGCAAAATGAATATTAATATATTGAATAATTATAACACAACTCACAATACTATCGTCCTCTCTGTAAGTGGTCCACCGGCCCGGGGGCAGCAGCATCTTGGGTTTGTGGGGCTTCGGCAGCGACACCAGGGTCGGAGCCAGCTTGTCTGTCTTCGCCTGCAAATTATAACACTATATAAGTACTCGAATTATTTAGTTTTTTAATAATTGACGGAGGAGGGATCTCCATATTGTTTTTCTTCTTCTTATGGTGCCTCTCCAACTAGTGAAGGCTGGCAGTCAGCATTGTTTTTAAAAAAGCCGATAAAACTTCCAAAAGAACTAGATAGTTTTAGTATATTTCAACGGGCAGCGTTACAGTGACCAAGAGAGGTCCGCACTGCGCGGCAGTTAGAGCAAGAATGATGAGCCGGTTTTTTTGGAGAGGACTATGTAGCTGGTTGCTAAGTGCTACCATTGTTGCGTCAGCGGACGATAGCTGGACACTGATGGTGCCCGGGCCTATGTACTAGTTAAACACGTGAGTTGTCCATTATGTTCAGGGTACTTCCTTGAACAGATTGAGGCTTGTTGTTGGGGCTTTACAATGACGTATAATGCTAAGGTTTTATAATGCAGTATAGTGTTAACATTAAAGTTTCGTAATAGGCGATTACACCCAGTGCAAGGTGATTTAATGCAACTTCAACCGTTGGGCTAGGCGCAAAGAAACGACACCGGTATAGGATGATCGAAATTTCACGAATAATTTGAAAGTAATTGTACTATATCACATGTCGAGCTACTTTTCGACGCAATTACTGAGGGTAGACGTAAGCTAGCCGTTTATTAAAATTAAATGAATTTTAAAGTAACTTTAAAAATGATAACTTGCCAATTGCGGCCAGCTATTATAATGATTAGCGTGATATGCTTGGAAATATTGAACGATCATTCCCAAGAAACCGATCTGGTCTATCAAGCTTTGAATAAGAAAGGCTTGATATTTTAGATATGTACACAAATCAAATTGGAATGGACTCACCAAATCACTTCCATTTCACCCAGATACTTGATCCTTCCAACGTTGAAGAAGAGTCCAACATCTCGTATATATGAAGAGCACGGCCGCTTAGTAGGTACCGCGCCGCACGCGCTGCCGCTGCATTAGTGAGCCTGTGTGAAGCACAGCACGCAGACTGTGCGTTTGCTGCCGAAATCCTGATCTGCTGGAGACGACATGATACGATCTTCGCCAACCCGATTATCGATGAGCTACCGGGCCCCGCGAAAACATTGTTAACCCGTATGCTATTGACAAATAGCACTTATTCACGCACTATGACAGTCTATCAGGTTTCCCGCAAAAAACCGTTGGAAATTAAATATTTCAGAATAGCACTTATGCTCTCACTATCACAATCCATTAGGTTTTTACGAAAAACCGTTGGGTTTAAATAACTCAATATTGCACTTTTCACGCCCGAAATAATCCATGAGGTTTTTCAAGAACACTATTGTACTTAAACTTAAAAATTCTCCAAAATAACACTTGACCGCGCACTAAAACAGTTCATACGGCCTTTCAAAAAATGCCGTTATATTCACATTTAAAATACTCAAAAAGCACTAAATTGCGCACTCAAAGAGTCCAACGGTTTTTAGAAAACGCTGTTTAATTTAAAATTCAAAAATATTGCGGAATAACACTCCATCGCGCACTAAAAATCACTATGCTAGGTCTTTCCGAAAGACCTCAAAAAAGATTATTCGGATAACAACCGATAAAGATTCTTTAAAACTTGAAAATTAAAATGAAATTACTCGAAACACGTTCCTTCAAAAACGTGCGTTCAGTTTGAGAAGTAAAGACGCTATGACGGAAAGTGATCCACCACCCTCTCTACGGACGACAAGGTAACCTGTGATTGGCGGAGACCTAGGGAGGCGCTGATTGGCCGAAACTAAAGGGAAGTATACTATGCATCTCTCATTGTTTATGCTGGGCATTGTCACATGACTAATAATTGTACATTGTAGAATCACATAATTAATTAAATTATTAATATTTACTATTAGTTTGTAAAAGATAATTTAAGTACTTATTACCAAACAATTCAAATCATAACTTTTAAGTTTTACAAATCAATTTAAATCATCAATTTAGCTTATTTAGATAATGTAAACTAATTATTATAATAATTCAATAAATAAGACTAATTATTAATTGCGGTCGCCGTCCGTTTACCGAAACGTAAACACGTACTCCCATATTCCAGTGGATAAAATATTATTTTAAAACGCTTATCACATCCAATTTCTACTAAAATCTTACAATCAGTGAAGTGATTGTGAAAATTAAAAACTGTTCAAAACCAAAATAAAGTGAAAAATTTGCAATAAATATCCAGTGAACGATCCAACCTACACTATTTTTATAGTCTACCCTCGACTGGATCCATAAAAATAACAATATTTACGTTATTTCTGTTAATTTTTCGCCTTAATTTAGAAACTATGGACAAATCAATAAACAAAGAAGAAATAAAACAAATGATAATGTCAATATACGAAGATATCAAATTACAAAATCAGAAAATCTTGGATACCTTAACAGAAAGAATTAACAAAAGAATTGAAGAAAAGTTTTCTATTTTTAAAGCAGATTTCAGAGAAATAATAAAAACACAAGCACTAGATTCGAGAATAGATAAAATAGAAAAAGAGATAAGAAAGAAAAATTTACTAATTTTTGGATTGGAGGAAACTGAAATAAATTACTTACAAAGATTTGGAGAAGAAAATAATAGCGTTTTTTAAAGAAAATATGCAATTGAATTATGGTCCCCTGAAATTCGGAGATATAAAAAGAATAGGAAGGAAAAATGACAAGATTAGGCCAGTTATCATCACGCTTAATTCTTTTGGCTCGAAGGTAGATATTTTGAGAAACAAAAAGATACCTACTAAAAAAATCACAATATTACATAACTGAAGATTACCCTCCCAAAGTACTGCAAAAACGAAAAGAATTGCGAGAAGACATTATAAAGATACGTCAAGAAGGAAAAAAAGCTATTATAAAGTACGATAAAATTGGAAGAAAACAACACAAAAAACCAATCTTTATCACTGGAAAGGAAGGATGACATTGTATCAAGCAAGGGCTACAAACAGAAAACGAAAAGAGGTACAAAAGACTGCAAAGATAAAGCTTCTTTAATAATGCGTCACAAAAATAGTAAGTAACTGGCCAGAAGCGGCGACGATCCCCAAATTGTACATAAATAAAATAAATAGATAATATATGCACTGCCTCCAAGCCGACTGGTCCTCGTGGAGGAATAGCTGACCACAACCCCATAGGCAATAATAAAAATGTCATTATCATAAGCAACTAATGCCTACTTAACATAATCGCTAGCCTACAATGTAAATTACATTTTTATGATTGTTTAGTAATAATTTCAAGTTTGCAATGTATTCATTGCGAATTGATATGTATACCAAATCATTGCTTGTGGGAGGCCTTCGCTAGATCAGCGACTATCACTTAATAATGTTTAATCAAGTTACCATGAAAACAATATATGCATTAAATTTAAACATTAAAATATACTAACACATTTATGTTTGTACAACAACAAACTGCCCAGATATATAACATATATTATGCAATCTGTAATACTTTATTGTTCTAATATAATAAACCATTCTAAACTGTAAATCATTTTGTAATTTGTTGTAATTAATGGTAAAATAAAATTAAGTAAAAGTATTGAGATAACTCATATTTAGTTATAACATGTCTACAAAATAGAACTGTATCATAAGTTGTTTAGCAGACTAGATGAAATTGTAAAATGCAACTGAAATTAGTTCTTATTAATGAATAATACATATTGTATATATTGCAGTTGGTATATGTGTTGTGATGATTTTGTGATGGAAATTTGTATAACTATTAAAACATAGATGGTTCTAAGAAATTGGAAGTGTATAAGTTTTAAAAGAAATCTTGCAAACAGAAAATATTTCTTTGTTATCACCTGTCACATACAAAATTCAAATATAGTTACTATGGTTAAATTGGTTAAGGGTGTATTAACATAATGGTCATATTAATTTTAAATAATAGAAATAAGTAGTGTGAAACAATGTGATAGAAATAAAGGTTTTTTTATTTGTTATTTTTTATTATTAATTATTAATTGTTATTGACAAATTGTCTTCTCGCGCCGAAATATCCGTTATCTAGTACCCACGACACAAGTGTTAGTGTAGGGCTAGATGGCGCTGTGTGCAATGTCCCGGAATATTTATTTATAACTTTATTACAGAACTGTGGTAAGTGGTTATATGAAGGAAAGTTGGCTTCATTGTCTTGCATATACAGGGTTACGTACATTTAAAGTACATATATATAAGACTTCTTTTAGTAGTTACATAAAACACTTCTCTATCACTTATTTTTAAGAATTTACATAAATATAATGGCATTGTTACACAAAAGCTACACATAAGTTCTACTTTATTAACACGTAACTTTGTAAAGCTTCAACTTACAGACCCTTCAAAACCACTGATTTACAATTCATTCCCCAAAACGCGAATTTCTTGCGCTTCCGGCTTCAAAACCTCAAAACTTGCGTAAACATTGCTGTACTAAATAAAGGTATTTTAGAATAGCTAACTTTGGTTTTACGAGTTTTCATGTTATTTGTTATTTAGCTGTGTAACTGTAGGCTACTAAACAGCTGGTACCTACAATTTAACGAATCGGCCAGTTCACGGAAGCGCCAAGATTGAGATTTGAAATCATGTAGGTACTGTATAAAACCATGTAGATATAACACCAATGAAGGATCTATATTGGTCGAAAAGGAAAGAATGATTTTCACCGCTCTTTATAAAAGTCATGAACTTAGTCTTTATCTATATATAGCATTTTACATTTAGGCATTTACCTTAAGAAGGAAAACAACACCATCTAATTATATATCACTTAATACGCGTAGCAAGCAAAGTAAAATAAAGTGTGCAAGTATGAATTAATAAATAGTAAAAGAAACAATAAATAAATAAATCTATAGCAAAAAAACTGTTCCTAATGTGCAAGCGCCTCAAAACCTTGCTCCACCATAGACCACAATTATTACTTATAGCCGTTAAGCCATGTCAGAGACCCTTAAGGCTGTTTAAAACTCACGACAACATAGTTGGCCACTCTCATACGAAGAAGAAGAAGATCTTACATAAACAAAAACATGTCCCATTAAAAAACTGCCTTACATACCTGTGATATCAACTTCATTCTTTTCTTGGCGCAAATATCTTTCGCCGGATCATCCTTGGTCAGATCCGACACCAGTTCAGAATAATACCCCCGCTTAGGAATACAATCTCTCGTCTTATTGTCGTATATCACATCTTGCTGTTTAATTTTCTTCTTCTTACTATACATTCTTATGCAGTTATTTTAGATTTAGAGCTAAAATTTAACTTAAAAACAACAATTGCATCTTTTTTACTCCCACTTTTTCAAAGTGACAAATGACAATCGCATCTGTCATGCATGTGTACTTTTTTGTTGATGAACTTGAAAAATGAGGTTGTAATTTAAAAAGTTTTCATGCGTTCCAAAACGGTTTTATTCATTTTCAGGAATACACAGTTAAGTCAATAAAAGTAAACTGAGATTCAAAATTAATGGTAGTTTTTTCAGACAATTTGCAAAATACGTGATTTGGTTTTTGTAAAAAAAATAAAACTAGTTCCTGTGAGAGTGGTCAACTCTGGTGTCAGAATTTTCAAACCGTCCTAAAAGGCTCTGTTAATAAGGTTTACCGACTGTCGTACATACAGCCGGGACCTTCATTTTAACCTGTCATCCAGCGCCCGGAAATACGCGTTATTGTTATGGAATATATGTTTGGAATATATAATATTTTTCAGTGTGAATGTGATAGATAATCTTTTGAAATCAATAATGTTGAGTTTAGCAACTTCTTTTTGTCTGTAAAGAGCTTCTGTGGCTGTTTTTATAGTAGTTTTTGGGTCGTTTCGTAATACAAATTTGTGGTTTGAATACTCTCGACACTGAATTTGGTCACTCACATTAGAACTTATTTATTATATACATATATGTGACCCTGTGTATGTTTACTGGTCAAGGGTGTGTCTTCCCCAGACCAAGCCAATTAAACATAATTAGACCAATTAATTTAATTAACTCAAGTAATTGTATATGACCCGTATTTTGGTGTCCCTTCTTTTGTGTGCTCCTTGATATTTACCTACTTTTAATGAATGTTCAATGTTTGTCTGGAAAGGAGGCGGAGTTTTTATTCTCTTGTTTTAAATATTGTTTGGCATTGTTCTTTTATATAATAACGTGATGAGCTTTTTTATTGACTTTTTATTTAGACAAAGTGCAAGTTAAAGACTTTGATTAGTTTAATATTATCTTTATAGGTGAGAAGGCAAGGTATCAATTAATTTTCTATTATTGGCATTTGCGTATAATACAAAACATCTAATCCGTGCCTTGCTTATCCAAATGTATGTCAAAGAGATCGCAGTAATATTCGATTCATATTCAGGTGACGTGTCATCTGACCCACGGAAGCGCCCAAACAAATTTAGGTTCCTTTCTAATTTTGTTTTCACTAAATCGGGTTTACACTTGACCATAGTTTGCCTGATGGTAAGCAAAGGCTTTGGTCTAAAATGGAGCGTGCTTACCCGATAAGAACCGATTCACTCTCGCTTTGAAGTTAGCTGGATTATTGTGCGTGGGGAACAGAGAGTCAGGCAGGAAGTTCCACAACTTTTCGATACGTACAATAGCGGTGGAACCGAAAACTCGGGATAAATATGTAGTGTTTTTCCGCTGCGACTAATCCTTAACCGACCACAAACGACAAACTGGTGGTT
Source organism: Macaria notata (assembly GCA_927399415.1). NCBI lineage: Eukaryota > Metazoa > Arthropoda > Insecta > Lepidoptera > Geometridae > Macaria > Macaria notata. Next base: position 12,979,191 of record OV656738.1, on the reverse strand, counting down.
TTTAGGGGTATGTCGCAGCGGAAAAACACTACATATTATTATTATTTTTACATGAAACAGGCTCACGCTTGACTACAACTTGCCTGATGTTAAGCAACGTTATATTACTCAGGAGTTTACAATGGACATCCGCAAAATAACGCTTAATTCATTATCTTATCAACGGTCAAGCGTAATTAAATTACATTTCATGTGCATGCTGCTTACTCGTATAGTGTCTCATGTCAGTACATCCTCCTCTGCGTAAAGTAACTGTCGCGAGTAGATCACACATCCATAAAGATTATCCGGCGCCGAGTTTACAGCGAGACATGCGGCTTCACGTGACGAGTACACTTTTGTAGAAAAACATCAAAGAAAACTGTGAATAAAACCAATGAGTATTTTTAAACAGAACTTTGATCTTGGCCACAGTTTGCCTGATGGTAAGCAATAGCTTAGCAATTGATGAAATTATTTTACCATTAGTACCTACAGACAGCTGCAACCACATAATGATAACCCAGACGTCTTCAAATCCAGAGTAGGTATTATGGCGAGTAACAATATTTATTAAAAAACTTTCAGAAGACTTAACCACCTATTTTTTTGAAGTCGGTTAAAAATAAAGTTTTAAATACTGTTTGCATGTTTTTCGATCGTTTTGTTTTTTGATATGACAAAGATTGGGTATAAAAATTAAAACACAGAATTGGAATTACAACCTCTCTTTTTAAGTCCGGCCTTATTATGTAGGTGGTAAAAATATACTCGAATAAGTTTTGTTTATGTCTGTACACGTGTAGTTATGTAAATACCAAAGTGAACTTGTGGATTTGCGAGCATGAATAATCACGTAGGTATAGTTTATTTTATACTTAGTGGAGAATGTTACTGTTTCGGTTTTTGTTTTTCTATAATAACGATTGATTGACTTAGATAATACCTGCCTATCTTAATGTCAGTATAAATAAACATCTTGGGACTAGTAAGTAAAGCCTGAATTTGTGTGTTTAAGTGAATAGAAGACTAAATATAAGATTGCTTAAATGAACCTATGCCAAGTAAAAGCTAAACCTATGGCGGAAAGCCGAAAACTCATAACTGTCCTTCTCAAGTCGCATCCCCCATTACTGAGGACAGAAACTGGACCTTTGAGCAAGTACCCGAGAGGCTGGTTACTATGAACTTATTATGCAACTAACTTAGACAGGTACATAATAAATCCGTTGACGCCTAGATTCTGAATGACACAATGATTAGTTCATGTGAGTGAATCTGTTTCTTCTAGGCAAGCAAGCTTGATCGTAGATTACATCGTTGCTTAACATGAGGCGAGTTGTAGTCAAGCGTGAGCCTATATAGTTTAGAAAAAATCAAATCAAATCGGTTTCTTCACGATATTTTTAGTAACCATTTATCGAGTCTACGTATTCAACGAGGAAACACTGCCAGCATCCTGGGATCCTGCCGCACAGCGACAGATGGACGGTGTGCTAAGTTTTTTTTTAAATTACCTGTGATTTGTAACCTTTTTTTCTTCTTCTGTATGTTTAAGTAATTTTTTTATATATTTAAATAAATGTTTTTATTCAGTGTAAATCTAAAAATAAGTCATTGGTACATTACAGTGATCGAACCAAAGAGAATTAGATGGTAAGTCATACGTGGTTCCCCAGAGTCTTTCTAAGGATTCCGTTCTCTCCTTTGAACCATAAGAACGGTTAACAAAAGCTTTGATCCTTTCATTCACTACAAAGCACCTACGTATTTTTATTTCTAGCAGTCTCAAGGTTGCATAATATAATGTACATGTATTATTATGTTAGTATGTGCCTACACAGAGAAAAATAATAGCTAGACGCTTTAGGCTCCGACATAGAACAATATAAAAAAGGGCTTGTTTAAGTGCATATAAAACAAATATATATACAAGGTGTAACAGAAGGGTGTGACAATACTTATACTATACATACCTATGTATATATAGAAAACAGCCCACTAGGTTTCAGAATTCTAAGTGTCATAGATTTCGAGTAATCATAAGTTGAACTCTCATTAAAACTTTTAGACTTGCAACCCTACATCTTATCATTTTGAGCGTTCATTGACAAATGACACGGCGCGGCGGTGTCTCTCTGAGAGCGCGAGAAAGAGAGAATACGTTGCGTTAAAACTAATGCTAGAACGGGATGAAAGAATGTGTGCTTATTTCTGTTTCGTCACTCGCTAGGGCTGCCACGAAATCAAGTGAAAAATATTATCTTATTTTTGTATGGTTAAAAATATATGCGATTTAATTTTTCATATTTTGGTATATGACTCCTTACATGATATATATGTATACTCTTTAATATTGTCACACCCTTCTGTTACACCTTGTATATATATATTTTAGTGCTGTAGTATATAGATGTATAGAACCGTCATAGAATATTTATAGACTGGCCCAACAATACCTTTTTAAACGTTGGCACTCTCAGATTTAAACAATCTGAGAGGTTGTATAACACGTTAGCTGTACGATACCCACATAACATAGGGGTAATAGAATACAATAGAATATTGCTTTAATGTACACTATAAAACATAGAAATTACATAACAGGAAATAAACTTAAATATATTAAAGTGCTGCACATTGGGTGGCCTTATCGCCTTAGGCAATTTCTTCCAGGCAACCTTTTGGGTGGACATTACTAAGAATTTTAAACAGGCGGTTAATCTCATTGTATTAAATGTAAAATCTGTCACCAAGCACAATCGCGTGTTTCGTTTTAAAGCCAGTTTAGTTGCCATAGGTATGAATGTATGCTCTAACTTAGTATTGTTGCTTCAAATGACGAAGTACCAGGGTAAAAAAATATAAACGACCTATTACCAAGGCCTGTCTTCTACAATACTATGTCATTGAATGTTAGTAGAATACTGCACTAAAACCTGCGACATCTCACCGTGATGTATTAACCACCGCGACATACTTGACAGGCCCATTTTTAACCAAAATGGAGGTTACTGAAGAACATTATAGGTACTAGAGTAGTACTTACTTTGCTTGGGTGTACTTATTGTCATTTATTTGCGCGGGAACAAGACACATAACTACGATGTATGCCCAAGAGAACTCCCCAAGCGAATTAATTCTGAGGGGCAGTCACGACCTTGGGTCATGAGGAAATACGACTCAAAGAAAGAGAAGAGACATTTAAAGTAAGTTCGTATCTCAAATAACTGCCGATTGAAAATGTGCTATTGTTTTGTGATGTGCTTTTGTCGTTCTTGTGCAAGAATCGAACCGGCAACTCTAAGAACTACTTGGCAGATCTTACTAATTTAGCTACGGGTCAGTTATAATAAATAAGCCTACCGCTACTAATTAATTTTATTTTTAGTCCAAATATTTAGTCCCCAAACTAACATTACATAATTATTTAACATTTAAACCCCGACGTAGATCCGCTACATAATTATGAATGTTATCTAACCTATTAATAATGTAGGTATAAGTGCTTCATTGAAGGGCAATAGTCACCCTTTTGGACCCTCGACTCTCGGTTACTATTTAAAATAATGACTAGCGCTTAACTGGGCTTAAAGGTAACTTCACACTGACTATATTAAAACCCTAAACTTGGTAAACTGATGTATATTAAACTAGTTTTTTCTATGATTACTCTCTGCCAACGTTGTCTACGTTTTTTTAATTGTCTTTTATGTTGTAAGAAAAAAGCATGCAAAGTTTTAATAAACTACAATAAACCGTAAGTATGATATCCAATAAACTGATTTAATGGAGAAAATGTGCGTTAGCATTAACTTTAACTGTAGTATTTAATATATATATCTTTATTCAGGGAAACATTATAAAACACAAAAAAACTAGATGATTTATCTCTCTTGAGTCGTATTTCCTCGTGACTGCGGGTCGTGACTCCTCCGCAGAATTAATTCGTTAGGGGAATTCTCTAGGGCAGATACATCGTGGTGGGCGCCCAGGTCCTTCCACAAAGGACACATCCTTCACCGTTGAAAGAGTGCAAATTCACACTTAACTTGAAAACACAAGTCATTGGTGTATGGCCGGATTCGGACCAGGGTGCGTCTGGATGAAAAGCAGACACTGGAACCGCTGCTGAGTCAAACTCGCTCGTCAGCCGTCGCCGCTAGACGACCTATAATTAGTATCACAAATCCGAACCAGAAAAAATGCTAACAATCACAATCTTGCACGATAAATTTAATTTTTCCTCAGTGTGAATCCACCCTGATTGAGGCCAAAATATAAAAGTTAATTGTGAATTTGCTTTAGAGTAATTATTCGGAGTATAATTGTAAGGTTTGGGTCGAGGATTAGAATTAAAAAGAAAGGAGGTAGTTTTATAATCCTGGAGAGGTTGCTGACCTTTAAGTACAGGTGGGTAAATATTATGAATATTTTACTTGGATTTTATAATCATCATCATCGGGTGCCATCTTTATATTGAAGTTCGCAGGTAAGTTGGCAAAACTTGCAATCCCATGTTGCCTATTTTTGCATAGCTTTGCTTCGTCCATTTCTTAATGTAATCGAGCCATTTTATTCTTTGACGGCTAGGGCTTCTTTTCTCCAGAATATTGCTTTCAAGGTCTTGTATATGTGCAAAGAACGTCTTATGACAATGATTTTATAATAGCCAATGACAAAGCAAATATAACAATATTTTGATGGGATAGTAATAAAAACACGTACAGTCAAGAAGGCGTAAGCTGAGCTTTGCATTTGTGTGGGTGAAGTATGGCAGGTGGGCGGGGGAGTGAGATGGCGCTATCGCACAATGGAGAAGCCGATTGTCTCACCTACACTATCTATGTACACCCACACAAATGCAAAGCTCAGCTTACGCCTTCTTGACTGTACCTAATATTGCATATTCTATGAATCATAAATTTTAGATAGTATAGTATTAAGTTGCCTTTAAAATTTAGATTTATAGTTTATGTTTTTTATGCTGACTTTCACTGTTTAAGAAGTAGCAATCCAACGAGGTAATAAAGATAAAGATAGAGATAAAGAATCTTTATTGATAATGTAAAATTGTAACATACATAGGTATAAGTACTAATATCACGGAATATGCTACACAAATTACAATATCTCGTCAAATTGAATTTATAACATTTAGCTTTTATAAAATTTTCGAAGTTACATATGTCTAGTTTTATTAATAAAATATTGAAAATTTTTGTTATTAAAATCATGTCAAACATAATAATAGGTATGTAATCATACAATATGTCAACTTAAATAAATCTTGGTACTGTCACTTAATACCGCCAGCATTATGGGACCTTTTTTCCACTTACAGCATTTATAAGTGAAGATTTAGCTTTAATTTCTATAATTAATTTAGACACAGATTAACAGATAAACAGACACAATTTAGAGAAATGGTTGGAACGTGTTCCGCTATCAATTCGAAGTAATCCAAATATTTTGTTTAATATCTTCAGACTTTCAACCCGGTCGGTGCCAGTCGTAACAAATACCTATCAGGATCAGTTAGGTACAGATCCAAAGCGGACTGGAACTGCGACTTCGACAAGCGTCGCTCGTTTGACCAGTGACTGGCACCGACAACAAATATTACGGATTTCAAAAAGACTACTTATAGGATTGTAAGTTTCAATAATTCGATAGATTATTTACTCCCAACTCTCAATTTTGAAGTCGCAAATATGAAAAGAAATTATTTATTAACTTTTTAGTGACAGTAGAGTTGAAGTCTGTTTTTGATTTTTTTTAAATAAATTGTATCTTTTTTTCATACGGATTATTCATATTCAAATTCAAAATTCCTTTATGGATCCATTCAAGGTGTGCGTACATTTCTATTTACATTTCGATACCTTAATTGGCAAACCAGCTAACTCCATTTGAGTAAATTTTTCAGGAGAGACTTAAAACTTCACGTTTAGTGACCGTTACGATACAAATCACACATAAAAATAATTTTGGAAACGAAACGAAAGAACTACTAACGACTTTCGACTCTATGATGTTCAGTTTCCCCGCGCCAAAACTTCTGCCTCTTTTGCATATACACAAAATTTTATACTTAGATACCTATTTCTACTTAAATACTAAAACACAATACAAAAAGTAAATATTTTAAGAAAGATAAAGACACAACAAAGTAAGTTCAAAAATAATTCTAAAGGCGTCGAGTCTTGACTAACCTATAATTATCTTAATCATATAGTTTTTACCATACGTTTACATTATAGATTATTATTAGTACTTTATTCATATAAGAATGTTAATATATCAGGAAGTCATTCACATGTCGCATTCGAATTCACGGAAATGTATGTTCGTCCAAAATAATCATCAATGGCATAAAAGGCGTGTGTTTTACTCTGTAAGCTTTTACAAACCTACACATTGAAAACCTTCCGATCCTAATGGTAATCTAATTCGGAGGGAAACGGATATTTTAATGGGTAAATGATACAGTAACAAGCCTTATAATATTGCTGAAGGTAATTGAAATGAAAATGCTAATTTTCATTTGTGTTTATTGATGTAATTGTATAGTTTGTTTTTAAAAAGAGGTTCGCTATGTGCAATTAATTAAATAACTAATAAACGATTTTTTTTCTCATAATTGCGTATTAGGTACACCATTAGTTCGGTTAGTCTTTTCGTGCTCCCTGATTGATACGTCAAGTGTTACAACGTATTTTTAAACACTAAACCAATTTTTATAAAATGGTTATGGGACTTCTGTGAGACTTGACCCGAACTACCAATAGAGAAGTTCTTAATTTGCAGTGAAATCACGTCACAATGACATAAATACGGTTGTAAATATTAAGACTATCTCTATTTATACACAGTTAACAAAATAAGCGATTGTGGCTCAGCGGTTCCAGTGTCTGCTTTTCATCCAGACGCACCTTGGTTCTAGCCAGCCCTACGCCAATGACTTGTATTTTCAAGTGATGTCTGGATTTGCAATCGCTTAGCGGTGAAAGAAAACATCAAGAGGAAACCGAGAGCCACAATATCCAAGGACATGTGTCTTCCGTGGAAGGACCTAGTTGCCCACCACAATGTGTCCGCCCAAGAGAAATCCCCTAGTGAATTAATTCTGCGGGGGAGTCACGACACCCAGTCATGAGGAAAATACGACTCAAACGAACAAATTAATGTGGTGGTACTCGTAACTCGTACTCGTACTCGTAAGTACTTCAACAGAGTTTCCCTAAACAGAATTAACTCAAATGTATTAATCTAAACAGTATTTTTCCGGACAAAATAAATTAATCCAATTTCCTATAGCCTACCTACGTATAAATTTACTTCATTTGGTACTCACCTTGTTTAAAAACAAAGAGCCGAATTCGTTAAATTATTCCTCTAGCTTCCTTTCATTCGATGTCGACCTTTTAAAATCTCTTTAGCGGCTTACGATTCATTTGAGGCAAAAGACAAAATACTTAAAAACAAGGCGGTCAGTCTGAAGGCTTTTCGGTCTAAATGTTTTGATAAAGCAGCCATGATTTGATTATTCTTTTTCATTGCGCATTATTTTTTTTCCTCTAATTTATTTAAAATAATAAGAAACAATATTTACACATATTAACACTAATAGAACTAAAAAAGAGTATTTACATCTAAACTAAATTTAAACAATCTACATGTGGTATGGAGCCAAGAACGCTGGCTGCATTCCCACGCTGGATTGCTATAGATATCCTTTGCGCAAGGAACCAGCCAGCGTTCTTGTCTCTAGTGATGTCAATCAACATTTTATTTAATTTTTTTATAAAAGACTTCTAATTAATTATATTATTCAAAAAGTTTTATATTTTTTAAAATTGCCTCCTATTTTACTGTTATAGGAAACTGTAGCGGCATTGAATTAAATTAATTAAATATGAACAAATCCTGAACAATTAATAGATGTCATAATATATAATGCTGTACCTAAATAATTTGGGGCAACGTGTAGTGGCTTTCTTGATTTCGCCGCAAAATTAATTGCCAGATAATATTATTTTAAAAAAGTATTTGTTAGTTTTTTAAAGTTTTTAACCCTTATTGTTCGTACCGCAAGGTTGTGGAACTCCCTGCCTGACTCTCTGTTCCTCACGCACTAATAATCCAGCGATCTTCAAAGCGAGAGTGAATCGGTTCTTATCGGGTAAGCACGCTCCATCTTAGGTCATAGCCTTTGCTTGCTATCAAGTAAACTATAGCCAAGTGCAAACCCGTTATAGTTAAAAAAGAGTTTTAAAATAATTAAAGTATTGTCTATATTCATTAAGCGTTTAAAATTCAGTGCTATAACTTTTAATAAGAGATTGCGTACAGCTGGTAAAAAATAATCTTAAGCTGTACTTTACTAGGAATACGTACACTAGTTAATAAGATACCTTGTAAATTTTATTTGAAATAAAGATATTTTGAAATTGAAATTGAATAATCGGGCTTAACGTATGTCCTTCCGTTGCTTTTTATACTTTCTGAAAATAAATATATTCTAGCACACATCACACCGCACAAATATTTTTTTCAACTCAGCTTTTGCGAAATGTAAATTAAACCGACATGACTAATAAAGGTATGTTTATTTATTAATGCTGACAACTTTTATTGAGTTAATATGCCAGCCTACACTCTCATAAGTACTTGTATACGATCATTTTGTGAATACGTTAAACCTGACATTTTGACACTCTGATAATAGTATAGGTATTGCATGGACGGTATAAAAATACTGACACTCTACATTTTTAGTAACAACCACGTATTTTCTATCTAGCATAATCATCTTTATTCATAATAAATGATTACATGTCAACAAAAATATAATAATAATAATAAGGGTTAAGGGACAGATACAGAAGGCAGTGATTCTTGATACGGCGCGTATTGTCCGGAGGTTCCTTTCTTTGTAGCCTCTACCACCGGTTGCTTGGGTCCTGCCCCGTTGCCGGCGGCATCACTAGTTTTAAGTTTTTTATGATATTTGTTATTTTTTTATACATATATTGTAAAAAAATTAAAAATAGTTGTTAATAAATAAATAACTCAAAATAATAATAATAACTTTTTATTGCAGACACTGAGATCCATATCACACACAATCATAAACAGAGAATATATACAATATTATATAGAAAGATACATTTTAAGTTGCAATTGCTACCCATCGTTCATATGTTGCAGACAGCAGCTGCCGGTCCATAAGGCTTCTAACAATCTTATTTTTACACGTGTCAATTCTGGACATGAAGGATGCGATGCGTTTCCTTTGGATAGCGTTAAATGAGTCAACTCGCGAATTCGTGTACATTTCAGAGGCACTACAATACCACTTCAGGCCCATCAGGTGCCTGAAGACGTTGTTGTAGACTACTCTTATTGCGTTGTGCGACGATATAGTGTAATTGGTCCAGAGTTGACACGTGTAAAAGGACTGACAATATGCCTTAAACAAAGAAATTTTGACATCCATGGAGGCTCTGTGAAATTTTCTAGCAATCATATTTCCTACAACACACAAAGCTCTTCTCTGACGTTCAATGTCTTCGTTGTCGAATAGATTAGACGTTATGATATAAATAAATAAATAAAATAAATAAATATTTCAGGACATATCACACAGCGCCATCTAGCCCCATACTAAGCTTACGCTTGTATCATGGATACTAGATAACGGATATAATACATATATACTTTTCTTTTGTAAATATATACTTATTATACATAGAAACGACCAGACTCAACACAAATAATTACAAATTTAAATGTTCGTAATTATTTGTGTCATATATGGCCAAGATACTTGAAACTAGTTACAATCTTAACTGTCTGTCCACCGATGGCAATATCGGGCACATTGAGGGGCCCTTTTCCCGACCTAAAAATCATCATTTCTGTTTTCTTCGCATTATATTATATTAAATTATGTTCAAGAGCGTATTTTTCACAAATTTCAATTAGTTTTCGCAAACCCTTAATTGAGGGGCTGATCAGCACCATATCATCTGCGTAACTCAGGTTGTTGACATACCTGCCGTCCAGCCTGAGACCCACGGGCGTGCTGCTCAGCTCCTCAATCAAATCATTCATATAAAAATTAAATAGGTCGGGAGAGGTAAGCCCACCCTGTCTGACCCCACACGTCAATTTGTACTCGTCCGACATTTCAGTGTCCCATCTGACGTTGTTGACCTGATGGTCATACCAATATGCCATCAGACCAACAACCTCAGGCGGAACATCAGTGTCTTGCATCTTTGTCCATAACAAATTTTGATTTAAACTGTCAAATGCGCGGCTCAAATCTAGATAACACGCGTAAACTGTTGTATCGTTTTTAACATAATACTTTACTATCTCCTTCATCGAAAATATAGCCATGTCGGTGGACAGTTGGGGTCTAAATCCATATTGTCCATCATCAATGTGCAGCGATTTTAAATAAAAGTGAATAACTTTTTCCAGTATCTTGGCCACAATAGTGGCTAGAGAGATCGGCCTATAGTTCGCTACACTCGAGATGTCACCAGTCTTGCTTTTGGCAATAGGAGCTACAACGGTACGAATGAGAGAGTCGGGTAAGTAGCAGTGCCTCACGCATAGATTAAAAAGCCACGCTAGCACATGACAGATATGTTGTCCAGCATACAATAAATGTTCTATACTGAGGCCATCGTGGCCCGGAGACTTACCACGTTTCATGTTACGTAAGATATCTTCAATTTGCTTCGGTGTTACTTTGACCTGGTGAGGCTCCGAACCACGACAAGGTCTACTCTTATCTGTATCTGTCTGACCATTATCTACATTAAAATGTTTCCGAAACAAATTAGAGATATTCTTCTTATTTTGTTCACCACCTACAATTATAGGTATACTTGTTTTACAGTCTAATTTTTTAGTTTCTCGCCAAAATTTAATAAAATTTCCTTCTCCACAGTGTCGGGCCAACATGTCAAGTCTGATTTTCTCTTGATTTTTTAAGACGTATTTTAGTGCAGCAATATATTAAAAGAACTACAATTTCTAAGGTAGTTATTGTAAATCGAATTAAATATTTAATTTAAATATGTCAAAATCATAGATAGTTTCCTGGATAAGCCAGCGTTTCAGTCTACTCTTGAAACTTCCTAAGCTTGGTGCCGAGATCACAGTTTCTGGTATTTTATTATAAATTGTTGGACCTATAACATGTGTAACTTTATTAGTTTTTGCCAACGTTCTATTCTATCTATACATTTATACATATAATAAAGCTGAAGAGTGTAAAAAACCTAAACATAGAATATATTAGAACAAAAAATCGTTTGGAAATATAATACTTTAAATTGACAACAGAGTATCAACAGTTTTAGAATTCTTGTCTGTTTACCTGTTTATTTAAACGTCCATCACGCAAAAACTGCTCAACGGATCATCTTGATTTTTGGTATGTAGGTAGTATAAAGTTTTAGAAGTATCACAATCTACTTTTTATCTCGAAATAATACGAGCGAAGCCGCGGGCGTTTACTAGTATAAAATATACCTACAATATACTATTTTTAAATCTCCCCGTCGATAGTACATCTCTAAACCTATATTGCACTAGTTTTTCTTGCAGCTTTACCCAATTGGACTCATGATATCGTGTACAAACTACCGACCCTATTTCATTTTAATATGTTTTTATTCCTCCTGGATAAGGATAAGGGCATCATCAAAATCAATTTAATATATTATGTACAAAGAACCTAATTGCTAAGTTTTATGGATTCTAGAATGGAAACGTTTACCTATGTAAGGTTAATATTTAGAGCTGAAATTCTTCTGAAAATATTTTCTTACCAGTGCTTAGTCAAAATGTTGTCAAAAGTTTATAAAAGGAGAAAACAAACTACCAAAAATAACAATAATAATGATGCAGTTTCTATTATTTGTTTAATTAAACTTTTTTACTGATTATAATTATTTATTAAACAACATTTAAGTCTTAAAGAGAAACTTAGGTTTAATTTCTTACATACTATGGGGTGGTATATAAAGTTGCAACTAGCTAAATAAAAATGATACTGAATTTTCATGCGAGATCGTTTTTTTTAAGATATTCGTAATAATAAGTAGTAATCATATATATATTTAAATTAAAGAAAAATACCCAATAAAAATTTTGGTTTTACCTACAAAAACAAAATTCATATTAATAGCTTGTTTCACATAATTGCAACTTTACATTCCGTGATATTATATACTGTTAAATAAGTTTACTTACATTTTTCGAATACAATAAAATAACTACAAATTTTAACAATAATTTACAAAATTAAATCTGCCTACGTTCAAATGGATAGGAAAAAAGTTGAAACATAAAACAATTAAATATTACTAAAGTAACGCAGATCATTATTTCACATAGATTTATGTAACCTGAAATTGTGAATTTAAACACAAACAGATACTCTAGCATTTTTTTTTTATTTTTTTACAGGAATTGGGTTTGCACTTGACCGTAATTCGCCTGATGGAAAGCTATCATTACGGTCTAGGGTGGAACGTGCTTACCCAGTAAGAACCGATTCACTATCTAAATAAAAATAATGTAAATTTTGCATCTATGTAAATTTTCGTAACTATTTTATTGTTTGGTTACAAAATTTCAGAAACGTCAGAATAATGTAAGATCAACTTTCTTTTCTTACTTTTTACATGAAATTATCTACTACATTTTAAAAGTTTAGCCACATCGCTTTTTAATTATTTTTGTCGTTAATTTGATACAAAAATATATTATAAACAAACATTTCAAAGTAAATAAATAATGTATCCTACGCACTTACATAACAAGAGATCAAATGGTTAGTCAATTTTTAGAATCTTTTGGCAAAACAAAATTATAAATGCAGTCCAAGGGTTATTTTTAATATCGCCATTGAAAACTTACGGAATAACAAAATAACTTTTCAAAAGATTTGTTCGAACATACAATAATATTAGAGATGAAATAACTTTTAACGTTAAACTGATAACAAAATGTATATTTAGAAACAATTCTTTAACAAACCAAATACGTTATTGTACACATTCGAGAGACTTACAATGTATACAAATTATAAAAATTGAGTCAGATTTTCGTGTGAAAATTGGCTGGTATTTTCACAAGAAAACCGCTACCAAGAACTCATTATAACGTTTCAATACAGCAAAGTATCAACAAAGTACTCAATTCATATTAAAAATACGCGAAATATACCAATAACTGTTGCTTATAAATTTGATTTACCGAATGATTAGTTTATTAATCTCTTTTCTGTTCTAAAAATTCAATGTCAACCTTAAGCACCTATTTAAGTTAACAAGGTTTTTACTGTTTTCTTCGAATGGTTGTTTAGTTAATTACTTCTAAACTCAATGTACTGGTTCATAACAATTGATCATTTTTAAATAAAGCGGAATAGTTCTTTTTTTATAGAACTGAAACACTGACGAACTAATCCTTCGTTAATCCAAGTTTACAAGTTAGGGTCATTATTATCGCAAATCAATAAACAAATCTACACACACCTATGTCCGTAAGTTTTCAAACAGTACAACAGTTTAGAGATCCTCGTATGTGTCGGGGTCGAGTGCGAGGTCCTCCGACCGCTTGCCGAGACCGAAGCTAAACCTGTGCAGGTCCCTCTCTCGCTTGCCAAGACCGAAGTTGAACTTGCTGCTTAGTCGCTTGCCGAGACCGAAGTTGTAGGACCTGGAGGAGAAAAAATATTAAAAATATGCTGTCAATATTTGGAGTCTGCTGTCATTTGAGATATGACCAACTTTAGATATTATAAAATTACATATGCTTTGAATAGGTAATATGTTGGAACTTTTTATAAATTACACTGTATTTTAAGAAATTATAGAAGCTTCAAAAAGCTTCTATTTAGATAAAGTACCTACAAGAATATAGCTACATTTTGGCATTACACATTTATACTTTTTTGCTGAATCATATCTTTGCTACACCATTTGGATGGAAAGGTAAAAGTTAACGGAGGCGTTCAAGAGTGTAAGTTTATTACCTCTTTACATTCTAACAGTTAAACCAATTTATATGAATTTTGACACGTTGACACACTACTAACATAATGTAGCATAGCTTTTTTTTACTTTCTACCCGCAGGTTGAGTCAGATTGTAACTAAACAAAGCTACAATAAACGAACCTGGCTCGTTTCCCAAGTCCAAAGTTGTAGAGCGGCAGTCGCTTGCCGAGTCCGAAGGAGTACATCCGAGCTCGCTTCTCATCCGCCGCCTCGTCGTCGAAACGCTTGCCGAGACCAAAGCTGTACGGACGAGCGCGCTTCTCGTATTCTGCAGAAGAATAACACTAAGTTAATCTATGTCTGTATGTGAAAATAAATCAAAGTTCAACACAAGAACTTACTCACAACTGTTTTAACATTTAAAAATATAGATTGATTTTGCAGCCGTACCTATTTAGCGCTGGCCCAAGCCTGATGCTAATCTTTGAAGTTCGACCTATCTTCTTACTAGCCGCATCCCGATATCAGCCTTAATTCGGGATGAAAAGTAACTAAGTTTTTAAATAAGGATTTAAGCTTTAACTCCTCTATCTCTTTAACAACATTCATACGCTTCATTGTGACAAAAGACAATCACTTACAAACTTTCATCACTATAATATTAGATTAGTAAAATTATAACAAAAGTATCTTACCAGCAGCATCCTCGTATTGTTCGAACAGGTCCTGCAGCGCCGCCTGGTCCAGGTCATTGGAGACGTCTTCCAGCTGTTCCTCGTCTACTGACCGCTTGCCCAAACCGAACGAGTACGGGCGAGACCTGGAGACAAATATATAGTTTATTTTTGTATTAAAGTGTACCTATTTGTTTCAAAGTTCCTATTTGTTGTTCTTTCACCGGACGAGTAGAGGTACGGCAGGACGACACCGGTTTATGGTGGAAGTTCCTAAGACCCGCACGAAACGGTACGCCTCCACCTTTATTGTTCGTACCGCTAGGTTGTGGAACTCCCTGCCTGGCTCTCTGTTCCCCACGCACTATAATCCAGCGATCTTCAAAGCGAGAGTGAATCGGTTCTTATCGGGTAAGCACGCTCCATCTTAGGCCATAGCCTTACTTGCTATCAGGTAAACTATGGTCAAGTGCAAACCCGTTCAAGTTAAAAAAAAAAGTCTCGGAAATCAAGGTCATAAGGAGATTCTCAATTTGTCGGAATGTTTTTAATATTTTGTGCACATATTACATGAAAATATGCAAGTCCTGAATTGAAGAAAAAACCAAGAACATGCCTTCAAAAGATTAAGATTTCTTTGTGTAAGTATCTTTTCTTATTTTAAAATTACCTTTTCCTCAAACCAAAGTTATAGACAGACAGACTTTTATACTCGGAAACATAGATTAACTATGCGCTCTCTTTCCCAACCCGAAGTTATAGTGCGGTGATCTCTTCTCCAGATGTGCTACGTGGTCTATATCTCCTGGATCAGTGATGTGTTGTATATCATGATCCCTAAGCATAAATCTTTCTGGGCACGTAGACCATAGAACTTTACGATGAACTAGTGGGTGTTCGCGGCTTTGCTCGCATTAAGAAGTAAAACTTGCATCCCCTATTTCACCCCTTTAAAAGTGGCATTTCCAAAAATCCTCTCTTAGCGGATGCCTATGTCATAACAACTAACTTCATTCCAAAATTCAGCCCAATCCGTACAGTGGTTAGGGCTGTGGGTTGATAGATCACTATATCAGTCACCTTTGAGTTTTACATACATGTATCTAGATATAGACAAATAAAAATTACCTTTTCCCCAATCCAAAGTTATAAACAGGCAGTCGCTTATACTCGGAAACATAGCTATACGCTCTCTTCCCCAGCCCGAAGTTATAGTGAGGTGATCTCTTCTCCAGCGGTGCTACGTGGTCTAGATCCCCTGGGTCAGTGATGTGCTGTGTGTCGTGGTCTCCGCTGGAAGCGTCACTCTGGACACGCTCGGGAGCGCACAGAGCGGCTCCGAACAGAAGGAAGCAGACTGGCAGAGATTTGGACAACATTCTGGAAGAGAAAATGTTAGAGTTAGAGTTTTGCGACAAGGTAGATATTCTATTACTTAAAACTAATTGGTGTTTTTATGTAGGTCCGTGGGTCGGTAAACACGTTATTTAATTAATTGTAGGTCACGGCTGTTTGTCTATCATGGCAGTCGTTAAGCCATGTCAGAGGCCCTTAGGGCGGTTTGAAAACTCTTACAACCAGAGTTGGCCACTCTCATTCGATAAGAAGAAGAAGATGTAGGTAAAAACGCATACGGACGAATTAATCGGTGTCATGCAACACTTTCTTCCTTCGTTTATTAAACATTATTACAGAGAATTGTAACTCTTCTGAACTTGTTCACTGGAACAGTTCTCTTAAGCAGATATTCTGGTATGCTCCTATATTGCTCCATGGATGTTCTCAAATTAATTTAACCAATAATAAATTTGTGTAAAGTATGGTTTTGTATTTAGCAAAATGCAACAAAACCGAGTGAAGCGACCAAACTATTATGGTGCGGTTTCAATGCTACCAATTTTTAAATAACTTGTCTATTTCAACATGAACCAAGATGTGCGTCATATTACAAACTCAATTCAAAAGGTACGAAAGGACCTTTATCAGTCTTAAGCACATAAAAAGATCGTTTTACAATTCACAATTTCATCTTACGATGTTTTTTTAGGACACCACCGTTAACCTCTTACCTACACTTTGCGAAGATGTCGAATTTTTGAGGAAGACAAATAAAAGTTGATGTAATGCGATTAAAGATTCCATTAAATTAATTCACACTGAAAGCTCATTTTATTTGAAGGACAAGTATCTGCATTTGCTCCATAAATTGATAAAAAATAGCAGGATGTTTTTAACTACAGTTTCTTAGAAAAAACGTTACGTATGTGCTATTTGTAATATGTATTAATTTTATGTTGATTGTAAGTTTGTTTAAAGATAAAAAATTGTATTATCCAATATGTTATAAATAAATCTATCTTAGAAGGTAAATATGAGTACTACTGTAATGTAAGGTTTGACAATGGTATTTCCTGTTTATATATCAATTATTGATTGATTATTCAATTTAATTTAAAGTTGTAATAAAAATGAATTGTAAAATGACATATAATTCTGACATCTTGTTATTATAAATGTTTATCTGTTGAAATGCCATTTTTTCAAGGTGGTTTTGATACTAATTATCGTAACTTACCGTCTTATTACAAAACGAGGTTTAAATGTTAGTCTAGGAGTAAGAAAATAAAAAGTCGGTTCTGGTTGATCAAACATCACATACAAGCAATCAAAATGTCAACTTCAAATTGGAACTTTGATTAAACATTGGTACATTTGGACAGTTCGATAATAATGACAGTAGACAGACAATTTTCGAACAACTAAAACGGACTTGGTCTAGACTTATATTTACACCACGTTTTGTAATAAGGCCCTTATAGTGTTTTCACAGCTTCCATTTGTACTCGTACTTCTAGCACACCCAAAAAAAGTACTAACATATTCACTTACTACCCATCTAGTCATCAACTTCATGACTTATACTCAAAGGCCGGAAAGACCGCAAGTCCCAGATCCCGGCTTGAATTAGTGGCCGTATCTGCTAACCGTACTCTATGACCTCTCTAAGTGAAACGAATCTCGCATCCTGGCGTGACGAGCGACACTTTGTTCCGCAAGCGTGGACTTTTGGAGATTTCTTAAGCGATGTACTATATAAATGTACAAAATATAGTTGTATCATGTTAGAAATACTTGGCACTATTCTATGTATGAGTATGTTCGTCTTCTTCTTCTTATCGAATGAGAGTGGCCAATTCTGGTGTCGAGACTTTTTTATCAAGCCGCCCTAAGGGCCTCTGACATGGCTTAATGACTGCCGTACTAGACAAACAGCCGAGACCTACAATTTAACATGTCATCTGGCCCACGGAAGCGCCCAAAATGGAATGCCACATTTCAGTCACCCATGTACGTAAGGACTGACCGCGTCGACTATTGCTTAACATTGGTAATCGCATGCGATTGTCTCCGCTAGCTGAGCTATGGGCGCGGCTGTTTATGTATGTACATAAACAGCCCACTTATATTATAAAAGCTAAAGTTTGTGTACTGTGTAGGTTTGTAAGTTATTTACGCTAATACGTATACGCTACGAAACTGGGTATGGTGGTAAGATTCTGGAATAACATTTAGGCTACTTTTTTCTCGTATTAACGTAACTACGAGTAAAACCGCGGGGTTCTGCTATTTATGTAATGCTCACTTCTTTTTGGTTTTTGCCTTACCACTTAACAGAACAACCAGACATAGTAGCAGCCTTATGACTAAAAAGCTTTTAGAAGTTAAGTAATTTCATTTTATCTGTTTTTACTCACTGTCAGCCTCATTTTGGTTTGTTAAAATACGAGTACAGTACACAGTCAATAGAATTTTAAAGTTCACACACTAAAAAACTTTTATACGGTACCATAAAAACCTAAAAGATTGTTTTTTTCAAAGGACTTGAAATTGGACTTGAAGTCCAATTTCAAGGTAAACAAAGTCACTTGGCAGTTCTCTACATATTTGTCCGGAGTTTGTCATCCGTGAAATAAGGTAGCAAGTAAAATAAAACTGTTTGCGTTGACCAGTACAACATTCAACATACAAGGGATTTGGTGAAGTTACTCAAACGTGGACTCCTCTATTTATAGACAAAGTTAAGAAGAGCTACTTTGACTCGATAATGATGTCCGCCTTACAATCTGACGACCTTGATTAAATCCCAGCCCTACCTTTATTACTTGTGTTTTAACCGACTTCAAAAAAGGAAGTTTTCAATTCTTCTGAATGTTTTTATAGTTTCGACACGTTTCACATAGCAACAATTGTAATAACGGTAGTTAATGTAACTAGATTACGGATATAATAATTACATTTAATTTTTAAAAAATACACACTTGTTGTAGACGCTCACGGCTTCGCCCGCATTATTTCGGGATAAAAAGTAGCCTAAGACCTAATACTACCTACACACCAAAATCATCCATTTTATCTACTAAAGAAAACTCCTCCAATGAATTAACGGTGGAGTCACAACTCTCAGCAATAAAGTATAGCACTTAAGAAAGCAGTGTACATTAAAAAACAATATATTTATTGTGACTTAACTTGTTCGAATAATCTGTAAAAACAGAGATACAAGTAAGTTGGTATTTCCACATGAATAATAGCAACCAATCACAGCCCATCAATTCTTGATGAGCACGTTTCCGTTACATTCGTTATAGAAGATATTCATTAGGCTGTTAGGATGTATTTACTTATTGTTATTCCTTGGGTATAAGAGTGGTTTCCGGTTATGATTTTTGGAGATTATAGGTTAGCTATAATATCTTATAAAGTTTATCAATGAAATACTTACTTTAAATCGATAGTGTGTCACCTTTAGTTTATGATGTTGTGATAGTCATGTCAAAGCTTTATTTTCACCATATTTATATTAAAGAATCACTCGGACTTGCAACTCCATTTATAAATCCCAAGTGTTATTGAAAGATGATGAATACTTATACAAAGTTTTCAATTTTTTTTTGTTCCAAACAGGTTTGTCTCAAAAATTCGAAGCAAACCAAAGACGTTCTAAGATAATGAATACACCTAAGTTTCAATAATAGAGAATTAACAAAGCCTAGAGTTGCGTAGTAGGTAGGTACTGTAGGTACTAGGAACGTAGTGAAATGCCCAAAACTCACTCAATCCTGGTATTTCCAATAAACAATATACTCATTCAACTATTAGCATACAGCTTTGCGGCTTGCTTTTGTCTATATATCTCCGATTTTCGCCGGTTTAAACTAGCATACTGGGTTACTGGTCAGTATTAATTCTTCTTCTTATCGAATGAGAGTGGCCAACTCTGGTGTTGAGAGTCAATCCAGCCGCCGTAAAGGCGTCTGACATGGCTTAACGACTGCCGTACTATGACAATCAGCAGAGTCCTACAATTTAACTTGTCATCCGACCCACGGATTTGGTGATATAATGATATTTGTAACTATGAACTCGCAATTTTTAACCGATCTTGAAATACGGCCAAATATTGATTTACAGATTTTTCACCATCTTTTTACATAAAAAGAGTTAAAAGATTTTTATTAGTAAACAGGTAAATGTGATACAATGTAGTGTTGCTCTGCCTTCTACTGTAGTGTTGACTGTGTTGTAGAAGGCAGGATCTTCCAGGGGATCAATTTGTTTACAATTAAAATATGTTATACTAGATAATAATATGCTTTACAAAAACATGTGGCTATTCTTAAGCTAATTTAGCCTATACAGTGTATCAACTTAGTTTAGAAAACAAATTAAATTACGCCGTTGTGTGTTTAAGTGTGTGTGTGTGTGTGTGTGAATGTGTGTAAGTGTTCGTGTGTGTAAGTGTTTAATATTGTAAAAAATCTTCCTCTGCTATGTATAAAACCAAAAATGCAAATAGAATAGAATATTATGCGATATATCAATTAAAACGAGACCTGTTACTCTCAATCTAATACTCCTAATCATCGCCAAATGTACGCAATATACATAAAAAAACAGGTGTCAAGAAGTAACTTGTAAAATTTACTTATTTTTAGTTCAGCACTAATCCTGTATCCCAGTTGGAAGCTGCCTGGAGATCAAGTAAGCAACTCAATCAGTTGGCGTTGTGAAACTTTGAAACCTGACAAATTGGAGGCTTAGAATAGTTTAGTAAAATGAGCCAATTGATCTCAGGAGCTATTTGTTGAAAATAGCCGTGTTTTCAATGGATTCGGTTTTCGTTGTTTGAGGCCAATATTAAATAGACTCAGCCCCAATAAACTTCGGTGTTATTGATAATATCTTAAATGTGAAAAAGAGATGTTTAAAGGTAGGTATGCTCAGATCTTTAAACCTACATAACGGTTTTTGATTGTTTTTTAAACAGAAAGTTTTTTCAGAAGACGGGTTTTAGGTATAATCCTGCATTTAAAATATCCTATATCTAATATATTGTGCATATGTGACTGTGCGAAGCCGGGTAGGGTCGCTAGTTAAAAATAAAAAAATATCTTTTGTTGCAATGCTCCAATAAGACTATTTTGATACCACCGCTGCTGTTCGTGTGCCACAGTGAAATAAAAATGTATAAATAAACGTTCTTGAAAAGAATTCCAAGGAAAGTAAAACCAGCTTCCTTCTAGAAATTGGTTGAAAAACATTAATTATTGTGCTTAAAATAGAGACCTGCAGCGACATTTCATTGAGTTTTCATTACACGGGCCTATTGTGAGGCCTACAAAGGTCGGCCATTGTTAGTTCTTCGAGGAATATGCTGGAGTTTAATCATTATTAGAATATTTAATTTTAACCAGTTAGAATTAAGACGGGAAGTAAATATGGCATAGGTATTATAAACAATGATGGAAAAACAACTTGAAAACTAGCAAGATCTTAAAAGGTGTTTGCGACTTTCTCAGAAAAAAAGTTTAACTGTTTGTAGTTTGTAGCCTTTAAAACTTTCAAAATAGAAGAAAAGTTGATTTCTTTTTTGTGGTTTCATACGTGAAATTTAATTGCAGGAATAACATGTAATAAACCTATATAGTAACATAAATTTCTTCAGTCCAACATTTGATTTAGCAGATTACCTGAAAAAACTTTTAAAAAAAATGTTAGTATTGTACTGGAATAAAACTGGCTCTCAAATGAGACTTCCATAGCACACCTTTATGAGCTTGGCTGAGATTCTATTTTGAAGTATTTAACCAGGCGGGAGTTCCAAACCAATTCCAAGTAAAATAGTGAAATAGTTTCATAACTAAGTGGTCAGACTAGCCAAGTAATTAAATCAGTCCACGATTAATTTAATAAACTAACTTGATAATTTGATTATTTAGCTACCTGAGAATTTAGAAATCAATTGTTTGTCTTTACAGTCTTTGCGAAGAGGCTTTAACAATAGAATTAATAATAGATATTGAATTAGTGTGAAAATGGTATTTTGTAGATATAGGGTAGAGGCATGGGTCAGTCTATTTAATTTGTCTTTTTTTTTTGTAAATACATAAAGTAGCGTCGTTTTTACAGTATTTCTAAGGTGTTAAAATATACTAAGTACAATCGAATCATTTCAAATCCAAACAAACCAGATCACAAGAAACTCAACAGCTAATTCTGATATTACACAAAATTTGCTACATTCATAATCAACAGTCACATAAATTCTAATAATAAGATAATAAGTAAGTAATATAGCATTATTAGGATTCTTGTGTAAACAGTTGTCTGATATTATCCATTGCTGGGCATTGGCCTCCCTTCTTGTACGCCAGACATGCCGGTCACCACAGATTTTATTTATGTAGATACTTCACTTGATTTTAAACGAAATGTCATTGACCCAGGTTTATTAACATATATGACTAAGTATCTATCAAAAGCATCAATTTTATTTTTTTTTAATTGAAGAAAAATATATATTTCTTTCAGACGAAACTTTGTATAATACTATTCACGCAAAATAAGGAAGTTAACTACATAATGAACTTGAATTTTGATCTTTTCTCAATGGCCCCTAAATATCTGGTCTTCTTTGACGTAGACCTCGAGTCTAAGTCTAACTTAAAATAAATCTGAACCTATTTCTGTCAAGCGGAAGTACGAAATTAACGGACCGAGGTATCTATAAAGTTAAATTCAGAAATCCTATGAACAAGTTTGAAACTTTGTGTTCACTTTTGTTGTGTGTGAATTTGTTCATTGGCCAACTCTGGTGTTGCAAATATTCAAACTGCTATAGAAGCCTCTGTTACAATTATTATTGACGACAAAACTACAGTTCTTAAAACATTTGATAATTAAGTCTACACCTTATCTCGTTGTCCAATGTCCATGGCAATTTCCAAACGTAGTGTCACTTATCAGTTTAACAAATCTATTTCAGAATCGCACAGTTTTGGTGATTCTTTGATCAGCTAAGCGACACGAACGTATTCAGCCAAGTCAGAGGCCGTTAGGGTGGCTTGATAAACACTCGACAACAACAACACAAGACAAGTTGGCCACACTCATTCGATAAGAAGAAGGCGATTTTTTGACCAGCTGACCAACACGGGCGTGTCATTTTCAAAGGAACAGCCTATTATGCAACAAACTTATTGTCGTACTGTGAGTAGTGTTTGAAACACAGCAAACTTAAGGAGCTATTAACTTCTAAGATATGCTTCATTAAAATCTAAAAAAAAAGTTCCATCCGTTGCTTTTCTTCGTCCACGCCTCAGCTATTTCAGACGCTATTTTGCTCCAATCTTGCAGCATTTCCTTACAAAGTCTTTCACACATGCTTGCCACATTTACTTGAACTTCTAATCGTCCTTATTTCAAAGATGTAAGGTCTATTTTCGATGGTATTAAGGGTTTTTATCAACTTGTGATACAGAAAGGCATGCATGTCTCGTTTAAAATTCAATCGTATGGTTTTGTGCGATGTGTTGCTATTTCTGTACACTTTATTGGCGGTTAGGTATTTGTTTACTGAATGGACTTTGTATGGCTTTTGGTATTTTATTACAGAAATTCAATAGATAAATTTATATGGGAAAATGTAGTGGGAACAATTATTTTACAGATTTTTTTACGTTAGGTAACCTGAGCTTTTATAAAATAGTGAATTAGACGTACCTGCTAAATCTAGTCTTCTTTAGACATAAAACGGCATGTAGAAATGCCCTAAAGATGATAAATAAGATAGTTTAGTTTTTTGGACAAATAAGTACGCACATCAGTTTTTCCCCGTGCACAAACGTGTGGGTTTATATTCAAGCACTATAACCACATAATACTGAAGGGGGTATTATTGATTAGTTTCAATGCCGACTCACCCTATTGTCCCCGCAATGTTTCACAACTTTCAGTCTAGGCTTTTGTTGAGCCCCTTTATACATACTATAGCTGTTTTGGCTTAACAATGAATTGTTTTTAAAGTTTGAAGTTAAATGTTTGATGTTTGAATGAGCGTAGAATTCAAAGGGATTATAAATAGCTGGGTTACTTCTGTAATCCGTGTCTTTCAGGTTAGAAAATGGAAGGGTAAGCTGCGCCGGTAGATGTCACTAAAAACAATAGGGCAAGTTTGTAATTATTCCGTCTTCTGAGAACCCAATAATAATATCATAGTAATATCTGCTTCATTTCTAAGTCTAACAAAGGTATATTAGGTGTAAACAGTAACTAATACTATATCAATTACTAGTAAGATGCCCGCTTCTTTGCCTGCGTTTTATTGGGATTTAAATTAGCATGTATCACTTTAACGATCCTACACAAATGTCCATACCAAAAATCATGATTATCAACGTATCGTCGCTCCTTTGTGGTTAAAAGTAGAAAATGAGTATATTACACCAAATTTTTAAATCTAAATCAAAATCTAGAGTAGAGTCTAGTAGATACTTTCTAGGTAATCGTTTTACACCTAGGACTACAGCTTTTTGGCATGTAGTACATGGTATATACATTTTAATGGTATAAGTACATAAAACATTTTAAAACTGATTTTTCAATACAAAAAGCACTATTTGTACATTTTCTATTATCTAGAAGTTTTAAAGTATCTGGTCTTTATGTGTTCGGATGCGGTTTACTGCTAATAGCCACTTAAAAATTACGACGATGCTCCTTCGACCTTTAAATTACACGTTTTTATGTTTATTTAGACAAATTGAATTTTTGCCGCTCATAAAGAGACATTAGATCTGATAGGTTTTTATATAATGTTATTCATTTTTTATGTATAAAAAGAAATAGGTTCATTGTTTATTGTTTGAATTTGCTACCAACCCATAAATCTAAAACGCGGTACGCAAATCTTATAATTGCAAGTTCTTAGTGGAAAAATTAAAAATAATATTTTAACAGGACGATTCATACACTACAAAAGCTACGGTCTAGATTGTTAGGTTCCTGATTAAACCCTGACCACATCGAGGCTAATTTTATACAAAACCACATTCAGTGCATGCTTTAATGAAAACAAATGCAATTCCTACTATTCCATTTCTACCGCGAGAGGAAATATGCAAATTAAATGACCGAGCGAAAGAAGTAAGCGATTTTGACAAGTAATTTACTTTTATCAGCAATTAAATTTATCCATTATCATCACCATCATCATCAGCCTGCTATCGCCCACTGCTGAACATAGGCCTCTCTTCTTGTACGCCACTTGTCCCGGTCCTGCGCAGATTGAATCAAGGTGAATTGAATTTAATCCAATTAATTTATCTCTAAAAAACTTAATTTCTACAAATGAAATATTCATTGGACGTACAAATGCCTTTCAATATCTAAACATGTAATAAAGCTGAAGACGGCGAAAGCCTGAACATTGAAGATTTTTAAGAAAAATGTTTGGTGAGATTTCGAATTAATAGCGAACACGTTCCAACAATTTCTAGAAATTTTGTCTGTTTACGAGTATCTGTTGTTTGTTTATCTGTGTCTCTGTTAGTTAAACGCTCATCACGTAAAAACGGCTAAACGAAACATCATGATTTTTGGTAGGTAGTATGAGATCTTAGGAGTATCATATGCTACTTTTTATCCTGAAATAATGCAAGCGAAGCCGCGGGCACCCACTAGCTCTCAATAAAATGATATGCTTACGTTTGATAACTACCTATAAAATTGTAATCTAAGAAGGTTTGACTGGAAAAACCTTTTGACTTCGAATTTGATCCTACATTTTATAAGAATTTTAACAACCCTGCATTTCTTTATTAGCCGTATTACTTAAAAGGTATTACGATTTCTTGAGTGAAGAGTTTACATGTAAACAGAACAATAAAACTGTTTGAACTCTTTATCTAGGTCTACGATTCGCAGAAATAGAAATTTTATTTCAAGTATATTGTGGAACATAAAAGTCTGTTTTTTAGTTTTATTTTTGGTGTCACACTTTGTAACTTTTGCGTAATGGTTTTAAAACAGTACCTACGTTAACTTGGCGGTGACAGTTAGTTTTAACCACGGATTTTAATACAGACGTAGCTTTAAAATTTATCAAGCAAAATGGTATTAAATAAAATCTAATATTAATGTTATTTGTCAATACTGTATGTATGTCATATCATTGAGTTCAATATTTTTTATTCAAAGTTAGTATGTATTATGTTAACCATTTACTATCCAATAATTGAAATTGCTATTAGTTGTCCCAAGTTTAGTTCAAGTTACCTACTAAGTTGTAAGTACGAAGTTACTATTATCCTATACAATATTAAGTGTAATAATACAGTCATAAGTAATTATAAGGGCAATATCCCGAATATTTGACTATATATTTGAATATTTGACTAAATATTTGACGAAACATTTATAAGTGTATAATTATAATTATTTTAACGATTATGCTTTATTTTTTTTTTAAATTCTTATAATTTTATCATTTTAAGTACCACCTATCATTTCAAATAAATATTTTTTGAAATATATTATAAGTATATTATACATATACTAATATTTCAAATAATATGTAAGGAAATAAAGCACTCTCATTACAAAGTAATATTTAATTATTTTTTTTGTAAGTGTTTACTTGTAGAATATATGTAAATATTAGTTATTAATTTTCGTAAATATAGATTGAGGTTACCAAAAACATATCTAATTTTACATACGTGTATTAACAGGCACCCCTCATTTAGCGTGGTAGGTTACCCGCGTCTCGTCTCGCCTATCAGCTGATCTGGCCTGACCTATCTCGATCTCGCTCTCTCAGCCGACACGTATTGGATATTACTTATTATTTTACACCCACATCGGGCACAGGGGCAGACTTACGTTTAAGGGGGCTTGATGTTTATTCTAAAGTAAAATAAAAAACATCTAAGGACTTGCGGGTCTGGTTCAACTGTAAGTCGCCCACTAATGCTGAGGATCAATGAAGTGCGTGAAACCATTATCATAATCATCATGACTAAAGTGACAAGTAGCTTACAAGAAGAGAGGCCTATGCTTAGCAATGAGCGACAACAGGCTGATGATGGCGATGATTGTTTAATCACTATTCTTTATTTATCTTCTTATCTTCATTACTTAGTTTTTAATGCTACAAAAATTTGTTCTTCATGTCAAGAGTGGTTTTTTCTGTCTTCACGTTTGAATAACGATAGTTTGAAAAAAATATTCAGTTTCGCAAACCAAAGAATATTAACATTAAGTCTATAGAAGTAGTAGTTAGTAGTAGTATGTTTAGTTTTTTCCCTTGTTTTTATATTTATTATTGTAAATAAAATACTTTATCTATAATATTATTAGTCTATAGAAAATATTCACATTTTGGGTGTTTTTTCAATGATGTTAAGTTGCATACAATGTATTGATCTGCTATCTGAAAATATCCCTGTACAGTGGGCTTAGCAGGAATATTACCATCGCAGGATTCGATAATTTGTCGATCCGCATTTCATACAAAATCGTACAGCGCACCTGGTGGCGAGTAGCGAAACTATTTTACTCGCGACCTCGCTTACTCCGCAGGATTCGATGAAATTACGGGACCAATGTATGGAGATTTACATAGCTAGCGAGTAGGAGTTTTAATTTGACAGGTGATCCGTAAATACCGGACCCAGCCTTCGACAAAATGTCACAAATACTTTCACCGCCATTTTTTCAGTGAGAAAACTATCGACAACTTTTGAGATCGATTTTCCTGTGTTATATATAATTTAATTACTATAAAATTAGTTTAGGCTATATAAACATTATTTTCTAAATCTATTTTTAACTAAAAAACATTGTCTGTAATTGTCTATGGCAATTATATTGTCAAAAGTTTGAACGTCAAATTTGTATTAAAAACCGACCGCGGTTTGGAAATTAGCTCGCGAATCGCGAGGTTTTTGTGCTTTTTCCTTGTTACTGTGAACCAATTTCCGCAAAACATCTCTCGTAGATTTAATGAGGCCAATGAAGAAAATGACATCGTACCAGGTTCAATGTAAAGTATTCAAAGTTTGTTGGTAAGTTAGGAAATTTAGTTAGTACGCTAGTTCAAGCTCTATTTAACAGTAAAATAGTCTCCATGGACGACCCAAAGTTAGTTTTAATGCCTCCCCAATAAACATTCATAGTGACTTCTCAAAGATATTGCGCAACAGATGCGTTGAGCGGACCTAAGATCTGCCGTAAGTAGGAAGCTATGGACTGTAGGTACGTCGGCAGTCCAAAAGGTTCCGTCTGGAAATAGCAGCTTTGTTAGATTGTAGCTGCCTTCATTAATCTAGATATTGTAGGTACCTACTCATAAAGTCCTGTTGCCTTGGACAATTTATGTTACAATACTTAAAATAAACATTGTAACACTCAAAATTAAAAATATCTGCCAAAGTAACTTACACAAATGAATAGCATAACTTATTGATGGTTTTGCAAAGAACTGTGATAGTAAACATTGCACTACCAGCATGAATTCCAGGTATGGGGGTCTCACTCTGATGCCTTGTCTTTGAGAGCCAACGGTAACCATATAAAAACCTCCACAAGCAATGTTAGGAGCATACTTGGCATGAAATGTTTATCCTGTCTAGTCTAGTGGAAAACTTAAAGTCCAATAAGTATGTACCTACATACTTTATATTTTTATTTACAGGACATTGTGTTTCAGGCTAGCCTAGAGAGATTAGCCCTTGATGCCATTCCGGAACCTTGTTGAAGATAGTCCAGAAGCTGTCTACAATACTTGCAATCCATTCCACAGCCGGTGTCATGATTTGGTCGGACTTCTACTTACAGAATAAGTGAAGAGAGAGACTAGGCTAAACTTGTGTTCTTATGCACAAAAAGGACAGCACATCCTTTGCATTTTAGATTTCAAGATAGTTATTTACAAGAAATTACTAATGAAAAGCTGTTTTATGGTGTTGTTGTTTTTTTATTTTATATACATTGTGAATTAAACCATATATTATAAATACCTAAATTTTAAAACCATACACAACTTAATGTTAATCTCATAAGTTTGCAATTGTTTTGTAAAGTTATACACCAATCCTATGTACTTTAGGCTTGTATTTTAGTAATCTTTGCATTAGTTCTGGATTCATATCAGTAAATTATATAACCCTTATTTATTTTAGTTGCACCATTGTATCCAACAATATCAGTACCAATGTACATAAATGTATAGTTAGACTGTGTGCAATAAAGAAGTAAAATACACTTCTTCGAACTTCCAGTATAGTTCTTCCACAGAAATCTAAATAAACAGGTACCTGTTTAGATTTCTGTGACTTCTTCAAACAATTAGAGAAACTCCCGCCGAATTTTATTATGACTAATAAAGCTTTGAAGAGGTCTTAAGATATAGGTTCCATAGTCTAATCTGTAAATGTAGGTATATACTTAGTGTTTTCAAATAATGAACTAAAATTAATGTAACACAATACATTGCCGTTTGTTACAAAAACTAGAAAATGAGTGTGATATTGTTATTTGTATAGAATATTTATTTTACAACTTTATGGTAACCATAAAGAGGTACCTACCTATATAGTTTAATTATAATGTATTAGTTATGTTACTGGTAAGGTTGGATAAACTTTGTAAATAAAACTCATTGAAATTAAAATTATATGTTTTGTAATAAGATAAAATACTTAAATAATCTTAGACATAAAATACCAATAATAATGTCTTCTCTCCCTGGCATATTCAGCACCTGCAAATAAAATACTTATTATTGTACAATTGCATTTTATTTGTTCACATAAAATAAGTAGGTAGGTAGGTACCTGTGTAGCCAGCAAAGCTAATTGCAATAAGTTTATGAGATGCCAGATTCAGGGCTAAGGTTAATTTCCTCAGCTATTATTACTATTCATACAGATATACCAGGCAAGTAAGTATAGAAGATAGGAATCTTGTGATTATCTAGAATAGAGAAAGTTTGTACATGACAACTTAAAATAAACTTATATAAGAACCACCTCAGTTTCAATTAATCTTTAATGGAAAGTATTTATTTAATTTCAGGTAATTTGTGTCTTAATTTATCGATTAAGTCCATTTAGCTATATGAGCATGAAGTAACAGTTTATAATTTTCATTTAATTTCATTGATACACTCAGAAACTTGAGTAAATTAAGGAAAGTAGTGATCCAGCTGGTTGTCGTATTGTGGCAGCTGTTATGCCCTTATCAGAGGTTCTAAGGATAGTTTGAAAACTCAATATAGAGTATAATCACTGTCATACATACCTAAGTATAGAGAAGTATGATGGATGGCACCATAGTATGCCACGACAGCTTCTTCTGGTACTTATACTCTCCACGCCTTTTGCTGTTTGTTCATTGGATAGAGATTCGGCCGGTTTCCTTCCAGTCTTGATGCAGATTTATTCAATAAGGCCAGTTTTAAAATATTATATTTGTAGTAACTTTTACTTAACCTGTAAAATTGAATTTGTAGAACTTCATTTGAGTATTTATAAAACACTGAAACTATTCATGTTAATTAATTGAATTATGGGTCTAAATTTCTATGATGAAGCTACCTAGATGTAGAATGGATTTATTTCCCAACTTACAAATATTACAAAGACTTCTCCAAGATTCGATTGTATTTCCTACTCGCCCGCTTTCTTTCTTTGTTCCGGATTTAATGTATGAAAACTTTATGTTTACTTTACTTTGGCTGGCGCTGTGACTCAGCCGGTTTCTGCCCTTCAATAGGTAGGTACTAGAAGATAGATGCCACTCAGCGCGGTCTGGAGCAAGGTCCTATTAACACTGGGATCATGAATCCTGTGGAGATGCTCTTCGACCCGATCCTTCCAGCGATATTTATGGCGCGCCACCGGTCTCTTGCAGCTACACGGTCGCCCCGAATATACGCGTTTTGATCATCTTCTGCACATGGCTGTGCCAGCGAAGCCTTTCTGCTTTTATCTCGTCTATAATCGGGCAGATTAGTTTACCGTGCCTCGGCGTTCTTCCAAACACTCAAACTAACAGTCATCTCTTCGAAGAATTGATATGCGCTGTCACAATCAACTTCTTTTCTTCCTTTTGTACAATAAAAGCTTCGAATCTTTAAAAACACTCCTAAAAGTTACATATTTTGAACATATTTATTTAGTTTTATTTATTTCGCGCCATGTTGTTTTGACAGGACATAGGAATCGCAGATAAAAATATTCGTAGAAAAGAATGAATGAAAGAATGAACGAAGTTAATCAACCGGTAATGTTACTTTCTTTTACTTACCATCGAGACCTAACTCCAGCTACCAATGCATGAAAGTCGGAAGTAATACTTACGACTAACTTTTACTTTACGGACTCAAACTCGAGCTAGGGGCACTGTATGGTTTTTTAATCCGGCCCTGTCGAGAACTGAGTTAGCTGAGACAAGGTGAAAACCTGAAGATTGGCGCTCCGGTTTAGTCGTTTGCATTTTTTAATTAAACTTTAAGGTTTTATGAAGTTCAAACCTGTGGTGATGTTAGTAAATATTCATATTGTATTTGCATGTACAATATTTTATAGGCATATTAAGATACAGGCATAGTAAGCTGTTTATAAAATAAGCTAAACATTAATGTAGGTAAACAAAATGACATTAAGATTTTCTCTGTAAAATGTAGCTATGAGTATATTTTTGTAAATTAAAATAATTTATTGTTTGTAAGTGTTATTATAAATTTTTATTGTTTTGAATTAAATTACTTTATTTATTGTCAGTACTTTTATTATAGTATTTTGTTATTTATGAATAAATGGATCAATCATGAGATTTTTTTCGTCGTCATGTTGTTAAAGTTTCAATAAGAACAATAATATTTCTATTTCTATTCACAAGAGTTTAATGATAGAACTAAGGTCAGGTAGGGTAAGTCAAACATCTTTCCTACGTGTCAGTAAAAAAAAGTTAAAATAAAATATATTAATTTACATTATAACACATACGGATAAGATTGTATTGTCTGGAATACCTTTTACTTTACTTTAAATTTTGAACATTTCGGGAAAAGAGAAAAAATCTACAGACAACATTAATTCACATAAACTACGAACAATTTTATTATAAAAAGTCTCCTACATTTCTTTAGCTAATACTCGCAGATGAAGATAAGGCACGTACGTCTGTTTGTTTGTTTGTACAACTGTTGTGTGAAAAATAGCAGTCATAGTGTCACGTGGGAGATCGTCATCTCTTAGACTTAAACAGAGGTAGGTTGTATATAGGTCTTTATTGGCCATAATATTTCAATCTATGGGCTATTTTATGCCTCGGTTTGCTTTATAGATTGATGTGATATAACCCCAATAAAACTATTTATTTAGAAACTTTAGGGCAAAAATAAGTTTAAAGACAGTACCTAAATATGCAAAAAGTAAGTTCATACGTATTCATTTTATTTTAACCGCTTTAAGTGTGCATTATGCAGGTAAACGTATAATAACTTACCACAATTTTGTTTTTTATAATAACTAAATCATTAATAAAAGAAGGCTATCAGTTCCATCTGTGCTGTAATGCTCTCAAGTAATGCTAGATGTGGGCGCCTGCGATACAAGTTTCATACTTAGTGCAGGGCTCACAAGAGCACAAATTAACCTTTAAAACCCTATTATTACGCACAGCTATGTATTATTGTAAGGTTTCATGTAATCGTTTATGTAAATTACGGAGGCTGCGGCCGGAGTTTGCAAAAAAATGCAAAGGTTAACTTAAAAATTATTTATTTAAAATTAAAATTACAATTAACTATAACTAAATTGACTTGCTTCATCGATGTTAGAATGAAGAGTGTCCTCTGTCTAAATCGCCGGACGCTGGTAACATGAAACTGCAGCGTTGACATTCCGCGACATGCGATGTTGTGCAAGCGGTGGGAACCGAAGCTACGTCGGCAAAATGCAGGCAGCGTGGATATGTAACATGTATGTAAATAAATTATTTGAATTTATTTGAATTTGTGTGTTTATAATATTGTCAGCATTTGATTTATTCGATTCCCAGCACGTGTGCCAAGTTTCGTATGCTTGTGATTATTGACGGATTTCTCGAAAACTATCAATAATATGTATTTCTTTGGGTAACATTTACAAATAAAAATATATATGTATATATATTAACTAACTAATCTAAAAATAAAGATAATTAATTGTAATTTATTTAATAATATCTTTTCAAATTGGAATATCATACCACTGAGATACATAAATGAAGAGAATATCAAGGCAATGAACTCTGATATATTTTCCAAGCCATCACTTGTTTTTTTTATCTTTTTCTAATTAATATTTATGTACAATAAAAACAAATCTGCCTCCTAGTCGTGGATATAAATATCCCATGCAGTAATTACATTTTTCAGCTCGAAGACCATCAGTAGTCTGACACCGCAATCTGCATCTCAATGAGATTCGCCGGGATTGTTATCGACTACGTTGTTGTCTAATGTTGGAGCTGAACGCTCATACTTGCCATAGTTTTATTAATTTACAAGTGGACGCCCGCGGCTTCGCTCGCATTGATTTGAGATAAAAAGTAGCCATGTAAAGTTGAACAACGAGAACCGACTTTTTTATTTTGAAAGTTCTAGACTAATATTTAAACTACATTTTATAATAAGGCGGACTGTGTTCACTGTTCCTGATTCACTGTTACTGATCTTTGCTTAGAGTGTTGCAATGCTTAACATTAAGCAGGCTTTGGTGAAACTTATATACTACATAGATATATATGTAAAAATGTACAATTGCCTTGTAAACATTGAAAAACAGGACTACCTGTATATTAGCCGTACGACTAGGCTACTGTACTAGGGAAATTTACTACTTAAGAGTATATTAATTAGTTTAATTTCTCTAACTCTCTCTTATCTAAATCGATCTCGCGCTCACACCTAGACAAGTTTTTAAGTACTTCTTTTTTGTGGTAAATAGGTCAATTCGTTTAGTTAACGAATTAACGATTGTTAACGATTATTAAGAATATAAGATACTCGACATTTTCCATTCTCTTCAATTCATTTAATCTAATTCCATGGTTATGATGTATCACAGTTTGTCGAACTTCCCAGCTCATTGAGGCGTCTCTTAATAAGCGGTTCCACGAAATGCCTCAACTTTGGTAACGGCTGTTTTCATATTATTGGAGTAGGTATATGCTACGCTTTCTTGGACCAGTTAGGTTCAATATACAGAAGTAGATGACTTCTCTATATTGTACCTAGATAGTATATCCTCGCGTTGTTACTTGCATTGATTCAGTTCATCTTCTACTAAAAGGACGTTGTCCTCACACAAATACTAGTTTAATCCCGGATTAAACTAGTCTTTGTGCCAACCAGAGTTTAATTTTTCGTCAAACTTAATTTAATATAATTGGGGCAGTTGAGATTGAAGGACATGCAAATATAATTAAAAAAAAATGAAATAGTACTCTTATCTATTTGTGAAATACTTTGAAATATTGTTCTTTCCACACAAACTATAATTGTTTTAGA
Source organism: Macaria notata (assembly GCA_927399415.1). Classification (NCBI taxonomy): domain Eukaryota; kingdom Metazoa; phylum Arthropoda; class Insecta; order Lepidoptera; family Geometridae; genus Macaria; species Macaria notata. Next base: position 12,944,607 of record OV656738.1, on the reverse strand, counting down.
ATTAGTTACCAGTATCTTAACATTTACTAAATAGGTTTGTGCCCCCTCCATTGACTGTTGAGAACAAAAACGTCCCTTTATGTAATATTATCTTGTCGCTCTCATGAATATGTCCTCACTTATTTCAAACTTAATTTACTCTCAAAGCGACTTCACTTCTACTAGTAAAGGGTTGAAGCCAATGTCAAGCTAACATACTCTAAATTTGTAACGATTACAAGCACTTTGTTAAAACGCTTGATTTCCCCACAGACCCGGTCACTGCCAATGAACTTACGAGCTGACGGAATAATGCAAAACTGACTTTTATTTTGTCTAATTGGATTTTTATAGGCGATATTGTGTCACGCTATTTGTTGTCAATGTTTGGCTTGTTCTAATTTATGTTCATTTTATGAAAGGTTTGTGTCTTTTAGTGAGTAAGTTAATTTTAGATTTTTTTATTAGTATGTTAAATTATAATTGAATACGAAACTGTATGAAAATATGAGTTTATTAAACAAAAGCCACTAGGTACGTAAAATGCAATAGGTATATATTACATATTTGTTACTGACTCATAAAAACCTGATTGAAAAAAGATTTTTCCTTTACATTGTTCTAACACCAGCGTACCTTATGCGTAAAGCGAATTAGTTCTATGTTATTATAAATTGTTTCCCATTTCTCAAATAAATGCATATAAATTAACTGATAGCTTGCTGAAATCCACACGCTTACGCCAAGAAATGTTGCGTAGAAACAATAATAAATGACGGATAAACCAGACAATGTTGAATAATACTAACTTATAAAGCATTTCTGAAATAAAATAGATAAATCGATTTAGTTTAAAAACGAAAACCAAATAGTGAAGCTTATATTATCTTCAATATTTCAGTAGAAAATTATAAAGTTTACTTAGTGGCTTCTTTTATGTTTTCACATTTTCAATTTTTGATCAAAATATGTAGAGTGTAACCCAGACACATGGCTCTATGTTAATTTGCAGAATCGAAAAAGAAAACCGCATGTAAATATAAACTTCGTTATAAAGCCATTTGCTTATTGCAAACAATGGTTTAGTGTCTGATGGATACCTAATTAGTAATAGGTACCAGGCGCGTAAAATTGAAATAATATAATCTAGGCTACTGTTATCTCGATACCACGTAGGATAAGCCACGTATGTACATCTACTAGTCTCTCTTTGATTCGTATTTCCTCATGACTGAGGGTCGTGACTCCCCGCAGAATTAATTCATTTGGGGAGTGCTCTTGGACAGGTACATCGCGGTGGGCGCCCAGGTCCTTCCACGGAAGACACATGTCACGATGTTTTCCTTCACCGTTAAGCAAGTGCATCTACTAGTAATAAATGCATAATTCTTATTTTTTCCATATTTTTTATAACAATGCTCAATTTTATAATTTGTTTAAACTGTTAGCTGATCTCAAAAGGTTTTCATTTTTTTTCAAAACATTTATTTTACCTACTTAGATAGCTTAGCTGCTGTATTAATAAGATGGTACATATAATATTCATGTATCCATCGATGCAGGGGTAGGTAATCTCTGCAACAGTGTTTTAGCTAATTATGACATATGTTTGCTTTTAACATCGATGTTTTTGAGAAAACATTGTACAGACTTTTAATGAAAATAACATAAACGAGCTTGGATACTATAAAACTTAGTATTTAGTCATTAACGTTGGTTCTTAGCCAAAGATAAAACATTTGTTTTATTCATGGCTTTCAATACAAACATTTCAAACTAACAAAAGTAGTACTTAATAGAATCGGCTTACTTATAGGACCATCTCAGTCGTCAAAGATTTAAGCAGTTCGTTGAACCTTTTGTATATACATACATTGTACGCGTATGATATTTGTTCAAGATATCCTTATATTCAGTCATAAAGTAGAAAACAACACCAAGAAAAAGTAATGGTAATATATGTCGCAATAATATTATATAATTTCCTTAATTCAGTTCTCTTGTAATTCAGAATATCGGCCGTAAATATGTATTCAAACCTACAAAGATAATGTTATCATATCGGGTTATAAACCCCGAAATACATGATATCTCTTTCTTCGACAGCATTAAGTAGCATGTCAAGTAAAATGCGTTTTACAACCTTTAAAAGTGAAAATGCGTAAGTCGTAAAACTGAAAAATACGTGTGATTTATTATGTTTTGTTTTGTAAATTTGGCGTACAAATAGGAATAAACGACACGTATTATAGTCTTAAGCATCTTTGTGTATGATTTAGAATAAGACCGTTTTCGTTTACATCTGTGTGCTTTTCTATAGATCATATAGTAGAGGCGACTGTCCTTCATAGTACCGTCAAAAAATCAGATATCGCTACATTTGCACAAGTCAATACATCACATCAAATCATTTATTTTGCGAATAATGTTGTGTACAATGATTAGATTATAGCAAATGTAACGCTTGTGATAAGTAATAACATATTCTGCCTTACGGCATGCAAAAAATTGATTTTAAATACTCACAGCTTAATATGTTCAGTTAAAATCCTCTATTTGTTAAATTTGTTACAACCTGTATTATAGTTCCCGTAAGGCATGATTTAATTTAGTTGTAATAACCGGCTAGCACTTGACGAGGCGGCCAACCAGGACGCGCGTGCTGACTCGTCCTCCTGATGATGGAAACCTCAGATTTCCGAAACTTGTCGAGCTAATTTTTCGACATAATTTTTGACGTAAGTGCTAGCCGGTTGTTACAACCAGGTTCTGCGTTACAAAAATAGTTACGACCTACCTTTGATAAACATTCACATGGCCTTTAAAATCGCCCATCATAACTCCGCGCTCAATATCGCAATATAGGCATCACATTCCGCAACATTGCTGGCTGGAGTAGGCTTCGATCGACGCAATATAGCAGACATACGAGCCGGCATAAGCTGCTTGTGAACACTACAACTTTCATAATAATGTGAGGGACAAATTTACTAGTATTTTATAAGTAAACTTTAGAGATGTGATCGGTTCACTATGACTAAGTTCGTATGGGAGTGGACAACTCTGGTGTCGAGAGTTTTCTTACCATTATTAGGGTCTTGTGGCCGAATGACTGCCATACTATGATAAACAACAGCCAGTTTTAATGTTTAATAAAGTGCCGCTTAACAATTTTAGTCTTTTTTTGTGTGAGTGTGAAGGTTTGTAACTGAAAGCGAATGAAAAGCGACAAACTTTTTTGTTAGCATTTCGTTATATTATTTGAAAGTTCCAGCTCTTATATGTATAATTTTCAAGTAAAATTGCATTATTGTATGATGATAATTGTATCGTTGTTAAGCTAGTGGACGCCCGCGGCTTCGCTCGCATTATAAGTATAAAAAGTAGTCTAAAACACTCCCTATTATCAATTAATGAGTGCTCGCGGCTTCGCTCGCATTAAGAAGTAAAACTTGCATCCCCTATTTCACCCCTTGAAAAGTGGCATTTCCAAAAATCCTTTCTTAGCGGATGCCTACATCTTAAAATCTACCTTCATTCCAAATTTCAGTTCAATCCGTCCAGTGGTTTGGGCTGTGTGTTGATAGATCACTATATCAGTCAGTCACCTTTGAGTTTTATATGAATAGATTTTATTATTATAAGTTTAATTTTATGTCGAAAGTTCATGTGAGAAATCGAAACTAGAACTAATTCCCAAACAGCTTGGCACTCACATAAAGACACTAACTTTATATAGCTAGTACAGGGTTAAGTGTTATTTGCACGAATAATACAATGTTACAGATATGTTGCTGCCTGCTATCAATGAGACAAAATTACTATTCAACATATCTATGACAGGAAACTTCCCTGATTGGTGCTGAAAAATCTTGAACCGCAACGTTTTACTCATTATTTTTGCATGAATTGCAATAATTACAAAAGGTTACTATCACAAACCTACATATATTTGATAAGGATTAAAAAACATCCATACCAAGGAAATCCATCTATAAATATCAGACATACTACTCCGCTTTATTTCTATGCTGCAACAGATAAATCTTCTCATTCAATATTTCGTAAAATAAACATAAAGCCATATTACAAAACGTGGTTTACATATTAGTCCAGGACTTTGAAAATAAAAAGTGGGTTCTTGGAAAGTATTCCTTGTCGCTTATACCTATAATTTGAGTAGCTTACTAGTACCCCAGTATAAGTTTAGATACAAGGATATTATGTTTCTCAGTTGTAAAAGTAGGTTTACGTCGCAATTACGAGTTTGTTTGACATAATAATATGGACAACTTGATACGGTTTTATTATGACATGAGGTGGGGGAGAAATGGCTTGGAGATTATATCAAAGCTTGGCTGATTTGTTGGAACGATACACAAAACTTACATTTTGAGAAGCATTTTAGTGTAATAGTGATTACAAAGTTTCACAAAAAATAATCTTTTAGACAATAACTTAGTATCGTTTTTTTTAAATTTGTTAAACAAGTTTTGTTTAAACTCTGGGCTCGATCTCAATCTACTAAAATAAATAAATGGCCCAAATTTTTTACTATTACTACATCAAAAGTATTTTTTGAAGTACCTAAGTTTGAAAATGTTCTATTTTCAAGTGTTCTTTCTTTATCCAATTTCTAGCTACTACAAACAAAGCACAATATAGATCCTAAAACTATAAATATTAAAGAGCGTAGTAAATCAATTGCTTTTTAGTCGGACCAACTTGTATATGGGCCCATTATTATGATTTATACGCCGTGGTTGTTGTTATCTAGTACTTATCGATATTATTTTAGAAGTATTTTAGAACACTAAATAATGATCAAATTGAAAATGTATTTAGTAGTCAATTGTTTTGCTATAGCAATATGACTTAAGAATTATTGTTTGTTATATTTTAAAGTGTATAAGTTTTAGTTGATGTCACAGGCAATTTCAACAATTTAACAGTTTTTTAAGATAACATTTGCACTTACTATTGTGAGACATAAAAGAAATTAAATTCTTGAATCTACATTTTGTACTGCATGCATAACAAAACGATAAAATTGAACGAATGTGAACATTGATAGTCTGCAATATGTTTCATTTTTGCAATACTTCTGTTAGAAATCGTAAGAAGCCACAGAATCTATGGTACAGGCTCTTAAATCTGCTTAGTAAGTAGATTCTTTGCCTTCTGATTTCTTCATCGGAGTTTTATTTTTATCCTTTTAGCTAATAGACTTAGTAAAGACGTTTGAAGAAAGTAAAGTGGTTTCATGAGGAAACCGATTAAAATATTGAAAAAAATATCTACAGACAGTTCTTTTTCAAGTTTTTCAACTTATAGACGTGAGATTGTATGCGTATTTTTTATGATTTTGAACATAAATTGTCCTCGAGTCTATTGTGACCACAGCACAAGCTAAATAAATAGCTAGAAATTGGTACAAAAAACAATAATAATACTATATTTACCACATTCTTAATTATTTCCTTGTCCTTAAATAGCTTAGACGAAAATGATCACTATTTGTTGTGATAGGTATGTCCTAAATATAGGATGATAACACGATCCACTGTCCTGTTATTTACGCTTCATCTCGCCATCTTGTGGCCTCTACACTGCGATTGGCATTCTAATATCCGAAACAAAATGGCTCCCACAGGACATCCTGGATATTCCTTTTAAATATTTCACGCTTACTGGTATAAAAATATAACTAAAAGTAATCTTACCTTTCGTTCTTTTTGAGTATGGTGTTAAGCCATTTTGTGTCTTTAAGCTTCCTTACGTCTTTTTAGAAATCTTTAGAAAAAGTTTTTTTAAATAAGTTTTGTCATCGAGAGAGAGTGGCAAACTATGGCGTAGATATTTAAAAAAAATCACATGAGTTGTTTTTTAAAAATAAATTGGCTAATAATGACTAAAAAGCGTACCTATCTAAAAATAACGTTAATAAAAGAAAAGATTTATGTATGTAACATCGCAAATCACCACTAGTTAAAAGGCTTTGTTTTTGTTGTTTTGACATAAACAGGGTGGCATACCTATATTTTAATTGGATTCTTTCTAATGTCGGTTATAAATCCTGTCATAATGTAAAATATCTTTAAAAAATAGAGAGTTTTTTTAAACAAGGGAATACATACTTTGCTAACGGAATATAAAATCTTGTCGCCGTTGAATGGTAAGCAGCATGTTGGTGACGATATTTAATGATTAGAAAGAAAGAAAGAAATAAATACTCGCTATATGACTCTAGTGTGGTATGAAGAGACATGAAAAAAATGTAAGTTCGTACAAAGTGTTAAAGTGTCAAAGTTTTTAATACGCCAACTGTCCTGTGTCCGGGTCTGTGTGTACCTATTATTTTATTTATGGGCCCACTAATACAACATTAAAAATAATATATTAATTTGATATAATTTCAAACTACTCATATGACAACGTAAAGTAACGGAGTAACGACATAACGGCGGCGTCTCGTTTAACGACGCTCTCGTAATTAGGGCAGAGAAAGACTATATTGTTAAACTTAATTATGTGACGAGATACTTGAGTGGTACTTAAATCTTTACAGAGGCGTTTACAGGGTTATCATTATCTATTCTATTGTAATTAAATATTTCTTTGGACCATTTGGTATTTTTTTTTTCAAGTGGGGTAATCTTAGTTTCGGTTATTTTAAAATAAACTAAAGATTTAAATTAATTATAAGCAGGGATTTTGCTTTAGTTTTAATATTTTTTTCAGTTATCTAGCATGGTAACGATTTTTTTGCGCACATATAAAAATGTACTTAAATTCTGTAAACAAAAGAAGTTAACAACCTTTTACATTAAACAGCTTTGAACCATTTAGAATAATGGGTGAGTACATAATAGATGTATGTTCATTTATTACCTTTATTGTGGTTTGGCATACTATTATCTATTCATTAATTTGTCTAATGTTCAAAGTAATTTGTTGGTAATAGTCCAACAGGAAGTTATTACTGATGTCCGCAGCCGCCACACTACAATGCTAGACTATAGATATACAGACAGGTTATTCTATACAGGGGTATTTACCAAATGTGTGTGTATGATACTCACTAGTGGGTGATCCTGGCTTTGCTCGCATTAAGAAGTACCTCTTCGAAAGTGGCAATACCAAAAATCTATTTTTATTAGATGCATACGTCATAGTATAGTAATATATACATCTACCTGTATTACAAACTTCAGCCCGATCCGTCCTGTGGTTTGGGCTGAACGTCGATAGATCACTATGTCTGTCAGTCAGTCAGTCACCTTTGAGTTTTATAAATTTAGATTCGTGATTAAATAAAACTGTTGCATGTCAGAATACATGCAAGTGCCATTTATTTTGAATATTGCTATTTTATTACATACATAGATGAATTCAATGCCCTTTCTTTAAAAAAATATTTATAGTACTAGTCTGTGACCAATATTTGAAGAGAAAATATAGCTAAAGCTTTATTTCTTTAAACCGATAGAAAATTCTTTTTTGCAACAAAAGAAACAGTAGCTAGATATAATATATGTTATAACTACTAAAAAATAAACGAAAGCACATGTCAAAATGATTTAATCCTATTAAATAAGTCTGTACTAGTCGTGTCCAGTGGTGGTTTAAACTCATTGTGCACATTTTGAACTGTCAAACGCAGGATTCTTTTGTGCAACCTAATTACCTACATGGCAGCCTCGCCGCTACTTCATTGATATTTGTTAATAAGTACTCAATAGTTAGATGGAATATTGTGCTTAAAGCTACGATATATACCTATATAATAAATAAATATTTCAGTACATATCACACAGCGCCATCTAGCCCCATACTAAGCTTACGCTTGTACGAGTATCATGGGTACTGCATAACGAATACAATGCATATATACTTTTTTTGTAAATGAATACTTATTATACATCAATGATAGCTTTACCAAGATTTTTAGTACCTTATGTCCGCGAGACTTAGTTGTATTCGTTCGTGACATTCCTTACTAAGGTATAAAATAGGTGTGGTGGTGTAATAGATGTTAACAAAATCAACAAATTGTTGTTCGTCTAGAGATAGCGTCGAAGAGGCGCAGCTACAAAACTTAATAAAGAGATAATACGTAGCATAGCTAACGTCGCAGCGGAACAACACATATCTTCCAAAATTAACCATTTCACTAGCTTCATAAAAGTATATTATGTACATTGGTACTTTACAATTCTGTTGAAAGAGTTGTTCAAAGTCGCGTGTCATTGAGTGACAATGGCCTGAATGGAAGTTTACAACCTCCGACAATACAGCCTAATCTATGTCACCGTCTGCCGTCACATCCGGTTTCAATCGTCAATATCCGGCGTGGTTCCGCGAACGCTTGTAAATATCAATAAAAATGCCGGACTTCCGGTCTGCGGTCGATTGAGGCTAGGTTGAAGGCTGTATTAAGGTAACGAGTAAAAAGGCTCTTTGAAAACTGACTAGTTGAGTGTGAAATCAAACAAATATTGTTCTATTTATTTAATTCTACTGTTTTTTTAACTATAACAGGATTGCCCTTGAATTTAGTTAGCCTGATGGTAAGCAATAACTTTGGTCTAAGAAGGGTCGTGCTTACCTAACAAGTGCCGGTTCACTTTCTGCCGTGTCTACTAATTTTGTACAACAAATTGAGTCTGAACCTGTGCCCTGTTTAGATTAATGTTATCGAGTGTATTATTTCTTCCAGACCATAAGATCAGAATGAAAAAAAATTGACAGGTACATTAGACAATGGATAAATACAATGGGATGACGCTAGTAAAACAATACTATAACTTTTAGTATACAAAACTTAGCTAAATTTATTATTTTACTGAAAACCTCTAAAAAATAACTTTGTTTCCCGTTACTTGAGCCAGCAAGAGTACCTTAACACGAATACTGTTTGTTTAAAAAAAGGCTTTTAGCGCGTGAAAATATTAAATAATACATACATATGTCCATTAGACGCTTTGAGCTTAGACCTTTTTGATGTATTTGTTAGTTTAAATAAAAGTAAAAAATCGTGATGATATTTTCAGCCGTTTTGCGTTATGAGCGCTTAAATAAACAGATAAAAAATCTAAAAACTGCTTAAACGTGTTCTGTTATGGATTTAAATTATACCCAAAAAAAATTTTTCTAATATCTTCCATTATATTGTTTTATTCATGACCCTTTTCAGCTTTATTATACGTATGTACAAAATGTTATTGTGCTTTTGGTATAAAATACCTTTTGAGGGTGCTACTATTATATTTCATGTTATTTATAATTGCGGCATCCTCCTTATGCTGTTTCAATATTATATTACTTACCAAATTAATCATCTTAAAAATACTACACTTACATCGATTTAATAATCTAATATAATTATCTGATATAAACAAATATAGAACTACGCAAGTTTTAAAATGGCTGCAATGTTCTAGAGGAAATAAGGACCGGCTCTGACAGGAAATGTAAGTCAGGAAGTAGAGAGGAAGCCAGTAGAGAACAGGTAGCTACTTGCACTCAGACAATATTATTTAGTTCAGACATGCATATTACATTATATTTTATTTTATTATAATGACACATTTTAAAAAAATAATATAGCGTTGCGTCTCGAAGTACGAAATATTCTGTTAAAATTGTCTGCTTCCTGACGATTATACCATTATGATAATTAATTCAAAAAGAAAGCTATAAATATTTTAGCTAACTTTCATAAATGTAACAACACGCTCGCTTACTCACTTACAATGAAACTGAAAAATTACAAACATTATAAAATAACTACTTACACATACATAGAAATGCAACATTAACACTTACTCATGTGTATGGGAATGCATTCACACACTTTCATACACTCATACATACATACACTTCCGAAACGTGTGTCAACAACATATGAAACCACATTTAAAGTAATCTCACACCGCATCACATCTAAGCTCTCAAGTAATGCTAGATGTGGGCGTCTGCGATACAAGTTTCATACTTAGTGCCGGGCTAAGAGCACAAATTAACCTTTAAAACCTATTATTACGCACAGCAATGTATTATTCTAAGGTTTCATGCAATCGTTTATGTAAATAAATAATTTGAATTTTAAGCTTGAACGTGATTATTTTAGTGAAGAAAAAGAAATATGTACTTACGATTTCCTTAGTATTCAAAACATGTGTTGTAGAAATACCTAGTTAGTAGAGTGGATTGTGGGAAAAACCAGATGTTATATATTGCGCAGATAATGGACAAATCTCAAATTTTATAACCTTTCACCAGTTAGGAAATATTCTGCATATTAATACAACTCGAATAGGCGGAAAAGTTTTATCCATCATCTGATGATTTCATGCTTAAAAATACAAATTTGAATAAAAACGTTTTTCTTGAAGCGTATCGGAGTATTTTGTGAAAATGTTTTATTTTTCCCTGTTTTTGAGGAAACCTGATCGTTTGTAAGGTCAAGTCGAGGACCTAATCATACCTGAAGGGTTGTAAGTAAGGCTATGTCGTACTTTAGGGTGGGAACACATTGTGGTAAATTATAATAGAAAAAAACAAAACCTCTTTTTTAAACTAAATAAGCTCACGCTTAACTATAACCTGCCTGATATTAAGCAACGTTATAATCTACGATTTGCGTGCTTGCCTAGAAGAAACCAATTCACACTCGACTTGAAAAAGACCTACCGACTAACCTTAGGTACCTTTAAACGGTTCTTGAATATTTTTTGGTTGGTGGTGTACTTCTAACTACTAAAACCCACAAAAAACACATATGCCTACCATACTGATCACATTACGAAAAATATAATAAAATATTAAAAATATAATAAAACATTGTATACCTTCATAATGTACTGAACGTTAAAAAATCTATAAGCCCACCAAGCTTTTCCCAATATACGCGTTTATATAATTTGAAAATGTTATGAATATTGTATAAATATAATTCTTTGGCGGTCAGTATCAGGGCATAAGTAATATTTGTTCCAGTGTGTCACCAGCGCGCCCTGTTTAGCCTCCATCTCTGGAGTGGGTCTCGCGTAGATTGCACCCTTTGCCAGAACTAAGCGGAGTAGGCATTATGCGATGAAGGAGGAGACGGATAGCTTCAATACAACGTACCTACTACAAAAAATGAGGCGTGATAAACTTTCCTACGTTAAATAGGTTTACTAACAGTCTGCCCGGTGTTAAGGCTTAGTTTACTACCCTAGTAGTTTCTAATGTTGTATTTTATGTAGAATTGATAAAGATATATATATGTATACCTATATATTGTAATCCGAACAAAAAAATAAATATCAAAGTTTTACTCTCATAAACATTTTTGTTGATTACAACAACTTTTAAAGAAAACATTCAACCTTACTACGCATTTTTATATTAAATTAAATGGTTAAGTGTTTAACCAGTTAAACGTTAACTTGACGTTTCAATTTCACATTACAAAGATGCGCTAACCTTTTGAGAACTGAAACCTGTGCAAAAGTTAAATCCGAAAAGTTAGCAAAGTATTCATTCGGAAAAACAATTTAACTTTTCAACGTTTACAATTTCAATTGCACCTGAAAAAGACGTACTTTACGAATGCAGAATTAAGAGATACAATGTTGTCACTTAACGGGAAGTATCCCGATTGCAGTTTAATGCAAATTTTTAGTACAATTGAGGATCGAAAAATATTTATTATAACTATTGCGAGTACAGCACATAAATGAAGTTTAAACGCAATTATTTACAAGTCACTTAAATCGGAATTACATCAAGGTATTGAAATATTAGGTACATCAGTAAATAAAATTTACCAGGCATGAGAAATAACACATAAGTTGTTGGCACCAAATTAAAAATAATTGAATATCAACTAGATGGGTTTTCTGGTTTATCAATGAACTGTTTTCCTACCGAAAAGGTTTCTCGTAATACGATTAAATATTTTAATATGGCCATCAGGAATCAAGCGTTTTATTTCAAAATGTAACGTTTAAAATTATGACCGATTTTTTTATATTCATACAAATGTCTAAACACACAACAATTTGTATGGAAAAGACGTTCGGGCTATGAAACCTTAAGAGGCACTTTGTTGCCAGTTAAAAGGTTTAACTATTTACCCCTGCGGGAAGTTTAATAAGTTTGGGCTGACAACTTCACGTGGCCAGGTTATTGTGCTTTATTTAAAAAATATCAAAATAGGAGTAAATGTATAATTTTTAAGATATATCATATATTTGAGTTCTTTAGATGTAGCGCTTCAAATTAAATTACACCATTTTCCTTATTATTTATTTAGGTTTTCAGTCAATTACCAAAAGGCCTCTCTGGCTACAGACCTCCTCACTTAGGCACCAATAGCATCTAAGTGAGAAGGTCTGTAGTCAAGAGAAGGTCGAAAAGGGCTGAAGTTAATGATGACCAAAGAACTTCAACAAAATCTTAATAACTCCACAATTTCTCGTAGCACCTCTACAGCACTCGTAGAGGGTCTACAGTTATCGTAGCGTTAGCTACGCCGGCTACAATTCATTAGCTAACCTACCAACATTATTTGCCTACGTTATGCATGTACGTACATTATTAACTACCCATCAGGCGATCAGTAATGTGATTGGTGGTCGAGCCGATGTGTATTAAATATGGATGCCGATTGGATTAACCGGTACGTCCGTCTAAATATCTGTCAGGTATGTGTTATGGTGTTTTGACGTTTGATAAATAGATATTGGTGGAAGATTAAAAAAATGTCTACTGTGTAAGATTAAACATCGATATATTAAGCGTTTACTATAACACTAATATATATTTTATATGTGTATGTAATGGTGGAAATATGTACATTACTGTGTGCGTATGTGTGTGTGTTTGTGTGTTTATTTCTTCGTCACGCTTTATTTTTAAACGATTGATTAAAAATGGTATATGGCAAAGAGATAAATAAAATCATTTAAGGATATTTATATTATACTAATTAACATATAATTTGATGTATTTATACAATGCTATGATATACTGCTCATCAATTGAATTACCTTATTATACTTTTAAACAAAATAAGCAATGAAAATGTATATTCATTCGGTCCTTTTGTCATCTCCAGTATACCTTTGTAGCATGTTTTTCAAACAGTCGTTTTGTGTTTCAATTACATTTCAAAGTGGAACTGAAACTCCAAATAAAATTACGGAAGCGGAATTTCTAGAAAATATATAATTTCAAGATAACATTAATACAATCACATGTGTTGAGTCTGGTCGTTTCTATGTATAATAAGTATGTATTTACAAAAGAAATATAAGTATATAATTTAAATATCGTTATCTAGTATCTACGACACAAGCGTTTGCTTAGTGTGGGGCTAGATGGCGCTGTGTGCAATGTCCCGGAATATTAATTTACTTATAAACAGTGAAGAAGTTGCCAACAAAAGACTTTTTTGTTTCTTTAGGCTTTTCTAAAGATTTTCTAAGTGCCCCTTTTTTGTAGCAGTTAGAAGTAGTATGTTTAGTTTTTCTTCCCATGTTTTTTTATATTTTATTAAAGAATAAGATCCTAGAATTGGGCACTTAATGTGAAAAGACCCACTATACCTATTACATTACTATTTTCCATATGTACATGTTTTTTTAATATATCACGAATAAATTAACTTAAACTTTATAATATTTCTGTGAATTTTTCGTGTACAATAAAGATATATTGACTGAATCGGAAAGGTTATTATAATATTTTATCACTTCATTTACTTTCACATAAATTACTAAGTTAACATAAATGAAAATGGGCAAATATTAATTACCTGCGATTAAAATCAAAAATGGGTTCCATATAATTATTACATAACTAAAAATAGCAAAATAATTCTTATAAGTCATATTAAACGGCAACTAGTTTACGAGTATATGTCAAAGGAACCGTAGGTGCCGGTATTAGTGGTAGAGAGAAGTTTCTGAGTAAGTTAATTAATTAATTACTTCAGATTAAAAAGGTATTTCTAGCTAGCACTTCTAATGTGCAGCGACTGAGACTCATACAACTACAGCCTGTATCCTAAAAAAATGCTTGTCTATTATTCAAACTTGGCATCTAATTATCTCCGAGGCCTATTGAAGGGTAAAACCCCTCTCCGTGGGATCTCATCATAATTATATTTAATGAAAATTTCCAGAACAAATTGACTTTGAACCTTTTATTGTACTTAGCGTAATGTATTGTTCACAAAAATTAACTCCCGAGCAAATAAAAGTGAAATATAATAAGATATTAAGAATGTTTTTGGGGAGGTTTGCTCAAATAATTGAGTAAAATACTCGTTATGTTTATCTCACTTTTGGGACTCTGGGTTTTCCGGCTTTTTTGGAATATAAAAAGATACAGTTTGAGCAAAAACAAATAACGCGATAGGTTTTCTAATCTTGTATTTACTCGTATTATCGTACTCATTATTAATTAGCGTCCTATACATGCGTCAATATACATACACTTATGTACTTTTTACATAATTTGATAGCTACATAATAAATATATAAATGTAATATTTTTAAATGTGATTTCTTACCATCGTCGTTCGGCATTCAAAACCGCGAACGTGACATTTTTCACGTAAATCACATTTATATTTTTCACCTTATGACGTATGAACCTTCACTTTATATACATAAATGCGTAATTGGCCAATGAACATAAAGTCTGTTCCCATAAATTCAGCCAACAGTTCTCGTCTAGCAATATTTTGCAATCGAACACAAATACCGTTGCACCCGCCTACGTATGCTACGTTGAACTATACTCAAATACCTATATTGTCAGTGTTTAGGCCACATTACGCAATTTGCGCACCAAATCGCCGCGACCAGAAATATTTGGCTTGTGATGTCGCTCCCAAAAATGTAATATCATGGCCTAGGATCGAGAAAAACCTGGAGCATGTATATGTATAAATGATCATGTGATTTATATATGAGAGTGTGTTAAGATATATTAGTTCTACTCATATCAAAATAAATGTTTAATAAAGCAATTTTAATTTAAATAAAGTGCCCGTAGCTCAGCTAGCGGAGGCAATCGCATGCCAATTGTCGACGCTATCAGTCTTTGGACGTGTGACAAAAAAGTGGAATTCCGTAATGGGCGCTTCCGTGGATCGAATGACGTTAAACTGTAGGTCTTGGCTGTTTGTCTAGTACGACAGTCATTAGGCCATGTCGCCATGTGGCCCTTAGGCTTGATAAACTCTCGAACGCCAGAGTTGGCCACTCTCATTCGATAAGAAGATAAAATAATTAAATCAAATTTAATTTAATTTAACACTCAGTAGGTAGATTCGCAGTTATGATTTTGTTTAAAAAATATAGAGTTAATTTGACGACGTTAATAAACATAAATATTATACCAAGCTATTTATCTTGTGTTTTATTTTGCCTCTATTCTTCTCTTCCCTGTCTTCATAGTAAATAAATAAAAATAAATCATACAAATGAACACAAACCCCATATCTTAACACTAACAATATAAATCGATCAGTATTATTATTGTGAACTAATATATAGTAACTGAACTTGACCTCACATTTCCTCAACTCCTCGCTCTGCTATTACCTAGTCTGAGGTTATTTGAGAGAGTTAAGCCGATATTATCCGGGCGGTGGCGCGGCGGTCGCAGATTGCAGAATTTGCAGCTAAGTCTCTGGAGCTTTGCTGACACGACCGTTTCACTTCACTGTCTAGTATTAGCTAAGTATTAATAACGATTTTGATTTTATATAAAAACAACGCCGATGACATAATGTTAGAAAAAAAACCTGTACTCATTCATTCTACTTGTAACTTCAACAAAATAAAAAAACAATTGTTATTAAGAAGTACTTTGAATTTCTAAGTGTTCCAGGCCATTGCCACAGGGATGCATGTCCAGCGTTCTGGTTGTTTTTAATTTTGTAGTAGTTACAAGTTGCATATCTAGTGTTTTCTTGTTTTATCAATAATGATTGTTATAATTAAAGGTTTGAAATAATAACAATAGCAAAGATAGTAAGTACTGCATTAATACTATAACATATGTAACTCATTCATTCTCTTACAAAACTTTCACCTTTACAATATATTTTATATATTTATTCACTCTAATTATATACTGTAAAAACACATGTCACACAATTAATATATCATTAAATAAATCAAAGTTACTTGTCTACTAAATAATCTGCCCTTAATCGTTCCATTTCTTCATAGCATAGATTATTTTAAATTCAATTTGATTGAAAGTTGATATATTAATTTCCACTGAGTTTAATTAAGAGTAGGGCCCGTATACTTAACTCTTAGATAACACGAACTTAGTCACAACTCTGATTGTTTGCTTTGAGATCTGCCGCGAGGTGAGATTACTAATTAACCCCAGGTTTAAGGAGTATTTAATTTATGCGAGAGCTAAACCATCATTATGAACTTCCATGTCTGAGTATGGAATCTATAACTATATTTTATTCAAGCTTTATACATGTATGTACTCTCTCTCATGAGTTATATGTCCTCATGACTGAGGGTCGTGACTCCCCCACAGAATTGATTCGTTAGGGGAGTTCTCATGGGCACATACATACATACATAACAATGTCCTATGTTATATATTTGCTAATTTCACAAAATTTTTGTTTGTATTATACGAGTCAATTCATTTAAACTTGTGGTGGCTCTTTTCAATAAAAACAATGAGACCGGTTTTTTTTATAAAATGTGTGCCTTGATGCGATTTATAATATTTTTCTAAGTAAATTACTGTTTTTATCACTGAATAAGATCAATTTAATGTGTATGGTATGTTTTTTATCCAAATATTTCAAAGCTTTTGATGTAGAGCATGAGATGTGTAAGCTTTGTAATCTATATTTAGGTCCTGCCCAGACATAGATTATGTTTTATAGGTAGTAGGTTTTCGGTTCCAATATCCACTAGAAACGACCTAGGTACATAAAATATATCACACATGTTCCAAAGAAACTAACCAAATTGTTTACTTCTAAAAAGGCTCTTAAAAATCCTTTGATAAATTGATCCACTTCAGCCCAGCCTTGTTTTATAATACTAGATTCAGTTTCAAAGGCCTACAAAAATCTAGATTTTATTCTTTGGTTATATTGGTATCAAATCATGATTATCTACGCTTTCAGTCCTTGGATGGGTGATCAAAAAGTGGCGTACCATAGCTATGCTAAGCATAGCTTCCGTGAGTCAATTTTTGGGTTAAATTGTGGGTCCCGATTTAATTCATGAAAGAAAGGTAGTTGTGAAGCCATTTCAGAAGCCCCTAATGTGACTTGATGAAGTGTCAATATCAGATGAGCTGGCCGTTCTTATTAAAATATAGATATGTATGTATAAAATGATGTGCCCAATCTAGTACAAAAATTAACTATTTCGGGAATTTTTAAACATAATCCAAATTACACCCTCAACAGAAAACCACTAGATTTATGACAGGACTGTTATATAACTGAATATTGATACGTATACCTTAATTAATTAATTAATGTATACTTCAAGACTACTAGCGACTAAGAGGCACATAATATCTAACTAAGCATTATAATTATTGTCAATAATTATGGAATGACGTCAAAAATACCTCATTCTAACCAACATTCCTCGTCTCAATCAAACCAATATTATAATAATAGATATTTATTACATCACCTCGCGGAATGAGTGGGATTCCACGCAAGATGTGAGCGCGCATAATTTATGAAATCTGGCGGAGGGAAGCCGCAGAAATGTTTCTTGTGGAATTGAATGTTATTGTAACTGTTTTGATTTATTAATATTAATATTTTGATTCTTTATCCTATACAAAGCTCATTTTTTTTTATTTAATCTCTCTCTCTTGACTCGTATTTTCTCATGACTGAGGGTCGTGACTCCTCCGCAGAATTTATTCGTTAAAGGAGTTTTCTTAGGCAGATATATCGTGGTGGGTGCCCAGGTCCTTCCACGAAGAACGCATATCCTCGGATATTGTGGTCCTAAAACATTTTGCTTAATAGTTTACAAATATATACATATACCTACATAACTTTTATTAGATTCAATATATTGTTGTTGTTATTATTATTATTGTTTGTAGTTTAGTAAGATTAAAAAGGTTTACAAGATATTTTTTTTAATTATATGGTTTCTCTTTGCGAGAGAATTAAATATGTATATGAAAAAAATCGATAATATTAACTTTGTTTACATTAAAATGTAATTATTAAAATGTAATAATTAAAATGTAATTATTAAAATTAAAATGTAGTTATTCCTCACATGTGACTTTACTAGTTTAATTTCTAAATTGAAAAAAAAAAATAAGTTTCCAATGGAAGAAGGAAAGAGAGAAAGCGTTTATGTTAACACACAGGAGCCAATAATACAAAAATAAAAAAGTTGAAAAACCGGCATAATACAAAGGTAATATAAGTTACATTGATGTTCCCGTGCGTCAAAAAGGTCAATGCATGTAACTATTGAAATATTCTGCGACCCATATTTCAAACTACGATCAAAAATATCAGTTCCTCTATTGTAAGTGATGACTTTAAATTTTAATTCACAAACCAGCCCCCTCATGTTGGCTATTTTTAGAGCCTTACATATTCAGATAATAGTAAAAGAATCTTATCACGTTCGCTCAATCTTTCCCCAGTTCATAAAAGTGTGTGTACGTTTTTATGTACGAGTATGTATCTGACAAGACGTTTCTTGAATATGTAATAATCAATTTAAAGTTTGGCGCGAGCTTCGTACGCAGCATGTTTCTTTTCAGTGAAACTTTGTGTAGTTCATTATAACACAGATTTCCTGACTTTAAAGTTAGTGATTTCTCTTTTTTATTTATTTTTCTTCTTTAAAATAAACGGTTAAGTAAAGAAATAAAATAAAGCTGATGTCATCTTATAAATGGGTACTTACTACCCTCATGCTGATTAAACTTGTGTTTCAAGTGTAACTCCGATGTACATTGAAAAGGGAACAAACTAATAAACTTATAATCATTTTTATCTTGTTGTAAAATTAAATGTCAATAATTAAACAAATGAAATTTATCTAGCTATAAAATATCAATTTTTTTGTTAGGATACTATTTTAACGTTCAAATTATCAATTTTTTTATACTCTTGGGCTAGTGTTGAGTTCATCAATAATTAATGAAATGTCTTACAATTTGTACAAAAAGGTTAAAAAAACTGCTAGGTCAGTATATTTTCATCTCGATTTGACAGGCAATTTGTTCTAATCAGAATTTTTGATGGACAATTTCACTCAGTTTTAATTGGTTCCGAATTTTATGAGGAAAAGTTATAAAACTGACATTAATTAAAAATATTATTATGGATCTATAGTATATATGTATTCTACATTGTTAACATAATTATAATATATAGAGTGGTGGTATTTTGTATTATTTTCTTATTTCCAACCATCTTCAAAAGGTCTAAACAGGGTATTTTTTTAACCTTCCTATTTTTCATGGTAACAAAACATAAATAACGGTCACTCAGCAAATCAAATAAAGGTAACTCATAAATATTGGTGTATTCTTATGTTATAATTTATTCTAATACTACAAACAATAAAATAACAAATATAACCATATGAAACATATAATACTAAACCCGCTTACTTTTACCAGCATGTATAAAAAAACAGTATGCATCTTCTAAACAACATAAAAAGCTAATCTCTTCCTCGCAGATCAGATAACACGATTTTCCTACAAAGAGATTATACAGAGTCTGATAGCACAGAGTGCATTACTGTGTAGCATATTTTATAAAGATAATACGATAATCTCGTGTGTGTGGCGAAAATAACAGATTTCGGGAAAAAAGTCGCGCTTTGATAAGATCTTTGAACTAGAACGGACAATGTACACAAGAAAATGTAACAACAAAATATTATTTTTCGATAAATATGGATGCTGGTAAGTAATGCTAAAAACTACCTTTTTTTAAGCCAGCCATTTTAGATTTTTTTGAAAAATAATTACACTTAGCTTGTAATTGTTTTCAAGGTCGCAATTGTTAATATGCAATCAGTGAGTTTTTGTCAGTCTAAGTCACAGATGATCCATCGTTTTGTTGTTAAAAACGGAGAAAACAGACCAATATAAAACTATAAAAACAACCAAATTTGTAAAATAGTTTGATTTTTACAAACGTCCAACCATAGTTAACCAACCGAAAAATCTTTAAATGCAACGACAAATTACCCAATTTTATTTTTTTCTCTTCAATTTGAAGACCACCGCTGCCTCCGTTTGAAAATCAATGAGTTAAAATTGAGCAACAGTAACAAAAGTAGCAGCTTATAGGCCTAAACACACAGGAAAAAGGTCACCTGAATTTCATTTCAGTAAGAGTAATCTTCTGTTTTATGTGACTTTGAAATAAGTGAAATTGTTGGACTGGAACGAATTCCGGTGCAGGGAGATTTTACTTAGCCCTAAGGGCCTTAGACATGGCTTCATATTTATCGAATTGTAATGTTGGCCTTTCTTACAGCTATTATTTCAGATGCAATATTGCCTGTAAGAGATCACCATAGGTGACAAGGCCACTTTTGTTAATTTTCTTTTATTTTCGATTCCAAATTTACATCTTTAGCTATAAATGAATAAATTATTCCGAAGGTAAAAAAAAATAACCTTTCAACATATTAAAACGAAACGTTATTTTTTGCCGTATTTTCATAATAAAGTTAAGATACCAGAGTTTAGATAAAAGCACGCTCGTTGATGTCTTTCGTATGTGGGAACAAGCTTACGCTAAATAAAGAAAAATAAGAAATTATCGTAGAAAGGTGAATAAGCTCATTATAAAGAGTACAAGGGACTAACAAGAGGGTAATGGTTCCATTGAATTATTCTATTATAATGCTTCTTTTATAAAGATATAGAGAATTAAATAAAAATAGAGACTTTACCAGGGTACAGTAAAGTATATAAATAGTTGTAGATTCTGTGCTATCTACAATCATTGACTTATTTCTCGCAACGTGTGGACAAAATTCTGGCCTTTTTCTAGCGAAACGCATCAAAATTGCTATCCAATGTGGTAATGTGGCTATATAGTATGCTGGACACGCTGATCTCTGACAGAGGACTAGAGTGCTTGGAGTTTATTGATGTTCTTAGTTCTTTGTTATTTGGCTCAGTAAACTATTATAATATTATCTGTAATCATCATCATCATCAGCCTAATGGGACCCACTGCAGGGCATAGGCCTCCACCCTCTTACGCCAATACTCCCTGTCTTGCGCTGTTCTTGCCCAGATATATGTAATACTTTTGTAATATTAAGATATGAAAAAAAAATCACTTACATAAATATATTTTATAAGACGAGACAATAAAATTATTAATAATTGTAACTTTTAGTTCACAAGTTGGGTATTTCTATTGTATTAATGATTAAATTATTATCTTATTTTATCTTATTAGAACTTTTTTATATGTTATTTAATGTTAGGAGGTGTATGTGTTACATATTTTACATCTATTTTTTTATCATTAGGCATTTGGCGACAGATTGACATAATTTGAGCAATGCTTTGTTTTTTTCCCCATCAAAGGTTTTTTGTGATCTGGTAACAAAACAAATATAAATTTAGATTTTAGTGACATTTTAGTTAACTTTGAAATAGAAACTTAACGTAAAAAATAATGAAGAGTTTCAGTGAACAATGTTCATCACATAAAATTAAGGGAACTGGAAATACTATTGTTGTAAATTTACTAAGCCATAAAAATAAAATTATAAAAAGTCCGTGGTTACAATTATGTAAGTTAATACGAATATTCAAATTTGTTTTACCAAGGTATGCTTTTTATCGCTTGCTGTTTAAAAAAATACATACAACATATGTATCGAATACATTAGTAAAATAATACTTATACAATGAAAGATTTTCTATTATAAGTTCAGAAAGAAAACTCCGTAACTCAATATTTATGTAGAGTATCAGAATCAAAAGAAGTTTTTAAATAATGTAAGCCTAAGAATTGAATATGATCTAAAACTAATATTGTTGCGAAATTTTTACACGACCTTTTATTCTTATTTTTTTAACGGAGCTTTTATTGATAATTTATATTATTCTTTTGGGAAAGAATACGGAGTATATATTTTTTTTATTCTTTATTTCAACTTGATATAATATGTCAGGAAAACATACGCTTACGTTAAAAAAATTCATTCTACAGATTACAAAATCTGGTGTAAGATTTAATTTTTGTCAATAAATTGAAAAAAAAACATCTTTAAATTTACTCATAGAAAAATATTTAATAACTCAACGAATAATTATTATTCTTTTTACTAACGTTAGATTAAACCACTCTCTCTCACTTGAGTCGTATTTTCTTATGACTGAGGGTCGTGACTTTCCCGCAGATTTAATTCGTTAGGGGAGTTTTCTTGGGCCGGTATGTATATCGTGGTGAGCGCCCAGGTCCTTACACGGAAGACACATGTCCTCGGATATTGTGGTCCTCAAACATGTCGGTTTCCTCACGATGTTTTCATTCACCGCTAAGCGAGTGCAAATCTACACATTACTTGAAAATACATTGGTGTAGGGCCGGATTTTCATCCGAAAAGCAGACACTGGGACCGCTGAGCTACACTCACTTAGTCAAAATAATTAATGGTAAATAAAAAAACTTCAATTCCTACAGTTTTTAATTACTTGTTTTTGTAAAGATTGTAAGTTTTATGTTTAAATAAATACTTCTTTGTAAGTAAGAATTTTATTTTAGACATAGTTATAAAAAGTCACGAAGGTTTTACAGTTTTGCTAAATTCGATTAAAATATTTAATGAAATTTTTGAATACCTTTATGTTTATTTAGTTTTAAAATGTTACCAAATAGGTATCATTATTATTTTAGTTTAGTTTTATAGTATTTGTATTAATAAATTTATGATTGAATCGGAATTTTGAAATCACACGCTGATTATACGCTTATTATTATTTTATAAACTTAGAAGAAAAAAACATTTCCTGAAAGTATTTTATATTTTCATTGATATTATGACAAGTTTTTAAAAATATTAAAAAAATGTAAATAGAATTTTATACATTTTGATATCATCAGAACAAATAAAGTTAAATAAAAGCTAAACTTACCTGTATTCGTATCTCAGCAGTCCGCGGCGAGTTCCGGCCGGCAGATGGCGTCGCGTCTTACTGCGAAGCTCGCTTCCCGCCCGCCCTTATATAAGCAACTCCGCCCAACTGGGCGGCTGCGTCGGCCGTACAACCTTTGTACTGTGCTTTAAACTTCAATAGTCTATTTGTACTTTTTAAAACTAAAACAGGTTTGCACTTGACCATAGTTTGCCTGTGGATAGCAATAGCTATGGTCTAAGATGAATGGATAGCTATCGCTTTAACTTTACTTACAACATAATTATTATACTTACAATTACAAATATAAAAAAATACATCTGACTCGTATGCTTCCGTATGTGTTTGTAAGTTTTTTGTATGTTTAAAATAAGAAATTAAAGCCGAATATGATAAGAGTATGTATGAAAATGTGGACGAATTAAGAACTTTTTAACTATTTAAAAAAACTAACATTTTAGCCAAACAGTTTTGACGAAACCGGTGAAGGTGATTTTTGTAGTTTTGATAGTTAGATTTTGAAATATAGAATAGATAGTTTTGATTTTGAAACAATACATTTGCATGATGGTGTTGAAATTAAAATTTTAAGAAACGGTAAAGTGTATTGTATTATTAATCTTTTATAAATAACTGATTCGGACGGAATGGCATTTAACCTACATAGGTAAGTAGTATACATATAGCCTATGCTTTAAATAGTTGTAACTTACAAACGAGGTTATATTTCAAAACGTTTTACACCTGTATGTATGTATGTATATATGATTTGATAGATATACACTGGACCAACAGAAATGTTAATATTGAATCTCGGTTTGATATCCGGTTAAAGAAAATAGAAGCTATTTTTAATATTATATTTTTTTTATTTGGTCGAGGTTTTTTATTGTTCGCTACGAGAAGATAAGTTTTTAAAACATTAGTTGATTGTTTTATGGTTTGAGTGAAAGCTAAAAACTTTAAAAACTATTGCGTCACAAAAGAAAGAACTTTAAAATGCCTTAAAAACTTTGCTGGAAGTTTTTACTTTCAAAACTACAAACATAAACTTCACTGAGATAAAATTAAAAGGAAATGCACAAATATATTTTATTGTACTTTTTATAATTTTCGACTTTTAATATTAGAGGTATTTATTTTAAAAGGTTTTTTAAAATTAAATTTTACTCTATTTAAACCAGTGTGACTACTGTGAGAAAAATCACAAAAATACTGTTTAAATAAATTTGACTAATCACAATGAATACATATTTTTTTAATAGATTTGTTTTTATTGACTTAAAAAAATATTATTAAATAGCTCGTGCAGTCAGCGTTCAATCACAATCATCCGTCTCAAAACCAAGGCTTATTAATAACGTAAAACAATTTATTTGTTACATTCTATAAATAATATAATTATCAGGTAACTCGTCAACGCATTTCCGACCGATAATATAATTGCTGTCAGTCGTTCCACAGAAATTTGGTATCGATAAAATACCTATTTCAATTTTGCTGATAACAGGAACCGGTTGTTTTCGAAAATCAGAAAGACTGTGTTTTTAAATAAATGTATTTTTGGAAACACAGGTATCTGTGAGCTAAATATTGACTATGTTTTTAGTGCAGTTTCTTGGTAAAACTTTAATGATAGTTTATTGAGCTCGGTAGATTTTCGACATTAATTTCAACTCTAGTTTATAAGTTCATATTCTTCTTCTTCTTCAGCCGTTTCACATTTGTTCCTGGATATAGGCCTTTCCCAATTGCTTCCATGATACAGGATCTTCTGCCTTAGCCATCCAATCTCGGCCCGCGTGTTTTCGTATGTCATTCACCCATCGTAGCGGCGGGCGGCCTCGTGGTCTCTTGTCTCCTCATGGTCTCCACTCTACTAATCTTCGTGTCCATCGGTGACAGTCCATACGAGCTACATACATATATGACCAGCCTAACTCCACTTTCTTCGTGCAATAACTTCAACCACATCCTTTAGCCCCGTTTTTCACTGTATCCATTCATTTCGTTTGTATTTGTCTTTTTGTGACAAATGAGATTAGATTATATCAATTGCCTTTTATTTTGTATAATTCAATAACAGTATACTTGTATTTGATTTTCTTCTTTGCTTGCAAATATAAT
Organism: Macaria notata; assembly: GCA_927399415.1. Classification (NCBI taxonomy): domain Eukaryota; kingdom Metazoa; phylum Arthropoda; class Insecta; order Lepidoptera; family Geometridae; genus Macaria; species Macaria notata. The sequence continues at coordinate 12,919,329 of OV656738.1, read as the reverse complement.
AGCAATAATTATAAAAAAAACTTATTATATAAGTTTCAAGGATGAAGATGTGCAGTTTCGTAGGTCAGCTTAGGTAAGAAAACGATGATAATTAAGTAACCTTAACCTTATTCTACTAATCGCATCAATTAACACATTCGACTACGCTGAGATTCCTACAGCTTACGTTGCCAATAGTATAGTAATAGTCATACAGGAGTATTTGTCATCAATAAATCACACTAATATTTTTTATGGTAGTGTGTAAGTATGTATAGTACCATCTTCACGTTTACCGATATGTATGCATTGAAAATTGTTTTGCCTTTAAATAAGTATATCAGGTTACTATCATCTTGAATTAGCGTTAGCCCGCAGCATTACACTCATCTAAATATATAAAACTCAAAGGTGACTGATTGACTGACTGATATAGTGATCTATCAACGCACAGCCCAAACCACTGGACGGATTGGGCTGAAATTTGGAATGTAGGTAGATATTATGACGTAGGCATCCGCTAAGAAAGGATTTTTGGAAATGTCAATTTTAAAGTGGTGAAATAGGGGATGCAAGTTTTACTTTTTAATGCGAGCGAAGCCGCGAGCACCCACTAGTTATACATATAAACTATCCCGGTGAATAACTCTATCTAACAAACTACATCAAAATGTGTAGCTATAAAGATCTATATATTATGTATGTAGGTATATATGTTTTTGACGAAATTGTGCATACTAACTTCTTTTAGTTAGATTTTTTATTATTATTTATTAAGAACTATACCTACTCAAGTACATAGGTAATACTTGTTGTTTTTATTTCATACTCATCTATGAATAAATGGAAAGAGCCTACATTGCACGACACAAATTTCGACTTAGTGTGCAATGTAGTGCACCCTGTGCTTATTGTCTATGTGGTATTATTATTTTGTTAAATTTGTATCTTACTTTAAGCAGGTACCTACATAGCATTAAGATCTGTAACTAGTTATTAAGTGTTAATAAATAAATGATAAAAAAAATATTATAAAAATCAATATAGCCTTATATACCTTTTCATTTGATAATAAAGATCAATATAAATCAAATTCAGGCAAGTATCTTAAATAAAAAATTACATAAACTTTTTGTGTAAAATTATGAAAATAATAACTACACGTAAGTTCAGAGTTAGCGTTAGGTTTCAAATAAGAAGAAAGGTTTTTATCTCCGAGTAGCAAGAATAAGTAACCCCGTAGAACCTGCCAACTCATTTGTAAGTAAAGGCGGTATAACGATTGATCTCTTTAATTAATTTCCCAGAACATCTTAGTTGCCTTCAATATGTCGGACAAACGTTTCTTTTTTGTCAGTTTAGTAATCAAGAATTATGTCAGAGGTTTTTGGAATCACTTTTATATGATTACTAGCGGTTTTGCTCGTATTAGTCCGGGTAAAAAAAATGGCCTGTGTGGAAATTCAGGGTCCAATCTAAGTAGATTAAAACTGTGTGTTACATAAAATATTTACATAAACTTATTCTAATACACGTTGACTGTTGTTCGAAGCATCAATGCTCCGGTAGCTTAGTCAATTTCCGTAAAAAAGGCTCAAAATACGTATAAAAGTGTGAGACAATATTACATAAGGGTCAGTGAGTGAGTCCGTTTATTTATTACAGGCCAATACAGATAACACACGCAATCTATCACTTGCCACCACAATAATGTATCACTATAGAGTGTGGCAGTAAGGGCAATACACAAAAATATTGGTAAGTTTGTTTTTAGTCAGGGTACCGGTCGCACTTATTTACAAAAAAATAAAGACAAGTGAACATTTAATAATTATATAAATTGGCTTATGTCACTTTCTGGATACTATTTCTAACCTCCATACTAAATCACAGTGATTTGTTGAGACTAATACATAAACAATCGCTTATTCATAATAGAAATAAATGTCATCGTTACAATGTATTATATATTAAAGTTTTTTTTTTTCAATTTTGTTCATGCCCAATTATACTCGTAGTACATATGTAAATTCCAAAGCTTCTTGACAACTTTTCTATCGACTTATTACTTAATATGTTTCTTGGCTTTGACTTTGAAAAATAAAATAAGCCATACTGCAGCATTGTTCTGTCAACGGCACATATTTGTAAAAGAATAGGCCATCTGCTAGCCTGAATATCCTTATCGGGTCGAAGGCGCCTGGCAAACACGAGTATCGGGAATATTGCTGGTGGAGGCTAATTACACACTAGCTAGTATTGTTGATACTTGGCCGTGTTACTAATTTTTGGGGTCCATTCCTAATTTACCTGATTTGGAAATATGCTTCCATTATTTACAGGAATGCTCCATTTTGGGCCACTTGGGCAGACTTTGCTTTAACTGACCCCACCTAGGTCATTTGACAACCTATAGTCAAATGCATTACTGTTAAATGTAATAAAATGTCAAAGTATTTTAACTTTGTGCTTAAGTTTTTTTGAAATTAATGTTTTTAGGGTAGCGTACCTAAAAGGTAAAAAGGGACCCTATTACTAGTCTCCGCTGTCTGTCTATCTATCTGTCTCAAGGCTGTATCTCATAAGCCGTGATAGCTAGAAAGTTGAAATTTTCACAAATGATGTATTTCCGTTGCAGCTATAACAACATATACTAAAAAAATAAAATACTAAGGGGGGTCCCCATACAATAACATGTTTTTTTAGTATTTTTTATGCTCAATATTAAAAACGGTAACAGGTAGACGCTTCAAATTTTCACAGAATATTAAATTGTATTTTACCTTTCATAATAAATAATTATATAACAATAAAATAGATATTAAAGGGGGTTCCCATACAATAAACGTGTTTTATTCATAATTTTTGCTCAATATTAAAAACGGTCAGGCAGACACTTCAAATTTTCACATAATATTTACTTGCATTACCTTTCAAAATAAATAATTAAATAAGAATAAAGTAAATTTTAAAGGGGGGCGTATACAACAAACGTAATTTTTAAACAATTTTCCCTCGATCTTAATAAACAGGTAGAAACTTGAATATATGTAAGTAAATATTTAGAAATATATTTAAAAATAAATTTGTAGGCACCTTGCCCGCAGATTCCGACTTGAGTTTAGTATATTATTTGTAAAGTTGTATATATTTTAGTTTATATAGTTGTTAATTTATAGTATTTTTAAGTTTATTATAAGGTTTAGTTTTTAATTAGTTAGGTACGATTATTTCTCTATGTGTTTTATAAGTTGTTTTGAATAAAAGTCATAAAAAATACCTAATCTTATACATAAAAAGATGATAGTCCGGAATCCTTCGTGCGCGAGCCCGACTCGCACTTGGCTGGTTTTTTAAATATTTTTATTTATTATCATACATCATTGCATGCATCTACTTATGTAAATATGTTAGAATAGGGGATAGTTGTAAAAATCATTAGTTTTTCCTGTCAATCAATGCTTATTTAATTCATGTCTTAATCAGTAGATTACGCCCAAGCTAGACTATTTCGTAAAGTGGCTAATTTTAAACAATAATAAATGTAGTTTCATATATTATTACTATATAATGACTATGTATAGGTAGTGTAAAAGTATGTCTCATCCGGAACTTTCACAAGTAATACCACGGGGCACTACTAGTCATATAAATCACTACACGGATCAGTTTAGTGATGAAATATGAACATGTTGTATGTAAATTAGTGAAATCCGTCTATCGCTCCCACGCAGCTCGTAAACTCTACTATAAAGTTAAGCCATAGTTAAGTAAATAACTTAACCCATATTATAACTTGCTATGCAACTCTTTATTTATGGGGATTGCAAATTATAAATATGGTACAAAATACAATGTTGCAAAATGACACTAACTTAAACAAGCAACATGGATGATGATATGTAATACGTTGATTTTTTAAGCTTTGATTATGACTAAATATGTGATAATTGATTTATTTTTTTAAGTATTGACATGTAACTGCTGTTTGTTATGAATAAATATGTGAATCTGAACAAGTAAATTATGTTTTTTATTTATTATATGTGTGTATTTTTTTCCTCTCTATATTGAATTGGTAAAAAATGCTCCTGAGTATCTGTTTATATTAAGTTGCACACATGATATATTTATTTTGTGTATTACAAATTCATATTGAGTGATAAAAAAGAAATTTCTGGCTTTTTGGATGTTTTATTTCTTAGATATTTACAAGCCCTTTAAGATTGTAGAACAAGAGTCTACCTACTGCTTTATATCTAACTAGTGGATGCTCGCGGCTTCGCTCGCATTAAGAAGTAAAACTTGCATCCCCTATTTCAACCCTTTGATGCCTACGTCATAACATCAAATTTCAGCTCGATCCGTCCAGTGGTTTGGGCTGTGCGTTGATGGATCACTATATCAGTCTATAGTTATATAGACTGACGACAGTCAGTCAATCAGTCAGTCACCTTTGAGTTTTATATATTTAGATTTAAGTGATATATAAAAGTAACAACCCTCAAACAAACCTCTCGATCGATGCCTTTATCTAGCTTCCAAGTATTTTGAAAACGTCATCGTAGCGGTCCACGTAACCGCTACGGCGTAGCGTGGGCCGTAGCACCCTCGTAGCACCAGCCTACGCTTTCGTTATCTGTGATCTGTGTGTGTCGAAGAATACTTATTTTGTTGATAGATCAGCAATAAGCGCTAAATAGATAATGCTTATAGATAATATAACTGCAAGATTCAATTCGACGATATGAATATCCTCATTTATGAAAATATGACACTGATATGTATAGAAGTGGTCAACGCAAGTTTATAAACATTTTATAAAAATAAATGTATATCATATTTCAGTACCTACATTATGTTGAACTCGGGGCAATACTATGCTAGTTTTTGTTATTCCATAATGTGAAATGCACAAACATAATTGCTTTCGTAAGCATTGGATTTGCCTAACGTGTAATTATCTTTCAAGTCTTATAATTGTCTTTAAGTCAATGCTGAATGCCTTTATTTCTACTCAAGACGGTGCGTAGTGTTTTTTTCGTTTTTAATTTGTCCACATAATTAAATGATCAATGCTATAAGTGAACTTTTACATCATTTGAAGTGGATATACAAAGAATAATGCTCTTGGTATTTTAAAATAACGGCGCAAATTTTTATATCGATGAATAATGTTGATGTCATTAAGATCTGAAATTTATGTACAGAAAATTTCCATTGTATTAAATTTTTTTTTTATCATTTGGTTAAATCAATTGAAAATAGTAAGTTAAGGTAGATGGTGAATATTACACCCTTTGTTGACACAAATACTCATAAACATTTAATATAATTTCTATAACAATCCAGCGTGGGAATGCAGCCAGTGTTCTTGGCTCCATACCACATGTGGGTGTTTTAAATTTAGTTAAAATGTAAATACTCTTTTTTAGTTTTATTAGTGTTATATATTGTTTTTATTTCTCTTCACAGATTCTCGGGCCTTACGCCCGGTATTTTTAAGGCATCAGTGGGGCCGTAGCCAACACTGAGAGGCCTTTTACTATATTATAGGTACATAAAATTAAGTAAAAATTACAGATAGAGGATGTTAGGTATATAAAGTAACTATTGCAGACATTCAAATTCAAATTCAAATTCAAATTGTTTATTGACTAAAAATAAAAATACTTATTCTAACACGTACATTCATTGGGAACACAGATTGCCAGGTGCAGTCAAGTATGAATCAGACATGGTATTAATATTACAGGCTATTGTGTTGAGTTGTTCATTGACTTAATTAAACTGGTCTATTGTACGAGGAACGGCACCCGCCAGTTATGCCTCATTCATAAAAATTATAGCGGGTGATGACTTGCCACTCACTAAATGGGCCCTCCGCAAAAGGCAGCCTAAGATGACGCCGGAAGGGCAACATTGGTGTGAGTGGCTTAGGGTGTCGAGAGGTGTGCTGCGCGTTCTCTGAGCGGTACTAGCGGCGTTATGCCCTTTAACACTTCCACCCTGGAGCTTAGGTACTGAGCTCTTGCGTTTGCCACTCCCGAACGGCCAATCAAGGCAAGCCGGGAGGCAGGGGGTGTCATTTAGCCCCCAGGGAATCGGGGTCCGCGGTGACGCCACTCACCGACGACTCGCCATGAAGTCGCCCCTGCGGTTATATATTATATATTGTTTATTATTATTTAATAAATAAAGTTTAAAATAATGGTTAAGGAAAGTTGGATGAAATTTGATGGTAAAGTGAATTATTTTTGGATTCCTTACGTTAATTAAATAAACCTTTATCATCATCATCTATCCTAATCCACAGATGGTTTTGTGTCATGTCTGCTCTTTCTTTCCGGTGTTATGCCATCGGATTCAATCTTGCGCTAGTGTCACGACCAAACCTGGGACGATTATTTGCTGCAGATGAAATAAATACCTATTATTATTAAATATATTCTTGAAACTATGTATTATATAATTTAAAATCCCTCCAGAGGTCCCTCTAACACGATATCACGTCGTGATTCAAGAAGTAACTTCAACTCAAATTGACTGAATAAGTAATTTTTACGCGACTTTTTCAAAGATTTAGGTAAAGCTGGAACTGGCTATAATCTCTATCTCCCTAATGGTTTTTTTTAATTGACCAACTATTTTTAATAATATGTTGGACCGTACACTAATTTTTTTTCCAAGTTTAATGTAAATCTTAATATATAAAACTCAAAGGTGACTGACTGATTGATTGACTGATATAGTGATCTATCAACGCACAGCCCAAACCACTGAACGTATCGGGCTGAAATTTGACATGCAGGTAGATGTTATGACGTAGGCATCCGCTAAGAAAGGATTTTTGGAAAAAACTGCTTTTAAAGGGGTGAAATAGGGAATGCAAGTTTTACTTCTTAATGCGAGCGAAGCCGCGAGCATCCACTAGTCAAACATTAACATGTTATTGGAGCGCTCTCTCACTCTCTCTCTGTCTTTTCTGCCAAATTAAATCCGAATTACATATCTACTAACTGGGTAAAAACTGTTATTCTGCCAATCAAAAAAAAAACACCATAAAATTAAATACCACCTCTTTCTTTCTATCGTTAAGAATACCAAATCTATGCGAAATTTAATCTGGGCGACCCGAGACTTGGTTGGAAAAGTTCTGATAAAATAATGTTTCCAAAGAGTATTTTAACGCCCGACTTAGATTAATTTGAGCTGTAAACTTCACCTTTTTGTTGGCTAAAGTTTTATTGGTGTACAGAACATTTGACAGTTTATAAAAAGGTGAATAAATCGATATAATAAGGGTGCCTGCTCGATGTTAACAGGCAGGCTCAATCATAAACTTTGAAACTATTTAAAATAAAGAGTGTATGAAAACTCTTGATGTTATAATTGATTCTCTTCATACGATAAGAAAAAATGAATTAGAATGAGAAATGAAATGCATTATTAGTTCTTTTTTGAATATTTCTGCTAATAGAGCTAAATGTAACAAACAATATTTACTATAGAAATACAGTTAAGTTAGAATTTTATCTTATGTAAGTACATACAACGACTGCAATTCAGAAAATGATTTTATTGATTTTTAATTTAATTAAATTACAGTTTATAATAATAATTCAATAAATTAGTGGGATTATGGAAATAAACCACAGATATAACGTAGAAAAATATCAAAATGTACAACACCTACCTACCTTGTACAAAATATGTCATGATGATTATCACATTATCTACTGTTCTGATTTTAGGATAGGTCAGTCTTATCTGCTGATAAAATAGACATGATTCCCATAATTAGACACGAAATTATTATCTGATAAGCACAATAACATCGGTGAAAGATTAGCTCTGATAAATATTCGTAATATATCTATATATAACTATCTATTTATCTGTCTATACATATTACTATATACATAAAGCTGAAGGGAGTAAAAAATCTGAATATAGAAAATATTACAAAAAAAAATGTTTGGGTATTCTTTTATTAAATTCATAGTAATACACGGTTCGGCCGTTTTTATATTTTTTCTTTGTTTATCTGTGACTCTGTTAATTTAAACGCTCATCACGCAAACACAGCGGAACCGATCATCATGATTTTAGGTATGTAGGTACTATGAAATCCCGGAAGTGTCATAGGCTTCTGTTTATCCCGAAATAATGCGATCGAAGTTGCGGGCATTCATTAGTACATATAATAAAACTGTAACTCATTGGTGTCTGTTCAACAACGATGGAAACAATTCGCTATATGTAAGTATCGCCGAGGGATCAGATTGATTATATGTACGCATTTGTCAAAATTAGATATGTATTAAAATAGGCCGAGAATGGAAATAACTTATTGGTCAGCTATTCAAATGAGGAATTATTTGAATAGCTGACCAATAAATTATTTCCACTCTTTGAACTAGTTAAATATTCTAGAAAAATATCAATAAATCTTGCGAATTAAATGTTTACGTCATATATTTTAAACTTCCACAATATACTTGTTATTGATTTTCAGAAGCTAAAATGCACACTAGGCATGCTTAACCTTTTCAATCTTTTGTATGTTTCTTTTGAGTGATTGGTGTATTATACGGTTTAAATTTACAACAATCTTTTTTAGCAACACAATCTTGCTACCCAATTAATATATGTCCTATTCCTAAACAGCGACAGTTAGTTGTAACTTTATCTAACCACTTACAACGACATGACTATTCCATACTTCGATTGTACTGCAAACAAAGTTTGTATTATTTGTGACATTCTATTCATAAGTAGAAGAAAACAACAAAAAAAATTACATACATTAATCTTAATATTTATCAACTAGTGTCTATTTTGAGCCCTAGATCTCTTTTAGTACAAACAAGCTCCCTAAAATAAGTTGCCCAAGAATCAGGCTAAATTTTGGCATGTAGGCAGATGCTATGGCATCCGCTAAGAGATTGTTGGAAATGCCTCTTTTAAAGGGGTGAAATAGGGGATACAACTTACAATACATATGAATGCGAACGAAGCCGCGAGCACTCACTAGTGAAGAATATGATGAGAAGAGAGAAGCTCAATCTGGGTCCATTAAATGAAGATAGTTTTTGTTAAGTTATTATTATAAGTGACTGGAAAGGACGTGTTAAAAAATTGCTGGTTAGTTAATTGTCAGCTAGTTAAGTGATTAAATAGGAAAAACAACAGCGTAAGGTAACAGGAAGACAATAACTTCAGATAAAAATAGAAGCAGCAAAACCGTCACCCAACTATTAGGTTAAGTCCAAATCCCATAACACCATGGTCCCGTCATGTCCACAAATCACAATTAATTTCGACATATAAGCCCATTTTTACACACAAAATATACACGAACAGATGTACAAATTCAGCACAATACAATCAGAAAATTTAATGATTTTTAACTACATTATAATAATTTAATAAGCGAGTGTGGCTCAGCGGTTCCAGTGTCTGCTTTTCATCCAGACGCACCCTGGTTCGAATCCGCCCTACACCAATGACTTGTATTTTAAAGTTATGTGTGGATTTGCACTCGCTTAACGGTGAAGGAAAACATCGTGAGGCAACCGACATGTTTGAGGACCACAATATCCGAGGACATGTGTCTTCCGTGGAAGGACCTGGGCGCCCACCACGATGTATCTGCCCAAGAAAACTCCCCTAATGAATTAATTCTGCGGGGGAGTCACGACGTCAGTCATGAGGAAATACGACTCAAAGAAAGATAATAATTTACCAAGACGACAGAAAAGCAACTCTTTGAACAAAACTTTATTTTAAGGAATCACTTTCTCATATATAATCCTTGCTTTATAGCAATTCTCAAGTTATACCTATATGTGGATTTGCACTCGCTTAGCGGTTATAGAAAACATCGCCAGGAAACCGACAAAACAACCTTAATATGGGAAAATATGTGTCTTGCGTGGCAGATTCTGGCGAAGAGAATTTTCCCAACTAATAAATTTTGCGGGAACTAAACAAGAGCAGCAAAAAGAAAGCGAGAGAGAAATATATCATAACGTAACTGCATTTTACTATTGCGTATTATGGACTCGCAACTTTTTTGCATATAAAATAACTCAAAGTTATCCATCTCCCACTCCCTACTCTCTATCATCAAGCCGACCTCGTGGCTCCATTACCGCTCCTCACCCAGCAGGCTGCAATCAAGGGACAGTTTCTCCCTTAAAGCTACATTCAGATTTATTTGTTTTTGATTACTGATGCGCTGGTTAATCGCTGGGAACCAAGATGGCGTCGTTACTTAGAGTTTATTGGCTAGTGGTGGGGTTAATGTTGCTTTTTGCTGTTGATTGGCGAGACTAGATATTTGTGGATGTTAATTAGGCTTGACCCTTAGTATTTTGGCTATCTCTTGTAACTATTTTGGTTCGTATTCATAAATATTAGTACGGTAATCGTGGGAATAGTTAGTAATAGTGATTGGTGGATATATTTACAGCCTCTCGAGCTTTAGCACGGTATTTTAGGGCATCAGTGGGGCCGTATATAATAACACTGAGAGGCCCTTTACAATTAAATACGTAGGTACTTAAGAATAAGTAACATATACAGAAAATGGATGTATGGATATAAATTGGATACAAAAATAATAAAAACTGTTACCACAAATAGTATGAAGAGTTATGATCTTTATGTTCATAATCTTTTCAAGAAATATAATCATCAAAGTATGACAATGAACACAATATAAATAAAAAAACATTATTATCTTAGAATAACGAGCATTTTTAACGAGGTAAGGTTAACATAATCACTTAAAAATCATTCCTACAACTTGAATTCGAATGAAATCAAATAAATATAGAATAAGTAAGTAATTAAAATTTTATTCAAAGAGTTCTGTTTCACTTAAAGTTAGTAATCATAACAATTTGTCGGCGACCGCAGAGTTAAATTTGAAATTAATTATTCCATACAAGCTATGTTTTAATTTAAGTTATGTAAAATGGAAGAAGAAGAAGAGTATTAATGACATCGTAAAGAATTGCATTATTTTGCCGATTAAAAAGTTGGGTAGTTGGATTGATTCGGGTGCCCACCCAAAGCTAAATATTAATTATAAACTAACAGGTACAAATACTTGATACGTTTTCTATCTCAATATTATGAAAAGTAAGCGAATTTGTTTAAGTCATATCTTCGCAAAAGCCATAACAAAAAAAAGCAAATTTGTTGAAATTTATTATTTTAGAACACCACTGCGACGGTTCTTCTTGTATTTTTTTGGTATGGTGATGGTATAGAATTCTAAATGTTACTAGGCATGGGCGCACGTTACACAAGTGAACCCGTACACATTCTCGAGTAATAGCATTAATTACCAACCAGCTATAAGACCTAACTACATCAGTACCTAAATAGAAATGATAGATCTTACATTTTCCAATTACCAACATTTCCTATTTCCCCGTTTCCTGGAAGCAAGAACAGAAGTAGACGTTACGCAATAAGCAGCATTCTAAGAACACATTATTGGATGTAATTTAATCCAGTGCAGTTTTAAACTCGTTTTAAAAGTCTTTGTTGTAGGGGAAGAGGTGGGGGATAGGATTGTAAAGATTTCACAAAAGATATCTTCTTGGAAAGAAAATTATTATATAGATCTTCTTTTTCTTCTTGTCGAGATTTTACCATGCCACCCTAAGAGCCTCTGACATGGCTAAAGAACTTAATTCCCATGGCTTCTCTCGTGTTTTTTTTTCGGAATAAAAAATTACATATACACTATATTATAAGGGGTATATTACAAGTGTAGGGTACACTTGTAATATACAAAAAATCAGAGTAATTCGTCGCGTGATAGACAACTTATTAATTTAATGTTATTTGTATGTTTTCGGTTATGAATTAAAAAATAGATTGCAATCAGAAAAATGGTTGTTAATATTAACCATATATGGTTGTTAATATTTAGATCTGTGGAAGGGTCTTCAAGTTAAATACCTACTTATTCTCTTGATGTAAGCGAGTGTGGCCACACCTATGACTTGTATTTTTAAGTTATGTGTTGATTTGCACTCGCTTAGCGGTGAAGGAAAACATCGTGAGGAAACCGACAGGTTTGCTTACCTTGCGGACCTGGGTGCCCACCACGATATATCTGCCCAAGAGAACTCCCCTTACGAAATCTGCAAGGGAGTCACGACCCTCAGTCATTAGAAAATACGACTCAAGAGAGAGCTTGTTAAAAAATTAGCTAGGTATATCTGCCACCCTTAAAAATATGTTTTATTCGTGGCTAACTCTTGATCTATTATTTGAGTTTATTGAATCACTGTGTTATATGTTAGTTTCCAAGTTCAAGTGACTTTGTATCTCGTCCAATACAAAGAAGATAAAAGTAGAGACGATATCTCTACTGGGAAATACTTAAATATATGAGTACATTAGAATTAAAAGGGGTTTAAATAATTATACAACGGAATATTTTATTTTTTATTTTATCTTGAATGTTTTAATAGGAAATAGAAAATTATAGATTTGTTTTTTTTTCTTCTAAAATTTGTTTTGTTTAACAAACTGATAAACCCTCGACACCAGAGTTGGCCACTCTCATTCATAACTGAAGAAGTATTAAAATTTATTAATAACATAAGTGTTGTCTTATTATATATTTGATGGTACACGAGCTCGTACCTACAAAGGTCAAACCCCACCTTGCTGTCGCGGGTCTACTCGCACTACGCCGTGCGTGCTGAGTCGCCCACTTGTCCACAACTATGGCCGTAATGAGATACTCGATGCAGCTTTGTAGAGATGGCACATGGAAGCAGGCTGTGGTGAGTATAGTATAATAGAATTCCATGGATTTATGAATAAAATCTTTACTATTGAATAACTTATTTTAGACACTAGTGACATTCATTTATTTATTTATTTATTTATTTATAACAGTACACATAACAGAATGAGTTCATATATAAGCCAAATACACATTCAAAACTGGTTTTGAACCAGAACAAATTCCTCAGGTGAGTGTACACAGCTTGAACAATATGAATTTGATTATTATTTTCAAAAACCTGTGTTAGACAGAGAATACAGTACCTAACTGGTACTGTATTCTCTGTCTAACAAACAACAACGATAAACAAGGACAACATAATTACAGACTAAATTTTATCTTACAATTAGTGATCATGCATAGCTTTGCAATAAAATAGCTAGAACATTACGCTTGAATGTGGATAACACAGAATTAAATACATCCAGTGACTGATGGTGGTTCGCTAGGATACTATTGTATTGGCGACACATTCTAACTAATGGGTTGTATAGAGATGTATTTTTTTTTTTTTATAAACACTGAGAGAGAATATATTTTGGGGCCTGCGCGAATTAGGGTTTATATTAATGTTGATGTTGATACAAGACAGGAGTGAGGGTGAGTCAATTTGGGCACGAATAATTTTAAATAAATATATGTAATCGGAGTATTTGCGGCGATCTTCAAGAGACATTAATTTAATTCGCTTTAATCTATTGACATAGGACCGGACTTGTCGATTCCAGCCTAGTCTGAAAAAGAGCATATTTAAACATTTAGACTGAACACGTTCAATGCGGTTTATGTGCACCTTGTAATAGGGTGACCAAATGACTGAGTTGTATTCTAGAACGCTTCGAACAAGTGAAAAATATAATGTTAATAAACAGTACGGATTTTTAAAGCTTTTTGATGTTCTGGAGATAAAACCCAAAAGTTTGTTACCTCTATCTATAATGTAATCATAATGTTCACGGAAAGTTAATTTTTCGTCAAAGTATACACCCAAGTCTTTTACAACTGATTTGCGTTCTAATATATGGTTATTGAGTTTATAATAATAGATAATTTTATTATGTTTGGTAGTGAAAGAAATAATACAACATTTTTTGATATTCAGAAACATTTGGTTGTTTCGACACCAATTATCAATCATAGATAAATCAGTTTGAAGGATTTCTGAATCTTGTGTAGATTTAATGGCTGAGTATATTTTTAGGTCATCCGCATATAATAAACAAGGACTCTGGAGGTTACTAATTAGATCATTAATAAAGGAAATAAAGAGCAATGGCCCCAAGTGCGAGCCTTGGGGCACGCCAGACGTTATATTCGCCGGAGCCGATAAAAAGCCTCTGAGTGCAACCAACTGGTTTCGCCTAGATAAATATGACTCAACCCATCTCAAAAGGTTGCCATGGATGCCGTAATAATTCGATAATTTTATAATTAAGATTTTATGGCTTATTTTGTCAAAAGCCTTAGAAAAATCAGTATATAAACTGTCGACTTGAACACGTTTGGCAAATGCACTGCACAAGTAATTTTTGTATTAGAGTAGATTGGTAGTAGTAGATCTATTGCGAATAAAACCGTGCTGTCTGGTGGATAAAATCGGATATATATGAAAGTATAAAACATCATAGACCAAAGACTCAAATAATTTCGCCAAACAACTAAGTATACTTATAGGGCGGTAATTATCACATCGCGACTTGTCACCTGACTTGAATACAGGGACAATGTGCGCTGTTTTCCACTGTGTCGGGAAGATGCTTAAACGTAAAGATGTATTAAAGATAATTAGAAGAGGTGTACACAGACTTTTCCTACAATTTTAAATAACGAATGGAGGTATTTTGTCTGGCCCAGCTCCCTTGTTGACATCGAGTTTAATAATTTTGCGAAGAATATCAGCGCGTGTTATAGAAGTGTTGCTTATCACGTTATTTATTGAAGTAGAAGCACTGGTGTGGTCAACTGAAAGGTTAGCGACTTGTAAAGTTGATATATTGTCAGAAGTGGAATCTATCGGTACAAACACAGAGCTAAAGTAAGATGAAAAGAGTTCACATATTTCTTTCTGATCAGTTGTAGTTTTGCCACCAAAAGACATGGTAGACGGTACGGAGTTACTACCTTTTTTACTATTAACATAGCGCCAAAAGTGCTTAATATTATTACCTTCAATGGAAGCCTCTACCGATTTTAAGAAAGTATCATAGTCATGATCTATGAGCCTCTTGCATCGCTGGCGCAGCATGGAGTAAGTATCATAATCTCGTGGATTTTTGAACTTTTTGTACCGGTGGTGATATTTTTGTTTTTCAACAAGGGACCTTCTAAGTCCAGGCGAGAACCAGGCAGGTGTATCACCAGACATCGGTTTAGTCAATGGCGTGTGTTTGGCTAATATGTCATTGAACGTGTTATAGAACTGAACTAAATAAAAATATATGATTTAACTCGTGCTCGTACCATTATGTAAGCAGTTTTTGCACTGTAACCAATCGAAAGTGAGCGTGATAACAGATACTTAACTTTAATAATCACGAACGTATACCAAAGTCACTGAGCTGCAGATGGATACATTTTGGGAAAATACAATCGCCATTTTAACTAAATTATTATTTTATCTAAACTGTACATAAATTTAACTTAGGTTTTAAGATACATTTATTTTGATTGTAAGTAATATTTAAGAATATTATAAATAAATGAAATAAAACGAAAACTGTTCGGCGCTACGACTTTGTAAATTTGCCATTTTCTCCATCCGTATGTCTCATAAAACAATAGCACAGTTTGTTCAGACGCAGCGGCCGCGTACGGTCCGCAGAACAATCGAGAAGTTGTACACAAGTTGCCGCCGCGTGTATTCAGAGCGGAATAATGGACAAAGATACCAGCTATGTAGCTGTAATGGAAGTTTGGTTTTGTCTTAGTAGTCCAGTTACTTACTTTACATATTCATTGAGGTAAAGTATGGGGTTAAGTCGTATCCGATTACCTTAAGGTGCTAGTTTGCAATGTTTTAATAACGGCTATAGAACGGACTTTTAACGAATTGTAATAATGTGAGTTTGTAAGAGGGAATGAACTCTGGTGCTTAACCCAAGAGTTTTGTAACCACCTTAAGAGTTTCTAATATGGCTTAACGACTACTGTATTTTGACAAACAGCCAGGACCAATAAATAGACCTTTAATGTTTTGTTCTGTTAATTGTTTTATTTATAACCTTTAAAATAACATAATTTAGCACTCATCAGAGGCCTTAATAGATAAACTATGCTTTTATTTTATCATAATCAACAGTGTGCGTCGAAATAACTAAAACTACATTGTCTGATTAAAAAAAAAATTATCTCATTGTTTACTCCGATTATTTTGCCAACGCTACCAGTATCGCAGGAAACAGCGTTGTTTATGATACGCCGGGATAGGTTCCATATTCATAACTATTTAAATTTACGAACTTACGGACGTACACTCTCACCGCTTTATTAAAACTTTCCGGAGGAATTATTGTGAGAGTGTTCAATGGAATCGATTTCTAATTGTATTCTAATACTAGTGACCGCCCGCGGCTTCGCTCGCATTATTTCTTAACCTTTTTATCTCAAAATAAAAAGGTTTAAAATGAATATAACTTTTTTATTTACGAACCGATTGAAATGAAACAAACACTAAATGATAAGTTGAATATGCACTAACATGCTAGTGAAAACCGTAGACAAATCGGTTTAGCCGTTTTCGAGTCTATAACGAACAAACACACCGACAGACAAACAGAAATCTATTTTTGAAACATGATTTCTTCCTTCTATTGCATCAATAAAGACCCCTCAGCTATTTTTTTCCATTATGTTCAATGTACACATCGACCGGTTACAGTTTTATTATATGTATAGATTAAGGTGCTGCCATTGCGTTGTCTCCATACAAACTGTTGTATACTCAAAAGGTAAGAAAGATAGACTGATGGTTTATATCTCCATTTGTTGGTATCTATACAAAGATCTCGCCTCTAGAAAACCACATAGCACAGCACGTTAAACAGTTAAAGTGAAATATTGTTTATAGTGATTAGTAAAAATCATACCATCATTCCAGTATTGGTTGTTTGCATCCAGCACATGCTGAGTTGGGGCTGGGCTGTGACAGTACACTCGTAATTTTATTCTTAGTTGTTATATTTCTTCCGTTTTCGTCGTTTTGTGTTTCAAAAAATCCATTAGGAAAATAGTAGTGAAATGCAAATCCATTTGAGTTAACAAAATGCTTTTTATTCCTTTTATACGACTGTGTCCTAATTTATGTCTCAGACAATAAATATTATTTCCCGCGAATGTGTTGACTTCTGCCACCATTATAAGCAATAAGGCTCAGTATACAATTACTGTTCAAACTTGACGGAATATTTCCGTGAGTATTCTGTTTCAGCACGTTTCCAAGCACGTTTTAGCTGACTGGTAAAAATATGGGTAGGTATATATTTTTTAAGTACCCACGTCACAAGCGTTTGCTTAGTGTGGGGCTAGATGGCGCTGTGTAGAATGACTCGGAACATTTATTTATTTACTTATTTTATTTCGTGTCCTAGTCATAAACTAATTAGTATTTTAGAAGATTTGGATTTTGATTGATTCAGTGTCGTGGCATATCCTCCTAAAAATATAATAATATCATAAAAATCAACTGATTGTCATAGAAATCGGGGTAAGTTAGATATTTTTTTTTTTGCAATTCATGTCTAAAGCTTCTAAGGTGGTTTTGAAAACTCTTCCTTATAGTCTCGTGAGATTTACAGTAAAAGAAACAAATAAGTGTAATTAAAAATAAGAACCGAAATGAGAGAAAAAACTTCTTGGATCAAATTATAACAAAAACTCACCTTTTAACAAAAAAACTTCCGGAAATGGCTGACAAATGCACATAAAATGATACTCATTCCAAACTTCGCCATCCAATCAAAACCTTTTCAGGAAGAATGTGATGAATGGTTATACAATTACATTTTTAGGGAGAATCTCAAAACAGTGGGATTTGGACTAATTCTTTAGCATATTTTATTCTATCAGGGCTTTTGACAACGGAAATGAGTTTGCACTTGACCACAATTTGCCTGATGTTAAGCAATGATTGTGGTTTGAGATTGAGATATGTAGATAGATAGCTAAGATGTCAAACTAATCGTTTTAAAAATGAATTGTGTAAATAGCGCTAAACTAGACATTATATGTTTATTAAACAGATAAACATTTTATTAATAATTTGATCGAATTACATTTCAGATTATTATTATAAAATTAAAGATATATTCTAAATATGTACTTTGTAATGTGTAAAATTTTATCACTCGATCCATGGAAGCGCTCTAATGTACAAAGATCTTTTTTGCAGGGTCACCCATCCAAAGACTGATCGTGACATCGCTTGCATAACTTTCTACATTGGTAATCATGATCGCGTACATTTTAAATAATATTATGTCCTTTTTTGTGGACTGGAGCACTTAGACTAGGTATGTTTGGGCTCTTCTTAACATTTTATTAGTGCCTCCCTTTTGTTTTTGTTGTGGTTAAGTTGAAGTAGTATGTTACCTATTTTTTTTTTCTTATTTTTATGTATTATTATTGTAATTATTCTAATTAAATTTAATTTTATAATCTGGAAGTATTTTTATAGTATGCCTTTGGCAACATTTATTTTGTATTAGATTTTGTTTGACATTCGTAAATGTACCAAACTAAGTATAGTTTTTACATAAATTAAATGAATGAATGACTTTTTATATATTTGAATTTCCTTTGCGGTACAGGCATTTTTTCTCACTTTACAATATAATTTCATGAGACTCTAGGGTTAAAGACATACGTCGAATTCCAATTTCACTCTTTCATGGTTCAAATAAAACTAGAGAGTTCAAATTCGAATTGGAATAAACAGCAATACTTACATAGTTATATGTGAACATTATAAACCGTATGTTTTATCTGTCTGTGCATTGTTTTAGATAAGACTGATTTTACTTAGATATAATCATTTTGATACTCATTCATTAGTCTAAGTTAAAAAGTGCCTGTGCATTGCACGTATCCTATGCCACTAATGCAAAAGTTTCTACGTGTGTATATATTTGTTTCATCTTCACATATAACAGCGCAACACTGGCACTGGCTTCTTTTAATCTCGAATTAGCGCGGGTAAGATCGCGGGGCGACGCTAGTTGAATCATATTATCGTGTTATGGACGTTGAGAAATGGCTCACAATCAATAACACATTTCCATGCAGAGTTTCGTCCGTCTGTCTGTAATTTCCCACCGGGCCCGATGTATGAGCTATACATATAACAGATGCAAAGATGCTTGTCTTACAAGGAAAATTGTGTAAAGTATTTGTATAAAAAAATATTACTGACTTTCGACTGATGGTTGTCTATAAATGTTAACGCTATTTTTTTGTGAGTTAGCCATCTACGTACGGAGAACGACGGCAGCTTCTTAACTTTAGTATGTTATAACTAAAACGACTATAAAATAACCGGCTTTATTATTAAAATTTACTATTAAAATCAAAGAAATATGATAATCGCATTAAAATTTAAATCTTTCTCACCTCCAGCATAGTTTAAAACCCGTACATAATATTTTAATGGTAAGGCTATGATCTACGTTTTTGTTTTATTATATTTTTCTTTGTATAAAAATAATATTTATTCATAACTTATAAAACATAAAGTAACTGACTAATATTTACAAGTCCTAAACATAATATTAAAATATATAATATACCTAAAATAAAATATGAAGTAAAAAAGTTTTTCTTTGTATTGTATGAAATATAAATCAAACCCAAAATCAACGAGCAAGTATTTTTTTTAATAACTTTATCAATATATAAACATTATTATAGCTGATGCCACAACCAGCGGCCTTATTATCCTAAGTGATTACTTTGAGGACGAGAAGGAAATAAGAACAATGTAATATCTTCACGTTTATTTAAAACCTAATTAAATCTACAACATACATAATTTACCACACATTTATAAAAATATTACTTACTGCAATTGGAATTGTCATATTCATAGCTATTTTAATAAATCTATTTTCTTCTTCATTCCGTAGGTATCAATCCACAGGCTTTCTTCCACTTGCGTTTAGATAGAGTGATGGAGGAAGTCAGTTGTTTCAATCTGTCTAAGTCACACAAAAGACCGCAGTTTTCTATTTCAAGGTAAATTAAGTCTTTACTTGGCTCTGGAAAGTAGACGGGCTGAGAAAACACATATCAGAATATTTCATTAAAAGAAAACACATAAAAAAACATCACACGTTACAAGTAGTTATGAATATTAAATTTGTGAGTACTTGTGTTGAGTCTGGTCATTTCTATGTGTACTGTTTATTTACAAAAAAGTAAATATGTATTATATTCGTTATCTAGTACCCATTATACAAGCGTAAGCTTTAGTGTTGGGCTAGATGACGCTGTGTGATATGTCCTGAAATATTTATTTATTTATTTAGATTAATAAGTGTGTTTTATGGTCTGTTTGTCCTGTCATAAAACTAGTAAAGTCAGTCATAATCATCATCACTAAATACTAATAGATATATAGCCACAACCAAGATTGTGCTACACCTGTGAATCAACCCACTGTCAGTGAATTATAGCTAGTGCCAGCCTGTAAAATAACTAGTAATGCACATATTTTTTCTTACCAGAATTACATACACTCTGTCCAGTGTTCACAACCCTTTTAACTTCAAGCCAGAAGTTTAAGACTGAAGGCCAATCCAAACTAATGTAGCTATAAAAATTGACCAAGTTGTTGTTATGACGTGATCTGGTTCAAGGCATAGTGCTCTCATTTTCATCCTAAGCTAGATTTATCTAGTTATCAGGTCAAAGTATTTTTCTGACTTGGCATTGGCATTTTATAAAGAGTAACTATGTTATTAATATCTTCTTACCAGAACAACAATCTGTCCCGTGCTCACAACCCTCCTAACTTCAAGACTGAAGGCTGAGCCAAACTGCGGCGTCTGCCTCAACTCCCTCTTTATTCTCATGCCAGCTAACATTCCGTACACATTCAGGTCGTGGCTGGAGTATATTCGGAGTCTGGGAGATGTCTGGTATCGGGGGAGGGCCGCGTAGGCTGTCCGGAAGAACTCATTGAGGAGCACACCTGAGAAGCAGATAGATAGTAAAATTGTATAAAATAATAAATAGATAATACTGAACTAGTCTTAAATTTATTTACGAAATATACTAGCTACGCTCCTTGATTTTAACCATATTAAATTTCACGAATGATTTTAATTCATGTATGCACAATATATGTTTTCTAGAATGCATTCTAAGTCGATAATTTGAGACTCGATCTGCAGTCGAGTGCGCATATACAGGATTACTAAAAACGAGCACATAAGTAGTTTTAGTACTTTACTAGTTAGAGCTGTCATTTTGTTCGCTTTCTTTATACGCACCTACAACCATGAAGTTTTTATATAAAACAGCTGGTATTTTGCGCAAATTTCGTAAGTAGAAGAACGAATGTTGCTTTTGACGAAATAAAGCTATCCGTAAAAGGTTATGCGTTGGTTAACAATTACCTTGTAAAGAACAACCCTGAATAAAAAAAACGACCGAGGACTATAGTTATTGCTTACCATCAGGCAAACTATGGTCTAGAGCAGACCTGGTTTAGAAAAAGTAAGATCCTAACAGTCATTCAAACACCAATCTATCTATAGCCTTGTATTACAGATATTCGTACCGGTTAGTAAGGGCAAAGTGTCCTCATTTCCGAGGAGGACGTCTAGTATTTCACCCGCCACTGCTTCTATCTCCGGCCACATCTCCTCTAGCGGATCCAGCAGCGGAAGGCCAAGGCTACGCTAAGGAATGCAATTACACCGGCCAAAGTTATATTGCATGAAATATTGTGATCACAGATGATAAGACTTAAAAATAAGTCAAAGATTAAGTTACGTTAGAAGGAAAACCATGATAATGTGCAGAAACTCAACCACATTTTTATAAGAGCAGTTGTATAAAAAAATATTACGTTGCAGATATTCAAACAAAGATATCTCCTCTTGAAAACGCTGTACGTATGTAGCGAACTTCAAAGCGAGAGTGAATTGGTTCGTATCGGGTAAGTACGCTCCATCTTAGGCCATAATCTTTGCTTACTATCAGGCAAACTATGGCCAAGTGCAAACCCGTTCTAGTTAAAAAAAAACATCGGTACGTATGTATAAAATTACGAATGGAATACTATTTGTTCGTAAGTACATATAGACTTTCATGCATTAAGTAATTACAAAGACAAACATATTGTGACTCGTCCACACAGACTTCCAACTTTTCAATGTACCTGTGATGGATAATTGAAGACTGCAATCTTCTCGTTATCTCTTTCGTAGCATAACTTTTGGCAGCAACACCGTTTCGCGTCATGACACCTTGACACCCGGAGAATAAACTTTTTTGCTTGCTCATACGGAAACTAGCCATCTGTTATCGTTTTTTTACACCTAATAGTTTCCTGCTTTATTATTAGTTTTTATCGATACTTATAAAACACCTGAGATCAAGTCAGAGATTATTCGCACGCAATTACCAATGTTAAGACACTGTCAACTTTAGACGGGTGACCAAAAAGTAACATAACACATTTAATGTGTCTGGCTGTCTGTCATGATAGCATAGTAATCAACCCAATACAGATTTTAGGGAGATTTGGAAATCTTAAATAAAAAGAAGAAAAACAAATGTTTTCATAAACACTTTCACCAAAAACACTCACCAGACTTACGTAATCCGTATACTTCACATAGGTCTGAAATAGGTTTTTTGAGAGGTCCTTGCCAACTATCTGCGACCATTTCCTCAAGGCGACCGTGTTCCTTGTTAGTGTGGGTCTCGCAGTCATTAGGTACATCAGGTATCTGTTGCAACTTCCCATGAATGGGGCCATCTGAAAAAGAAGAAAAAACTTTCCTGGTTGATACAAAACTCTAAATATAAGAAGTAATTTGTTGTACTGCTATTTTGTTGATTTTGACACTATGGATGATAAAATTGATGAACTCTCATAAGTTCACAATGTTGTTAAAGTATTTTGGGACAAAATGTGTGCTCAAAATGTTTGTGATTGCAATGCCGACTGTTCCCAGAACTATTCTAATGTCTTTATTATATCCGACTAATTAAAAAAAAACTAGATATTAATGAACTTACAAAATCCTGACTGACATCAGCGGTGGTGTAAGGCACTGGTGTCCAGTTAATGTCTACACTCCAGTTGTCTTCCAGTGGAGGGTAGACCGCCGCCATCGCTGTTAGGACTGTCATCTGCGTGCGAGTCGAGTCTGTTGACTGGAAGGATAGTTACAAGATCACTGACATATTGTATTGTTTAAAAGTAATGAGTTTCATTTTCTTCTTATTAATATTCCTTAACGAACTGCCATGAGAACAAAGTCCACCAATTAAATAACTCTAGTAATGTCTAGATCAGTGCAAAGCGGAGATCGTTCACCATATTTGTCGCTGAACACAGTTCTCTGAAAGACTCATGAAAAGCAAAAGACCATTACAGTCAAGGTCGACTCAGGAAGTTTCGACGCACAGATTGACTTGAATTGAGAATAATGATAGCAATTAAAGTAGTTTAAATTAATATAAACGTGGGATACAAACCTGTATGTAGATGTCAGATGGGCTGTATCGTGGCGAGAGAAGAGACGAGTATCGCTTCCTTATGAACTGCCCA
Source organism: Macaria notata (assembly GCA_927399415.1). Lineage (NCBI taxonomy): Eukaryota > Metazoa > Arthropoda > Insecta > Lepidoptera > Geometridae > Macaria > Macaria notata. Next base: position 12,895,750 of record OV656738.1, on the reverse strand, counting down.
AGTTGGTAGCCACGAAGTTGACCTGCCTATAATAAAACAAGTAAATATTATATGAAAGTCTAATGATAATACTTTTGTTTTTTACGTTTGATTTTTCTTAGCCTGTCGAAATTCGAAAATAGAAATTAATTCACATTTTATAAATAGATAGATATATTTTATTAACATACAGAATTACAACTAACTTATTACAATGATAATAAGTGTTGGCATCGGTCATGTCTCGTCAAAAAAATTACTAATTAAAATTACAATAAAATAAAATTAAACTTATAGTTATTTTAGCTGTATAAGGCGTTCAGATTTACCGTCTCACTAAAAAAACGCATACAAATGCCGGTACTGAGTTGTATCTAGATAATGTACGCGTACAAACTATTTCTATGGTTGTTACGAGTTTATGTTTTAGTATTTCCTAACCTGTCACAGTGTTACAAGGGAGTGTGACAGGTTAGGAAACACTCTAATTTTATAGTAAAGTAAAGTCAGTCATAAACTACGCTTAGGTAAACATTACACATACCGGAGTCAGCTGACCAACTCCATATTTCTTCATGAGCTGTTCTAGGGCAGGCGGATCCTTGCTGTAGGACGCGACGTCTCTATTGCTGACGGGTGTGCGGTCGCCGTGGCGGTGCACCTGGTAGATACAAGACAGCAGAAAAGGATAATAACCTAAATTTTCTACTTGCAATATTTCATAGATTAATAATTTGCTGGTGACTACTATTAATAATAAGTGCTCGGAGATATGTTAACATAATGCCTTAAGGCAGTAAGATTTTTTGTCATTTGTCTTTTAGTTTTTTTTTTAAGACATTAACATAAAAATATGTTGATGTCTTCAAAAAAATATATTTTTGACCAAAAATTAAAATTTAAAACACGCTTACCAAAAACGCAAAAACAAGTTCGGTTCCATTAGTAACATCGTCACCAAATGAATATTTTGTAAGAATTATCAACAGTACAGCTATTACAAAATAAAGGTTCATTTTAATTTCAACTTTTGATCCATTTTAAATTATTGATGTGAATGTCATGTTTTTTTTTAAATCTTAGCAATAATTATTTGGTTTACATCACATGAAATGATCCGAGTACGTATTATTATGTTACCTCGTAGGTTATATAAACACTGAGTTAATGTAAATATGTATTTTGGTAGTAATCAAAACTTTGTGTTCGAGTAATATTCAGTTTCAGCATGATTAGCTATAAATATGATAATTTTATTGTTGTTCGTGCATCGTTATATTTTTATTACTACCATAAAGATACAATTAATATGTTTATAGTTCTGAAAAGTAATGTGTAAGAAAGAAAAAAAAATTCTTCATTCACAAGGGTGATTTTAAAAATATTATTTACCCTTGAAATTATTTCGAATCGGGGCTTCTACCACAAATTATTCCCCAATGAATATTCCCCAATTACTTGGTAAAGAGTTGAGAGCCTAAACAATATTATATTATACGAAAAATATCACATTACGAACTTTTTGCCTGAAAGAGATCGCACTTTGCAAAAAGGGCGCCAATTAAAATGCTATGTTTTATTTCTATGTTTCTTGTATTGTTTTATATGAGGTGTTTCAATAATGTGTTTATCTATCTTTTCAACTTAATTTTATAGGTTAAAAATGATGTGTTCTAATAGAAACTATATTTTTTTCTACAGTTCTTCCATTTTACCCATTCGAGGACATGTGATCCGTGGAAGGACCTGGGTGCCCACCACGATGTATCTGCCCAAGAGAACTCCCCTAACGAATTTATTCTACGGGGGATTCACGATCCTTAGTCATGAGGAAATACGAATCAAGATTACCAATGTCACAAATAAAATAAAACTAAGGACGTTGCAGCCAAAAATTCCGTAATTTAGTAATTTGTAACTGAGTTTGTGTAACACTTAATAAGTGTTTTGTACGAGCCATTATGTTATTATTCTGTGTAAGTGAGTGTCACGCGTCGCTAGCTCAATAAATCTTGCGTGTTTGTTGTATAACTGACCGTGGAAGGTAGACTGTGACGGATTCTTACAGATATTGAAGGTTTTTTATATATCCGACCTTTGAAAATTAAGAAGTTATCAATTCGTCACTGTAAGTCGATGTGATATATTTTTCAATTCGATAAAATGTGTGCATAATGTTCTTTATAAATTTCCAAACTTATGCGCCAAATTGTATATGTTTATTGTTGTGTTTCTTGAAGGATGCCTCGTAAACTTCAAGTGACATAGATACACTAACTGCATTAGATTAGGTAACTTTAAACTAGGGAGCAGTGCAAGTTACATCCTAATTGGTTAGTTTTGTCGTTTTTTACTTTATGGTGCCAAGAAAATAAAGTCCTTGGTTTTTTTTAATCACCTCAGAATTAGTTAACTAGCTTTTAAGAACAAATTAGTGTGGATTATTGACATTTTAAAAAGCGAGAGTGGCTCAGCGGTTCCAATGTCTGCAATTATAAAAACGCACCCTGATTTTAATTCGGCCATCCGGCCCTACACCAATGACTTGTACTTTCAAGTTAAGTGTGCATAGATTTGCATTGGCTCAGTGGTGAAGGAAAACTCCGTCACCGTCCGAAAGCGACATGTTTGAGGACCACAATATCCGAGGACGTGTGTCTTCTGTGGAAGGACCTGGGCGCCCACAACGATATATCTGTCCAAGAGAACAGTCGCGACCCTCAGTCATGAGGAAATATGATCCAAGAGATCAACGTTTACTACTTACTAACGTTAATACCTTTTTCGGCTTTGCCTAATTGATACCTAACACAATTGCACCACCATTGCACCACCTTGCACCATTTTTCCATAGTTTTATTTTGTCTATTACAATATCATACCACTCATATTAAAACAATTCTTCCATAAATTGTTAGATAAGCGCTATAAATACTACAAACTAATATTACTTTATCTGACACTCGGCCGATATAGCATCAATAAAGTAGGGCTCTACTCAGTACTATAAAGTTTATCTTATACTTATAATACATTTTTTTCATCTACATATACATATCTATCTTATCTATAGAATATCTTTAGGCTTTTCTAAGTGCCCCTTTTTTTGTTGTAGTTAGAAGTCTATCTAAGTCTATTTAGTTTTTCTTCCCTTGATTTGATGTACCTAATATATTAAATGTATTACGTGTTTTTTTATTAATGTTCTAAAGTTGTTTACTTATCTCAGGAAATGACAAATGGAATAGGTAACTATTCGCCACTCAAAACAATTGTCGATTTTTTGGTTCGCGATAATTTTCAGTTTTTAGCAAGTATATCGTCGAAAAATAATGTTTTATGCATATTTATTAGAATGACATTACATACCAAGTCTCGCAAATAATAAAAACTCCAAAGAAAAAGAAACTCAAAAGTAATACTTATTCCACAATGTTCCACTGTAACCTCCAACAAGTAACATCGCCTCAATGGAACTTTATATCGCAGTGTCGAGTGGATTATAAAACGGCAGCATTTATTGTTCCTTGTCATATAAGTATTGTATATTATATACTATACTTAGCACAAAGGTTATTTACATATGTATATGAGTAGGTTTCTTTTTATATGAGACTAGCTGTGCCTGCGACTTCGTTCGCGTGGAATAGTTATTTTGGGCAATAATTGGTTGAATTTTGAACCGTTTTCGCAGCACACGCAACGGAAGTTCTCAAAGATGAATAATTTTCCCCGTTTTTCCACATTTTCCATTGTTTCTTCGCTCCTATAAGTTGCAGCGTGATGTTATATAGCCTAAAGCCTTCCTTGATAAATGGTCTATTCAACACAAAAACATTTTTTCAATTCACACCAGTAGTTCCTGAGATTAGCGCGTTCAAACAAACAAACAAACAAACTCTTCAGCTTTATAATATTAGTATAGATAGGCTCACGCTTGACTACAGCTTGCCTAATGTTAAGCAACGTTATAACCTACGATATAGTGCGCTTGCCTAGAAGAATCCGGTTTTAGGTTTTCAAAGTTACCCGATCAAGTATTCTTTCGTGGGCCGAATGAAACGTTAAATTGTGGGTTGCAGCTGTCTGTCACTGTACGGTCGTCTTTAAACCATGTCACAGGCGGTTTGAAAAACTCTGACACCAGAGCTGGCCACTCTCACACGAACTTACTTGGTTCCAAGCAGAAAGTTTGTCGGCAAGATGTATAGGAAAATATTTATTCTGAAATTTCCTTAAAGCTACATATAAAGCAAAAGTTGTTAGCATTGAAATACCTAAACCCAAAGTTACCAATAATCTATACTAATATTATAAAGCTGAAGAGTTTGTTTATTTGTTTGAACACGCTAATCCCAGGAACTACTGGAGCGAATTGAAAAATTATTTTTGTGTTGAATAGACCGTTTATCGAGGAAAGCTTTAGGCTATATAACATCACGCTGCAACTACTAGGAGCGAAGAAACAATGGAAAATGTGGAAAAATACGGGGAAAACTATTTATCTTTGAGGGTTTCCGTTGCGTGCGCTGCGAAAACGGTTCAAGATATCAAAAAAATATGTATGAAAGAATTATTCCTCTTGAAATGATGTAACAAAATATCTGCAACAGTATATGTCTATCTTTTAAGATCAGCTCACTAGAATCGTTTTTATGATAATAACTATTCCACGCAGACGAAGTCGCTGGCACAGCTAGTTTTAATATAATTTAGGTTCTTAGTATAGAAATGAAAACTTTTTTTGCCGGTTGGGAAATAAGTAGGTATTCCTATATATTGGAGTTTTCGTTTCAACTTGATTCTGGTACTTGGAAGCCCACAGCTTTTCCCGTTGTTTTGGGATAAAAAGTAGCCATGTCGCTTTCGTAATCCTATGTTATCTTGACGTTGAATTTATTGTATAAAAAACAAGATAATTAGTTATACTGTAGGGTTGTTAAAGAAAACAAACTAAATCACAAATACAATTGAATTCATTCATCTAAGTAATTCTTTCAATACGTATTCCTCAGTAGTATGTACCTATATTGTATTCAAAAGGTTCTTTGTAGCAACTCTAGACATATTTCGTCATACCAAACAATAAATTTCCCAGCGAACCTTCGCTCGGATCATGGCTAGACCAAATTTACTACAGTTCGTCTATATTCAGATCTGCTTGAGTAACCACCCTAACCTAATCTACCTGCCAAATATTGCAAAACTCCATTGAGAGCCAGGCTAAATCAATTTTGACGCGGTTCGTCATATTTTATTAGACGATTACAAAACTTATTAGAAAAACATCGCCGTCTGATGGTTAGCAAAAACTTCAAGGTTGCAGACACAATTGCGATCTATTAGTTAGGTTAATAGATTAGTTTGCCTATTTTCAGTTACAGTTGGAGCCTAGACATTTAAAAATCAGTTTCGCTTGTGCGGGTATCGCTGTGGACTAATATCTGTAACTAGAACCTAAAAAAATAGCTTTAGAACTGAATTCATGAAAGAAGTATCCAGCTATGCGTGGTGTCATATTTGTGCAATAGTCATGAAATTTGCATTTGCTTGCCGTAAGACTTCTTTTGTGATTTGTTGTTACGTAATGGTATTCTAAGGTCTAGAGGAAAATGTTAGTGTTAGTATTAATCTTGGTCTAAATCAATATGGTGATAATGTAAGAACAACCACAGGGAGCACCTGGATTCAATCTGCGCAGACCGGGACTAGTGGCGTACAAGAAGGGAGGCCTATGCTCAGCAGTGGGCGACAGCAGGCTGATGATGATGGTGATAATGTTAATGACACATTATTGTATTATGAGACAACGTTAATGTAAACAAAGAGAAAGTTAAATAAACGAAGGCAATTACGTCATGTATGCGAGTGTGTTCGGTACGAATTATTTCACATCCAAATTACTGAATTGATTTGGATGTAATTTGGCATAGATAAAGTGTAGACTCTGAATAACGCAGGCTATCTACTTTTTCCTAGATTTACGTGAAAAACACTTTTTCCTTGTTAGTTAATATTTTGTACAAAACTAAGCGATACAGTAGCTTGACACAGACAGTTATCTAGGTTCATTTCATCGTAGGCATATCAAATATAACAAAAGCTGATTTATTAACAACATTAATCATATTATGAAAGTGTAAATAATCCATCCATTATTTTGAGAATTTAAGTAGATACCTTTTAAAAGCGGCATGTCGCAAAATGGCTGATTGCAAACACGTATCAAATTGTTAAATTAATTCCTCGATTTTGTATGGCTTGGGCTTGCTTGTATAGACTCGTTAACAGGTTGAATTAGGAAAGGGTTGATTGTCGAGGTCGTATGAAATTTGGTTTTGTACTGACAGGATCGTGTAATTGTTTTTTTACATGGTATAGGTTCGCATTTAACTACTGCCGGTCTGATGTTGAGCATTGCTGAATTTCTCCCGAGTGTGCTATTTTAAGGATGGAGGATATTCAAAGGATAACGTTCGAACTATAGATATTTTATGTACTTTATCTGAAAAAATTTGCAACATGGACAGCTGCTGAACTTACCTATAAGCTGATGCTTGTTTTAATTTTTTTAAGTAGTGATTATCACAGAACCACGTTTAAACAAATCAAGTATCATTTTTTGCCACCGTTCAAACGAATTTTAACCCCAACCTTATTGCAAGTGCATCAAGTTGATTTCATTAGTCAATCAATAGTACGTAGTATTATAACTCGGAAATTGTGAATAATAAATTAGAAAATGTACATGAGGTGTGTCCTGCAGAATGATCTTGCGATCTTCAAAGCGAGAGTGAATCGGTTCTTACTGGGTACGCACGTTCCATCCTAGAACGTAATGGTTGCTTACCATCAGGCAAATTACGGTCAAGTGCAAACCCATTTCTTGTAAAAAAATGAATTCGTTAGAGAGTTATACCTATATAAATATTAATAACAAATCGAAAAGTAAATCTGTATTTCTTTTCTTCCAGGCGCTTCTTACTAACTTCCATAACAACTATTTTATAACACCTTCGCGCTCCGATTTGCATAATGCTTTCACTAAGGGGTTAACAATGGCTGACAGCTTCAATTTTCCCACTAACAATAGAAATCATTTAACTAGACTGTAAACAAGAAGTAATTTAAACAATAAACCAACTTCTTTACGTTGGTAACTGATTTAGTTTTAGTTTATATTTACAATGGTTACATGAACAAGTAAGGCGAAAGTCCAAAGATTGTCGGTATGGGTGGTTGGATGAAAATATACACAAAAAAGGTGCCCTAAAACATATCACACAAAGAAATCAATTACTATTATCAACTCAATTATCCAATCTTAGATTTGATTTGATCATATTTTATCTGAATTTTAGATTAGATCTCTTTATATTTTCTATGGGCAACATACCTAGGTTTTTACTTATATTTACAAACACTAGTACTTGAAAGCCCATTTCTATATATAATAGACAGGCATACTAACAGTTTTGTCTAAGATCATATCCGTACAAGCGACACTACGACACTGTCTAGCCAAACAAATCGACACGTCGAAGTTATGTAATAAACTAGTGGGTGCTCGCGGCTTTGCTCGCAATAAGAAGTAAGATTCAGATTCAGATTCAGATTTTATTGGTAAATTATAAAAATTTACATGTCAAATTATATATCACATTATTCATACAAACAATATCACATTATTAAATAAACTTATTAATATCACATTATTAAAGGCAAATTATATATCACATTATTCATACAAATCGTTATAAAAATCATACATTACGAGTACCTATTAATCGTCTCACAAATTTTTTTGTATCAATGATACAAATCTCACAAAATTTTAGGGATAAAATCCTCATATTTATAGAACGCTTCTTTTATTAGCCACTGCTTCAGTTTCATTTTGAAAGCTTCAAAGCGTTTTCAGACTTGCACTTTTTACTATATCAGAGGGCAACTTATTAAACACTGCAGGACCCATCACGTGCGTCAACTTAGCGGACTTTTGCAGGCGTCGGGGGAGATTGGCCAGCTTCGAGCCATGGCGGGTGGGATATTCGTGTCTCGAGGACCGCTCGGTGTAGTCAGCTAGGTGGACACAAGTGTACACAGCCACTTGATATATCAAGATGCCTGGCAGAGTCATGATACCCATCTCTTGGAAATGTGGGAGAGTCGGCGTGTTCCAGGAGACTCGTGCGACGCTTCTGACTGCTCTCTTTTGCATGCGAAATACGCGCTCCCAGTCAGCTGCTCGACCCCACAATTCAGCACCGTACTGCAGCAGAGAGTGGACCGTTGCGAAGTAGCACGCACGCGCCACTTCTCGCGGCACCACTCTAGCAACCCGGCTCAGCGCAAAGCACGCACTTCCAAGTTTTCCGCACAGCCCGTCGATGTGGGCGTCCCACTTCAATCCTCGGTCGATCTGGAATCCCAAAAACGTAGTTGTCTCCAGCTCTTCAATACTCACTCCATCCACCAGCACTGTCAGCGGTCTCATGGACCTACCTGACAGGCTAAACTGGATAAAGTGAGTCTTGGAGAGATTCAGAGCCAAACCGTTCATGTGGAACCATTGCGACAGTTGGGATGCCGTCTCGTTCAGTTTCCGCTCCAGAATGTCTGCCGTGCTGCCACTGGCCACGGCTGCGACGTCATCAGCGTACATTAGGACGTCTGCTGACGTCACAGCGTGTGGCAGGTTATTAGGAGCGAAAACAGTATATTGGAGACTGACGAGCCTTGTGCAACGCCCATCTCGGTCTGAAGCGCATCGGATCTCTCCGCACCACCGTCCCCGACAACAATTTGTGACCTGCCTTTCAGTAACCCCGTCAGAAGAGCGTGAGACGCGCCGCTGACGCCGTAGTGACGCAGCTTGGCAGCGAGCACTTCGTGGTCAGCTACGTCGAACGCTTTCGAGAGGTCACAGCACAGCAGCGCCACCTGTTGCTTGGGAACGGAGTCGCGAGCCTTCACGACGCGGCGTACCACCTCGCGAGTCAACGAAGTAGTTGAGTAACCCTCGCGGTACGCGTATTGCCGGTCTGAAAGAGCGTTCGTCTCAGAAAGGAAACTCGTAAGCCGAGAGCTCAGGCCGTTCTCTAATATCTTCGCCACGGCGGGGATAATAGAAACCGGCCTGTAGCTGTCCATAGCTTCACGCTTTCCTTTCCCCTTATAGAGAGGAGACACCTTGCTAATTTTCAAAGATTCCGGGCATACTCCTTCTCCTATTATAAATTTCAGCTAACACTGGTGCAAGCGGAATGATAGCCATTTTAATTGTTTTTATTGACAAGTCGTATACATCCTTTGATGCTTTTGCCGGAATCCTTGTCATGACTATATGATAAATTTCCGCCGCGCTGAACCGGCGCAGCCGAAGCGAGCGGTCTGGCGGCGCGCGAGAGGCGGCAAGCACGGCGCGTGCCCGCGGCACGTCAGCTCGCGGCGCTCCGCAAGCAGCGGCCGCGCTTACGAACCTCGAGTTCATGGCGTTGACCACCGCCCGCTTGCAGCAGTACCGATTACCTATTACAAAGTTTAAGCAGATCCGCTACTTGTCAAGCTGCGTCGTAGGCGTACAGAAATACAAGCCCAATAGGAAACCGGGTACACAATGCTTCAGGTGTCAGGGTTTTGGACACGCATCCCGGAATTGTAACCGTCAGGCGCGCTGTGTCAAGTGTGCGCAAGAGCATCCAACTTGGGAGTGTCCTAAAAAGGATCGTGAAGCACCGGCCCGCTGCTGCAACTGCCAGGAAGAGCACCCTGCAAACTACACCCAATGCAGTGAACGCTTAAAATACTTGGAGCGTATAAAAACCAAGCGTGAAACTACGTGTTTGGCCATCAATTCCGGGAATTCACAAGCAATATTGAGTGGACGAAGTTCGTGGGCCCAAATTGCTGCTACGAAGAAGAAACCTCAGGATATTCAGCCCCACACAGCTGCCGCTCAATTGTCTATCGCCAGAGCAACGGTTCAACTTGATCGTGGATCGCTGCCGAAAAGAACACCATCAGATTCTCCAGCCGTAACATACTCCCAGAAGAAACCTGCTATTGACGCGGAAACAAGTGAAATGCTAGAAATCCTAAAGATGTTACAGTCCATTAAGCAGGAATTCAAACAATGTAAAACTGTCATGGAAAAAGTTATTCTTATAGTGACACATATGGGTCACTATGTGTAGTAACCAAGAATTGCGCCTATTTTACTGGAACGCGGATGGCGTACACAAAAAGCAACAGGAGCTGGCCGATCTCGCAGTAAGTAAGCTTAGGGCCGATATCATTGCACTCAACGAAACTAGAATCACTAACCGTCTCAATCTTAAAATTCCTGGGTTTGCTTGTTACCGCATGGACAAGCGCAGTGATGGCTCTGGCCAGGGTGTAGCCATATTGGTACGTTCTGACTTAGCTCACAATGTACTCCCCTCACCTAAAACACAGAAACTTGAAGCTGTAGGCGTCTCACTGAATCTTAACTCTAATAACAATCTTATTATTTATTCGATTTAAAAATCTCCAAATTCTCCACTCATCACTACTGACATCGATCACATAATGGCTACGGGTGTCAAAGTTATTGCAATGGGCGATCTGAACTCGAAGCATCCCTTGTGGTCACCGAGTCATCCTAACAAGCATGGATTAACCCTCTATGATCACATGACTAAAAATGATTTTACGTTTCATGCTCCACAGAAAGTAACTCTTGTCCCTTATCGTGCTGGTGACATGCCATCTATTCCGGACTTACTGTTAACTAAAAATGTATTTTCCCTGGAATCTATCACAACTATCTCAGCCTTGTCTTCTAATCACTTACCAGTCCTTGCTACTTTTAAAATGAAATTTCAACGTCATCCCATAACCAAATTTAACTACGCTAAAGCTGACTGGAATAAATTTCGACAGCATCTAAATAATAACACTTTTCTTACCTCCGAAACATTCCTTACGGCATCCGCAATAGATAAAACAGTTTCCCAGCTCCAGAAAAACATACTTGATGCTAGGGATTCAAGTGTACCTATCAGCAAGTTGCGGCCATGGTCCATCTGCTCTTTGCCTAGGCGTATCCAAAGGCTCATCAGGCTAAAAAATAAACTACGTAGGTACGCTTCTATAGAAACACGCCCCCTAGTACGCAAAATATTGAACCAGCGTTCCTACAACCTAAAAATAGAAATCGCAACCTCTATCAAGCAGTACAATGATATTATGTGGCATCAGAAGTTACAAAGAGTCGACAACCCCGGGAAAGATCTATGGCGACTTGCCACATCGCTCCGCTCAGATGCTTCAACTACTATACCCTCTTTGAAAACGGATGACAATTCGCTTACTACTACTGAAAGTGAACAATGCCAAGCACTAGCCAAGAGTTTCCTGAACAACATGCTCTTGACTAATGATTGGCCAAGCGATATTTCATCAAGCGTTTTCGACTCTGTAGGCAACATTCTGGAACAGGCCTCTAGCCCTGACCATTCCATGCTCGTCCGTCCCTGGGAAGTCAAAAAAGCTATTCTGAGTTTAAAACCACGTAAAGCACCTGGTCCTGATGAAATTACAAATGTAGTAATAAAAAATATTCCCCAAAAGTGCGTAGTGCAATTAACAAAACTTTTCAATGCATGTATAACTCTTAGCTACTTCCCCTCACCATGGAAAGTGGCTAAAGTTATAGCCATTCACAAACCAGGAAAGGACTTCTCCAATCCAGTATCATACCGTCCCATCAGTCTATTGCCCTGTTTGGGGAAATTGTTCGAAAAAATTCTTTATAAACGGCTACTCCTGGCATCAAGCCACCTTTTAATTGAAGAACAATTTGGATTTCGCCAAGGGCATTCCACTGTCCAACAGTTGGCAAGAGTCGCTGAAACGGTCTCCCACAACCTTAACCTGAAAAATTCTACTGGAATGTTCCTTCTAGACGTCGAAAAAGCTTTTGACAGCGTTTGGCATAAGGCCCTCATTTATAAACTTTATTCTCTAGGCCTACCCACTTCTGTAATAAAAATGACCTACTCTTATCTCTCTGAACGAAGTTTTCGCGTCCACATTAAAAGCAGTAAATCTGTCCTTTTTCCAGTGCCTGCTGGAGTCCCGCAAGGCTCAATATTAGGCCCATACCTATTTCTCCTCTATTTGAATGACATTCCAGTTCAAACTCGCACCAAGCTAGCGTGTTTCGCCGATGATACCGCGTGTATGACGTCATCGCCAGATGTTGACATAGTTATATCACGGTTACAACTAGCCATTGACTTGCTAATTGAGTACTTTAATAGATGGAAGCTCAAAATTAACGGGTCTAAAACGGAAGCGATTCTCTTTACCCGCCAAAGATCCTTGCCTACGCGCGTGCTCAATATTAATGGTCACAGTGTCAGTTGGAGTAGATCAGTTAAGTATTTAGGTACTGCTCTAGACAACAAGCTCAACTGGACAGAAAATACAAACATGTTGCGCTTAAAAGGTATTAAAGCCTAAAATGCCTTGAGCCCCGTGCTGAACAGGAGATCCAACCTCAGCTGCCACACTAAATTGCAGATCTACTGCACTCTGGTCCGCCCGTGCATTACTTACGCTTGTCCAGTCTGGAGCGGTACATGCGTAACCAACTTAAATAAACTGCAGGTGTTACAGAACAAAGCGCTTAAAATCGCATATAATACCCCATTTCGTACTAACCTTTATAAGTTGCACATAACAATTGGCCTTCCACGTATTGATGTATATATTTATAAACTTTCCGAAAAGTTTTATCTTTATACTAATCCCCAAAGTAAAAACAAATTAATAAACTCACTTTGCACAACCCGTGTCACTAACTTAAATTTTATCGATACTTATTGTCGATACAAACTTCCCCACCATATCTTTCTGAGTCACAGACTTGAGTGCAAAGATTAGGCCGTGCCCATTGCATGAGCGCGCGCGATCTGCGGGTCGTTCCGCCGCGCGAGTCGCCCCGCAGGTTTACCAGTGGGTATCGGACCGCGGCGGCTATCGCGGCGGGCGGCTGCGGCACGCGCTCGCTTATGCATAAAACCACGCAGCGTTCTGTCGGCTCCTGCTGCCTACGCCTACGTCACAGCATGACTCGACCGAGTCACATTCATAGTTGTTGAAGTAAATATTTTTCTACCCGCAAATTGTATTTGTTAAAAATGTTTAGCTGTAATCAAAGCAAACATAAAGATTACATGATTTTAATAGTAAAATACGTCAAGGAAGCTATGATTATTGTTTGTTAAAATTTATGATAAAAGTTTTGTATGACCATAGTGTTAAAAAAAACAGTTTATATTTTGTTGTAACTGTTAGGATATAATATGTACACTGACAATGTTACTTAAGGTGAATCTTATAATAATAAAGAAATTTTGAAATTGAAATTGAGTACCGATTACCATCAGCCTTCTTGACTAGCTCTGTGAAATCCACCCGAGGGGCATTCTCTTTTCCTCTTTCCTTGTTAATAACGCTCCATAGTGTTTTCGAGGTGTTTCCACTAGAGTATATCAGTTTGGAATAATGATCAGACTTAGTATTATTAATAAGCGAGTCATAATAAAGGTTCATGTTTCTTATAAATTCATTGAGTGAATCATTATTCGGAAATTTATGGCTCACTTCAATAATGTCGGATAACAATGCTCCATAGTTAATTACCTCCGGGGATATCCAAGAGGAATCCTTTTTACTTTTACTCTCGATTTTTCTTAGGGGAAAGCAGTCCTCATATTTATTTTTTAAAATAGATATTAGTGACGCCGTTTTTTTTCCGGCGTTTTTGTTTATCAACACTTCACTCCAATCTATACTATCTATAGCCATAGCAAAAATTAATTTGATTCATTTGGGACAAACACCTAGCATACTGATAAGTCGGTCGCGTACCACACAGTACTGAGAATTTGACCCCGAGGTGGCCACTCAGCCCTGTGGTGACACACTCCGCACTCACCAAGTCTGCAGGTAAGTTCGTGTATACGTGATCTAGGCTACTCGATTTAGTTGAACATACCCTAGTCGCGAAATCTACCTCGTTACGCAGGCCGTGATTAGACAAAAGGTCTAGCAAAGTATGTATATCTGTTTTTAATCCCTCTATCGTATCAACGTTAAAATCACCAACGATTACGCAATCAAGTCCAATTTCGGTTACTTTAATTAGTAAGCTTTCAAAATGAACCAAAAAGTCTTTCGTACTAAGTTCGTTCTATAAACACATATATAATTGTTATATCTAAGTCAACAATATCTACGGCAGATATTTCTAAATATCGTTCGATTGAGAGCGACGTAAGGTCTTTGTTTTCGACACACTTCACATCGTTTTTTACGAAAATACAAGACCCGCCGCGGCCATAAAACTTAAAACTTGCATCCTCTTTTTTACCCCTTAAAAGAGGCACTTCCTAAAATCCTTTCTTAGCGGATGCCTACATCATAACATCTACCATCTAACATTGTTAACCATTATTTACTATATTATATTTTATTATTTATACAAGAATGTATGTTAAAACAATTATGACAAGAAATCATAGTGTTACATGATAATATAAATTATTTATTTGTTTTGTAATATTTATGATTTTAATAAATATTTCTTTCTTTCTATCTGCATGCCATATATCAGCCTGATCCGCCATGGTTTGGGCTGTGCGTTGTTAGACCACTATATCAGTCAGTCAGTCACTTTTGAGTTTTTTTATATTTAGAAGATAGGTATAGTTATAAGTACTTTTTTAGACAATCAGTTATGTAACCAGCAGACCACAAGAAGCGAAGTTATAAAACAATAAAAAGCTGCAGCAATAAATACACACGAATAGGTCAAACAGATAATTTCTCTTTTCAGCAGTCAGTTAATAAACCAAACCAGGTTTGCAATCAATTTCCTATCAATGTGGTTGAGTTAGTTGGCTCGAGTTTTTGCTGGTGTTGGTGCAATCGGATGAACTGTAGCGTCTGAACTCTGTCACACGAGCCCTGGCGAGTGGCGACACACAGCCTTGGACGCTCTGCAGACGGCACGAGAAATACTTCTTCTTCGACTGGCATGTTAGCTTATATAGTTGGTAGTGACTCTGCCTTAATATCTAAGGGTGCGGGTTCGATTCCCGCGTGACACAAGTATTTATGAGTTTTAAAAATTGTCATTACTTGTGTTGAGTCTGGTCGTTTGTATAATAATTTATAATAATATGTATTTACAAAAGAAGAGTACCTATATTAGTATTGTATCCGTTATCTAGTACCCTCGACATAAGCGTTTGCTTAGTGTGGGGCTAGATGGCGCTGTGTAATATGTCCTGAAATATTTATTTATTTATTTTATTTATCGAATGAGAGGGCCCAGTTATGATTTCGAGAGTTTATCAATGCCTAAGAAAAATAAGGAAAAAAATAAGGTTGAAATTTCCAAAGAACTGGTTTTTCCTCTTGTTTAGTCTTGTGCAGCATAGGATCGCAGAAAATTTGCCAACTGACCTCCAAACTCTTGTATGAAGAAGGCAGCCAATGACGATGATGATGATACTCGTGTGTGCCTATTTATGTTATTTGATTATTTTATGTAAGTGGTTGCTATAGTCAGGAGTTTTACACCACCGCCGTTGTGACTTTTGACATAGATGTACGACTGCCATAAGACAGAAAACAGCGGAAACTTACAACTTTAAAATTTATTGCAATCGACGGAAGTGGTCTATAATAAAAATATTTTAGAGTAATTATTATTTTTTAAAACATATTTAGCAACTAAATGTCAACTGAACTAGTTTTCGAAAACGACTGTCTCGTCTGTTGCATCCACTAACTGAAAATTGAAGATTTCACGCCACTGTCTCTAACACGCTATCACGCTGCGGATAAGCTTTCGAAATGTACAAATTATTTCTAAAAATGGTCTTAGTCTAAACAGAAACATCAATTATTAAAGATCAATTCCTTTATTTATACTCATTCGTTTAAATTTATGGAACTGACTGTGACTTGTACCAATATTGTCAAAGATCGATTACAATTTGCAATAAATTGCATCGTGACCCATCCATACTATTCTAGCAGTGCACTGTCAATCGACACCGCAAAGAATAGTTTACCAAACAATATAAATAATAGTAGTCTAAACTGTCGACGACAGTTTGATTCGCGCAACCGCGGTGTGGCCACCTCACTGGTTACTTAAATGTATCAGAAATGTTTACAAAACTACTAACTCTAAGTGCTCTATTCGTTTCCGCTTATTGTCTAAGCATTGGGACTGTTAGTGAACGAAATAATGTGACCAAACGTGAAGCGAACACAGAGGACTTATTCCCGGATTGGGTGCCTTTCAAGAACAAGCATGGCGACGAGCTTGGAGAATTCGTACAGGTACCGAAGAAAAGCAAAGTCAAGAAGAGATTAGCGCATCCAATGAATTTCTTACTCAGACCTGTCGAGGCAGAAGGCGACGATTACTACGACAAAAGTGGAGGAGAAAGTGACAGTGAGGATAATTTCGAAAGCAAAGATTGGTCCGACTTGCATCGATCAGCAGATCCAGTTGATAAGAAACCAGTCAATGTAAACCACACAGATATCTCAGATATAGACGGAGTAGTAAATATCATAGTCAATAGTCCCCCTAACCCAATCATTGAGGCTATCTTACATGGAGGAAATTCCAAAGAAAATAATGAAAATGAAGTAAGAGAAAAACGAATTAAAAGTCAAGAATCGGAAGAAAATGTGCCAAATACGACGGAAGAAGTTAAAAGTGATACCGTAGTACCTGATGATAAACCTCAACCTCAACAACAAGCCAGCAGTGAGGAAATAAAAGAGAAAAAAGAAGGTAAAAAATATATAAACAATGAGGAAGAGTCAGAAGATTATCCTTCCGATGAACGTCCATCACCCAAGTCAAATAAATCTGAAGAGGAAAAAGAAAATGAAGAAAAAAAAGCTAAGATTCTGAGCGGTGTAGATGAATTAAAAGAACGGCACGCAGAGGAACAAAGAGAACTCGCCGAGAAACTGAAGGGAGAAAGTGCATTTAAAGATGAGTTTGGAAAAGAAGAGTCGTCTGATGAAACACCTGATAGATTTTTATCGAAATCTTCCGAATCAGACGAATCATCATCTTCTGAACTCCCAGAAAAGTATAGAAAGTCAAGGCGTAGGAAACCTACACCAAAACCAGACTATGACGAATACGAAGACTCGAATAAACCAGGCGAAGACAAATACAAAATAAATGTTCAAAAATATGAACCTGATCCTGACTACGCAGACGCGAAACAACGTAGATCAGAGAGAATAGACACGTCAAGAGAAATAGTCACTACAGCGAAACCAGTTAAAAAAGAGACTCAGTTAGAGCCTGGAAAAATATCTGTATTCAAAAACCCTCACTTGTATATGATCAACGATGACAACGAGGATTATGACGAGTCTCGTCCGAAGAAAGTACGAAACAACAACAACACCAAGAGAGGTCCAAAGAAATTCTCCTCCAGATACACGACCACTGCGCCTGCCGACAGTGAAGAAAGAATATCACTAGTCCCAGTCGATGCTAAAGAGGGAGAACCTACGCTATTCTTCCCACAAACAAGAAAAAGCAAGAAGAAGAAGGTTAAGACTACCACAACAGCCTACGATTCAACGGTAGCAGAAACTGTGACTGACAATTACAAGCAAACGACTGCTTATGACGTCACAGGACCTGGGGCTAATTCTACTGAGATCACGACCTATGGTACTGGGCCAGATAGTGCGGAGAGTGGAAGGCAGGAACCTGATACTACTGGCACGGACTCGGTGGCAGTCAGAACTGCCCCGGTAACAGACGCCGTTCCAGCTCCGTCAGATCACAAGAAGGAACATCATAAGGAACAGGATTACCACAGAGAAAAGGGTAAGAGACTTTTTTGAAATTTTAACTTTAAAAATGTATGATAAGTATTTAAATATTACGTATGTACATACATACATGAAAAATATTGATTAATAAGGGAGAAAATATTAAATGATTTGCATTACTTTTACACGAACTGTATATTATATTTAATAGTGATATCTGATTGTTAACTCTAATAGCGGCTGATTTATATAGCCTACGCTTTTTAACACCTAGTAATCACAATCATACATTTATTTATCTAAAATAGTACAAGTTATTATTTTTACATGATAAATATGATTCTTGTAAATATATTTCCATCATCCACGCAAAAACCAAAATAATAATCCTATAACTTGTGAGAATTCTCATATTTTTTTTTTTACGTGGGATAGGTTTACGTTTGACTACAGCCTGCCTGATGTTAAGTAGAATATAATTAATATGTTAACTGTCACTAATCTTTGAAATAGACGCAATTTTTATTCCAGTACATGTTTCCTTCTTCGACCACAATATAGCTTTCGCCGACAAACATAGTTGTCTGATGATCTCGAGTCATAAGTAAAATAAACTTGTACATAGGTTAAATTTAAACAAAATTTCAATTTATTACGTCACTCAGACCCAAGTACATGCCTTATTTTGATCCACATAGGTCTGTTTTATAATCACCAATGGATGACGCCGCCTATTAATCATTACCAAAACATCACGACATTATGTTCGCAGTTGTTTTGACGAGTACAAAAACACCTATTGTACTTATGTTCTTATGATGTGATATCAAAATACATCATACTCTGACAATGAGTTGAATTTTATGTTATGAGCTACGGTGCTTTGGTAGATATGAACTATGTATTCTTCATTACCTAGAATCATGTCTAACGGCAGAATCAATTGAGGGCTTTTTATTACGACGAGTACTCTTTCGTCCACGGATTTGAAAGCTAGTCTACCAAAACGCCCTTATACCTAAGTATATTATAATATAATCATGTTTAAGCACACGATAATAAACTATTCCGGGACAATCCAATTAATTGCAACATAAAATTATGTATAATTCCAAAACCTAAATTATATTTCAGCACAATAAATAATGCCTGATGAAAAGCTAATAATATATTTATACAAATGACCATTGCATTCATTACCTATTTAATGTTAAATGTATTTTATTATAAATGCCTGGATACCTAACTATTTAAATGGACAAGATTTATTATTAACACGATTCGAACTATATAATGTACATGCACTTAATTTACAATTTCAGGACATTTTGTGCATACCTAATTAAGAGGTCTAGCCTGAAATTATGTATGAATAATTGATTACGTTTAAAATGTATCTAATCAAACATAACTTTCATGTCACAACGAATAATCAACCAGAAATTGTGTTAAAATAATCATATCAGAAAAACATTTTGCAAAATACAAAAATCATGAAAAATGGCGTCTATCGTTGTTAAAATAATCTCATCACAAGAAAACTATGCAAAATACTTAAAAAGGTCAATAATAAAATAGGTTTCGATGGAAAAGATCTGACCCCATCGTTGTTAAAATAATCTCATCACAAAAAAACTATGCAAAATACTTAAAAAGGTCAATAATAAAAAAGGTTTCGATGGAAAAGATCTGACCCCAATTTACATCTCCAAATTGTAACAGACATGTTCCTATCAAAGGTGCCAAAATATCTCTGGACCTTACCAAAACCGAGTTTATTTTATGCACAACACTATCTACTTATAAAACATAACTACTATACCTGAACATTTTCAACTTTATTTTGTAGCAAATAAGACAGATTCTCATCTGTATCGTCATAGATGTGTATTGTTCTTTTAAACTCTCTGCCAGTATAAATAAGATTCAAATTTCTCTAACAGATAGTATGTGGTCTGTAACAATGGTCTCCGCTCAAAACTACCCTAATTTCATTGACAGGGTCTCGGTCAGTACGAATACAATATTTTCTATAGTCCCTTACATTTTCTTAGAAAATGTATATAAAGAGCTGGATATGCTTGAAATGCGCAGCAATTATTGTATCTATTACTTTCTAAACGTTCAAACACTTCTAAAGCTAATTAATAATTTGATTTCTTGCCAGTACGCAATGCGTAAAGCAATAGCTATTTTAACCCAAGTATCAAATTTTATCCGATTCAATTTTTTATCATTCTTAGCGCTCCCCGTATTGTTTTAGGTTAAAATCCTTTGTCACTCTTGGGACCTAAAACTATCACCATACAAAGAAACCAATTCATTTTGTTCTCTATGGCAACATGAACAAACATCATGACCTTTTACATATTATAGCTACTTCAACTAGGATCTGTATTTGTCTTATCTAGATAAATCTAGATCTAGGTTTCACCGAGGCATGGTCCAAACAATATTTTCTATCGTAATCCTGAAATTTCGGCCCAAATATTAGACATTACGTCAATTTCTTTGAAACCTGTTACGTACACAACTTGGGATAAATGTTTTATGTATTTTGAAGGAAATAGTTTTCTTTAGGTGTTTTCGCACGTTTTGTTATACAATAGCACGTATTTTGTTTACCTACTTCATTGAATAATGTTTGAAACGAACATCATGTAGCTGATTCGTAGGTTCGTGACCTGCCCTACACCAATGACTTATTATTCAAGTTTGTGTGTATATACGCTCGATTGATCGTGAAGGGATACATCGTGAAAGAACTGACGTATTTGAAGACCATAAAATCTGGTGAAATGTGGCTTATTCGTAACCGGCCCTACGCCAATAACTTGTTTTTCAAGTCATGTGTGGATAAATTAATTTTTATCTATGGTTTATTTAGATTTTATTATTTATTGTTATCCCACAACACAAGCGTTTGCTTAGTGTGGGGATGAATGTCCCGGAATATTTATTTATTTACAATCGTTTATCGGTGAAGGGAAACATCGTGAAAGAACAGACTAGTGTGAAACCCCCAAAATCTGATATGTGTATTAAGCGATACCCTCCACGGTGTAGGTACATATATATCCAAGAAAACTGCCATGAACTTTATCTAAAAGTTAAGTTTATTATTTGAAAGGACAATGCAGGCAGGATCGTGGGAACGTTTCCTACGTGTAAAAAATGTAGTAATTAGTAAGTATTTTTTTTTTAATAAAAATATTTGTAAATGAATATTACAAATATTTCGTTAAGATAAACACTATTTTTTCTCCCCACTAATCAAATAGCCACCACCTATTTCGTAACTCTTTCAAAGCGCCGAAGCGTGGCGGATGCATTATCGCGCTACCTTTACTAATTCACCGTCAATATTGCTTTACAACTTCTGAACCTTAAAAAGGTGGACGGTGTCAATCAATTTGTTTAGAAACTCCTATAAGAGAACAAGGGCGTTTTTAATGAAGTGAATTGCAAAAAATAATGTTAATAGGCTTTTTATTTGGTTATTAGTTGTTGGTAGGTACAATATATCAAAGATTTTATTTTAAGTTTTATTTTGTGTAAAGTAAATTACTCATTTTATAGTGTTTCTGAGCTTGTCTTCAACATATTCTATTTTTATTTTATATGTTGCTTTCACGTTTCAGATTCAATATTCATTTATTACTCTGATATTAAATGTAAGTACATAAATTCCTAAACTTATCATAAATGTATGTAGGTAGTTCTTATTAATAGAATTCACTCCGTATTTGCTATCTACAGTACATTTCATGAACGTGGTACGCATCGCCTACACTGAGACCGAGACCTTGTGTTGTAGGGGAGTGCTTTCTCCTCAGGGTAAATTATTATGTAACAGCTGTTTGTTCAATATGTGTATAACCTGTGCTGAATATGCATCAAATGTGGTATAAGTGTTTTTGTAGTGTTAGTTATGCAACTATAATTAAGATTATTTTATTGTTTTTTTTTATGTTTTGTGATTAGATATATAATGACAATCTGAGGTAACGAATAGGTAATAAGTTGATAGGCCCGGACACCATCAGTGGCAAGCCATCGTCCAACGACGCAGCAATGGTTCATTTGGCAAACAGCTGCATAGTCCTTTCAAAAAAGGCCACGGTGAAAACTGGATTTGTAAATCGTAGTTCTTGTGGAATCGACATACAGCAGTAAAGGTTAAGCTATGGGAAAGTCAGTTTCACATCTCTAAACATAAGATATTCCTAAACTTTTATTGGAAAATGAGCGAAAATAATCACGACCGGCAGGATTCGAACCTGCGTATTTGTGATCACCGTCCAGAACGCCTTCAACTAGGCTACGGATAAGAAAAGATAACTAATTTTTTATTTGATTTTCTCTTTAAATCTAATTTACTTGCCAAAGTAACATCAATATAATGAAGTCTAGCTTCATTCAATACCCAACTTAAATCCTAATATGAGAAGCCACATATTTACTTTATTTAACACGTTGACGAAAACCTGCTTACGTAAAGAGAAGCTATACTTGGCCAGCGGTTTAAATAATTGAACAGCCAATTACTAAAACTATTTGTGAACCAATACCATATATGTAAAATTTGGTAAATTATTATCAGGCGAATTACGGTCAAGTGCAAACCCATTTCATGTAAAAAAATTGTTTAACGAAGATCATTAAGCATTCGCTTAACTTGGGGCTACATGACGTGGTGTGGAAAGTACTAAAATATGTTTTTTTCTTAAAAAACGTTATGTAGCAATTATGCTACAATACAGTACCTATAAAGTGATTTTTTGTAAGTATCTATTATTTTAGAACCAATTTATTGCCATTATTTAAAATACACAAATATTCAAAACCTTAACTTAATCCCGAATAAAGATATTAGAAAAGAAAAATCAGTTAAAAATTAAAATCTGGCATATTTACATTATGATATTTTGCTTACCATTTAACCCACACTCATGTAAATATTAATTTGAGATTAGCTCCAAAGTCTCGAGAGAGGTGGAAAATCTAATTTTACACTAATACTAAGGTTACGCATACACCTTGAATTGAAAAAGCTAATTTTGTCGAGAAATTGTACGAGTGAGAGAAATTTGTGATTGAATCGTGTTGTGGTTAGATACAGGTTTGTAAAAACACAGATGTTTAACTTGGAGCAAAATTTTTAAATACTGTAAGTATAAAAAACCACAGTATTTAAATACTGAAATTGAAAACTAAAATGTATTGTTAATTTGAATTATTTATGATCCCACTGCATTTGTATGCAAATGAATGGTGTAGCAAAAGTTTGACATACCTAAGTACAAATTAGAAATTTGTCTTAGAGATTGTAATCATATAAACTAACTTCTTATAAAAGAAAATTATATAAGTTAAGTGTTACTATGCGGCGATTTAATTTGCTTTTTCTTTAAATTACCAAAATCCAAAGACGTAAAATGTAAACAACAGAATATCAAATCGAAATAAAATTTGGCAACTGCGCTTTCCTAATCTGTGACTGACGTGAATTCCCTCTGTGGTAGAACTTAAATGGCTGCCAAATAACGTGATTGCATGTGTACTGTATAAGCAGATCCGGAGAATTATATAATATACCAGACAGCTCTAGAAAGTTCCATAAGATTTTAATCTTTTTTAATGTAATAGAGTAAGTACCCACCACGATGTACTTGCTCAATACAACTTTCCCAATGAATCAATAATAAATAATTTTTTCAAGACTTATCAGACAGCGCCATCTAGTCGCATACGTTGTACCATGTTCGTTTGTTTTTACGGCATTTTGTATCACAAACTGGCATTGCATCTTTGGTGCTTCCGTGGGTCGGATGACATGTTAATTGTAGGTCCCGGCTGTTTGCCTAGTATGGCAGTCGTTAAGCCATGTCAGAGGTTCTTGGGGCGTCTTGATAAACTCTCGACACCAGAGTTGGCCACTCTCATTCGATAAGAAGAAGATCATAAGCTATTTTTATACGCAAATCTATATTATTAAACTTAACTAAGGAGCGACTCAGTATTCAAAATTCTTGATCTAATGTACTTTTATAGCACATAAAGTTCTAATAAATTGACAAAAATCTAGACACAGTTTTGTAAGTCTTTCAATTTAAAATAAAAGAACAAAATCACGCACGTTTTATGTAAAAAACGCGAAACTTTCGACAAAAAAGGCAAAGTTTGGGCTTTGATTTTGTTACGCTGTTTATCTCAAAAATAGAACTTATTAGCAAAGCTTGTACCTGTTTTATGCGTGATCGGGAATATAAAATCAAGTTCAACTTAAGAGTCTCGTGTCGTATAAATTGTTATCATCATCATCAGCCTGTTATCGCCCACTGCTAAGCATAGGCCTCTCTTCTTGTACCTACACCACTCGTCCCGATTAAATAAATTGTTTTAAACTCGAACAATTATTATAATTATTAAATAATGATTTTAATAAAGTAAAGTAAATATATCATTAATTAAATAGGTATTTATATCGATAAACCTTAAAATAATTAAGAAGATCTTGATCGTGAAAACCAATCGTCACTCATCAATGAGCAATCAATAGAAATCAGTTTGATTGTTATTTATTTCGTCACAGTCTGTAAGCAGCTGCCGTTGCGCTGAATATGCGTGAACGCAGACTTCACTATTATTAGCTGACTCTTTTTTTTACTGTTTGAGTAAGTTAAAATGAATGGGTTGACGCATATTTCAAAAAATATAAAAAACAATTGCCAGTTTACTGAAACTTTTAAAAAAAATCTCATTACATTTAATTGAAAACAACATAAACATTCAAATTAATAAACATGTCCAAATATTGAAAAAATAAGCAAAAAAACATTCAAAAAAATTATATAGGTACGTAGATTGTAAATTGCAAGATAAAAATATAAATCCAATTACCTATCTATTTTCTATACAAACCGCTCTTTCAAGAAGCTGATTTGAACTATGTCAGTCCCAAGAACTGAATTAGTCTATCTGACCCATGGCAACTTATCAATTAAGCAGTAGCTATGATCAAGGCCGCCACGGGTATTTTTCTTTAAATTGTTATTATGTTGCAAGTCAAACTATGAATGGAATTAACCTTTTTTAATTATTTATTATTAAATGTAAGATTTAATATCTTTACCATAATTAGGCGTCAATTTATTGCAATGTCGATGTCGCCGACCATCGGTCAACCACGACGGTGACTGAACCGATGGGTTCAAAATCTTTTTTATTGCTTTTTACTTTTCTTGTGGTTTTTTTATTATTGGTATCTGTCATTCATCTTTTAGTACCATTTTAATACAAATGAGTATAATTGACAGATAGGTACATTTTTCATTAGTTTTTGTGTGATAAATTCATGATTATACGTAGTTAGATATGATAATATGTTATGTGAATATTATATCAACTATGTACTTTTAAAACTTACATGCTGTCATTATTTCTTTACTTGTTTACTTATATGTTGTTCATTATTTTTAACTATTCGGTCTTTTTCACAAAAAAAAATTGTTAAACTCTCAGAGTCCACAATGAGTGTTGAGTACGGACTTAATTGAACTGCAGGTTTAGTCTTATGCGTCACAGTGTTATTTGTTTGTAATCTTATAGCCTGCATTTTGTGTCTGTACCTTTTCTAAATAAATAAACTGTGCCCGATATAAGAAATAGTAAAAAATAATTAGTTTTGACATTTCTTAACAATTTCCTTTGAGACCATTCACAAATATTTGATTTTGAGAAAACTATATTACTTACATTCACGCTTACTAAACTTACGAATAGGTAAATTTTTGTTTATTCGTTGTTTATTTACTATGTTATTGTCACTAACAAATACAATTTAAGTTGGACCAGTAGCTTAAGTTTTTGTTAGTATTTAGTTTTATTTACACAAAATTGACCCACGTTTGACTACAGCCTGCCTGATGTTAAGCACTACTGTAGTCTAAGATGTTGCACGTTTGCCTAGGAAAAACCTACTCTGGATTTGAAGACCTCTAGGTTATAGTTATCTGAAAAAAAGGACTTAGTTGCTTACTTTATGTTTTATAATTAAAGAGTAAATAAATATGTTGGTCAAGATAATAAAACTAAGTCATATCTAAGTCATTTAAGCCCGACCTCCTATATCCAACACAATCCAGTGGAGTTATCGATGACGTCACCGCACTAGGTACTTCTATATCAATCTCGGTGCCCATTTAATTTTACGGGGTATTTTGTAGAGATACTTGAGACGAGACGAATTGTCGTAGAAGTTGAAATATTTTGTTGTAGATGATGCGTTAATTTTATCTTGTATTGATTTTATGCAGATTATTTTTATCTCGTTCATTCGTAGACCATATACCTAGTTTGTTACAATAAAATTAACTTTGTATGAGAGTGTCCAACACTGTTGTTAAAAGGTTTATACGATTTAATTGCCCCTGAAATGCCTAAAAACAGCTTAACTACTTTTAATGATACTTGCATACAAAAATACTGTATAAAAATAATATATATAATATATAATCTGCTCCATTTTCAAAACTCATAAAAAACACTGAAAAATACTGGACATATGAATATATATAAAGTTAGATGAGTAGGGTTTTTGAACGAAGCATACCTACCTAATAAAATGAAATTGTAGAAATTTTCAAAAGCCGTCTTCGACACCTTAAAAATAAAAATATCATACAACAACGGATACAAACACTCATATAACTATCCGCTTGTTCTATGTATCTTGTATTTAACAAAAAACATCCCACAGCGTCCTCTACTTACACTAAATCTGTGTACCATGTGTGTCGGCTATCTCCTTTGATGAAAAACGAGGAAATTATGTTTTTCCACTTGATAATATGTTTTGCGTTTCTCTTTACCTATTTATTTTTTGTGCTACATTTTATTTTATCGCGACTCTTTCAAGCACAATAGACTGGTTTTTTATTCATCATGATAAAACAAATGTTAAGGTATAAAAGACTATCAAATGATAGATCATCAAAGAACTTTATTATCTTTGTATTACTCTAAAGTTATTTATAAATAAATTCAAATATGACAAATTCCTCATAAATACCCATACTTACATAGTGAGTACAACATGGCTTGAAATAAACAATATACATAATTCATTTGACTTAAACGAATAATAATTTTATTTCAAAGTTTTCTCTTTTCACACTTTCATTGCTTGCAAATTATATTAACTACGGGCTATGGCTATTAGTTTGAATGACGTAACTACCACCCGTTGAAATCATTCAAATTCATGGCTTGGCCTCATTGAATGCACAGTTTTACTGTACATTTTAATTAATCTTATGTTCCATTATGAAACCAGATTATGGGAAAGAAAAAAATAATAGGTAATCCATACATCTATCTATCTTTTTCCATTATAATAAAGCTGAAAATAGTCGAAAGTCAGAACTTTGAAGATATTTAAAAAAAAAGTGTTTGGAAATACTTCGAATTGTTAGCAGAACCTCATTCAACAATTTCTAGAAATTTTGTATGTTTATCGGTGTCTCTGTTTATTTAAACGCTCACCACGCAAAAACTACTGAACATACGTTCAGTATGTAAGACGTACGTAGTATGAGGTCTTAGAAGTATCATAGGCTGCTTATTAAATAATGCGAGTGAAGCCGCGCGCGTCCACTAGTAATCAATAAAAAGTAAGATAGACTACCATGCAGAGTATGGTTGCACGCCAGCCCACTTATCACGCTAGCACTGTGAATTGTAAATTTATATGTGCCAATTTGTGCAATAATTTCACAATTGACGTAATGTGTTGTATTTTGTTTGTCGCTATAATAATTTTTACAGTCAAACTTTATAAGGGTCACAAAATTAAAATATATATATATATATATATAGAACTTAAAATAGTTCCTGTTTGATGCACCGTAAACCGTAACGGAATAACAAACAGGACATAATATCATACAGCGCCATCTAGCCCCATACTAAGCTTGCGGTCGTATCATTAATCTCGTGATTTTTGGTTTAATAAGTAAAGTGTAAGCTGTTTTATATAATTTATCATTTTAAATGATCATTCTTATAATTAGTGTCTAATCTGAATATCATTACTTACAGGAGGAGGTCGTGAACATCATGAGGAACACTCAGAGGAGCACGAGGAACATGGCAAGAAGGCTTATGAGGTAAGACATATTACATTAAAGTAAATTTACCTGGAAAACTTATATATAGGTATATCTAAATGAAGGGTTGAGTGCTTTTATGAAACGTGAATTGCCTTGAATCAACGTTAAAGGAACATGCAAAAAAATTAACAGATTTAATATCAATTATAACTATTAGTTCCAATCAATCAATAAATAACCTTTATTTGCAATCTTTGTGCAGTGTACCTAATTGGTATCAAGAAAAAACGATAGATCCAACTGACAATAAACGAATAAAACTTTATCCAGTTTGAAAACAACTTGATTATAAGAAACTTTTTGTAAGCACCATTTTTGCCTCTAATAAAAGATTTTCATTTTTATTTCGCGCGCGACTTCGTCCGCGTGGAATAGTTATTACCATAAAAACGGTTTAGTGAGTTAACCTTAAAAGATAGACATATACTGTTGGGGACATTTTTTTAGATCATTTCAAGAGAAATTCTTAAAAATTCTTTGATAAACATTTTTTTGATATCTTGAACCGTTTTCGCAGCGCACGCAACGGAAGCCCTCAGAGAATAATTTTCCCCGTTTCTTGTACATTTTCTATTGTTTCTTCGCTCCTATTAGTTGCAGCGTGATGTTATATAGCCTAAAGCTTTCCTCGATAAATAATCTCTTCAACACCATTCAGTAGTTCCTGAGATTAGCGCGTTCAAACAAACAAACAAAAAAAAACTCTTCAGCTTTATAATATTAGTATAGATTAGACGTATATCCGATTTTCCTATTAATTTTTATCGAGCATTCTATAAAAAAGCTTGAACGTATAATACCGCTCATACCATATAGACTGATTAACATACAGTTAGCGCTAATGCGCCATAAACACTCCTGGTGATTGACTACTCAGATTAATTTAATTATTCCAAGAGAGAGTAATTATGCATACGCTTAATAGACATACCGTAAGCTTCAGATAAGTAACTTGCAGTTAGATGTGGGATGAATAAATTAAATTATCAGATTGGCTACTTAGGGCCTCCTGCAGTACCGCTTAAACACATTTAGAAATTTTCAAAAAGTATTTGGTTCACTAAATACGTTCTAAGATCACAGTTCAAGAACTTGTTATACAAAGTCGTATATTCTACTAATCATCGTTATTGGACATGTTATCGAAAAAACAAGCGCTTTAGTATAGGTACTAGGCATTCATGGGTTAGGTTCTTGTCTAAGATTTGTTTTTCTTATTTCTTGGCAAACACTTCTCGACGGAAAAGTATTATGCCTATAAAATATATGCAATAGATTAATTTATTCCTGTAATCACGTTAAGAAAGACAAATTAAATTAATTAAAGGGTTGCATTATTGGTCAATAAAAAATAAATAAAATAATTCTATCAATATTTAGATATTGCAGAGACACAACTCACACCGATACAAATATTGATGTATGTCACAGAGCAATTTTAGTAAGTACAGTTTCTATTAACCTAACTTAGAAATTGTCTGTTAAAAATCATACACTATAGGCGTAGCTAACAGCTTATTATCAGGCGGACCGCGTGCCTTTTGCCACTACTTTTACTAAAAAAGTAGCAAATAACTATATAAACAATGTAATTTCTCAACGAATGTCTGAACGACATCATTCGACGGGCTTTTTCCACTGCCAATGTTGCAGCTATGCTCGAACCGAGCGGCCTAGCACGTGACGATGGAAAAAGACCTGACGGTATGACTCTTGTGCCATGGAAGTTGGGTCGGCCCCTTGTGTGGGACGCAACTTGCGTCGACACATTGGCACCGTCTCATCTGTCTATAAGATAAATAAGATAAGATAAGATAAGATAAATTTATTGTAAAACAAAACAATATGTTACACTGTACAAATAGCTCTGCCTCTTACATTAGTAAAAAACTGTGTCGTAGAGAGGCAGGTTCTTCCGTGGGTTCTTGTTTACAACTTAATTTATATTAACAACTTATAATAATGTAGTAGGTACATATGTTTTTAAGTGATTACAAAATAATCTATGCCTAGTTATTGTTTATACAGAATATGATATTACTTAATCTATTTGTAAGTATCCTAAATTTTATATAATGTAATATGAACAGCTATTTATATATTTACAATGATGTTATGCTTGGAGTATTGGCGATTGGTTCTGGATGTTTGTGTGTGTGTGTGTGTGTATGTGTATTTGCATATATGTGTGTTCGCGTGTGCGTGTGGGTGTGTGTGTTGAGATAGCGTATACTGGTGTGTTTTTAAGTGTGACTTAAGGTGTTGGTTGTAATTGTCTTATTTACTTAATTTGTTTTTCCAGTATTTTCTCTATTGCATCATAATTTAACGTGGCTAGCCATTTATGCATGATATTTTTCAACTTATGTACAGTTAATTTCTTTGTATCTTGGAATTCATTCAGTTTATTGTATAGTATGGGCGCAAGGTGGGAGTAGTGTCGCCAAGCAACTTCACTATGATATTCTGGGACTGGGCATCTATCAATACGTTTGTTAGTCTGTGGTAGGTATGGTACTATTTCTCTATGATATTTACGCAAACATTGACTCATAAAAAGTTTACGTACGGTAAGTACATTGCACAGTTTATATAGTTTGTCAGTTGGGTACATAAAAGGTAAGTTAAACGTTACTTTAAGCAGTGCTCTTTGGGCTCTCTCAACTACCTTCATATTGGTTTTGCCAGCGCCGCCCCATGAAGTTATACAGTAGCTTATAGCACACTCTGCTAAAGCTTTATAAGTTTGTAGAAGGAGTTTGCTATCAGCCACGTATTTGAGAGTTTTAAAAACGTGTATTAGCTTTCTTGTGCGTTTGGACACAGTTTGTATGTGAGCTCCCCATTTTAGATGATTATCTACTATAACTCCCAAATATCTAATTGTGGCAACATCAGACAATGTGTTGCAGTTACAAGAACTAGGGGGAGGCCCTTTATTACACGGGTGAGAGTGAGCCTTAATGGTCAATGAGGGAGATGGTCTTGAGGCTTTAGTTTTACTAAACGACAAGTATTTTGTCTTCGATGTATTAAGAGACAACAGGTTACTATCAAGCCATGCAATTGCCTTCGAGAGACCAATCTCTGCTTTTTCATACACTTTTTCCCAACTTCTGTCATTGTACAATAGAACTGTGTCGTCACAAAACATCAGTATGTCAGCATCTATTGATTTAAGTGTGCAAAGCTCGTTAATATACACTAAAAATAGAGTAGGTCCAAGTGTAGAACCTTGCGGAACACCATATGTACAAGCAGCATTATTACTAAATTTATTGTCTATTTTTACTTTTTGATTTCGATTTGTGAGGTAGTCAGAAAACCAACTGTGAGCAATTCCACGTACCCCTATATTGTCTAGTCGTGCTAATAAAATTGGGATGGCCACAGTATCAAATGCTTTCTGGAGGTCTAAAAAAATACCCACACATTTTTTTCTTTTGTCCATGTACGATGAAATGAGGGTAGTTAGCTGTAACACCGCGTCATCTGTGGATTTTCCTCTACGGAAGCCATACTGGTTCACAGCAAGCAAACTGTTTTTTTCAAGATAGGACATCAATCTTTGGTTCGCTATTTTTTCTATAATTTTAGATACAACAGGCAGCAACGAAATGGGCCTATAATTAGAAGGTTGCATTTTGTTACCAGCTTTGAAAATAGGTGTTACAATAGCTTGCTTGAAAACATCAGGAAATACTCCAGTAGTGAAACTCAAGTTGCACAAATGTGCAATGGGTCCAGATAATACTGTGGTGCAACCTTTCAGAACAGCTGTAGAAATTTTGTCGTGACCAGGAGCGCTTTGTGTTTTAAGACGACTTATGATAGAAGCAACTTCTTTAGCATCTGTTAGAAAAAGGGACAAAGAGCTTACTGGTGCGAAAGAACAACTTGATATATTGTGCGCTAATTGAATATCAGTCTTATTTAGTTTCTTGAGCGTCGAACTGGCTAGGTCATTACCGATTGATGTGAAAAACTTGTTGACTTCATTTAAAGATTCCACAGGATCACTCTTTAAATCCAATAGTTGATCAGAAGGTACTTTATGAGTTGAATAATTTGAAATTTCTTTAATAATATTCCATGTGGTTTTGATGTCACCTTTCGAATGTTGTAACTTATTTTTGTAGTAATTTTGCTTAGCAGTTTTTAAAAGATGGTTACAAAGATTTCTGTATCTCTTGTACTTGAGTATCAAGTCACTATTGTTCGGAGAAACTCTACACTGCTTTTGCATGTGATTTCTTTTCCGTATGCTTTTAATAAGACCATAACTTATCCACGGTTTTATTGGTTTAAATTTGTTGGATATTTTCTTGGTGGTGCTATTATCAGCGATGGCTTTTTTAATGACATCCGTGAGAAAATTTGCCACTTCATTTACATGCTGCATGCTGTAATATTCTTCCCAGTTTTGCAAGGCAAGTGATTCTTTAACAGCATCTATGTTTGTGATCGTTTTGTATTTAGAATGAATATTCCTAATAATATCTTTTGTATCAAGAGACAATAGTATGGGTTGATGATCTGTGATTTTGTTGAAAACTAATGTTTGAAAATTATGCGTAGATTTTACCATAAAATGGTCAAGACATGTCTTGTACCTTGTAGGTATGTTCACAGCTTGTACCAGACAGTGCATAGCTAAAAGGTTAAGATAGTTACAAGCGTTAGAACTAGTGTCAGCGTCAGGTAAGATATTTATATTCAAATCTCCAGTTAAAATGATATTTGTTTTAAAATTTAGACTCGATAGAATACAATCTAGAGATTTCAAATATTTATTAGGGTTTTTGAAGCATGATGGACGATATGAACAAATAATGGAATGAGTAGCTTTCAATTCGAGGATTAAACAATTACCCTCATCCATATCTGGCTCATAAACATTAACATTAAGTTGATCTCTAACATATACTACCACCCCATCGTTTTGATTGTAATGCATCTTAGTATAAAATATATTATAATTTTGTAGAGGTGGTGGAGTATAGTTCCGTGTCCAACATTCTGTCAATACAATAATATCCACAAGAATGTCAAAGGTACTTAGGAACACTAGAAATTCATCGAGATTCTTTTGTATACTACGTATGTTCAATGATAATATGGTTAGTTTATTTTTATCGTATTTTACTTTGTAATTCAAAAGTTGAGCACAATTTGTGGGATCATCACAATGTCGACATAAAACAGTACCAGTTTTGTCAATATCATTTATCATATCGTTAGGGACCTTATCCATAATCAAATTTGAGAAGGGCAAGAAGGAATTGTGCAACGTTGGAGCCAGTTTCTCTCTTGTAAGTAGTATAGATATAATATGGGATAAAGACAATGCACTCAAATTTGTAGGAACAAAAATGTACATACGTAGTTTTAAATATAAGTATGAGTGTGTATTTGTTAGGTGAATATAGTGTGAGTAGTGTTGTTAGTGTTAGTTGTGTGCAGTGTGTAGTATGGAAATTGTATGAACGAACGACAAACATCATTAGATAAATTTTAGACAAGTATTGTATTAAATAACAGTGCAAATTATGACATGATCGACAACTTATTATTATATTATTATTAACTATTGATAGTAAAATAGCGTGAACTCCAAGTTTCATGAAATGTTTACAATGGCAGGGGTTATACATAATTAAAGGAACTAGTATTAAATTTAGAACAGAAAGGGTTAGTGCAATCGTGTACCTTAAAAGTCATTTTCTACGCAGCTTTTCAATTTCATCTTCATTTGTTATTCTGATAGCAGGTGCACCTTCTGATTTTCTCAGATATATCTTCCCGTACGAAATCCAGCAAAACTTATAACCATGTGACGTCGCAAACTCTCGAGCTAGATAGTTAAGACGTCTATCTTTTTGGGTCAAGTTCTCAGATATGTAAACGGGTTTGCTTGGTCCAGGTATTTTTAAGTTGCTGGTATTTAATTGGGCACCCCGATGCTCTTTGTTGTACTTTTTAAACGAAACAATAAAAGCATCTCTGGCTGACACAGTTGTGAAGTCAGCAATAATTGGCTTGACCGCAGCTTTCGTATTAATACGGTATACGTCCTTGATGTCCGCATTAGAAATTGGTATACTTAAGAAACCAGCGGTTTTTTGTATGACTTCTTTTAGCTCATTTTTGGATTCTTTTTCCGATTGTGGTACATTTCTCAATTCAATACTAGTGCATCTAGCATTTCTATTTTGAAGTTCTAGTTGTTCCTCCAAAAATAACACTCTTTTCAATAATTTCTTATTATTTTCTTCAACAGTAATGACTCTGGTGTGCATTTCTTCGTACTTCTGTGTGACATAGTCCAAACTAGTTTTAATGTCTCTGTTTGATTCCAGCAACTCGTTAAATTTGACTTCTTGCCTTTCATTTATTTTATTAAACATTTCTAGCACTTCGGCTTTGCTTACATCATGGGACTCTGCAAAAGATCGCTTGACAGCGCCAGTCTTACGCGTTTTTTTCTCTTTTTGTTTAGGAATAAGAACAGAGGCGCTTGCTCCGGACTCGTATTCTGTATTCTCCGAATTACATGAATCCGAAGGATCTTGCATCGGTGTACGAAAAACGGCTGCAGCCGGATATTCTACTGCTCTCGGAGGCGTATGTTGTACCGACATTACAACAAAGTGATTTCTATTTTCTTACAGATATATATCCGGTCAATTTTCTGCTTAGCAAATATCTCCAACGCAAGTTCTCTCTCTGAAATTTACTCAGGCGCTTCGGTTCGATGCGGTACAGTAGCCTCAGTCGCGTACCGGGCCAGCTACCAGGCAAACATAATCAACGCAGAGTAGGTACCTACGTGAGTCCGGCTGTTTAATGAATGGGTCGCAGCGCAGGTAAGAATCCACGGCAGGGGCGGTTGCGCGGGCGCAGGCGGCGGGACTGATGACAGCGGATGGTTTCAAGCGGGCTCGTAGTAGTATGAATGGCTTACTTGGATGCGCGATGAACCTCTTCACAGCTTCTGCGGTCCTATTTTTTTGCACCGATTTGTTTGAGTAAAGTTTGATATTTAATTTTAAATAAATAGTTAACAAGTTTCACTGGCGTCCACTCAATACCGAGGTCCGGGGGGAAGAGGAATGACACGGTGTCGGGCTGGAGCGGCGGCTATTATTGCCGAGCATCACAAGAGACGCAAATATGCTAACCTCGGCCGAGGTTACATCTTTGAGCCTTTTGGAGTCGAGACTTTGGGGCCGTGGGGTCCGGGAGCCCATACTATTTTCCAAAACCTCTCGGAGCGCTTGGTTGACGCGACGCGTGACCAAAATGCTGGCCTTTTTCTGGCTCAACGTATCAGCATTGCCATCCAGCGTGGTAATGCGGCCAGCATGCTGGGTACGCTGCCCTCTGGTAGTGAGCTGGAGCACTTAGATTATCTTTAGGCTTTTCTAAAGATTTTCTAAGTGCCCCTTTTTGTAGTAGTTAGAAGTAGTATGTTTAGTTTTC
The DNA here is from genome assembly GCA_927399415.1 of Macaria notata. Taxonomy (NCBI): domain Eukaryota; kingdom Metazoa; phylum Arthropoda; class Insecta; order Lepidoptera; family Geometridae; genus Macaria; species Macaria notata. Next base: position 12,860,234 of record OV656738.1, on the reverse strand, counting down.
CTTCACTTGTTTTTATATTTTATTATTGTAAATAAAGTATGTTAAAAAAAAAATTCTCAACTCAAGTAGTCTCAAGTAGTTTATGACGACTATTATTTATTAGTGATCCGATATCAGGTTCAACATTATATTTAATAAAATGCCTAATATAGCGCTATCGGGACAGTAAATATTTATTGCTTGTAGTAAATAGATATTATCTAGAATATGCACGGTATTGAGTACATTTTTTTTATAACAAAAAATTAATTATTATTCCGGTACATTGCACACAGCGCCATCTAGCCCCACACTAAGCAAACGCTTGTGTCGTGGGTACTTGATAACAAATTTGACATGCTTTAAGGGTGCATATTTAATTAGTATTTTGAAGATCAGTAATTAGTAGTAGATTTGAAAATTATTGCTCGATTTTCTAAAACTTTAAATGAAACAAAATATAGGTACATGTTTTGAAATTGTAAAGCATGTCTATACAATTTTAAAACATGTACATGATACAGTCAAAAGTAAGCATATTTGTCCCTTACGTTTACCTACTATTTTGTATAAATCAATAACTACAAACTATTATTTTAATAAAATTAAATGTTATTAAGTAAAATAAGATTTAACGTGTATTTGTTAGTAGATGAATCTTAGAAACATCTTCGAACTAAATAAATATTTCAACACGTATCTCACAGCACCATGTACCCCACACCATAGACTAAGTATACTTGAGTACTTAGTCTATGCCCATACTAAGATAACGCTAGTAATTTTTGAAACAGATAGATATCATTTATTACATAAACAGTTACAACAAACTAATTACATTAATAATAGGAATTGGCATCAATCATGTCTTGTCAAACATTGATATAATTTTAGGTCAATCTAATTTAAAATTATGTGTACTTACATATGTACATATATCAAGCAAGAATTTTTTGCCAACATCAATCAACATTTTTAAAATGACTGTAGTCATATGAAAAATATTCCTTAATTTCGTAAATAGTTCTGTCTAGTAAAAGCTTTTTTACACATTTTAAGAATATTTAGGATTACTAAACAATAAACCTATGTATTAATTAAACTTTAAGACATTTAATAGGACACGTTCAAAAAGCGGCGGCCGGTGAGACCCCCGCCTCGGAGACACAAACCTTGGTACATAAAAACTAGTAATGCCGTAAGTCATCTATGTGTGTTAATATATCTGACAATGTTTGTCCATAATTTGATTAGCTAGTTAATTGTTTTAAACATCAAATCGTCAACTAAAATCTATGTCAAGAACCTTGTAAGTTAGCTATTTTTAACTTTATTAGTTTGTATTTTGTATTCAAATGTTAAGCCTGCACTAAAATGTGATTAAAATTTTATTTATTTTATTGTCAAGATTAATTATTAAATTGATAACCTGCCACATCATATTTTATTACCATTCAAATGAACCAGTGCGATAAATTAGATATTAATATTTGATAAACATTTTATGATGTATGTTAATTAAAAGCACAAAACTAAAATTGGAAATTAAATTTAAATAAACCGCTCTACTTAAATCAAATTGTGCTCGAAATATTCCTAGATCAGTTTGTTTTGGCACCTCGTTTGTGAGCCAATTACATAAGTGTACATGGTTTCTTCTAGGCCAGCGCGCTCGATCGTAGATTATAACGTTGCTTAACATCAGGCAAGTTGTAGTCAATCGTGAGCGTGTCTCATATAAAAAATGCATATGTCATCTTCGACCACATAGTTGTTTGTACAGAGTCTCCTCAAACAATCTAAAGATCAAATACCGGTACAAGTAAAAAACCCCAACGAGCTTTGCTATCAGATCCAGCAATCCCAAAAGCATACATAATCAATTTTGATTGGTATGACTTGAACTTCCCAATAACGGCTGATAAAGGCAGTGATAGTTTATGACAGCAGGGTACGTTCTTCTTCTTTTTATACAAGGGGAGTGGCCAACTCTAGGGAATGCTATCTAGATGATGGCCTCGCTCACCTCGTGGCAAGGCGCCCTACACTATAAACCGAGCCGTAGTCTGCGCTCCAGATATCATAATAATATATAGATACACATATTTTTATTCAATCTATGCTGTCCCACTTCTGGGCAAAATTCCCCTAACTCCCTCATGCGTCCCGGTCGATAGCCGCCTCACGCCAAATAGATACCATGGATATCATTTACCTTAATATATTAATTGTACAATGAACATCACCTTTCTTATTGAACCAAGTATTACTTCACCAGTATGTCGTCATTAGAAAATACTATTGTCTTTTCAAAACATAACATTGATTGTTCGAAATTTGTTTAGAATTTTTTTTGTTATTAAAATAGAGAAGGTAATTGAATGATGACGCATAAAGTAGTATGATTAGGAAATAAACTCTCAGATTTTAAAGATACGTAGATTAGGAAAATAACATAATATTTGTATTTTTTGTTAAAAAAAATAATGTTTTTTTAATACTGAGTGTTTTATATGTGCTTATAATACGTACCTAAAAGAAGGTATGAATAGGGAGTTCGAAATGTGACATTTAATTTATTTGCTAACCTAACCGTCGTATTTTGCTAGCTTTTAAGTTAAGTATTTTATTAATCAAATTAGTTTTACTTCTAATTCCATTTCCTATCCATAGACTAAATAAAAATAATTAACTGCTATTCCCATGTACATTACCACAGCCAGTTTAATAATTTTAAAATAAGCATTTCTGATTAAAATTGCTAACTTTTTCTAATTATAAATATTAGTTCTTATTAATAACGCCTGCAGGAAAATAACCACTTTTCTTAATTCAATTAGTTACTTGTTAGCTAGAAGGTGGTTTAGAAAACCCAGTTAAAATTGAATAAATTAATTTTATCAATCTGAGAGTTGACTGGAAGAAGCTGGCTGAAATAACTCTGTTTGTGGAAAAAAAGGTGCATTATAAAAGGCTTTCAAAATACGATTATGAATGTTAATTTGTGAAGTAGTGCTGCCGTCAGGTTTGTGCAAAGCTATTTTGTGTGAATCCTTGTTATAAAAATTATTTCTTGCGTTGTATCCAGCAGTTTGCGTAAATAAAGTGTCTTCTAAAATTCTTAGTAAATGACCATAAACTTACTACGTCAGTTATGTAATTTGCATACTCCGACATATGCTCGGTACTCTGACAAACGTTTTAAACGTTGATTCCGTAACACCATTAATCTGTTTTGGCCATTGTATAACATACACAGTACACACGTTAATTTAATTATGTAATTGAATTTCAGAAATGTACATCTTTTTATTTTAAATGTTATGCAATTTAAGGATTTACCAGACACAAAGTTTATAGCTAATATTTTTCTAGAAGAACCTCTTTACATTCTATTCTAAGTCCCACCTCATGTATTGTAGGCGGACTGTCTGCGTTTTATGAAATCAACATTAATATGCAACGTGTTTTCATGTTCAAGACGAGAGTGATACATTTGTCATAAGTAGCCGTCTGCAACCTACACACATGCTGGGTACACAATTTCATAAAACTCTGCTGAAATAGTCAGTTATACAACTAATTTATTAATTTAAATATACCTTTGATAGTCAGAAAGTGTACATCCAGGGTGAAATTTATGTATTGAAGGAAACACCTATTTTTTGTAATACATTTAAAATAAAACTTGAAAATCTTTTTTAGGTTTTTTTATGTCTAATGTATGAAATTTGCCACTTGAAATAAAATACTTATTTTTCTTCCCCTTTTAATTTAATTAAATCTAAAAATGTGTTTAAAAAAGTTTTAATAACCGGCTTTTTGCTATATTATATTTTTTTAATTCGTATATACTCAATTTAGCATGTAAAATTTCATTTCCAGCGTGGGAATGCAGCCAGCGTTCTTGGCTCCATACCACATGTGGAAGTTTTAAATTTAGGTTAAATGTACTTACCCTTTTTTAGTTAAGTGTATCGTTTATTGAGCATGTTTTCCACTTCAAAGTTCCAACTCTAACCCCACCTCCTCATCCAGGGCCACCATGAAGATACGAAGACAGCAAAAGGTCATCATGATAAGGAGAATCACCTTGGGAAATACGACGACCACGGCGGCGTGGAGAAACACCACAGCGAGGAGTCAGGCCACTACGGGGACCACCACCATGAAGAGCATGGCAAGAAACACGCCAAGGTATGACAGATAGAGAAATGACACAGTAACATACACACAAACCAAAGTTTAAAAGGTTATTCTTGTGCCAAAAGTACCGGAAAGTCTCTTTCAGGATCTTTTAAATAAATTTTTCGAGGTATGATTGTACATTAGAGATGTTTTTTTCTAGTGTATCTCAGTAACTTAAAGTGAATCCGAGAAAAAACGAAATATGTGAAATGAGCGCTATGCATGACTCACGATGTTTTGAAGTTCAAAATAAGCTAAGTTCTAATCTGTTATCATGTGGAAACTGTAATGGCCAAGTTTAAACCTTGTTATGTTATCATTAAACAACACATCATCATAATCATCAGCCTGTTATCGCCCACTGCTTAGCGTAGGCCTCTTTTCTTGTTCACCACTCGTCCCAGTCCTGCGCAGATTGTATCCAGGTGCTCCCTGCGGTTATTCTAATGTCGCCAACCCACCGCATTGGTGGGCGACCTCTGTTTCTATGGCCAGTCATGGGTCCACAACACATAAAAAACATTATTCTTATTTCAATTAAACGTAATTAAAACGTATTAAGTCTTTTGTAAATAAACAATTTGAATTTGAATGGGTGTAACAAGGTACAGTAAGGTTGGTATACATTTATATATTGTCTAGATTCTAGACGTTCATATAATAAATAATAATAAAGTATTAATAATTGTGTATAAATGTGTTTATTCCATAACCTCCAACTAGTACGAAGAGTCAGGCAAGCACTCCAAGGGTCACAGCACCAAGGGCAGTCACGACATTCACAAGAAAGAGGAGTATGAGAAGAAAGTCGAGTTCTTCGAGGAGGAGGGAGACTCCGCTGAGGAGGAGAAGCATGGAGGGTACAACCATGAGAAGGAGCATTCTGAGGTAAGGAGTTTTTTTTGTAGACCGGCTTTTGGAAATCTATGCCTTTCAAGTCATTGACCAGTTACGTGGCATACATATTTATGCTATTTATAATCAAGGGAAGAAAAACTAAATATACCTACTACTTCTAACTACAAGATAAAAAGAAGCAAAAAGAAAATCTTTAGAAAAGCCGAAATATAATCTAATTTGACATAAATAAAATAAATAAAAATAAATAAAATAAAAAAGCTTTTATTTTACTTAACCGTATTGCAAACAGAGTTTCTATATTTAGTTTGTTACTTCAATGCTTATTGCTTGTTAGATTTATATTACTTAGAATTTAGAGTTATTTTTATCTTTCACTGTGAAGTACCGCCCTTGGCGGTAAAAGCCTCCCCCAATTTTTTATCTTGCAGTAACTGTCCGATCCGAGTGTTTATTTATATATTCCATCAAAATGGTATTTTTTCAGACGTGGTTGTACCTATAAAACTTCAATGATTTCTCTCTGTTACCATTGTACTTTGTATTTGTAGTTCTTTTACTCTCTCAGAGATGGCGCTGAAGCTGCGTATCCTTGAAAATTATTCTCATCCTTGAAAATAAATAGTGAGATATTTTACAATTAAATGAGAGATATACCATGCTTTTGTTGAATTATTATTTTTCTTGGCATATTAATCTAAATATACTATTTCGATCGCCAGTATGCATATCAAGTTTAAATTTTCGATGATGTTGGAGGGTGGTGGTCAACAACCCCTCCGCGGTGACCAACCGTTCTGGGGGGATACTGTATAGTTCTTTCTTCTTTTATAGTTTTGTTGATGGCGCAGTGATCGTTGTATGGGTTTGAAGGGGCGGAGCTAGTTACTATTCTCCCGACGACTCTCCTGACAAAATGCTGGTCGTAGCAACCGAGAGTTCTGTTCGTTGGCTTAGATATTTAGCTATGCAATTGTGAGAGCTGGTATTTTTCTTGCTTTTCGTAGTTTTCCTTTTTTTCGCCTCCTGGATATTTGACACTGACTTGGAGTATTCTTCAGTTTTGTATAGACTTCCAGTTTGATTAGGTGGAGTTATTTCTAGCTCTCGTTTTTTTTTTACATATATGACATAATTACTATGAATATGCTATGAGGGACAGCCTGGATCTAGATTTTAAAGAGATATCAATACATGTTCTTTCTTTATTCTTTTTATTTTGTTTGTTTAAGATAAAACGCAATTTGGGTTTATTTTATTTGAGCACACACTTTACACGCTTTCTAAAAACAACAAAATGCACTATATTTACTAGCAACGCATTATTTTGGTGTCTGGTTAGTTCAAAAAAGTAAAATTACTAATCTCAAAACAAACAGTTACAAAAGCTTTGCTGCTGCACGATTATTCGCAGCACAAATTCAAGTCTTTGAATATCTATTCAATAAGTCTGACCATAACAAACCAGTTAATGCACTTATTGTAGTCCAGACAATAATTGCTCAATATTGATCAAAAACTCGTTTACCCCGAATTTCTTTAAACACAAATTGATTTATTCTAAAGGTCCTGAGAGAATTGATTCAGTTGCAAAACCTGAACCTTGAATGTGATGATTTGATAAACCAACAAACTGTCTGTACAGAGCTATTGTAATTATGAGAACTGATTATTTAGTTTAAAAAGTTAGTAAGTAAATTCATACAAGAGTTGTAAACTCAGATGTCAAACTTTTCAAACTCGATACATTATTATAGTATTTGGTATAAATAAGCATATTAATCTACTTTAGTGGGTTGGATGACACGTTAAACTGTAGGTCCCGGCTGTTTGTCTAGTACGGCAGTCGTTAAGCCATGTCAGAGGCCCTTAGGACGGCTTGATAAACTATCGACACTAGTGTTGGCCACTCTCATTCAATAAGAAGTTTTTTTTTCTCTGAATTTCGAGCCTATTGTCCATAACGCAAGTTTATCCTTGTGTAAAATTCAGTGAACTTATTATTACCTACTATTATTTATTATATCACATAAATGATCAGGGTTCTACAATCTACAACCTTTCTTCATATAACCGTGTATAGATGACTCTGGCTTAGTTATTTCACAGTCAAGTGATCGTGAAATTAGTTAAACAGGTGTTAGTGAAAATGAAATAAAAAGTTGCTGAAAAGTTTTGATTGATTTTGTGACCGACAGAGGAAATAGCTATTAATTGTGTTCGTATGTTAGTGTCAATTTTATTTTTTATGGAAGTCTCTGAAATGGTTTTTCGTCAGTAGTACTTAGGCAATCTTAAACTAAAATTATATGTAGGTACGCTAATCGATTTAAAAAAGAGTGCTCTAAGATGTTTTATTTACTATTTCAGATGTTGTCAGATTTCAGACGATTAATTATGTTGTGATATTTTTACGACTTAATATTGTGTGTATGTAGTATCAATCGAAATGACTGGTCTGACTGATAACGTAACATTTTTGATATCATCAAATTCTCTATCTCACTAAAATTCTTTATACTTAATTACTTTTTAAAACATCTTAGGTAAATTGTGTTTTGTAGCAAGTTATATAACTATCTAGGTACGTGCTTAATTTTATTCGACGTGTAAATTCCGGGTAAATACATAACAGATACACTTATAAAAGTGAACGTGACCAAATATTTTCTTATCGCAATATTTTGGGCCGTTAGTTTTTTGACAGATTGAGAAGTTTAGAAGTAATCGGTGAAAGGAAAGGTCAAAATATTTTTGTTGCTGTCGAAAATCTAGATATGATTAGTCAATAGATTAGTCTAGCCTAGTTCGTGACTTGTCTGATTTGCAATAAGTTAATGTGGCAATGAAAATATTGTAGATGGATTTTGATTAGATGAATTTAATTATATATAATGATAGATTCATTTATAATAATTTTTACTGCACACTGATTCTGCTAATTATTGATACGTTGTTCAATGTAGGTATGAATTTTTGAGCTAAATACACTTGTTGTGATAACCTTATCATAAATCATATGATAAGGTTATCACAACAAGTGTATTTAGCTCAAAAATTCATAGTTCCATTTATGGAATCGTCTATCGAGTATGAGATATAACAAAAGATAATTTACTCCACTATGTTTAACCTAGAAGGAACTAATTTTCGCGCACCAGCAGCGTCTACTGTATAATGTGAACTTTTACTTCAATAAAAAAATTAAAATGTTGAAATTGAATCCCTTGCCCAATGTTTTGCTAGGTAATTTTATATATATTTTTAGGTCTGAGCAAATAAATTTAAGAATCTATATTATTTATACAATCTATTTTGTTATATTTTGCGTTAAACATGGTGCAAATTAAATGATAAAAATAATTGCACGAATAACTAACCTGTAAAGTAAAACCCCCTACAGACCAACTTAAAGAATGTGCGATAGTTCTCAGAGTGAAATAGCCTTCGTCAGAAATCTTAGCTTCGTAATATGAACATGAAACCCTGTCAGAACTTTATTACTATTAAATAGAATGGAATTGCAAACTTGCAGCGTGGGGTGATACCGGAATGAAGGCTTGAACACGGTTAAATACCGGTTATGAAATATGTATATAATTAGAGGCGTATAGGTGATAAGGGAAATAAATTCATTGTGTGTTGTTTAATCCTAGTAGAATTAAAACAAGCTTCTAATTTCCCGATTTTTTTCTTTTCAGAGGCTATGATTGTTATCAAACCAAGTTTCCCTTGAATAATAGATAAATTGATCTTAATCCATAATACATAATGAATATCCATTAAAATATCGTTGAATTGTAATTTAATATTTAAAATTTCATATCCTGGCTTAAAAATAACTTTTGAAACATCGGGGTTTTAAAAGTTATTTATAAACTATACTTTTACTGACAAAAATAACCGGTGTCAGTCCCTGTATTAGCGCGGCATATTGTGTCGCAGTGAGTGTCGCCTGAGGTTTGCTAGTTAGCTCCGTTATCCGTTTAGACTGGGAACTTGCTGGGGACCAACACCACCGAGACACTACGTACAATGTAGGGAAATATCGCAGAAAAGACGATTAAAACAAAATGAATTACGGGAATGTAACGGCGACTATTTGAGTTATTTTGTCAAGTGCTAAACTCGCACTATGGTTGTTTAACTTAAACTTTTATTGGAAAATGGGAGAAAATAATCACGACTGGCAGGTTTCGAACCTGCGTACTAAAACTAGACTGCGGTCTACTAATTGCCAGGCGGCGCGAATCCGAAATCCACACTTATTTCCATCGATTTTTTAATTGAGTGTCAACTTGGCCTCTCCACTGATTACTAAAGATATACACACTTGAAATGAAGCATACATTATTATCATACTTCTATTTTAATAATATCACAATCATAAGGGTCGAACTAATAACTTTCCTTTTATACCAATACCGTAAAAATAAATATCATCATGATGTACCTATTTGTTTTCCAAATGACGAACTAAATTTTAAATATAAAACTTAAAACAAAACTTAAGACTAAAACTGTAATATACTATAGTTTTATAGATAAAACCTCAGACTAAAACTGTATAATTATATTTAATATAATCCTAGTGGGTTAAAGTCTTAAAGGCAATCGTAATTAAAAATGCAAGGTTTAATATAGTAGAAGTGTTGTTTTTACTTGTTACGGTGATACGAACTAATTATACAAGATAGTTTACTCTTTATGGCACTAACTAAATGGTTTTTATGAAAGTTTGAAACTTGGTAGAGCTTTATAAATAGGAGCGGTGTTGTTATCTCTAATTAATTACAAAATACAATACTAGTAACAATTCTCAACTAATACACGAGCACAAAATAAAAAAAATATGTATACATACATAAATAGAATTACTTATTGCCGGCTCAGGTTTATTACATTAGAATGATTTAAAATTCTGCTATCTATAGGTATATGTAGTTGTTTAATAGTAGTTTATGCAACTGTCATATAATTAAGGGTATTAAAACACGAGTGTGAGTTTCATAATAGTAACGAGTGTTTTAATACCCGTGTTATATGCAGTTGCATACACTAATTTATCTTCACTAATGCAATTAATCAAACAACAAAAGTAAAAGGTGACAATAGTTAATTTTTCATATATTTTTCTAGATTTTTCTGGCAAAAGATTGTGAGTTACTTTTGTTGCCAATTCTAGAATATCCGGAGGCGTACAAATATCATCGTCGCTATCCATTTTTAACTTTTAATTTGTATTTAAAAAACAAAACACATTGTGAAACATTAAATTCACGCGTACGTGTATTGTCACAGTGATTTTGCCGCCATTAAAATCTAACCAACGAGAGTGCAGCGCGACCAACCTGATTGGCCCTGCAATCAGGTTGGTCACGCTTTTCCGATGTTATAATGAGCTATTACGATATCGATGTGGATATTATAACATCATGTGAAATTGCTTAAATTGAGTGTTTTGTTGTCTGAGCTATAACAGTAGTAATTATAAGTCAAGTATTGGAAACATAAGTAGAATGTTACAACATTAGTGTAGATAAAGGGGTTTATACGATAATCCGCTAAACAACATTAATTAAAAGATCATTAAACTCATCATAATCTCTCATATAACCTCTGCTGTTCAAGGCAAAGGTCTACGGCAACCTTCCTTTCCTTACTATACGATACACGATATACGATACTTATATATACGAGTACATAAAAATAAATTAATATAAATATATCAGGACATATCATACAGCGCCATCTAGACCCTTATTAAGCTTACTCTTGTATCATGGGTAGTAGATCACGGATATAATACACATATACTTTTCTTTTGTAAATACATACTTATGATAGGTACATAGCAACGACCAGACAACACAAGTAATTACAAATTTTAATATACCCATTTATCTGTTCTAGGGCGGTAAGTTTGGTAAGAGCAACCTCCACGCCGATCACCACCAACAACACAAGGGCGAGTCCGGCCACTACGACAAGGGCGGCCACACGCATGTTGTAAAGGTACGATATCTATTCTAATAAATAACATTTCATGCAAAAAAATCACATTCATTTTAATTGCATGGCTAAATTAGGCTATCTCGCAGTTCTTTTTCAGAACAGGCAAGCTATTTCTTACACTGATTATATTGATCACCCCTTACGTACTTTATATTATTTATTTAATGAACATGAATTCGCCGTTTCGTTCATTTAGTTCCTTGCAGTAGGTACAGCTTTTCCCTGATAAATAATTTCATAAGCATAATGATAATTACACTCAGCCTAATCAGGTTACCTAAATATGCCCATATATATAACTACAATATTGTTAACTACGTGTATATTCATTCAAATTCCATTATTCCACAAGAATATACAAAAAATACTTAAACATACAGAAAAACTTACAAAAAAACAGATATTTCAAAAAAAACAGCACACCGTCCATACTGTCGCTGTGCGGCAGGATTCCAGGATGCTGGCAGTATTCCCTCTTTGAATGGAAAGACTCATTATCATGAGCTCAATATAATAATTACAAATCAAATTCTTTCCAGGGTCACAAGCAGTCCGGCGGCCACGACGGTCACGGCAAATCCGGCCAAAAACACTTCCACAAGGAAGGCAAAGATGGCGGCCGCAAGTGGATCTTCCACCACGGCTCTCCGGCCAAAACTGCCAATCTAGTCGTCATCGACCGGCGAGCGTCCGACCAGTTCTACCACGGACCACATTACTATGGCTAATGTGGCTGGCAGTATGAAGTGTAGTTTTGTAGGTGATACTGTTAGAGACTTCTGTGCTCCTAGTACCTAACAAGTAATTTAACGGCATTGTTCTATTCTCTACCTGCTATCTACTCTTGCTGTAAATATTCCCACTATGAACTCAAACTCCGACTATATACTCAACTAATTACGCAAACTCTTAAATCCATCTACTGTGGTTCTTACTATCTCTTCTGTTTCTATTTTTCTTTCTTTCTAGATATACCATTTCTTCTTATTTCCCCTAAACTTACGGAAAAATCTGTGCTCCTCTTTTTCATTCAGAAAACTTGTTTACCATGGTTTGTAGAATCCTTTCAGCACCTAAAGAATTAAAGACAAGTATTGACAATCAATAACTGATAAAAAATGGATTTCGCGCTTAAATCTGAGTTTCTAAAGATTACTACTTATTGGTACAGGTACAGGTGTTCTTATAAACAAAGTGTTAAATAGTTTCAAAATGAAAATATACTCTAACCAAGAGATATCATAAAAGTGACATGTCATCGATGGAAGTCAATGGTTTATTTATTTTAAGTGTTAAATGTTTTGTTCTATCCATTCAAATCATTTAATATATAGTAGGCATGAACTACAAACAAGCTTAAAATTGCCAGTTTTAGTTTTATTGAAAAGAAAATACTTTCTAGTTTTACACTTTTTACTTAATATCCTAATAAAGTTTCTTTCGTTAAAAATAAACTGATCAATGAATTTTTAAAGCCATTTTAAAAGCTTTTAGTTTAAGATAAATAAGTTATAATTAAGGTAAATAAATTCACCAAATTGTACTTATGAAATTTGTGTTTTAGATGCCAAGATAATTTTGTAAATATATTTTTTAATTTCTTATAGCGGCCGTTTTATTATTCCTCCCTAATAAATTATCAAGCGCAATCTAATCAAAATGAAAACTGCACATTTTTTGTTGCACATTATACCTTACTAACTCCAATCCAAACCAAAAATTAATAATCATCTTTGCTTTTAATGTAAGTTTGATAAATATCATCAAAATAAAATAATATACAACACAAATTTAACTAACAGGATAATTCAATCTAAGTGGTCAATACTAGTAATTAAATATTTTTCTAGAGAAAAAAAGAGAGAAAAATGTGAAATAGTTATTTGTTATACAAGAGTGCAAAGTTGCTTTTTAACCGCGTGTTCAATTTTGATGACCGAGCAAGCGAAGGATTCTAAAATTGAATCACGAGCGCAGCGAGTGATTCAAAATTAGAATCCTGAGCGTTAGCGAGGGAATCAAAAGAGCACGAGGTGAAAAATCTTTGCACTCAAGTGCAACACGTAACTTTTCATTCCACCTCAGCGAGGAAATGACTAAATGCCCGCGTACAAAGCAAATTGAAAAAAAGAACACCATGAAGGTTCCGAGTCTGAGTTTTTAACAAATTTTAAAAAAGTTGTATGATATATTCGGCACCATAGAGGTAGCAGTAAATAGGTTTAATGATTTTTTTAATTCAAAAACTTAGTGCACAAGATGTTCTAAATTCAATTTACTTTATCCTCTAGAGAATAAAAACGGCTTTTGCACTCAGATATTGAAGAGTAAAAATACTGTTTCCGATATGGTGGGATAAAAATAGTTTTTGTTTTCAATTGATAACCAACTGTTATGGTCTTATGAAAACAACTTGAATTAGTTCTTGACTATTTTATCTATGTAAGCAAGGTACAACTTTACTTGATAAGGGTCCTATGCATAACTAAGAAGACTTCCTTATTCATTATTTACAAATAGTTTGATTAATGTTTACCACTTGATGCCTAACCTTTAAGTTCAAGTTCATATTTAAAGGTCACTTAAATTTAATGTTACGGAATTATACTTTATATTTTTATGTATTTGTTGTAAATTGAATTTCAGGCTGTGATTTTAACTATAATACGTAGGTACACTAAATATATATATATATATATATTTAAAACTAAATACGTGTGCACATGAGTTTTATGAATGTTATTGTTTAGGTTTTAAAAATGAACCTAATTTTAATAAACAACAACTTACTACTTGATAAAACTATTGCAATTTGATGGGATATGGCGGTAACCTAAATTAGAACTATTTAAAAAATATATTAAAACGTTTTGTTCATTGCTTCTCAGATGACTTTACTAACATGTGTTTGCAATACCAGGGAAATTACAGTAAAAAACGAATTCACTAACGATTAGCCTTAATATAGCTTTAAAACAGTCCCATCGTCCTGACGCAGCAGTTTGGAGTAATATATACGGATTAACTCTTGATCTTATCAGTTTAAAACACTAATAGGCTGTCAAAAAAGGTTGTTAAGATAATTTGAATATTAGTATTATCGATATACAGGCTGTGTTATTAAATTACAAACTAATTTAGTTGACCTTTGGAATTCATCTAAACAGGTAATAGTCTTAAATACTTAACAGATATATAACGGGTCATATGACTAGCTGAAATCGGCAAAGCGTAGTACGATGAAGATTTTGAATATACAGCAAAGATGTAACACTTTTTTTTCGTAGTAATGAACAATACAAAACACTGTGGTAAACCAGGATTTCAAATGAATAAGAATTATAGAAAACGTATGGGAGCCATGTGGAGATCACATTAGTTGGCTTCTTTTCAGCGAACACTAGCCGAAATCAGCTTGGAACGTATCATCTGAAAGATTATTTTTCATGCACCGTGTACAAGTACACAGTTTTATATACTCGGCAGTACCGTTAGATTTTAGAACAGTTTAAAGATTCAAATTATAATTGACTCTATAATATAGCGCAACAATAATTACTTATCTACGTCATTTGATACAAAAATCATTCGTAAAATCAATAGCAATAGAATCACCCTATTATTACTGAATGTATACCTAATCTCTGCCACACGGTGGCAAAGAAGTGGGAAGTGATTGCCGCGTGCCTGTCTCATGTAAACAATAAAGATACACCTATCTATTCATTACTTATTACCGAAGGAGGTGTGTCTATAAAACCATAAACAAATGATAAGGAGATTAGGGAAATGTATTTTTTTTTGTTAGGCTTTTTCCTTGTTTTTAGCGAGTTTGACTCGGTAGAGATGTCCACATTTTACTCTAATGCATTTCGGATCGATCCCAACACTGTGACGATGTCTTTTTTTTCTTATTTAGGTTTGGATTTGAAGGAAAACTTCGCATGGCCTAAGTTCTTGAACTTACTCAGTCTAGGTAAAATAAATAAATTATAAATATTCCGGGACATTGCACACAGCGCCATCTAGCCCCACACTAAACAAACGCTTGTGGGTACTAGGTCCCGCAACTTTGATATAAGATATACATCTCAATAATGTATAAAACTTCTAAATATTAATAAAGTATAATTTCAAAAAAATTAAGAGGCTAAAACCCAGCCTTGAATTTTTGAACAAATTTATATTAAACATTTTATAATGTTGAAAGCGTAGACAGTAATTCAAATAATTTATTTTTACATTGTATTATTTACGCGTTTACATGTATGTACAGAAACAGCACTCTAATTTCGATGCCGTTTCCTGTGATAGTTTTGATTAGCATAGGACCGACACCTGTGGCACCTTGTGGAGGAGGCCTATACCCAGCAATGAGTCAACCAAGCTGGTTTATATGATTACTATCAGCAATATGTGTTGGTGACACCACTCACCAGAGAGCGCTGTAGTTAGCATTATTTTGTTAAATCAATTAACTATTAATTACTTTAACTACTGAAACGATTTGAATGCGGTTCATGGTAGATTTGAGTTTTGTTGATGCTAATGCTTATACTGAAATATTTCTTGGTAAACAAAATATTAACTAGTTGCCAGATTTACACGCATCTTTAAAAATGGGTTACGCACCTTATTAACACAACGAGTAAATATTACATAATACAAAAAGTTATTCAAATAAGTAGGTACACAAGTAGATTTTTCAATTCTGTGTCAACCATTTAAAAAAAAATATTTAAAAAAACCGGCCAAGTGCGAGTCGGACTCGGGCATGAAGGGTTCCGTACTATCATCTATTTTATGTATTAGTTTAGGTACTTATTTATTTTTATAGTAATTATATTTCTAAATATTTACAAACAAATATTCAAGTTTCTATCTGCTTATTAAAATCGAGTAAAAATTTCTTAAAAATTACGTTTGTGGTATGGCAGCCCCCCTTTAATATTTACTTTGCTGTTATTTATTTATTTTGAAAGGTAATATACAAGTAAATATTTTTGCTGAAAATTTGAAGCGTTTACCAGTTACCGTTATATATATTGAGCAAAACAAAATACGAACATGTTTATTGTATGGAAAACCCCCTAAACATTATCTTTTTTAATATTGAGTATTTGTAGTGTTAGCGGCAACGGAAATACATCATTTGTGAAAATTTCAGCTTTCTAGCTAGCACGGTTTATGAGATAAAGCCTGGAGACAGACAGCGGAGGCTTAGTAATAGGCTCCCGTTTTACCTTTTTGGATACGGAACCCTAAAAATCAATTAGTTTTTCATTGACCGTGACAGTTAGCCCAGCAATTGAATTTTATCGAATATGAGTAACCCATTAAAATCTTAGAATCGCAACGTAATTTTATCACTTGGATATATACTATCTACATCGATAAGCATTCAATACAACGTCATGCTTCTTATGCTGTTTTTTTATATAAATATACTTACTAGCGTTTAGAATGGCATTGTCAGCAAAGTAACAATCGAAACAGTTAATACTAAAAATCAAATCAAAGCAAAATGTTCAAGTTACTTGCTTTGACTCTGCTGACGATCGCTGGCCAGAGTTTGGGAGACTCTGTCACAGATGGCACCAAACTCATCTCTACGATCCTTGTAAGTATTTGTAGCTTTTAAACAAGGTATTTTTATGTAGTTTTATGTATATAATATATATATATATATATATATATATATATATCATTGCCTCAGCTATTGGACTGCCTGGGATTTGAAGTTGAGGTCATCTGGTGACCTACAATCCAGTTAAAACAATCTTAACCAGAAAAAGTGGGGACAAAGAAAAAGAAGAAAAAATATCAAATTAACCTAAAAGTAGTGTGACAGCTCAATAATTTTAGATCAGGAATTCGTTGAAACTACTTGTCATAGGCGCTGAAGGAAAAGATCCAAATGCCAAGCGGATCATAGATAAAACTACCAAAAATATGTCTTGCCGACAACATAAAGGCAGATAAAGTTATGTGCTTATATGTTTTTCCTCGTTTTCATTGAATGTAATAACACCATTTATATTTTTCAGATGCATCGCCACGGCGACCGCACCCCGATCTCGTCTTCGGCTGCATTGGCCACTGACCCTGATGCAGTTGAAGCGGCCTCGGCCCCTTACGGATATGGCCAACTTACCAATGTAAGTATTTTTTACACGCCTGAGGACAAACAAATATAATGTTGTCTAAAGCTAACGAGAAGAAGTTGCATCAAAATTTGAAACAACAAAACAACATTCTTATAAAGTTATCACCGGTAATGTCAAATTCATCAGGTCACCTGCGCACATGTACATGTATTGTTTACAATAGTAAACTTAATAAAAAATGAAATGTATATATAAAAAAATGCATGCAAACACTATGGCTCCAGGTGAAGTATTTGCGAGCTAGCCAAACTGACCGTTTCTGTACATCTTAAAATACCCCTTACGAGGCGTGATAAAGATTTTGTTTAATAAAAAAATAATTCATTTCGCGTTACTGGGACCCATATTTGAAATTCACATTACGATCAATTCACATCAACATATAATCTTATTAATAATTCATATATTGTTATAATTATGTGACTTGCAGTCTAAAACTAATAAACAACCCTTTACGTAATTCTAGCTGGGAAAACAACGCGCCTACGCCTTGGGTCTAACACTCCGTGAGCGATACAACGAGCTCCTCTCCCCGCAGTACAACAGGTTCGTACATTTGAGCAGTTTTGTGCGTCAGATGATATCAGAATTCACAAATAGCTTTATAGCGCCTGGTTAAACAAGCTAAATAAATGTATCACTTTTAAGGACGTATCAATTAATATTTGTCACAGCGACAAAATTGCAGAGGCCTAAAGGTGATTTAAAAATCTTTGACACGAATTTTCAAATAGTCTCATCAAATTATCCTGATCAGGCCATAGCATTAGTGACCTCTCCATAATTTTCCTTGAATGCTTTCCAACGATTGTATCATCTTGTCTTTGCAATTCACAGGTCTGAGATCTACATCCGTTCCACGGACTCCACTCGCGCCAAGATGACCATCCTGAGCGCTCTTAGTGGCATATACCCTTCATACCCTGGCTCCTGGAGTCGGGAGGTCAACTGGACCCCTGTGCCTTACACCACAGTTCCTGCTAAATACGATTTCGTAAGATATCGAATACTTTACCTATAGTCTATAAAAAGCGAGTGTGGCTCGGCGGTTCATGCACCTGCTTTTCATTCAGACGCACAGGACGCACTGTGATTCAAATCCGGCCCTACACTAATGACTTGTTATTCAAGCTTTGTGTGGATTTGCACTCGCTTAATAGTAAGGAAAAACATCGTGAGGAAACTGACATGTTTGAGGACCACAATATCCGAGGACATGTGTCTTCCGTGAAAAGACCTGGGCATCCACCACGATGTATTTACTCCCTTAGCGAATTTATTCCGCGGGAGAGTCATGATCTCAGTCATAAGCAATTACGACTCAAAGAGAGAAATAAAATCTTTGGTAACGATAGTTTTAACGCTAACTCACTCATTACGAGAACTTATCTGAGTCACAAAATATGGTTCAGTAAATAAAATCGATTCTATGACTACTCGCCGCAATGACGTCATTTTATCAGCTCTTTGGTATCTTTATGAATAGAGTTCAAAAAGCTGTGTCTGGAATTCTTACAGTTCAAATACTGTCGTCTTTATCTACAATAATAATACTTAAAAACAAGGGAAGAAAAACTAAACAAACTACTTTTAACTACAACAAAAAAGGAGGCACTTAGAAAATCTTTAGAAAAGCCTAAGTGCTCCAGCCCACTGCTTATTTAACACTGTAAAGTCTTCATTCCTAGTCACATCAATGGATTTACCTTTGAAAAATCTCCATTCATTCAATTTCATTCTTCGTTTCAGAACCTCTTCATGTTAAACTGCCCCAACTTCGAGACTGGCTATGAAACCCTGGCAATGAGCAGCCCAGCTCGCATGGACAAGTACTTTGACGTCCTCAACACAGTGTCTGCAGTGTCCGGATACAATATCACCTCAGTACCCGTTATGGGGGCTTATAGCTTCTACGATGTGTATGTCAGTCAGGTAAGAGACATTGATAAGATTAAAACTTTTATTGAATTTGCTTATATTTTCTTAAATGTCTTCTATTTTCTATCACTTCCAAACTTCTTATCTTAACCTATGATATTTGATTATGTTCAAAAGGAGAACCTGGGAGTTGCATTGGATGAACGGATTGCCGCTATCATGGATGATCTCAAGGAAGCTGCTGGTGAAGCCATAGATGTGTTCCTTGGAGACGACGACTACCTGGCGTATCAAGGCGGTAAGAATTCATAACATTTATTCTGTTACTTGCATATATTGGTACAGAACTCACTGTGATAGTATTATGTTCCATCCTCTCCATGTTCTGTTAAACCAAAAATTGTGTATAACAGAACTTGGTGGAACAGAGAAACACACCCCAAGCTAGTCACGTCACCTGTCATGAGAGCAAATATTGATATTAACCAATATGTTCCAGGTCCCATGCTAACCGAGTTCTTCTCGCAAGCCGACGATCTCATCAGCGGCACAGACACGCAACGTGTCAGGATCTACTCCGCTCATGACCTCACGGTCTTCGGCTGGGAAGCGGCCGCCCAGGTATACCCACGCCAGGGAGTCCCTGCCTACACAGCGGTGTTTGGACTGGAGCTGAGGCAAGTGGAATCTACCGGAGAATACGTTGTTTTGGTACGTACCTATATATTGTATAGCGGTCTTTTAAGACTTCTTTGCTACTAATGCCATGTGTGTCATCAAATATAGAAAATATTAACATCAATAAGCGGCAAATCATAAAAGATGGTGGTCATGAATCTCAGACATGACGGATAAGACTAAAACAGGACTACGTATTTACTAAATGTAGAAACAAAAGAAAAAGCATCAGGATCACTTTTTATGCAATGGTTGTCTGAGAGAGTGTCATTATTCTGACAGTTATTCGATGACCGAGCAAATGTGCAGTAATAGACGAACGTGTTTAAAGTCTAATTACCAGTACTGGTCTGAAATCTGTTTTAGCAAGAGTCCACAATAGGATCAGTTATCCTGAAAGATCTGGCATAAGTCTTATTCTTCCACAGCCCGTCTACCAATCCAGCCCTGGTGCTGGCTGGACCTACCTGACCGCCTCAGGCTGTGACACCCTCTGCCCCTACGACACCTACAAGGAGCTGGTGTCTTCCGTCACCCTGGACGAGGACACCTGGAGAACTGACTGCGGCTTCACTAACGACGTCACTGTTGATGACTCCAGCGTTGCTTAAATACCTGCAAAATTATAGCCTAACCTTAAAAATATATTCAATGATAGGTACAGCAACCCGATCATCGTGTACTCTCCGTGTCTTTTTGGCAAAACTGATATTATTAGAGATCAGTTTAATTTTAGACCATCAGGCGGGTAACCAACACCATGAAAGCCCCAAAAAACATTGTTTTTTTTTAAGAGTGAGGCAGATATTATAATTTAACAACGACCTTTTACCTACCATTATTGACAAGTCTGATGAATGTGAACAAATTTATTTTTGCATAGAAACTAAATATAATTTATTACTTTGCTATAAATTTTCTGATTTTTATTGCTGTAGTATAGAATTGAATTAGTTTTAAGTTAGATCCTGTACTAGGCACTACCTGAATCGCAGGCAGTTGCTTAACTTAGCTATGTAATCTCTTACCCCATACACAATAACATACAAATATAATATATGCTGGGCAAACAGACAATCAGCCGAACAGCTTATACTTCAAGACCATTCACGTATTGTCTGTAACTTATTTTTTTTTACAAGGAATGGGTTTGCACTTTATGTATACCTATTTTATATTATATACCTGATGGTAAGCAATCATGACGGGCTAGGATAGAACGTGCTTACCCAGTTAACTCAAATAACAACCCGCCCACTATTTTACTGAATTAACTAATGGACGCCAGCGGCTTCGCTCGCATTTTTTCGAGATAAAAAAAGCTTATGACACTCCTTAGACCCCGTACATCATCATCATGATTTTTTGTTATCTAGGTAAGATATCAAAAATAATGATGATCCGTTCAGCCGTTTAGCGTGATGAGCCTTTGAAGAAACAGACAAACAGAAAGACAGAGAAACAGACACAAATTATGAAAACTGCTGAAACGTGTTTTATTATCGATTTAAAGTATTGTTACGGCGAGTGGGTTTGGGGATAGGAAATAACTCGACTTTTTATAGATTGATGCCTGACTATTTTCAATTAGTTCGTATGATAAGCTTTTTTAACTGATAAGAGTGGGCAGTTAGCTTGATCTTAGAGGATTAAGATATACAACATATTAAGATATAAAACTACAATAAGCTTGTTTGTTCCAGTAAATGGGCAGAAAGGCAAGTTGGTAGTGGTTTTTATGATAACATGCTTTTGCCATGCTGACGCCTTACTAATTTAACTGAAGCTGAACTTCAAAGAAGAGATTATTAACTACTCACAAGTTATTTCTTTATCAGATTTTTAAACCATACACTTTAGAGATGTATGTATACATGTATGGGCAATAAAAATGATTTTGTCAATATATAAATTTGTTCATTATTTGATGTAAAGCAAATTCTAACCCTATTTAAACCTCTATCCCAGGCTACAAGACTTGCAAAATGAACCGGAAGTACATCGTTTGCTTAGTGCAGTGCCATCAGAACGTCATTTCCGGCGCTGAAAGCGATTTACTTTCTTTGCGTTGAAAGATGAAGAGTTTTGTAGTTATAGTAGTTTTCTAGGTTATATTAATATGCGGCGTGGTGGCATATGATTCCATATTTAGGGCTGAAAGTTGGGTGATGACTTTAGAAAAATTTATAATAGGATCCTATCTTCAAAGCGAGAGTTGATCGGTTCTTACTGGGCGGCTGCTCATGCGAATTACGGTCAAGTGCAAACCCAACCCTTGTAAAAAATACCTACCCGACACTTTTATCTGATAACAACTAAAAATATATATTATGTAACTATAATATACCTACTATATTATAAACTATAAATATTATACATTATATACGTTTAACCTATAACAGTATTAAAAATTAAATTAAAGTAGGTACCTGTAGTCAAAAATAATATTTCTTAACATACCTATAATACGACACAATTTATGTAAGGTACTTAACATACCATAGTCCTAAAGTATACCTACATATCCTTTAGAGAAATACACATCTTGTTATCGAATAAGAGTGGCCAACTTTGGTGTTGTATAAGTATATCAAGCTTTCCCAAGACAGACAATTTAACTAAATGCACTGAAATGTATTTAAAAAGATGTTATTTCGCTACATTTTTTATGAACGTCTTTAGTACTACTTTAAACACTGCCTGAGTTTCATCAGAATTCTCATCGCGGTAACTAGATTCAAGTAGATTCCGCCTTGACATGAAAATTGTGGTTTGTATGCCCTTCGTATTTAGCTGCCATAGAATATAAGATCAAAACGTAGAACCACAATAACATTATAATAATATTATCGTACTATAAACAAGCAAAATCTATACTAGGCTAAGTATTTTTCGTGTAAATAAAGTAATTTTTATTTATTTTATTATTTATTTAAATCGAAAGTGTATTTTAATATTTATTGGTGAGTTTATTTTCGCGTCGAATTATTAGATATGATTTTTGACGTTGGCTACTTTTAATCCTGAGACAATGCGAGCAAAGTTGCAAGACTCGACCAGTTATAGCATACTGGCAGAGTTTCGTTGTTTACTCGCGATGATCCGGGATGATAAGCCTAATGCTTAATCCAAAGTCTAATCTTCATACTAAATTTCATACAAATTGGTTCAACAGTTTAGCCGTGAAAGAGTAACGAACATACACTTATTAACTGTTAAATCTGTTTAGTTTTGATTAATCGTATCTATGTTAGCTTAGTTGGTAGTGGCTCTGCTTTCTAATCTAGGGGTTGCGGGTTCGATTCCCGCGTGACACAAGTATTTATGCATTTTAAAAATGTATAATTACTTGTGTTGAGTCTGGTTGTTTGTATGTATAATAAGTATGTATTTACAAAAGAAAAGTATATAAGTACTATATCCGTTACCTAGTACCCACGACACAAGCGTTTGCTTAGTGTGGGGCTAGATGGCGCTGTGTGAAATGTCCTGGAATATTTATTATTATTATTTATTATCTAAGAAAACTCACGATCAACTCGCCAATCAAACAAATAAAATACTACTTGATCAAAATAGTTCAATGAGTTTCAGAAATAAACAGCAACAGACAGATAAACTGGTACACTGACACTAACCAATAGTTCACGTATCTTACCGTAGCACGGTTATATAGTTCTAGTTCAAAACAAATTACAAGGTAGGATGTATGTTAACTAGCTATAAGAATAATAAAATTAAAATTCATTTATTTCGGGTTACTGGAGTCAAAATATTATCTCATGAAAAGCCAGGGCCATTTTTAGGGTTACGTACCTAAAAGGTAAAAACGCGACTTAATTACTTAGCCTCGTCTGTCTGTCCTTCTTTCTGTATGTCATCAGGCTGCATCTCGTAAACCGTGATAGCAAAAAGTTTTCATAAATTGTATTTCCGTTACCACTATAACAAAATATACAATAGCATACATACAATAGCATATTTTATGTGTTTTTTCAACAATTTTACTAGAAATTAAGGAGTTTTCGCGGAAGTACTTATTTTTTTTACATGATATAGGCTTACGCTTGACTACAACTTGCCTGATGTTAAGCAACAATAAAACGAATTTAAAATTATTATTTTTTATTTCAAAATATATTAATTATAGAAACAAATGCCCACTAAAATAATAAAACCGGCCAAGTGCGAGTCGGACTTGCGCACGAAGGGTTCCGTACTATCATATATAACAGAAAATCACGTTTCTAGATACTACAAAGTTTAGTTCTGTTTATAAAATAACGAGAAATCAACGAGCAACCACCTTGCACTCGCGCCACCATCACACCGCGGTTTTCTGTAATCCAGCACTTTTCTTATGCGAAACCCTTTGTGCGCGACTCCGATTCGCACTTGCCCTGTTGTGCCATATCACTGAGCGAAACGCGTCTTTATCAGATCTTCTGGGATAGATAGACTATATTCGAGTGGCTGTAACGTAACATAGTGATCAGATTCTGTGTTTATTGATTGTTTAAAAAAAACTAGTAGTATAATTTGGTGGTCTGATCTGGATTGTCTCAAAATACCTATTCCTATTTGCTCCTTTCTAGGAAGTATAGAAATTGTTAATTTAAATAAAAATGCGACAACCTGTGTCTAGTTTCAAGATTTTCAATTTGAAATATGGTACAAGTGAACTTCTAATGTAAACAAAAATAGCAGCAGTTTTCAACAGTCATGTTTGAGAAAAGTTATATTCCAGTACAGGTATGCTCCACTTTAGACCACCTTAGTACTTTCATGGTTGGTTTTTTCGTTTTTCACGTTTCGCTTCCTAGTGAAAGTTTTACGAATATGTGAAACACCCAACTGGAGCCCGGGAACTTGATAAAAAAATATACCAATATATTTGTATACAAAAGATTACATGTCAATTAGGAATATCACAATTTTACATATTCTATACATATAATAAAGCTGAAGAGGGTAATTAATGTGTATATAGAAGATATTAGAAAAAAAAGTTTGGGTATACTTTAAAGCGATAATAAAACACGTTGCAGCAGTTTTTTTTAGTGTTATCTTTTTCACTGTTT
Organism: Macaria notata; assembly: GCA_927399415.1. Classification (NCBI taxonomy): domain Eukaryota; kingdom Metazoa; phylum Arthropoda; class Insecta; order Lepidoptera; family Geometridae; genus Macaria; species Macaria notata. The sequence continues at coordinate 12,835,390 of OV656738.1, read as the reverse complement.
ATCCGAGTCTCTGTTTATCTGTTTATTTAAACGCTCATCGTGCAAAAACGGCTCAACGTATCATTATAATTTTGGTATGTAGGTAGTGTGAGGTCTTAGGAGTGTCAAACTACTAAGGCTACTTTTAATCCTTAAATAATGCGAGCGAATTCGCGAGCGTCCACTAGTTACAATATAAAATGAAATTAATTATAACCACTAAAAGCTAATGCTATAAATCTTGTTTCCTAAATTCAAAATCATAGCTTAAACCTTGACCAATCATCGAAAACCATCCACAAACTACCTGATACAGTTTTATAATCGATACGGTATCTTTATGGCTTTACGCCTCTGACGCTGAGATCACGGCCAGGGCCCATGGAGCGGCCGTGGGAGAGAAGATAGCGACCAATCGGAGGTGTGGACGAAGGCGTGTATATATAGGCTTTAGTATGACTAAGAATATGTCACCTGGTAGACAACTAATAAGTCTCTCGAACCAGGGTGCGTCTGGATGAAAAGCAGATACCGGAACCGCTGAGCCACACTCGCTTAACTAATATGTATATACGTTTAGAAGATAATTTTAGGCTGCAGCAATGCCTAATATCAGGCAGCTAGTAGACAAACGCGAAAAATACTAACTGACCAGCAACTACATAAAAAATACTAACTGACAAACAACACTTAAGTAAAATAAAATAGTAAAATAAACAACATACGCGAACTACACGTGAGTGATAACCGTTTTAGTTAACATATTGATAAAATGTCTCACGAAATTTTTAATATTAAAGCTATGATCACGCTAATGTTATAAAGAAAGTATAGGTATTGTTCGCTAGTTTTGTGTTGTTTTGTTCTTAATATACAATCTTAATACATATATAATAAAATAAAAATCAGTTTACATAAGTTTGTATCATAGAACATAAATGAATTTAAATTTAATCACATATGGAATGCAAGAACGGGTCTCTCTCTTTGAGTCGTATTCCTCATGACTGAGGGTCGTGACTCCCCCGCAGAATTATTTCGTTAAGGGAGTTCTCTTGTGCAGATACATCGTGGGCGCCCAGGTCCTTCCACGGAAGACACATGTCCTCGGATATTGTGGTTTTCAAACATGTCGGTTTCCTCACGATGCGGTGCAAATCTAAACATAACTTGAAAATACAAATCATTGGTATAGGGCGGGGTTTGAACCAGGTTGCGTCTGGATGAAAAGCAGACTTAAAAACTTATTCTCTCTCTCTTCGAGTCGTATTTCCTCATGACTGAGGGTCGTGACTCCCCGCAGAATTAATTCAATAGGGGAGTTTTCTTGGGCAGATACATCGTGGTGGGCGCCCAGGTCCTTCCACGGAAGACGCATGTCCTCGGATATTGTGGTCCTCAAACATGTCGGTTTCCTCACGATGTTTTCCTTCACCGTTAAGCGAGTGCAAATCCACACATAACTTGAAAATACAAGTCATTGGTGTAGGGCGGATTCGAACCAGGATGTGTCTGGATGAAAAGCAGACACTGGAACCACTGAGCCACACTCGCTTAAAAACTTATTAACTTACCATAAAACGAGACAGATAACAAGCCAGCTAAATAAATAGGTGTCTCCAAATTACGATAGCTCAGTATCTTGTCATTACTGCAATTTACGAATAATTTTAATTTATTATATAAGTTTGATAACTTTAAATAAGATTGGTTATCACATGCTTCACAAATAGCATTTCTAAAACTGTATATATAAAGACATATATATGCAAATGGGTCATTGCTGACAGGTTTGCCATCTGAAGCGATCAGGACCATAGGAGTTAAAATGGCCAAGCTATTAGTCATTCTTCTGCTGGCGATCTCCGGTCAGACCTTCGGAGACTCTGTGACCGACGGAACTAAACTCGTTTCTACGTTTCTGGTGAGTTCACAACTGAAAAATAAGATTGTTTTTAAAATCGGTGCATAAACAACGGAGTGAAAGCGTAATATAACCACAAAAAAAAATTCAGAAGAGTTGACAACCTTATTTTTTTGAAGTCGGTTAAAACGAGTAGTTTTGCTATATTGATCACGTTACACAAAGGTTAGCGTAACTTATTTTTGCTGGCTGAATAAGACATGTTTTATTAGGATGGCACATTATCCAAGTTCTAGAAATATGAATCTGTACACCAACAAACTAACGTAAAAAACACAATTTCTTTTACGTTTTTACTATTCTGGACATTTTCCAAATATGTATCAGGCATCAGTTGTTCGATGCACAAAATAAATAAATAAATATTTCGGGACATTGCACACAGCGCCATCTAGCCCCACACTAAGCAAACGCTTGTGTCGTGGGGACAACGGATATAATACTTAAAAATAGGATTAGGCTTTATTAGGCTAGATATAGAGAGTCTTGTAGAAACCATTTCAAAGAGTTGAAGATTTTGACGTCAGTGTCGCAATATATATTAGAGATTATAAAGTTTGTAAAAAGAAATCCACATTTGTTTAAACTTAAGACTTATAACTCAAATAGAACCAAGATAAACAGAGTATTGTTAAAACCAACTGTGCCTAGGCTGTGTATGACTAAGAAACTACCCACTATAATGGGAGAGAAACTGTTCAATAAACTCCCCGCACACATTCAGTCTTTGAATAATGATCAGCAATTTTGCAATAGCGTCAAACAATTATTGTTAGATCAGACACTATACAGTTTTAAAGAATACTTTGAAAATGACTACAGTCAACTACCAATTGATTCTAATCTTGCTTAGAAATTATGTAATTAACTACTAGGTAAGGAGTGTGATGCCAAATTGTCATTTTACAGCCCCTATACAGCTAAAGTGACAGTACCAAGATTTATTTAAGTTGACATATTGTATGATTACATACCTATTATTATGTTTGACATGATTTTAATAACAAAAATTTTCATTATTTTATTAATAAAACTAGACATATGTAACTTCTAAAATTTTATAATTTGACGAGATATTGTAATTTGTGTGGCATATTCTGTGATATTAGTACTTATACCTATGTATGTTACAATTTTACATTATCAATAAAGATTCTTTATCTTTATCTTTATTGAATCATATAAAATAAGATCTTAATATAATAATTATGTATAACATATTTCGTATCCCTATAAGGGTCCCTCTTCCTCCTTGAGTCGCATTCCTTAATACTGAGAATCGTAACAGTCCCTTCGAATTGATTCTTTAAGGGGATTCTTTAGCTCAGATACAGTTACAGTGTTCTTCCACGGAATATAATCATGTCATGGGTCGCAAGAACTTAAAATATTTTTATTTTTGGTTTGCTCTCTCTTGAGTCGTATTTCCTCATGACTGAGGGTCGTGACTTCCCCGTTCTCGTGAGTTCTCGTTCCGTTGAGTTCTCATGGGCAGATACATCGTAGTGGGCGCCCAGGTCCTTCCACGGCAGATATAATATTATGTCCTTGGATATTGTGGTCCTCAAACATATCGGTTTCTTCACGATGTTTTCCTCCACCGCTAAGCGAGTGCAAATCCACACTTGAAAATACAAGTCATTGGTGTAGGGCCGGATTCGAACCAAGATGTGTCTGGATGAAAAGTAGACGCTGGAACCACTGAGCCACACTCGCTTACATTTCATTTTGTGTTTACTATTCTCTTGTATTGTAGATCCATCGTCACGGAGACAGGACTCCTGTGGAGACCACCCTGTCTTACAGCACCAACGAGGAGGCTCTGGAGGCGGCCAGTGCTCAGTACGGGTATGGACAGCTTACCAATGTGAGTTATACCACAGAATATGTAGGTACATGTTATACTTTCTCTGTAAGGAACTACTTAAGTCTTTTTATTGTACACCCCGTCCAGTATTCTCTATGATTTCCTCTCCATCCTACGGTTGCCTGGAAGAGATCGCTTTCAGCGATAAGGTCGCCATAAGTGGCATATTATTTAAATTTTTTCTGTTTGTTTTGTGTTTTATGTTATTTGTGTGTCCAATAAAGCATTGATCTATCTACTATATAAAGCTAGGTTTAACAACGGCCACCGTTTATAGTAATAAAGTAGGTAAATTAGCATAAGACATGCAGCTGAGAAACTCTTTCGTTTATTCATTTCACTTTATAAGTAATTACGTCTATTGTTAAATTGTTACTCGTTATACTTACATAAAATTACACTAAAACTGAACATAGCGCTAAATTCCTAAGAGGAACTTATGATTGCAATTGTGGAGACAGAGTAAATAATCATGTGTACCTATTAGCTGGTTTTGTATGTTTGTTAGTTTTAGTTTTAACAAAATGCAATAGTACTAGGTACTCTAGGTAATAGGTTATACCTAATGGTAGAACAAACGGATTTTGGCTAGATTAACTATATCTCTAAATAGAATGAATTCAATAAAACACGAACTCATTTTATCGTGTGCATTCAAGAGTAAGAAACTCAAAAACCATTACAAACGAAAACCAGTTTTTATTACCTTCTACTAACATAATTGTTTACAAGACGTTTTAAATATGTTCTGTTGCTATGTTATATGGTTGGAATCAGATGAAATTTCAGAGTTTTAGAATTTGAGATTTTGATTTGGAGTTTTGGATACGTGGATCTATTTTATATGTTTGAAGTTCAAATTGCCGCAAAGTTACACGTTACTTATTTTTTTTTATTGATTTAAAATTTAATTTTGGTTACTATTATAGTATAGGTAGGTATTCCCTTTTTTACGTGGCTTAAGTTCGCTTTTTTTTTTTACTTGAACGGGTCTGCACTTGGCCATAGTTTACCTGATAGCAAGCAAAGGCCTATGTCCTAAGATGAAGCATGCACTGCCTACAGCCTGCCTGATGTTATGCATCGCTGCAGCCTAGGGTGAAACACGCTTACCTAAAAGATACCTACCTATTAACTCTAGATTCATGTCGGTAAGTAGCTACTTCTAAACCACATTTTTCCTATTTCCAGCTGGGAAAGGCGCGTTCTTACAATCTCGGCAAGTTCATCCGAGCCAGATATGACGAGCTGCTTTCCCCGCAGTATAATAGGTCAGTACAAGCAATATATGTATATTTTGTTTAAACAAGATAGGCTCACGCTTGACTACAACTTGCCTGATGTTAAGCAACGTTGTAATCTACGATCTAACGCGCTTGCCTAGAAGAAACCGATTCACTCTCGACTTGAAGACCGATAAATTATAGTTCAAAAGGAATAGAGATTCGGGCAAGAAATTCCACAGTTTGGCTGTTCGTACGATGAAAGTAGCAGACACTTTCTCATGATTTCTTAACTCACAGATCTGAGATCTACATTCGCTCTACGGACTCGACTCGCGCCAAGATGACCATCCTCACCGCCATGGCTGCAGTGTACCCCTCCTATCCTGGCTCCTGGAGTCAGGAGATCAACTGGGTCCCTACTCCCTATACCGTTGTTCCTGCCAAGTATGATATTGTAAGTGAAAAAAACTTGCTGTTTTAAAAAATAATTAAAAGCAACAATAAGCAATTTATAACTTAAAAAAAGTATTTACATTTAACCTAAACTTAATACATCATATATTATGGAGCCAAGAACGCTGGCTGCATTCCCACGCTGGATTGCCTTAGAAATCCTTTGCGCAAGGAACCAGCCAGCGTTCTTGTCTCCAGTGATGTCAATAAAACTTGCATTATTGGTATACTTTATGTCATTAAGTTTTTCAACAGATCTTCTTGTTTCTAATTCCTCGGCGTTTATTATATAAGGGTCAGTTAAGTACGTTTCACATGGAACATGAGTATATTGATGTCGTTTAAGATAAACATGGCATTACTCCAATTTCGAGCAACGCATGCATTACTGTCAAAAGGGCAACAAACATAAAAACGAGAGTAAAACATATACGACAACAATTATGCATGCGCTTGGCATTAGTAGTTCTTCAAAGTAACTCTGAACTATATCTAATGGGAATCCACATGTTTCATGATTGACAACATCCTGGCAGTTCTAATGTTATGTAAATTAAATCAAACACTATGCAAATCTAGCTTTGGTTTCTCTAGGGGATGATATAATGGAGTGTGGATATGTACAATATAGCCCTTTTACAATTACTTGATTCCGACTCGGACGTTGTTTAGATTATTTCCAAAAATAGGTACCTATATCGTTTGAGGACCTCAAATCTAAGTGCATATACATATGTATTACTATAGATATTTTGGAAAATCTTATCGTAAAACTTGCAATAATTCCACGGTATTTCTCAATAATTAACAATACCTCCTCATAAAAAGAAGTCTACTCTTATTCATGTCGCTATTATAATTCCTGACAAGCGCGCTACTCTTATCTGGTACACAGATACACAGATTTTTACATACTGGTTTGTAAAAACGTGGCTGTGCGAATTGAACATTCCCAATATGTGCCTATAATACTAATTTAAAGTGTGTAGGAAACATAAACCATTATTTACTCAAGACAGAGGAAATTATTTTATTTATATTTTATTCAACAACATATATACTTTTATTTTATTTTATACTATCATGTTATTTCACTGAAGAGTCGGCACACACCCAAGGACGGCTGTTTGTCTTGTACGGCAGTCGTTAAGCCATGTCAGAGGAAAAAACCGCTGCGTGAGTCGTTAGTGTTAGGGCGGCTTGATAAACTCTCGACACCAGAGTTGGCCACTCTCATTCAATAAGAAGACTAAACCATCCTCTCCTCTTCCAGAACATGGCTATGCTGAACTGCCCGGTGTTCATCAGCAGCTACTACTCCCTGATGATGTCAGACAACTCCCGCATGAGTCTGTTCTCAGATGTCCTCAACGTGGTCTCGGAGCAGATTGGTTACAACATCACCACCATGCCTGCGCTGCTCTACGCCTTCTATGATGTTTATGTCTCACAGGTTAGTGTAGTTAGAACTTGTAGCGTGGCAAAATATATTCTTAGATGTTTCCGATTTCGTCAGTTACGAATGCTAAGTTATTTGTCAGTTCTTGAAGGGGGGACCGGGGCCAAACAAAAAACTTGTAAAAACCCTTTTCTACGTTAAATTAATTGATTAATTATTCACACAGCGTAATAGGGATATTGCACACAGCGTCATCTAGCCCCACACTAAGCAAACGCTTATATCATAGGTACTAGGTAACGGATATAATTCTTATATTACTTTTTTTGTAAATACATTTGTATTTTACATAGAAAAGACCAGACTCAACACAAGCAAATAGAGATTTTTAAAATACATAATTACTGGTGCTATGCGGGAATCAAATCCTCTACCCTAGATTATAAGGCAGAGCAACTACCAACTAAGCTAACATGCCAGCAAGAAATTGTAGGTTTTGTCTACTTATCAGACGAGAAAAAACTTAAAAATGAGATAATTAAAACTGAGAGCTTTTGTGAGTCAGATAATCAGTATAGATAAAGACCAAAACCCTTAGCGTCATGTAGTCCTAAACTGAGTGAATGCTTGTGAGTCAGATAATCAGTATAGATACAGACCAAAACCCTTAGCGTCATGTAGTCCTGAACTGAGTGAATGCTTGTGAGTCAGATAATCAGTATAGATAAAGACCAAAACCCTTAGCGTCATGTAGTCCTAAACTGAGTGAATGCTTGTGAGTCAGATAATCAGTATAGATACAGACCAAAACCCTTAGCGTCATGTAGTCCTGAACTGAGTGAATGCTTGTGAGTCAGATAATCAGTATAGATAAAGACCAAAACCCTTAGCGTCATGTAGTCCTAAACTGAGTGAATGCTTGTGAGTCAGATAATCAGTATAGATAAAGACCAAAACCCTTAGCGTCATGTAGTCCTAAACTGAGTGAATGCTTGTGAGTCAGATAATCAGTATAGATAAAGACCAAAACCCTTAGCGTCATGTAGTCCTAAACTGAGTGAATGCTTGTGAGTCAGATAATCAGTATAGATAAAGACCAAAACCCTTAGCGTCATGTAGTCCTGAACTGAGTGAATGCTTGTGAGTCAGATAATCAGTATAGATAAAGACCAAAACCCTTAGCGTCATGTAGTCCTAAACTGAGTGAATGCTTGTGAGTCAGATAATCAGTATAGATAAAGACCAAAACCCTTAGCGTCATGTAGTCCTGAACTGAGTGAGTGCTTGTGGCACTTATAAATAGCTTTATTAAGACACACACAATACAAAAAAGACGCTGTACCTATATAATTTAGTGTTATTTTATTTGTCGATATCGTATTGAGTACATTCATAAATGTCTTTGTTTTACAGCAAAACCTGGGCGTAGATCTGGGAGAAGCGATATCTTCCATCCTGCCTGAGATCAAGGATGCTGCGGGAGTAGCCATGGACATAATCTTCGGGAATGAAGATAACATTGCTCTTCAGGCTGGTGAGTGGACGATGCGATCAGTCTTTGGATGGGTGACCAAAACGTAGCTTTTCATATGGATGCTTCTTTGGGTTCAGCTGTTTGTCATTCTATTCTGATAAAAGCGCATTTGAAAACTCTACACACTAGAGCCCGCCATTTGATGATCTGTTCAGCCGTTTTTGCGTTAGGAGCGTATAAATAAACAGAGGCACAGATAAACAGAGACACATACTCGTATAAACAGACAAAAATTCTAAATTGTTGAAACGTGTTCTGTTATCAATTCTAAATATGTCCAAACTTTTTTCTATATCTTCAATGTTCAGACTTTTGACTCTCTTCAGCTTTATTATATGTATAGATGTGTGTGTTTAGCTTTGTCTTTTTTGTAGACTAATAAAGAAATACATAAATTGCTGATCTATATATATAAAACTCAAAGGTGACTGACTGATATAGTGATCTACATATCAACGGACGGATTTGGCAAAAATTTGGAATGAAGGTAGATGTTATGATGTAGGCATCCGCTAAGAAAGGATTTTTGGAAATGCCACTTTTAAAGGGGGTGAAATAGGGGCTGCAAGTTATACTTCTTTTTGCGAGCGAAGCCGCGAGCACCCACTAGTTACTTTATAAAACACTTCTACTTCTATACTTTCCAGGTCCTCTTCTCAACGACTTCTTCACCTACACGGCAGAACAGATTTCCGGTACCGACACTCCTCCAGTAAGGATCTACTCGGCGCACGATGTGAACGTATACTCCCTCATGGCAGTCGCTCAGATCACTCCCAGACAAGGAGTTCCCAAGTACAACGCCGCCTTCGCAATGGAGCTGAGGCAGGTCGCGGACACTGGGGAGTATGTTGTTCTGGTAAGACATGTCTTCATTTTATTATGAAATGTGTCTTAAGGTATGGATATTGGCAACGTCCTGCTATGACACTCTTGTTAATCCAGGGTTTAAGTATCCGATGTGATGTCATATGAATTCTCTATTATATTTGTATTCCTCTAAGAATTTACATTGTTAAAAACTGTGTACATAAAGATGGTAAAGTAACAATGTTTGTGTCATCAGTTTGTTTGCTCCTTTTCAAGCATTAGGAACTTATATTTTTTAAGTACCTATAAAATATATTGTGTAATCGTATAATTTGTGTAATTTACTACAATAAATAACTATCTTATCTCCTCTTTCCAGTCTGTATACCAACCAGAGCCCGGCGCAGACCTGCTCTACTTGCCGGTCGCTGGATGTGACTCCTTACTCTGCCCCTACGACACTTACAAGGAGATCGTGACCCCCTACCTACTGGATGAGACCACCTGGAGGAGCAAGTGTGGCTTTACTGAAGACATGGTCATTGACGACTCTAGTGTCGCGTAGTAAGACTGAACTGATAAAATAATTAAAAATGTTAACATATACGTCTAACCAAACTGTATATATGCCTTTCATTTTTGACCGATTTCACCCCCGATTTACCATTTATAGAAAATGAACTTTAAGTGTAAGAGCATAAGGTTTCTATTCATATAAAATTTATTTCACAAAACCAAAGAGAGAACAATCTAGAGGGAAAGAGAGGGATGATATAAAAATCCTTGGATTCTCCCTAGGAATGAAAAGTACTACTTTCAACCCGCTCTACAGGCAACTTCAGACCTACTTTCAGAGTATGAGTAATGAAAAATACTTTTACATCATTTGTATTATAATAATACGACCGGTACACTGCACGTTAATTCTTTACGACCTTTTTTGTCGGTCTGTAGCGAAGGAAGCATTTTGTTAGATTATTTTACCAAAAAAGATGAGTATGATTCATTCATTTTTTGCGCTGTTACTTGTAATTACCTCGCCTATATCCGGGTACTCGGTCACTGATGGAACTCAGCTGGTTTCTACATTTATGGTAAGTTTAGGTTAACATCGTGACAGAGCCAGTTCCATTGCCCCATTAGACAAGAGGCGTAGATATTTGAGAGAGCGAACTGACGCATACTTATGGAATAGAAAGACCAATGCGATGCTGTGTATCTTACAAATTCGGCTTTTTTACTGGAAAACGATAACCTGTGTAAAATCTTTAAATTCAAAGGCTGTTATTATTAAATGGTTTAATATATCCCATGAACTACCGCGTGTTATAAAAGTTGAGACTATAAAGTTTTGACCATATATTATTTTAGTTCCTTCTTCACGATCAAATGAATTGGGGCATGTACATATATATATTAGACCCTGGACTTACTAACACAAAAAACTGTAATTCTACGGGCTACCACTAATATTCGATATCTTATTTTGTTCCCAGATTCTACGTCATGGAGACAGAACGCCCACTGAGTCCAGTCTCAAATAAGTACAGCACTAATATAGAGGCGCTGAGAACTGCTACTGAGAACTATGGATACGGACAACTTACTAACGTATGTGTCTCGTTTCTAATTTATTTTGCAAAGAGTTTAAACTAGCAAAGTTTTATTTACTTACTTGTAGACTCCCGCGGCTTCGCTCGCGTTAAAAAGTATCCAATGATACTTCGGGACCTCATACTACCTACTTACCAAAAACATGATGGTCTGTTAAGCAGTTTTTGTGTGATAAGCGTTTAAATAAACAGAGACACAGACAAACAGAGAATTAGATAAACAGATTTTAGAAATTGTTAGCACGTGTTCTTATATCAATTTGAAGTATCTCCTAACATATTTTTTAAATGTAGGTATTCTATGTTCAGACTTGCGACCCTCTTCAGATTTATTATAATGTATAGATAAAAGAGCTAACCTAATAGCACTAAAGTTTTATTTCTATACTTATTTGGCAATAAGACCGGACTATTCGACCATGGCCTAACAGTTAAAAGACGGCAGGATCTGAAAGAAGCAGGTTCAATTTCTGTCGGTTTGTTTATTTTCACTCATTTCCAAATAAGTTCTTGAGTCATTTTTATTTAAGCTAAATTTCTCATTAATTGGGGCACGACTAAGGAAGCTACTACTAAAGTAATCTTAACCAGTTTCTTGGATAATAAGTATGTACCCGTTATAGATACAGATTCAGATATGTATTCATGACAAACAGCAATTACATGTCAATACAATAAATTATCACGTATTTCGTCACGTATATTACGTTTTCACTTTATTTCGTAAATATCTAAAGTAGTTAAGTATTTAGAATTAGAAATAGATAAACTCAGGTGTTAATTTGAATTTAAATGAAGTGAAGAAATTGTAAATATACTAAGCTACACTTGTTTCTCTTGACTTCAATTCCTTACTTAACAATGAATGATACACGTGAACGAAGTCAATGACTTTCTTAAAATAGCAAAGAAATATTTAAGCAACTTGATATAAATGATTTAATTGGTTCCGTTAAAAGTAACTAATTATAGTCTATAAATAGAGTTTAACCTCTATAAGTCTAGAAGTCTCTATTAAGTAAATAAATTGCTTAAATCGACTATCCTAAGACTCAACATCTGACCCTGAATCTGGTAGGCTTTCAACAAAAATATTTTTTAAAGAAAATAAATTTATTTTTTGTAATTTCGTTTGATGAACAAACGGTTTCTGATACCATCCTCGCCTGGGTGTTTAAGGCTAACATTTTAAGTTATTTGTGGATTTTTCACATTATTCCATGACATAGTTGTGTATACTAATCTAAATTCAGTTCAAAGGTCAATCAAATCTGCATCCAATCTGATGATCGTACCTATCTGTCGAAGAAAACTTCTTTAGAAAACTCCCTATCGCAAATTCTCTGTCGAGAAGCAGAATGTTGTTTTTGAACTTCTCCTTGACTTGGTTTAATTTTAAAGTCCAATATCTGCTTTTTCTTTTACAGTTGGGCAAACAGCGGTCCTACAATTTGGGAAAATTCATCCGAGAGCGCTACGATGAGCTATTATCACCGCAATACAATAGGCATCTACACTTGTTTCATTGACTTTCAAACTCTACATAGGAATCTAAAGCTAATTTGTATTGAACCTAACCAGGTTGGCATCGCCCCAATCGGAGACCGCCTAAATACATTAAAAGATACATTGTATAAAATGTGTAAAGGTGAAAACCATGCAACTCTATCAATGATAGTCAAACAGACAGTTATATTTATCTTTACAAATGGTCTTTGTGGAAACGTTTATCAATTTGTGAAAGACGTATTACATTTTAGTTCCCTTCAAACCAATTATCTATAATTATAATTAATATATAGAATTGGAATACTTTTCATACTCAAATAAAGAACAAAACGTTATGTTCACTGGATCTCCTTTTTTTCAGGTCCTCTGCTAAGCAAGTTCTTCGCTTCTATTTCCAATCAGATATCCGGCTCCAGCACCCCCCGAGTGCGCGTCTGTCTCTTTATAACAAGGCCTCTTCTAAGTTATATTTTGTAATCAGCCCCCTAAGACAAGAGGCGTATTTTAGTGAGCGTACTGTCGCTCGCTTATGGAATAGAAAGAGCAATGTATGGGAGTGACGTAATATTTCTCCCCGTGGAGCGATGAGAAAATAATAAGTAACCTAAGCCGGTTTAGAGAAAACGTATGATTATAAAAATATTGATATCTTTGTCTATTTTTCTAATGAAATTCTGGAGAAATATGTGGTGTTTTTCCGTTATATACACAGAAATCTAAGTAAACAGTACCTGTTTATTTAGATTTCTGTGGTTATATATGTATTTGTCCAGAGTTTCATTAAAATTGCCGGAAAGTAACCGTCTGATTCAACCAGTTCATAGAAGCGACATTTTTTTAGATTACAATGTTGCTTACCATCTGGCGAGTTGTAGTCAAGTGTAAGCCTATCACATGTAAAAAATAGTATAAACTAACGTTTTCACCACACACACACATTATTCAATAACATCGGCCAATTTGTCCGTCCATGTCCGAACTTAGTTAATTAAGACAAGACCCGGGACATGTTTTTAAATTAGTTCCATTCCAACTTGGGACTTAAATATGAGGATAAAGATAAAGTAGATTTTAAAGGATCAAGTTCATTTATTCGGAGGTTGCTACTAGTTTATTTTTTAAATTACATTGGGGCTTGTTACGAAACGTGGTTTAACTATTACTCCAGAACTTTAAAGAAAATATGCAATCAATGAATGAATTTATTGTCAGCAAAACTAGGTATAGTACAGATGTTAAATAATGCTAATAGACTGCAGTCCGTTTTTGTTGCTCAAAATTTGTTTTCTTCTGTCAAAACAAAAAAAAACTTGACAAAAGATACCAATGATAAATACACGCGAACGTTCTATTTATTTAACTGGAGAACTGGCACAATACAAAGTTATAGCCAAAAAAGAAGAAAAATCAACGTTCTAATTTGAACTTTACACTTTGATTGTTTGTATATGATCACTGTATTATAGTTCCCGTAAGGCATGATTAAATTTAGTTGTATTAACCGGCTAGCACTTACGTCAAAAATTACGTCGAAAAATTAGCTCGACAAGTTTCGGAAATCTGAGGTTTCCATCATCAGGAGGACGAGTTTTTCGACGTAATTTTTGACGTAAGTGCTAGCCGGTTAATACAACTAAATTTGTATATGATGTTTCAACAACAAGAACAGTCTTTTTATCTTCATAGTTCTAGACTAATATTTAAACCACGTTTTGAAATAAGACGATTGATTTTAAAAACATATCATTGGAGTAAATAAGAAATGTATATGATCTTCTGTTAGAAAAAAAAAGAAAATCTACAATAAAATTAAGCGAAATAGGCTGCAGCCAATATCTCTGAAAGATTATGGCCCTGCGCAGACGACAGACTATCCGTGACGCACTTTTTAGTCTGTGAAAATAGAACCTATGCAATTATATGCAGTAACGCACACGACGCGCAAAAAGTCCGGCGCACAAAAAATCCGTGTATTCGGGCAGACCGCACCGCGCCGCGGCGCGCCGCTCCGCACAAAAAGTGTGTGAAAAAAATTGAACGTTTGCTTCAACGCGCGCTAACGCAGACGGCGCACTTTAGTCGGCTATCTGCATTTGCTAGGGGTGGACGTAACGCACGCGATCTATTATCATGGCGCCAGAGGTCGGTGTAACTATGTTAATTCAAGAATTTCCATATCGTCTACGTCCCTACAGCTCTGCCGACAAAATTATCGAAGATGTGCGTCGTGTGCGTTGAGTCTGTGAAATATCCGCGACCGACTTTTTGCGCGCCATGCAGACTTTTTGTGCGCCGCAGACTCGATCGCACAAAAAGTGTGCCGTCTGCGCAGGGCCTATATGAAAATCAAAATATAGAAGCACGAAGGACTGTCAAAATTGAACAATGAATAAAACAGGTTATTTTTTAAATAATAATTTATTTCCTTACCTTACATTATAGTTGTAACATGCATCCACGTACGCTAACAGGTATAAGCGTATAATGCTACTAAACCATACATTACTGTCCACGTTAAGACAAACATTCTACGCACTTTGTAACACTTACCCAACAAATGTAATATGATTATAAAGAGTCACAAACGCTCGAAGAAATTTAATGTCCGATCCAAAACTCTCCCACGCTACTTGTTGAGGAGACTTTTGGATTACCTATCTCTTTTGCACAATCTTAAAATATGTAAGAGCGAAAGAGATACTTACGCCGACTTTTGTTTGCGCTCGCTGACGATTTTAGCGTTTGGACAATTTCCTGCGCTTTTTAGTTTGAGATTGTGTCTCTGTATGATCCAAGCTCAATGACATTACAGTAATCATTCAAAAGGGTTTGGCTAGGTCTTATAAAAATATTGGAATAAGATTGAAAGATAATGTACCTAAATAAAAACTTCAAATTTTAAACCCACTTCAAAAATTACAAGTACTTACAAGAAACTTTTGTAAAATGTATTCATTTTGATCAACCAAATCCGAAAGCAGTTTCAAACCTACCCAACATTTTTTTTACAGTCCTTTTTATTTTGGTGACAATTAGTGCAAATAAGTGTCACAAAGTGCCCTAGACACAAAATGAAACAGTGATATCAAAATACAACGATTATAAACAAAGTGCTCCCTAATTATACAGGGTTATAGTAACCGACGCAAAACTCAAAAAGTGTATTATATTAGAAACATTAAATTTCATTTTATTATATCTATGAAATTCGTGATAATTCAACTGACCTGAGCAATACTAACAATAATATGAAATGTGTGTTCAAATAAATGGTTATGATTATTACGATTATGCCAAAACGTTTTTACAAAAATATTGCATAAAGAACAAAAGTGGATGATTTTTATATACTTAAGCCACCCTTCGGTTATGCATAAGTTACTAATAACCGTGTACTTCGATAATTTATACATATTATTCAAACCAAATGGAATGGATACAAAATGTCTTCGAACGATAGAGATTCCGATCATAGTGCGTGCCGACAAATATGGCACGTTTGAAGTCACTGGTTTTAAATACGGGTCACATTTTATTTAGTTTTGATTTGGTGAAAGTTGCAAGTGGCTAAAAATGTGACCACGCCATTTGTATTATGTGACTTCAATATTGTTTAGTATATTTGTAATGTTTATTGATTGTTTAATTTATCGGCTTGATTCACAGATAACAATCAAGCATAAGAAACTGTATGAATAAGATTACCCAAAATGACGCAAAGTTTTTAACATCCCACATTAATAGAAAAATATTTTTAGATTTAAAATAAGAATTATTGAATAGTTTGGTCAGGATTTTACACTTCGTTTGTATTTCGAGCAATATAAATTAAAATTAATTTAAGTCATTTTTATTTTTTGATGTTTTCAAAAATGTAGACAATTTTATAAAATGATTGTTAAATTATTTTAAGAAGTAAGGTAATACAAGAGTATGGCACAAGAATCGAGTAAAACTATAAAATCTTAGAGAGCTATCGATTGAGAAATCTAGATTGACTTATAAAAATTGCTAAGCCTCGTTTATTCAATATAGATATAGAAAAAATATATATTAAAACACAACTGTACAAACCTGGTTTCTTATTGAATAAAAGTAATACTTCAAACACAAATAGCTAAAAGAGCTTGCACATATTTTTTTCCATTTCGTCATTTTAGTAACGCGTTTACAATGTGTTAACAAACTACAAAATGCATCCTAGTACCTACGATGATTATTTTTATAGTGTGCATTTATTTGTGCCAGTGAGTGTACATTATGCATCACCTAAACGATTTTTTACAATTAAATTATATTGCACTTACAATTATAGGCCATACATAACATAATTATTAATTATAATCAATATTAACGTCTCCAACTTACGCATAAAAAATAAATTAATAAGTTGTTTTGATATCTAATATGGATCGTCAATATAATTATAAAAAGTTGTTTTTTATCGTAGTCCGATGATAATTAGTTATAGGAGACTGGAAGTCCCTGTTATTTTTTTAAGTTATTACAATGATAATAACGAAAAACGAACGAATGGAACGTATGGAACGAGCTATGCTCGGGATTTCTTTGAGGGATAAAATCAGGAATGATGTTATCCGAAAAAGAACCAAGGTTACCGACATAGCCAGCAAAATCAGCAAACTGAAGTGGCAATGGGCTGGCCATGTTTGCAGAAGGACCGATAATCGGTGGAGTAAGCGGATCCTAGAGTGGAGACCGCGTGTCGGTACACGTAGTGTGGGAGGCCAATTGGCCAGATGGAGCGACGACCTGAGGAAGGTGGCTGGGAAGCACTGGATGCGTAAAGCAGGAGACCGTGCAGTGTGGCGATCATTGGGAGAGGCCTATGTCCAACAGTGGACGAATATAAGATAGGCTGATGATGATGATGATGAATAACGAAAAATAATAATAAAATAAATAATGGCAAGAATGTCAATATCACGCTCCAATGTTAACTAAAGTAACTTAGAATAAAAATTAAACTATCAAGCGTATAAAATACCGTGATGAGTATTAAAATTTTCTATGCTGCTTAATTTAATTAATTACTTCTACTGATACACAATAACCAAGAAAATAATAAGGAGTATCATATTACTTTGCCAGCGCGAATTTTTTGTTCACATTATTTTTTTTATTAGAAATAGATACAAAATGTCATAACTACGATATTATGATTATGGTGAAATAATTTAATGAACTGAGTTTACATATTAATCAATAATATACTTTTCTGATACATGTTTTTTTATTAAAACGTGGATTATATCTATTTTTTTCTTGTCAAAAAATAACACTCGGTGCGTTCTAATCGCATTTTGTCACACAGGCATAACATCATAACTGTGTCCCGGCGAATAAAAGTGCGTGTCAAAGAAATAAAAAAAACTGATTAAAAACATTTTTAATTCCGACTTGCACTTTTATTCGGCGGGAGTTGTACGAGTAAACTATGAGTACTTGTGTTGTAGAAAAAATATTAACTGCTATTTTATTCAATTGTTTAGAATTAGTCATTAATTATTTTTGCTAACGACACCTTAATTACAGAAAATATTAAAAAAAATGCTCTTCATCTTCGTAAAAAAACGCTCTCGCAAAGAGGAGGTAAAAAGTCTGGTGTTAAATTGATTGAATGAGTCATCGGGCACATTAGAAATGGCCCTTTTCGTTTTTTTTATTAACGGAAAGATACCATAGATGGCGTTAAAATGAATCTGTTTATGTTACAGTTAAAAAGTTTACCTCTTCGTGTTTTGCAAATTCCTAGAGTTAAATTTTTAATTCATTTGAATAAAGAAATATTTTCTGCAATACGGGAGTCTCATTATCCTATAGCCTACGAACTACTAGCGTATTTTTGACATTTTTAATATCGATTTACGATCGTAGCATCAAAAATCGTCTTAAAGATATACACAGTAAGGAGCTAGCTCCTAAAAAAGGCAGTTTACACGATTTGTCTTTGTTCAATCTGAGTTTACCGTTTTCGGTAAGAGATAGCGCCACAGGTCAAGGCGCAAGTATTTTATAGTTGATGTCTTTTTATTTTAATATGTATCGTTATGATTTTTTTATTCAATTATGCCAAACCAAATATTGCACAAAAAGCGTGTTTCTTTGTATTGTTTCTATTCTTTCCAAGTGCTGTAGAGTCAAGAGTACTGTCGATAAGTTTTCGCCATGTTCTACCTACGTTTATTCTGATTAACCTCTTCAATTGTAAATAAAATTGATTGGGCTGGTTTAAGCACACTATGCGATAAATCTGGGAGCTTATAGAGCAACCGATTACAATCATTTTATATTTAAATTGTCAATTTTGACTATTCAAGCAATGAAATTAACTTTTGATTGAGATTGATCTACTCTTTGATCAGTAAGCATTCCGATTGGATGGCTTGGTGAGTGATCATCATGATTAATTCTTCCACACTAATGTGTGATCAACCTAGGAGCAAATAGAGCAGGATGCGCGCGAGAGGAGGCTTATGCAAAGATTCTGTCCCAGTTTTCTGATTGGTTGTCTTTAGCGATTGATCAGCGATGTTTTCTTGTAATAACCCTTCTTTATTTCTATGTGATCAACCGGGGTGAATGTAGAGATAACAGCGTGCGCGCGAGAGGAGGCTTATGCATAGATTCTGTCCCAGTTATCTGATTGGTTGACTTTAGCGATTGATCGGCGATGTTTTGTTGTAATTACCCGTGTTCAGTTCTACGTAATCAACCTAGGAGCATGTAGAGCGTGCAGCGTGCGCGCGAGAGGGGGCTTATGCGTAGGCTCGGTCCCGGCGGGCGCCCAGTCCTGCAGGCGCGCGCCGCCTGCCAGCCGGTGCGTGAGGCGGTGCGCTATACTGAACCCGCCCGAGCCTTCCAGCTGAGTGAGGACTATTATTACTTGGCTGGGGAACAAAACCATAAGTTGAATTTCAATGTCGTCAATTTGTGATACGATCAACTCGGCATAAAAAGTAGGTATTCTACCTATGTGTTAATCCAGGATCTAACCTACCTCCATACTTAATTTCATCTTAATTGGCTCAGCTGTTTGAACGTAAAGAACAAACACACACGCACAGTTTTTCGCCTTTTAGTGTGATGTCATGTGATAAAAACAGGACGCTAGATAAGGTAATCATTATCTACGAGTATAAAAGTAGTAGTGTAAAGGTATCTTTCAAATGGACCCAGGGGCATGAGACTAGAATTCGTTTTAGCTAATTAAATACTAATTTTATAAATGATGACACACCACTTCTCCAATGAATTTGAGTTACTGTTTTTTTCTTAAACTGTTTGATTGATTGGCTTTGATTAACCAGCAAGTTTACTTAGAATTCAACTAGATGGCGCTGTATACCAATTTTCATATACGTACCGGTGTAACGGCGGCACCGAGTCGATAGTCTTAAGCTCCCCGCGCGTCGACACCACGTTGTAGCTCTCCTGGCAGTCACACTTCACATGGATCCACTTGTCTGTGTGTCTGTTTTCCACCATCACCACCAGACCCGCCCAGCCCTGGAATTATAAATAAAGAGGATTAAAACGCAAGATTTACCCATTGTACCGAGTGAGTAAGCAAACTATGTTCAACATTAGCAATTTGAAGAATTAAACTGACACTATGACTCGACATCCCCCCTTTTAGCAGTATTTTAGTTCCCTTACGTGCAATACGTACACACGTATGTTCGCACCTGGAATGCTTAGACATCCATATTTCAAAAACCACAGGAACAATTTAGATAGTTCGCGAGGATACTCGTAGGTGTCTTCTTTTAACGGAATTCATTAATTTGTTTTATTGCTCCTTCATTAATATACATACACTTTGGAGCCGAATGTTAGCTGAGTTAAGATTAAAAACTAAAAAGAATTATGTAACTTACCTTAGTTAAGTAGTACGCAGTCATGCCTTGTCGACCTTCGTGACGCTGTCCTCTCGCTAGCGTCAAACCTGGAAACAAGAAACAATAGTTCGTTTTAAAGCTTTTCGAATTTATTTTTATTTTTGATAACGATGTTACAAGTGTTCGAACGATATTAACAGGTTCACTGTCCAGGTGTTAAGTGAAAAATTGTTTGAAAACCCCTTTTTCACAAAAGAAAATCTGTGAAGTCCATGTTTTTGTTCTCAAAGCACACTAATGGAAGACTTGACGTGTTGCTGTTTCAGCGCCTACGTATATTAGCTAGCGTTTCTACGTTTACGTTTCGTGCCACAGCTCGGTGAATTCCGAGATAATAAGTCTCATGTGACCTTGCAGAGTCCATGTGTGACCTTGAAAAGCCCATGTGTAACTTTGAAGAGCTCATGTGTAAACTCGAGCACGAGTGGCCTCGCTGATGACGTCACACGTACCAATGATGGCGTCAGCCAGTATGTGCGCGTGCAGCGGCGGGCGCTCCACCAGCAGCGGCTTGGAGGAGTGCGCGGCCAGCACGTGCCGCGGCCACGCGCCGCTCGCTGCCAGCTCCAGCCCCGTGTGCCAGTGGTTGAAGGCGAGGCACACCACCAGGTAGAAGCCCTTCTCCAGCATCTTGTGGCAGCCCACGAAGCCGCGCACCTGGACCGGTGGGGAGTATAGCTTTACTGGGTGATGACACAACAATACCACTGTGCCACGAGCAAAAGGCGACATCTTATTATCTGCTAAAGATAAGAAGATGTCGGTACGATGCCGTTTACATAGTAGCACGTACCACACGTAGTATTAAGTATATAAGTTGGTACGTGCTACTATGTAAACAGCATCTTATCTTCATATGCAGATAGATAAAATATGCAGATAAGAAGATGTCGCTTTTTGCTCCTGGCACACCCATCAAAAACATTCTGTAAAAAACTACCCAAGTCTCGATGGCTTGATTATCTTTAAAAAGTAATGAAATCTCAACAATAACAAGGTCGTGCCAAATCTGAGGTTCGTTACTGCGATTTCTTTATTAGAGTTAATGTTGTGTGACTTGGCCGTTGACACAAGTCAACGGCCAAGTCACACACTAACATATAACTATATAGTCACACACACCCACTAACATATAAGGAACGTTCAGATTTGCAGAATCAGGAAGATGAGGTACTTTGAGCGAAACACGGTGGATGATAACAATAGGTTGGTTTTTGTTACCAATGAATATGAAAAAGTTACCCCATATCTCTTGTTTTACCAACAAATATGAAACAGGTACCCTATTTGTCTTGAAGTGAATTTATATTAGAAAAATAGTAACGAAAAGCAAGGACACGAATTTTGACAGACATTTTAGTGTCCGGTCCAACACAAAAAGCCTGATTTCGAGACTAATTTTCTACAAGCTGTTGTACACTCAAAGATGATTTATTTACCTGTCGTTTACTGTGCGCGACCAGTTTTCCAATCTGCGCGGTGGGACCCGACTTCGTTCTGAACACTACCACGCATAGATCCAACTGAGATCGTTGACTTTTCTCAGAGTTCCTGAAAAAATAGAAATAGAGAATATTATGAATCAAATACATTTTAATAAATTATTATTGCTAAGGATCATCTGCCATTATTAATCGTTGGACATGGCAGGTAAAAGAACGATGTATTGTTATAATTTTTCTAAGGCACAAGACTTATCACTAGATAAATTTGACAACACAAATTCAAAGGGGGCATTGACGGACCTCGAGCCATCCACTCGCACCTGGTACTTGTGTATAGTCGTCTCGCACATACCTCTGCCCCTCTTGGAACAGCGTGAAGTCCACCTCAGTAGGTTGCGTGGCAGTGAGCAGCAGACACGTGAGGTGCCTGGTGGACGACAGCGGCGGCAGGATGCCGGCGAGGCGCACCTCGTGCCACCCCACGCGCACCTTGCAGATGTCTATGCAGTCGAAGTATCTGGAAACAATTTTAAAATTGGGTAATTTTGACGATACTTAAGGTGGAGGAGATAATTTGATATACACATCTTCCCCGCATCTTTTGCTAGATTCCGAAACTTAACAAAAACATGCAATTTTATGCTACGCCAAAAAGCGAGTGTAGCTTAGCGGTTCCAGTGTCTGCTTTTCACCCAGACACACCCTGGTTCGAATCCGGCCCTACACCAGTGACTTGTATTTTCAAGTAATGAGTGGATTTACACTCGCTTAGTGGTGATGGAAAACATCGTGAGGAAACATACATGTTTGAGGAACACAATATATGAGGACATGTGGCTTCCGTGGATTCTTCCACTGGGCGCCCACCACGTCGTATCTGCCCCAGAAAATTTCCCTTAACGAAATAATTCTGCGGGGGAGTCACGACCTTCAGTCATGAGGAATACCACTCAAGCGGGAGCAGCGCGCCAAGCCCGGATGGAAGGATAATTGATAATGGGCTAGAAATTGGGATATTAACGTAGTTACACATCAACAAACTCACTTGAGTACATCGTCGAACTGTATCCAGAAGACCCCGTGGTCGGTGTGTCGCGCGGCCTGCACGGCGCGGCGCGCCTCCTCCGTCCAGCGCGGGCAGGCGTGCGCCCAGGCGCCGCGCCACGTGTAGTGGCCCCAGGGGTTGCGCAGGCGCAGCAGGCGGGTCGGGGCGGCGCCCTCCAGGGTCAGCTCCACCACGTCCAGCACAGAGTACGCGTGGCGGGGGCGCAGGCCTAGGCGCTGGTACTCTTCTTCGTCCACCTGGGAATTAAACGTCAAGAAGTGTGAAGCATTTTTGACAGCGACATTCTCTTTATCATATAATGTGGACAGCTTTTGTGCCGAGTTTTCTAACAGTTGTATTTGTTTCTGGGAAGGCATAACACATAAAAACACCATATCAAACAGACGGAATCTGTAATTACATGAGTTATCATACTCACGAAAAAGTGTTTTTTTTTTACTTTGTTTGAGACATCGTTTGATAATTATCTTCTTCTAACTAGTCTGGATTTGCTCATGAGCACATTTTGTCTGATGGCAAGCAATAGCTGTTGTCTAAAATGGAGCGTACTTACCTAATAAAAATCCGGTCACTCTAGCTTTGAAGATCGCTAAAATAATAGTGTAAAGAGAACATGGCGTCGTCGTGATGCGAGGAGGGGTATCTTCAGTAATCAGTTGTATTACTTTGAATACCTGTATTTATTGCTTTAACAGCTACATACCTTCATGTTCCCGCCCCCGCAGCTGGCCCCCATGAGGAAGCAGGCCTGCCGGCTGGACAGCAGCTGCGCCCACACCAGGTCACGGTCCAGCGGCTCCAGGGGTGCTCCGCCCCCCGCGCAGCCCCCGCCGCCCGCCTGCAGGGATACCGACTCGCACGGCGCGCCCGTCAGCGTGCACAGACCTGGAATATATAGACGTGGCAATATGAGAATTTAGGAAGGCATGATGGGCAAAAACCAAGCGTTGTAGGAAAAAAAAAGAGGATAAGGGAGAAGAGACAATACATTTGAAACTAAAAAGATTCGAATACCTACAAGGAAAATCAAAAAGAATTTCAAAAGAGAGATCACAATATTCTAGGATATTTAACACAGCGCCATCTAGATCAAAACTGAGCCAAAGCTTGTATTTTGTGCACAAGATAACTATGAGATTTGTAATGTAATATTAACTTTTTTTAAAGCATGCACCCGTACGTTTACGTACCGTACTCAATTCATAGTAGTCTGACTTTATAATATTAACAAAGTTTAATATTTACATATTTCTCCAGCATTGTGTGACTCACCCTCTATAGCTCTCCCCGAGACCAGAGCTTCATAGCACCCGTGTAGTTTGGCCACAGCCTTCTCTATTAGCGGCACCCACAGCTGTTTTCTTTTCGCCTGGAAACCGATAATATTGGGTTACAACTGATATCTAATAAGAAACTTAAAAGTGTAAGCGGAACTTTTACTTTACTTTTAATTTGAACATAGCACTTTTGGAAATATTCATAATAAATTCAGCTCCACGGTTTTTCAATACTTATTGTAGGCTGAATCCCATCCAATTCCACTAATAATTGTTAAAAATGGTTTCATGTGTTGAAACATCATCATTCCGTTCTTTTTTATTCGAACAAGCGTGTTAAAAAAGACATATTATTATGAATAATGACTCTGTAGCTAATTGTGATTACAGTCTCGCAGTATTACAGTTCATTTTGACGCGTTTGTCTTCGTGTCGTGAGCATAATACATAAACCGCCGCTACTGTAATCACAACTTCGGATACTTGTCTATCCATCTAATTATTTTAAGGGTTATCTTTCTTATGGTGTATTAAGTAAGTTGGTGTGAGGTTAGGCAACTCTAGAGACGAGATTTGTTTGATAGTGTATTGTGGTAATTTCCACAAACTATGCGTATGGTACGGTATGGTCGAACGTTACATTCCATCACTCTATCGCGACACAGGGAATCCTACAGCGGTTGCCAGGGACAACTTCAATGTAAACAAATGTATTAACGCAAATATTTT
The DNA here is from genome assembly GCA_927399415.1 of Macaria notata. Taxonomy (NCBI): domain Eukaryota; kingdom Metazoa; phylum Arthropoda; class Insecta; order Lepidoptera; family Geometridae; genus Macaria; species Macaria notata. Next base: position 12,810,637 of record OV656738.1, on the reverse strand, counting down.
ATTTTTACATATGTATATAAATTGACTGACCTGTGAGTAGACCAGGTGCCCCTTCTTGTTGGCGGGCAGCAGGTCGTCGACAGTGACAGTGAGCCACCTGCCGTCCTTGCAGAGCCGCAGCTGGTAGGCGCCCACGCGCGGCTCGCTGCGCACCACCACCCCGCGCACCAGCGCCGAGCGCTCCGCCAGCACCGCCAGCGCGGACAGCAGCCAGCAGTTGCCCAGCACACCTGGGAAATTTAGAAATTGAAAAATTAATACGCCGGAGCTCATAACTCAAAAGCTTAATCATAAGTATGGTTTTAGGCATTTTGGTTATAGGTTTTTATTTCTAATAGGAATAAGCAATCCACTTCCTTAACACTACGTAAAAGTCACAATCTTTATATAACGGAAAGACTCGCACGAAACGCTTTGATTCTACCTTCATAGTAAGGATAGCGAGACTTTGGAACTCTCTACCTGGAGCCCTGTTCCCAGCAAATTATAACCCAGGGGTCTTCAAATCTAGAGTAAATAGGTTTCTTCTAGGCAAGCGTGCTACATCTTAGACTATAGTGGTGCTTAACATCAGGCACGCTATAGTCAAACGTAAGCCTATTTAATGTAAAAAAAACGGATGTTAATACTCGTAGGAAACACTTTAGACATCTCGATCTTCCACAGAAGATCATTAACATATACCTTACCTATATACTACAGAGCTTAGAATGTTACCTTGTGATATGACGGAAGGTATGAAAAATAACGCAACAATATTAAAAAAGAAAACTTATATACTGTATGTCATTCACAAAGTATTCAAAAAATTTAGTCCTAGTAGGTACCTATTATATATTTTAAATTGCGATGTAACCAAATGATCATTATTAGCATAGACTATCAACAACACAGGTCCCATATCACCTTGCGATATGTCCGAGGGCCTGGGGTCCCTGAACACGACCCAGGGCAGGCGCGGGTCTGCGTCCACGTTGATCTGGTGCGGGCGCAGCCAGCGCGCCGCCGCGCCGCCCGCCCACGAGCCCGAGTAGTACAGCGAGCGCGGGTGCGCCGGGAACGTGGAGTCCACGTACTGCTCGCCCGTCTGGGGAGATATAGTATAATGTAAAGATTACCTACCTATTTATTTATTTTACGTATTTTTAATTCAATTTATAACATTTATAATTTTAAATCCTGCCCATTCAAAGGTTGCCTGCAAGAAATCGCCTAAGGCGGTAAGGCTGCCCAATGTACATGTACATTAAACTAGTTTTAGTTTCATTAAGTTTTTATTATTGTTTGGTGGGCATTAAAGATATATCCATCTATTATGTTTGCGACGGTAAAAATTTTTATCCCAGATTTTTGGGGTAGTAATCATAATCATAATCATCATTTATTCATAAAGCCATTTTACACGTCACATTGTATAGTTGTAAATACTAGAAAATAATTACAGTACTATTTAATATATGTAAATTCACAAGTCAAAAACTAAATTGTATTTATTACTTAAGAGTAAGTATAAATATACAATTCAAATCATAATTAAATTAATAACTTTGTTACATTAAAAAATTGTCAAGTGAACTTCATGAACTCCTCGATGGAACAGAATAGAGGTGGCATTTGGTAAAAATAGAGATATTATCTGGCAAGTGTCTCGTTTACAATTATAATCGTGACAGGTTGATTTCAGAATCGAGTTGAAATCAGAGTCCTTGACTGGGCCAAAAAAGCCCACAAGTTTCATACGACGGTTTTAAACACCGCTTTTTATGTGACATATATAAGTTTTTCAGTAGTAATGAATCATTCAATTATATACTGACCGCAGCACACTGCGCCAGCACCTCCTGCCACTGCGTCCAGGCGTGGCTCTCCTCACTGAGCCGCAGGATCTCCATCGGCAGGCTGTCCTGCCTCTCGCCGTCGGAGCCTTCGCCTGAAAAGAACGATAATCAAGGTGTAAGCATGTTTCTTTAGCATAATAAAAGGGTGCTGTCGTTTTGAGAAACTGTTGCGGAAATTGCTTTAAAAGTCCATGATGTTCATAGTCAATATATAGTTATCGTATATCGTAGAGGTTTTGATAAATTGGCCGTTTATTTATGAAGTTAAGTCCGCTAAACGTATTTCGTACATTGATCTGTATAATATTTCTACCGTATGGGCGCGCTCGCTCCAGCGACGATCACGATCATGACACAACATGAACGTGAATAACAGAATAACAGACTTAGCCATATCAAATAAGAGTTACCGTTTTTTGGCAATTCAATTGTTACGATTCACTAACGATCCAAGCGGTAAATTCGGATTCGATTTCACACTAGTATACTAGCGCCTATATCGGTGGTATCACATGCAACATTCAACTTCATCTTCAATCTTCTATTCAACTTCACAAAATCCCGATTATTGTACCGTCAGTATCCAAGTCCCGCAGGCGGTGCTGTGGCGCGGCGCGCAGCAGTCGCGCGCGCGCAGACTGGCACATCTCGCACGCGGCCGCCGCACCACCGTTCACATACGTACACTCTGAACACGACCACTCCATAGACTCGGGCCTGGAAATGAAGGTATCGATAGGTTTAGTAAACTTATATGATACGTACAACACGTACAACGTACATATACGTATAAGTACGTACATACTGCGTATACGTTGCATATCAATTCTGTAAATTTCACCAATATTGTATAATCCAAACCCGAACAATGAGAATCCAAAATAACCCCGGAACCCTTGGAGAAAAGGTATGTATTGCGCGTCGATTAACTTCGTAGTTTGTCATGCAACAATTAGGAGTTACGGGGTAAAATGCGACAAAAAAACAATGATATTAGATTCACAGACGTTGATTACATCATTTACAATTTGTTTTGTTTTTTGTCATTCCCTATGAAAATGCCATGTACACTGTAACAAACGGCGAAAATCATGCCATCTTTTCCCCACTGATGGATGAGCTATATCGTGCGAAAAGGGTGGAATAATTTTCACCGCTCTTTATAAAAATCAAGATTTTGTACCTGGTTCTAACAATACTTGTATACGTACTTAGGTTCAGGCGGCGGTGTTTTATGCCTCGACCCACGGCGAGGGAGCGCGGGCGTGTGACGCGCGCTTCTACGAGGGGAAGGACTGCGACCGCCTACAATATGGAAAATAATTCATGAGTACCAACATTTCTATGGAAAGATTAAAAGACATCGCTTGTAGCGAAACGATACTACGTTTGGCTACAAGCGATGATATTTTTACTATTTGTATGTTTTGTGTGCATAAAAACTTGTTTTTCAAGTCATGTTTAGATTTGCACTCGCTTAAACGTGAAGGACCTCAAAATCACACAAAATCCGAAAACATTTTGTGCCTTCCATAGCAGTATCGATGTAAGATTAATTGCCTATATAAGAGAAACCAATGAATCAATTCTGCGAGGGAGTCACGACGCTAAGTTATGAGAATATACGAATACGACTCAAGATCCATCATATTTTTGCCCAATTCTTTCAAGTTTAAAAGCTTCTTACTAGCAGTATTGCAGTTGCCCTCGGCATTAGTGATCCCGTGTTTGGGCACGGGCGGGGTTTTGCACGCGAGACAGTGACTGGCCGACAGAGGGTTCTGTAGGGTACACGACGTACAGGTCCTGGAAAATAAATAAAATTACAGCTTTCTTTCATTCATGTGGTCTGAATATGTACAGTTTAGCCGCAACAAGCGGATATATTTCTTTTTGGACCACCACTTTTTTAAGAAAACTGTGAGAACCTTTGCGTTCATGCCAAATCTTATTAAACTCACCTTTCTGATGTCCTTTAGATATAAAATAAGGTGATAGTAGGTACATTTATACGTATTCAGTAGAAATATAAATTGCTAATCCGGTTGCTATTTATAATTCTTAAAAGATAGCTTGGCAGTCAGTCGATCGTGGCAGGGCATGCTATATTTACACAAAAACGCGCCACACTATCGAAATACGTTCGCAGCGCACGTTCGTAACCCACGCGCAAGCCAAATTGATACTTAACGTTTTGACTTATAGTTCAAATTTCACTGCATACAGTTCGATTCTCTCAAAGTTGTCATGGTTGCCATTATGAATGTGGCTTTAGTACAACAATAAAATTGTATTATTATAGTGATAGACTCAATCAACGGTGAATTATTTTTTGACAAATTAATACTTTATCAGTAGGTAATTGTTTTGTATGTGTTATTATAACAAAATATTTACAACCCTTTTTCTTAGATTTGTACTAAATTAAGCCTGTTTCTCTCGAATTCGACTCTAAATTGCTTATTTTAGTACTTATATCTAAATACTGATACAATTCGAATTCATTTTTTATACTTCGGTGACGCGGCCAGCGAGTGAGTTGATATGCCGTTTGACACACGAGTGTCGAGCGTATTTTACTGTGCCCTCCGCTCGCTGCGTGTTCGAAACAGGGAGATAGGTTTCTGTTGTATTATTTATTCTGTGATCGTGGTAAGGCGTCCTGAAGTCATGATTATTTCTGCTCCTTTCCATATAGGTACATATTATTATGTTGAAATTTGATACGGCCGTCGTGACAACATGAAGGTTTTCGCAACATGCAGCGCACACACGACGTGTTAGTGTTTAGACGTGTAGGTGTTGTTGCCTGGAGGCGGCGCACACGCACGCGCTGGCCTCGTTCACCAGCCTGCAGCGCACGCACGACCACGCGTCGTGTGGGGTTGTGTCGCCTGTGTGTTCAAGGTACAGTAATCGCAAAACTTCTAGTCCGATCTGAAGTTGCATCATAGCGGCCCGCGCATGTACAGTCAAGTGCTACAATGTTATGTACGAATTATATTTTTACCCGATTTTTAATTAAAGGATTGGGTTAGTACATGCTTTTTTAAAATATTATTACTAAAGATATTATTATTATAAATAAAAAAAATATGTGATTAAAAAAACAATTTACCAAGAAATATTATTTTACTCTTTATGGTGCAAAGATTGCTGCCACTTTCACAAATAACAAAAACAGTAACAAGAAACAATAAGAAAATAACACGAAACGAAAATTCAACAAAAATACTTTACAAACAGATATTATAATAAAAAATATCGCGCGTGACTGTACTCGGTGGGAGGAGCTAGCGAACGTGACAACCACACACAGAGAACGAAAAAACGCTTTTACGCTGTGATTTGTCAAGGACGGTCACGTGGCATATACCCCGCTAGGGGAGCCCCGCTGATACCCATGTTTTGCTTCTGCGCAGGTATACGCCTCGTGTTCAGATCGGACTAGATGTTTTGCGTTTACTGTAGCAACTCACCAGTAGGCGTGGTGTTGTTGCCTGGAGGCGGCGCACGCGGCGCACACGCACGCGCTGGCCTCGTTCACCAACGTGCAGCGCACGCACGACCACGTGTCGTTAGCGTTTGTGGTCGTAGACTCTGCAATAAGACATTTTTGTGTTATATACTAATAAAAAAACGAAACAAGGAAATAAAACAATGATCTCACATTGACTATTTGGGGTAAAAATATAGATCAAACATACATAGTTGTCGATTGAACTTTACAAGTAAGACAGCAGCTAATGAATGGCAATCAAGTCGGGCTATATCTTACCAACAGCGAACAGCAGTTCATCGCTATTTAGATCGTGGTCCAGTGATGCGATGGGCACGGTCAGCTTCTTAGGCGGCTCGTTCCGGTTCGGTTCCGGCGTTTTACTGCCACTCGCTTCCGCTTGACGACCGCTGGATATATGAAAGAATGTATGAGAATTAGAAGTGAATCTAAATGATTCAGTTTGATTGAACTGAGCTAAACAAATATCGTTATCCGTTAGATAAATAACCCAAAAACTACACATTAAGCTAGTTGTTTGAAAAATCATGTTTGCGTTTGTACTGTCCAAGTAACACAAAAAAGAAGTGGTATGTGTATGCATGCATGTGTGTGATCTGTCAGTATGTAGTTATTTATGATATGTGTGTGTGTGTGTGTGTGTACCTGAGTTGCAGAGTGTGTATGACGTGGTCGGGCTTGGGCTCGCGACACACGCCGAGCCCACCACGCGTTGTATGAGAACCAACACTGCGTGTGTGTGTGTGTACCTGATGTGCAGAGTGTGTGTGACGTGGTCGGGCCTGGGCGCACGACACACGCCGCACCACCGCGCCCACCACGCGTTGTATGAGAACCAACACTGTGTGTGTGTACCTGATGTGCAGAGTGTGTGTGACGTGGTCGGGCCTGGGCGCACGACACACGCCGCACCACCGCGCCCACCACGCGTTGTATGAGAACCAACACTCTGTGCACTGCCACATGCGGGACTCTTGACTGAAAACACACACACACACACACAGGTTAGTAGCACACACACTCACAGGTTAGAAACACACACACACTAATACACGAGTAGTCATTCTTTTTGCCATTACTTTATGTAATGCATGCAAAATAGCATTTAATCAATTTCAGAACCAACTTCTTTTGTTAATTAAAGATAAAACCAACTCACTTAGTCTGCTGCGTCACTGAAGGCACTTTCCCCGTCTCCCTCGGCTGCGACACTCGGCCCACAGATGGCAGCACATTACACTTAGACACAGCACCGATATGAGAAGTCCTCAACGCACTCGCCTCGCTCACTGGCGATATACAGTTCTCAGCACCCAACAACTCATCGATCCTCGCGTAATCACCGTCCAAGTCATTCTGGTAAAGAGATTCATTTTGTGAATTGCTCATCACTGTTTTTGTATCCTGCACTGATACGTAAGAGTATTTTGTACCGTTGTTATTCACTTGTAATTGGAGATTGAGATCTTTGTATTTTCCCTTGTTAGGTAAAGCATAGATCACACCTTCAGCGTTTGTGTCCCAACTGCATTCCTTGTCAAATTCCGTGCTGTTCTCTTCTATTTTCTCTTTTTTATCCTTATTCAAACTGCAATACGTTGCTAAGGACTTTTGGTAGTCGTTCAAACTTCTTCTGCTCGATATGACTTTGCCGACTGGTCGTTCTGCGTTATGTTCTGAAAAGGATCTTCGGTACGTAGGCCTGATTTCTGGTGAGTTTTGTGCACTGATTGAACGTCTGAAGGACCCACCTAGAACTGTGGTCTGTGGCCAATCAGGGACAGTTATCATCACGCCACCAGATGTAGGCAAAGAGGTTGCTCCATCACGGTTCAAGCCTTCATGTCTTCCTAATGTAGTAACACTCAACCCTCTCGAATTAGATATTCTTGCTAAGGGAGACACTCTGGGCGCCGTGCAAGCTTCACAATGCGTTCTTACGCCGGAATTCTCCAAGGTACATTTGCCACACGACCACGTTTTTAGATGTAAACCTTTGCTTTGTTCCCGTTGATATTCCTTGACATAATTCAACTCCCAGTTAGATTTGCTTTCATTACACTTCTTGGGTTTTCTGGTGACCGTGTGAAGGCTTCTCAGGAATGATTCTCTGGGGTTGTATGTGGAACTGAAGCCGTATCGTTCCGAGACCATGAGACTGGTTGGTCGGTTAATCGTGCCACGCTGCTGGTCGATATTCCACCACTTCTGCTGGGAGTTGACGACGGAACCGTGTGATAAAGACCTGAAAAATTATACAGAGGAAATTGAGTGTATGTTTTCGGAAAAAACAGAAGCCTTCTTACATCGCCATTACCAAAGCTGTCCAAAAGATAGAATAAGTTTTGTATTGTATGTTTTTTTATTTGGTATAATACTCCGGGACAAACAAGGAGACAAGTTCGTTGACAGCAAACTTTATTTTCATACCAGTGGTGATCAGCACAATGCAGGCTGACATTCTGGATTTTGATTGATTTTGACATTCAAAACTGACGGTTTCGAAATGTGAAAATCTAGGGCTTACCATCTCACGCACGCGTTTCTTTTTTTGTTACTAATTTTCACATTACCTAGTCACTCTGTGTGCGGAGTCAGTGAGCTGGGTGGGAGACAGCGTGAGCGCCTGCAGCCCCAAGTTGAGGGGTCGGCCCGAGTACTGGCTAGCTGGCTTGTACGAGGGCACTGCTAGCGTGTTGCACCTTAACATAGTGTGCTCTGGAACATATACAAACAAACAATACATCATACTATTTTCAAGAATCGGAATTTTCATAGGGTTTAAAAATGTAAGCCCGTATACCGCATTCAAAAATAGACTTTATCAACACGTATTAACGGACACCTCACTGCTATGAATGCGATGGACGGACATCGTCATATTTGTTTGTATTTTGGATGTAGGGTAGTTACCAAATTTTGATTTGACGAACGTAATATACCTAGTCAGGTCATAAATTCTGTCACATGTTTAATATAAAAAAATTGAAACAACTATATTCTTTATGTAACCATTTATATACCAAAATGAACTTAACAAAACATAGATTCTTATGACAATAAAGTTTATTCAAAATGACTGAAATGATTTTGAATACAGGCCTTCAATCTGCGCGGCCAGTCTTCTATCGCTGCACGAACGAGGTCCATGTCAATATCGGCGGCTGCCTTAATCAAGGATGTCTTGAGTGACTCCAAATTGGGATGAGGCTTTGAGCACGCCTTTTCCTCCAAGTGTTGCCATATCTTGTAATCTAACGGATTCAAATCTGGACTGGAGGAGGGCCAGTCTTCGTGCCGGATGAAGTCGATTTCACGCGCCGCCAGCCAGTCTTGTGTGCTCTTCGCTCTATGAGCTGACGCCGAATCTTGTTCGAATACCCAGTGCTTGTTATTGAACATGATATGAGAAATAGGTTCCACAAGGTTCGTCAGGACTGTATTTTGATACACAACTGCATTCGTTTTTACACCTTTCTCACAAAAATGTACCTCTGTTAAGCCCCAATAAGAAACTCCCAACCATACCATGAGCGAGGATGGAAAATGACCTCGTTGGACACGCGGAATACGTTTGCTCGCTTCTTCACTACTGTGTGCGTACACCTTATCATTTTGTTTGTTGTAGCTCTCTTCTACGGTAAAAATTTTTTCATCCGAAAAAAGAATTTCCCGATATTTTTTTCCCGCGTACCGCTTCAACAAAGCGCGGCATCTCTTCAGTCTCAGTTCCATTAGACGAGCATTCAAACGATGTCCTGTTTTTCTTTGATATGCCCGGAGCCCTAAGTCTTCATTTAACACCCTTTTCACCGTGGTTCTGCTTAACCCCATCTGAAGGGCCAACAGTTTCTGCTTAAGTTTGGGATTTCTTTGAATTCGCGCCTTCACAGCTTTTATCACTGCTGGAGTCCTAACAGACCGAGGGCGACCACTTCTTGACCTGTCATCTACACTAGAGTCTTCATTGTATCGTTTGATGGTACGATAAACGAATCTTTTGGTTATATTCAAATTTTTCAGTATGTCAAAAATTTGAATTGGCGCGTAACCGCAACGATGCAATGCAATAACTGCAACACGGTCTTCTTTAAGCGTCCACTCCATATTTAAAAATGAGTAAAATTCTAAAAAGTATACATTTTTATTTTCATGAACAATTCGAAATTCAAATTCAATAAACATTTTTGTGGCCAGCATTCTAAAAGAAAAGTTTTTACTGTGTGACAATACTTATGACCTGTGGGCTTAGCAGGAATATTACCATCGCAGGATTCGATAATTTGTCGATCCGCATTTCATACAAAATCGTACAGCGCACCTGGTGGCGAGTAGCGAAACTATTTTACTCGCGACCTCGCTTACTCCGCAGGATTCGATGAAATTACGGGACCAATGTATGGAGATTTACATAGCTAGCGAGTAGGAGTTTTAATTTGACAGGTGATCCGTAAATACCGGACCCAGCCTTCGACAAAATGTCACAAATACTTTCACCGCCATTTTTTCAGTGAGAAAACTATCGACAACTTTTGAGATCGATTTTCCTGTGTTATATATAATTTAATTACTATAAAATTAGTTTAGGCTATATAAACATTATTTTCTAAATCTATTTTTAACTAAAAAACATTGTCTGTAATTGTCTATGGCAATTATATTGTCAAAAGTTTGAACGTCAAATTTGTATTAAAAACCGACCGCGGTTTGGAAATTAGCTCGCGAATCGCGAGGTTTTTGTGCTTTTTCCTTGTTACTGTGAACCAATTTCCGCAAAACATCTCTCGTAGATTTAATGAGGCCAATGAAGAAAATGACATCGTACCAGGTTCAATGTAAAGTATTCAAAGTTTGTTGGTAAGTTAGGAAATTTAGTTAGTACGCTAGTTCAAGCTCTATTTAACAGTAAAATAGTCTCCATGGACGACCCAAAGTTAGTTTTAATGCCTCCCCAATAAACATTCATAGTGACTTCTCAAAGATATTGCGCAACAGATGCGTTGAGCGGACCTAAGATCTGCCGTAAGTAGGAAGCTATGGACTGTAGGTACGTCGGCAGTCCAAAAGGTTCCGTCTGGAAATAGCAGCTTTGTTAGATTGTAGCTGCCTTCATTAATCTAGATATTGTAGGTACCTACTCATAAAGTCCTGTTGCCTTGGACAATTTATGTTACAATACTTAAAATAAACATTGTAACACTCAAAATGAAAAATATCTGCCAAAGTAACTTACACAAATGAATAGCATAACTTATTGATGGTTTTGCAAAGAACTGTGATAGTAAACATTGCACTACCAGCATGAATTCCAGGTATGGGGGTCTCACTCTGATGCCTTGTCTTTGAGAGCCAACGGTAACCATATAAAAACCTCCACAAGCAATGTTAGGAGCATACTTGGCATGAAATGTTTATCCTGTCTAGTCTAGTGGAAAACTTAAAGTCCAATAAGTATGTACCTACATACTTTATATTTTTATTTACAGGACATTGTGTTTCAGGCTAGCCTAGAGAGATTAGCCCTTGATGCCATTCCGGAACCTTGTTGAAGATAGTCCAGAAGCTGTCTACAATACCTGCAATCCATTCCACAGCCGGTGTCATGATTTGGTCGGACTTCTACTTACAGAATAAGTGAAGAGAGAGACTAGGCTAAACTTGTGTTCTTATGCACAAAAAGGACAGCACATCCTTTGCATTTTAGATTTCAAGATAGTTATTTACAAGAAATTACTAATGAAAAGCTGTTTTATGGTGTTGTTGTTTTTTTATTTTATATACCTACATTGTGAATTAAACCATATATTATAAATACCTAAATTTTAAAACCATACACAACTTAATGTTAATCTCATAAGTTTGCAATTGTTTTGTAAAGTTATACACCAATCCTATGTACTTTAGGCTTGTATTTTAGTAATCTTTGCATTAGTTCTGGATTCATATCAGTAAATTATATAACCCTTATTTATTTTAGTTGCACCATTGTATCCAACAATATCAGTACCAATGTACATAAATGTATAGTTAGACTGTGTGCAATAAAGAAGTAAAATACACTTCTTCGAACTTCCAGTATAGTTCTTCCACAGAAATCTAAATAAACAGGTACCTGTTTAGATTTCTGTGACTTCTTCAAACAATTAGAGAAACTCCCGCCGAATTTTATTATGACTAATAAAGCTTTGAAGAGGTCTTAAGATATAGGTTCCATAGTCTAATCTGTAAATGTAGGTATATACTTAGTGTTTTCAAATAATGAACTAAAATTAATGTAACACAATACATTGCCGTTTGTTACAAAAACTAGAAAATGAGTGTGATATTGTTATTTGTATAGAATATTTATTTTACAACTTTATGGTAACCATAAAGAGGTACCTACCTATATAGTTTAATTATAATGTATTAGTTATGTTACTGGTAAGGTTGGATAAACTTTGTAAATAAAACTCATTGAAATTAAAATTATATGTTTTGTAATAAGATAAAATACTTAAATAATCTTAGACATAAAATACCAATAATAATGTCTTCTCTCCCTGGCATATTCAGCACCTGCAAATAAAATACTTATTATTGTACAATTGCATTTTATTTGTTCACATAAAATAAGTAGGTAGGTAGGTACCTGTGTAGCCAGCAAAGCTAATTGCAATAAGTTTATGAGATGCCAGATTCAGGGCTAAGGTTAATTTCCTCAGCTATTATTACTATTCATACAGATATACCAGGCAAGTAAGTATAGAAGATAGGAATCTTGTGATTATCTAGAATAGAGAAAGTTTGTACATGACAACTTAAAATAAACTTATATAAGAACCACCTCAGTTTCAATTAATCTTTAATGGAAAGTATTTATTTAATTTCAGGTAATTTGTGTCTTAATTTATCGATTAAGTCCATTTAGCTATATGAGCATGAAGTAACAGTTTATAATTTTCATTTAATTTCATTGATACACTCAGAAACTTGAGTAAATTAAGGAAAGTAGTGATCCAGCTGGTTGTCGTATTGTGGCAGCTGTTATGCCCTTATCAGAGGTTCTAAGGATAGTTTGAAAACTCAATATAGAGTATAATCACTGTCATACATACCTAAGTATAGAGAAGTATGATGGATGGCACCATAGTATGCCACGGCAGCTTCTTCTGGTACTTATACTCTCCACGCCTTTTGCTGTTTGTTCATTGGATAGAGATTCGGCCGGTTTCCTTCCAGTCTTGATGCAGATTTATTCAATAAGGCCAGTTTTAAAATATTATATTTGTAGTAACTTTTACTTAACCTGTAAAATTGAATTTGTAGAACTTCATTTGAGTATTTATAAAACACTGAAACTATTCATGTTAATTAATTGAATTATGGGTCTAAATTTCTATGATGAAGCTACCTAGATGTAGAATGGATTTATTTCCCAACTTACAAATATTACAAAGACTTCTCCAAGATTCGATTGTATTTCCTACTCGCCCGCTTTCTTTCTTTGTTCCGGATTTAATGTATGAAAACTTTATGTTTACTTTACTTTGGCTGGCGCTGTGACTCAGCCGGTTTCTGCCCTTCAATAGGTAGGTACTAGAAGATAGATGCCACTCAGCGCGGTCTGGAGCAAGGTCCTATTAACACTGGGATCATGAATCCTGTGGAGATGCTCTTCGACCCGATTCTTCCAGCGATATTTATGGCGCGCCACCGGTCTCTTGCAGCTACACGGTCGCCCCGAATATACGCGTTTTGATCATCTTCTGCACATGGCTGTGCCAGCGAAGCCTTTCTGCTTTTATCTCGTCTATAATCGGGCAGATTAGTTTACCGTGCCTCGGCGTTCTTCCAAACACTCAAACTAACAGTCATCTCTTCGAAGAATTGATATGCGCTGTCACAATCAACTTCTTTTCTTCCTTTTGTACAATAAAAGCTTCGAATCTTTAAAAACACTCCTAAAAGTTACATATTTTGAACATATTTATTTAGTTTTATTTATTTCGCGCCATGTTGTTTTGACAGGACATAGGAATCGCAGATAAAAATATTCGTAGAAAAGAATGAATGAAAGAATGAACGAAGTTAATCAACCGGTAATGTTACTTTCTTTTACTTACCATCGAGACCTAACTCCAGCTACCAATGCATGAAAGTCGGAAGTAATACTTACGACTAACTTTTACTTTACGGACTCAAACTCGAGCTAGGGGCACTGACTAGGTATGTTTAATTTTAATTATGTTTCACGCGTAAGTGATTAATGTATCTTTGTGTGAAATAATGTTCTTTAAACCTAAACCTCCAAGACTATAAAGAAAAGATATGTCTTTACCTGCCAAATACAAACAAAATACATTTCATACTTATGTATTTACATTCATGACTATATTGATACATCTTTGCCTACGTAATTTTTGGACATAAATTAGTCTATGACACTCTCAGGACACTATTATTATTGATTCCTTGTTCCTGTCAGGCGTGAAAGCAGAACAAATACACTAACACTATGAAACTATCGCAGTTAGTTAACAGTAGATATATACAAATCTATTTTGAACTAGTGGGTAGTAGTCGCAGCTTCACTCACATTAAGAAGTAAAACTTGCATCCCTTATTTCACACTTCTAAAAGTGGCATTTCCAAATACCTTACTGAGTGGATGCCTATGTTATAGCATCTACTTGCATGCCAAATTTTTGCCCGATCCGTCCAGTGGGCAGTGAGGGCTGTTCATAGATCACTATGTCAGTCAGTCACGTTTGAGTTTTATATATTTACTTAGATTATTCACTAATAAGTTCAATCCAAATATTATATTTACAAACAATTCATATTTCTAGATCAGTATAGTGTAAGTATTTGAATGGAAGAGGAAGACGTAATTGTACTCACCCTTAGCAGCTTTATCTTTGTCCGTCATCCCTGAAGCTTGATCCTCATCGTCTGAAAGCCTGGAACATACATCTTGTATAAACTTGTATTCATCTTGTTTGTTAGTATAACTACCGTTTTTTGAATTTTGTTTAGGAGCTTTGTTTACTTTATGCTTGACCAGAACTTGTCTGATATGATGTTGTGTTAATTCTATATGGGAGTCACAACCCTCAGTCGTAAATAGTAAAAGTAAAGTAAAAATATGTTTATTTGCCAATAGTTTGAATGAAAGATACTGTGCCTATTATAAAATTTTGATCATGAACCCATTGCATAAGCGTTTGCTTATGTAGTAGTTATGATATATAGTAGTTATGGAACTAGATTGCACCATGTAAAATGACCTAGAAAATTCATTGATTTATTAATTAATTGAATTATTTAACTAGTGGATGCTCGCGGCTTCGCTCGCATTAAAAAGTAAAACTTGCATCCCCTTTTTCACCCTTTTAAAAGTAGCATTTTCGAAATCCTTTTTTTAGCGGATGCTACGTCATAACATCTTTTTTTTTTAACTAAAGCAGTTTGCACTTGGCCATAGTTTGCCTGATGGTAAGCAAAGGCTATGGCCTAAGATGAAGTGTGCTTACCCGATAAGAACCGTTTACTCTCTCTTTGAAGACGGTTGGATTATAGTGCGTACATCTACCTGCATGCCAAATTTGAGCCCAATCCTTTTAGGCTGTGAGGTGATAGATTTTTGTATTTTGTATTTGTAGATGGTAGTGTACTTTACTGACCTGTAGACGGGCGCGTGGCTGGCGATGGTGTCGCAGGCGGCGCAGCGCCAGGCGGCCGACACGTTGCGCAGCCCGCAGGCGCAGCGCCACGCGCGCGACGCGCCCGGGGCAGACCCCACGCACGACCATCCGCTGCAACACACAGATCAATCTTTGTAAATTACTAAAGTAACTAAAACTTTTCAGGGCATATCATAATAAAAGTAACAAAAAAGCTGAAAATATGAATACAGTTATTTAATTCTAATCAAATTACCTTAATAAT
Organism: Macaria notata; assembly: GCA_927399415.1. NCBI lineage: Eukaryota > Metazoa > Arthropoda > Insecta > Lepidoptera > Geometridae > Macaria > Macaria notata. The sequence continues at coordinate 12,795,349 of OV656738.1, read as the reverse complement.
CAATCAAAGTTAGGTATAAGTTTTATGTTTGCTTGCATATGCTTTTCCAGAAAAAACTTTTTGTAACTAAGTTACAATATACAATTAGTAGTAGGTACTTATATCAATAGTCAACTATAAATAAATATTTTTTTATAAATCTATACAAAACTAATCACATTTCTTTTTATGAGATTCACACCTACCATGTGATTCCTCTGTTTAGTTTTAGGGTTTGACTAACTATATTACAACAGTTTGATAATTTGCAAGACACTGCAAGTAAGTAGGTACTAAGCAAAATAAAATAGTAGATGTGAGTGTGGCTCGGCAGTTTAAAGGTCTGCTTTTGAAGCTAACACACCCTGGTTCGAATTCAGCCCAAATGTCATGAGGAAGCCGACAGGATATGTGTCTTCCATGCAAGGGCCTGGGTGCCCACTACAATGTATCTACCTAAGAGAACTCCCCTAATAAATTAAGTTTGTGGGAGAGTCACAACCCTGTCATGAGAATATGACTCTAATAAGAATAAGTAAACCTGCTGATTCAAATTAGTTACGATGAGTGAAAACTTGATACCTATTCAATCAATCAGAAACCAAATTACTAAACTTGACAGATAGATTAACTGATATTTTTTCCAATTAAACTAAGGGTTGAACTAATGAAAGCAATCTCATACTACCTACTATTTCACAGATATGTACCATTATGTTCTTATCATAATATGAGAGTGGCCAACTCTAGTGCCTTGAGTTTTTAATCCACCAATAGGGCCTCTAATATGGCTTAACAACATTACTCTCAGAGTATTTACAATAGTGTTTTAGTGTACCTATAGGTGTTCACTTACAAATCATAAACACTATAAAGCTTGTGAGAATTGTAAGGAGCAGTCTTCACTAAACCCAAATTATATTAACATAACATTGAATCTACAAGCTGAACACTTTTATCTCACTTCAATGTGATTTAGTCACTTCATGTTCATGCATAATAAATAGGTATTAAACATCACATAAAAGCCATAAAAGACACTTTTAACTGATCTAATATCACCAGCCGCCTCTAAAGCTGAATGCCAACTACATAATAAACTTTCTGTTGCTGACAAATTGATTAATTCTGAAAGGTAGTAAGTTACAACTTACCTACCTTACCCATTGTTGATTACATACATTAAACTACATTTTACCATGATTACTGAATTGAACGCACACAATAACGCCAACCGAAAGTTAATTACGATAATGAACTTGCGCCACGGCCGCGCAAACGCCCGATACAAAAGAATTATAACCTAAAATAGGAGCCAGAAAAATCAATATCTTGTAACAACCTCCATCACAATGGTCGAGTCACACAATGACAGAAACTCACCTATTGAAAGAATTTTCAGTAGGAATGACGATAGGTTCTGAGCCAGGGGTCGTTCCGTCACTCCGTCCTGTACGCGATGTGTGTTCCGGAGAAGAGTCCCTGCAATTTTCTCTACAAAATCCACTGTCATGACTCGAAACCCGCTTTGTTCCACATTTTAAACACTTTACACTCTCTGTAGGGTTGATTTGGCCGCACGTTTGACAATGCCATTGCAGCACCGATGCGATTGAGCCCATTTTAATTCACACATGGCTATGAAACCATAATAATTCGTCTTTTTATAAAAATAAATTACGACTTGAGAAAAATGAAAACAGCTGATCCACCATGTTGTTTGTGTATAGCTTTTTTTTAATTTAGATGTGATCGCTGGAACCAAAGAATATTCTTTTTTAACGATTCGTATTTTTTCTGATACATTTTTTTAATATTTAAAATAATATATTTTATTAATTTCACGTTATATTTAATCGTAATAATCTACCTATAATGAGTATTATTTTTTATAATTGTTTACGATTTAGCATTGCCATCTAGGTTAGTAGACTGCAACTATGTACATGATTTGCTATGTAGTTCAAAACTCGTGTCTAGATGGCGTCTACAAGCAAACATAGTCTCCGAAAAAATACTCAATAGAAAAAAGTTTTGAACTAAACTTTTAATATATTTCTCGGGGGTTACAATTACGAGCAAAACTTCTTAACTTTATTTATATTACAAATAAAAATCGTATCACAGCGTTAACATAAAATCCGTGCGTAAATAATACTACGAAATGCGTAATTAAAAATAACCAATACCTCAACCCAGAAGGCGAAATTCATCCAATGCAAGCACAATAAATCTGCTTTTCACACACGGAAATCATTAAAAAGCCCATATTGTTACTCATCCGTATCCATTTAAAGGCAATAACTTTCAAAAATTTACCGCAGGAAAATCACGTAGTGATAAATTTTCAATTCATTGTTTGCTGTTGGGAAATCGGTATTTTTCGTAGCTGTAAGGTGATATTATGTGATCGACCAGCCTCGTTCGGGACTAGTGTATGTTCTCAGGACAAGTCTACAGAGTATCTCTCTTGTACTGCCAACTGGCTAAGCCGCTACGAAGCGAAGCGAGTGCATTTCGGTTTTTTACTGGAATTAGACATTTTAAAATTCTGCTATAGAACACCTGCCCTGTCCAAAGAGACAGAGATTATGACTTCAAGAACTTTTTCTAGATTCGCTTTTATACCAACTTTTTTATTTGCTTGTGCTATTAGGTAACCCAGTATAAACATCTATCTATAGACAGTATAAACCACATTTCAATATTTTAACGCAACATTTGCGAGTCCGCAATAATCGTACAATTGAAAGCCACAATTACACCGGCGAGTGCTCGCGAGGGCCCATTTGTGACAGACGCGATTTTAATGTGTGCTTGTACTAACAGCGGGGGCTGCAGCGGATAGCGGATAGAGTTTTCTTTGTACTCAGTATTCTGCACTTTTGTTGTGCTCTGTATTCTGTGCTTTTGCTTAGTCTCTAGTTTTCTTCTCAGTCTTTAAGTAGTATCATTAATTTTAAATTTTGGCTCCTTTAGTACCTATACCTACGTCTCATCTTGTCTGTTCACCTGCCTTTTTATACGTGCGTGACGTCACAGCAGCCCCAACAGAATATCAATGCTGGTTGCTTCCACGCAACCAGCATTATGGGAGTTGTTGGGTATTGACGAGGCAAAATGACGGCAAGTGGACCAAAACGTTTTGATAACAAGCCATAGAAAAGCGGTGGGTTAAGGACATAACAAAAACCGCAGGGAGCTAGATAAGATCTACGGACCGAATCGACGACTTAAAAAAAGGAATCACTTGGATTCGATTTACGCAGGACCGGGAGGTGAGGCGTTTTACAAAAGAGGGTTATTACTCAGCAGTGGGCGATAACGGGTTGACGATGATAATGATACTAGCGGGCTACCCGCTATCACTGAGGCCACGCCCTGCTGGCCACTGAGTGGGCACTGCACCCGACATGCAGCGTGGAGTGTCCATAAACATTGCTGTAATTAACAGACACCATGATTGTTCAGGCATTTTTGGGAGATTTGGACAAAAAAAACTGTGGGAGTTAGATTTCTTTGTCGTACCATGTCGTATTTTAATCATTTAAGTTGTTTAGATGTCTTTAAGTAAAATGTAGGTAATTGAATGCTATAAATTTGTTTCTGTTTTCTGGTAGTTAAAAAAATATCTTATTCAAATACCGAATTAGTTGCATCTATTCCAATTTTCACTAATTTTGAACAATATATGTAATCAGGGAACAAAGGCAAACTTCTAATAATATACCAATTATTTTAGGTTACGCAGATAACAGTCATTTTTTCTCTTATATATAATAAATATACTCAAATTCATAGCAATACTCGCATGGAATAATAAAGATATCTACACAACACATATTCATAGCTTTACCTCCATGATAAACGATGTATCATCACACCTTCTTCGGGTAAAACGCCACAATATGGTATTCTTCGACTTGGGAACCCTTCCATGGCCTTTGTTGGCTCCCACAATGTTACAGCTGTATGTTGTAAACGTTTTGGGCGGTTTTGGCTCGAAAATATTATAGGCGTCTTTTTTAGGTTTTTTGAGTTTTTACCGATGTTATAAGGCGAGTGTCATGCGAGTGTGGCTCAGCGGATCCTGTGTCTGCTTTTTATCCAGACGCACCCTGGTTGAAACCAGCTCTACACCAGTGACTTGTATTTTTTCGTGAGGAAACCGACATGTTTGAGGACCACAATATCCAAGAACATGTGTTCGACAACACGACCCTCAAGAGAGAGCTTTTTATCCGGTTTTCATTTTATAATTGGTAAACCAAGTCCCTTGAAGCTACACCAACATAAACGACATAGTTAGCTACATATGTACGACTTACGCTTGTTTGTTACGACTTACGCGCAAACCAAAATTCTAAATTCATTAATTCATAAATACATACCTAATATTGTACAATAGTCTTAGATACTAACTCTATAAACTGAGTGAGGGTATGTCGATAATCGCTGTATCGATTTAAATGAAATTGGGTTTGGAAACAAATTTCTATTTTTTTACACTTATGTTACGTTTTCTACATGATCAACGCGAGTAAAACCGCGGGGCGCCGTTGGTTATAAATAAATATGCTTCTTTCATGATATATACATATCATTTTGCATAGCTCATCTGCAAAGGTTTTCTATTTCCAGCATATTGTATCAGTTATTTATCCGCACTACATTTCCTTACAAACATAACAAAGGCTTTATAAATAAACAAACCCAGCCACTACACAAAGAATGCGATATCCTGAAAGAAGCTGAAATTCTTTGAAATTTTCCAATCTTTTGAAGCGTCTGAAATTGTTATTTCACATTTTTCACATCGGTTGCTCTGTTGGGTTTCGGTTCCTAAATGCGAATGTTGAACCGTTACCTTTAAATTGAGCAGGTACTAAATAAAAGTAAAAAAAAACTATAAAGAAACTTAGCTAAGAGATCAATAATTATATGTAATTCAATTTTGAAAAAATGATGCGGCTTTATTGAAGTTCATTAAAATGAGTACTGATGACTTGTGCAATGTGCAGGATAGACTGAAAGATATAGACTTATATAAAATATATAGATTGTATATGTATATATTGACTACGAGTATTTCATGCACTTTCGCTTCGCACAGTATACATATTTAGGCACACACAATAAATCAGCATAAAACATGTACAAATATCGACAATATTTTCCCTCCCCGTACGTCGGGGAAATGCAGGTAATGCACCAGATCCAAGATGCAGGCAATTTATTGCACCATAAATGTCTTCTGTAATCCTCTTAAATTACATCTAAACACAGCAAACCATTTTCATACCAAACCCCATTATATTAGAGACTAGTTTACTGTATATAGTTTTATAGATAATCTTTTGACAGTTTTACATCCTAATCCGTTGCATTAAGGGTCATTTTGCAACGGTTTTTGTTGTGTTTAGGGGAGTATTGATGTAATAAATATGTGGAAAGTTACGGGGAGAGGGTGTTGGATAAACTAGGTACTTGTAACGTTTTGCTGGATTTTCTTGGAGTTAGGGTGTGAGGGGGATCTTAATAATGTCTATTGGTCCCCAAAGTGTGACGATGTGAAGCAATGTGTGTTTCTAAAACTGTTTGCAATGTGACTTGGAAATAAGAAATTCAGAAGTATTCAAGATTATCAAAAATAAGATAAATGAACCGACGGCTAAATGCCAGATTGGGAATATATATTGGTTGTTTCTAGTGTCAAATGAGTAACTTTAAGAACCGGCTTGATGGCTGGTCTCTGAAAACCAATAAAAATCTCTTGCTCTTTCTTCTTCTTTCATTACACAAGTGGACTGAGTAATTGTGATCTCTATGTGGACTATATTAATACCATTTTGACAAAGTGTGACATGGGCACATTAGAAAATAGCTGCTCGCCCATTAATCAAATAAATAAATAAATAATGAATACTCCTACATATATATAAACCACAGTTGTCATCTCTCTCTCTCTTTGAGTCGTATTTCCTCATGCCTGAGGGTCGTGACTCCCCCGCAGAATTAATTTATTAAAAATTATCCGTAGACAAATAAAATAAAACTATATTTTACCAAGTAAAAACTAGGTATATATTTTTTTTAGGAAAAACTGTCTAGTAACTGTTTTCACCACTCCCCAAAAAACTCTCTAAGCATTTGTGTACAAAAAAGTGAATAACATGTGTGTTCTAACTCAGCAAATTTTTGAGATAAACACACAAAACATGTTTTGCGTACCTGAACGTACTTAGGGATGTCCAAGTACATAACTCATCCGTTACTCTTTAGGTAATGAATTGGTAAGCAAAAATGATATGGAAAATGTCCAAATAAAAGTTTAATATGTTCGTCCTATGTCATCTCAAGATCTTCATATATAAATTAATTTATGCCTAAAATGCTGGTATTTTTCTGACACAATGTATCATTCTCATCAAGCGTGGTAATGCAGCTAGTATTCTGGGCACGCTGCCCTCTTTTTTGGCTTGTTTTTCATTGATGTAAAATGGTCAGTGTGTAGAATTTACTTGAACTCCAATAACAGCATGTCTTCCCATTTTTACAGTACTAGCGCATAACTATAATATACATAACCTATAATTTTAATTCAATATGTTTTAGGTACTCTGCGCGATGCTTTTTTACGCAAATGGAGACTACCAAAGAGTGGTAGGAGTGGCTAACTGCTTCTCGCAACACGATACGCTTCACGCGCCGCATAACTTGTTGTAATAGAAATTACATTAGTTATCCCGACGCTTACTTTTGTTGCCCAATCAGTTAAATTGCTTACCAAAAACTGACACACTTGCAAAAGTATGTCACTCGCATAAAAATGTGTATTAAAAAGTCAATTTTATCGCGTCATATCATTGGAGATAATATCCAGCACAGGTGGTTGTAAAATGTTGGAAAAATTGCCCATCAAATACTTTTTTATCTTCTCACTAACGCACCTATGTTAGAGTTGGAGCAAAATATGTAAATTCCGTGGCAGCACTTTCGCATTTAAAGGCATGCTTTACCTATTTTCGAAATTTTTAGTTTTATTTTTGCGTAGTACGTAATATTTATAGATCCATTTTTTTAACACGGAATAGTCTTGCGTTTGACTACAGCCTACCTAGTATGAATTGTAACTATGTACCTATGTGTATAGTATTCCTGTATCATATTTAGTATTATTTAGTGAGCACATATCGCTAGATTCCAGCAATCACATTTTCACCTCTATTGTCACAGAACAAGAGTAATTTTATGTCAACATCATATTTCATCGTAACAAGCTTACAAAATTAACGGTCTGAAGCAACTTATGTGTAATTTACTGCTAAATTGTGGCAGCAAAACTAATTTTGCAGAACTAAAATTTGATACCGAAATTGTAAAATTCAGGTACCAAATATGAGGTTTTAGGACTTTTATTTTCCTGAGTTAAATAACATTTAAATAACAACTATATAACCTAAAGTATATCCTCCTCCTCCTTGCGTCGTAGTCCTCATTACTGAGGGTCGTGAATCCCCCCACGGGATATTAGTTTTTCCTTAAAGATGTTCTTCCATCTGCACCTGTCCTTAGCGACGTGAAGAGCATCATACAGCTTGGTGTCCAGCGTTGAGCGTATTTGGTCGGACCACCTGGTTGGGCTACGGCCTCTCGGCCTTCTGCCATCGACCTTACCAGTGAGCATCAGCTGTTCGAGGTTATGGCCTTCTTTCCTAACATAAACCTAAAGTATATACAACCTTACAAATAATATTCTAAACTTAAATCGGTATCTGCGGGCTAGGTGCTTAAATTGGCGATTCAGCGAAGTAATATTTATACAAATTATGTTTAAGGCAGAAGAATGGATATGACTAAGTTAAGTGTTCAAGATATAATACTTACATACTTACACAATCCTTGTATTGAACTCAATTATTATTTTATGTTTTTGTAACCGAATAAAGAAATAACAAATCCGTTTACAAGTTAACGCCTGAAGGCCTAAAAGAATAAGGCTGCATTCCACTATAACGGAGAATTAAACCGGGATATAAAAGCTTCAAGAGATAGAGTTAAGTGAAACATTATGTAACTAGTACGAACTGGGAGGCTTAATTTGATTAAAATACTTTAAATGATATTTCAGCTCCCCGCTTTTGTAAAGCCCTTTTTTCACATCATATTCACAGTAACATTCCAGAAAGCGAAAGTTTGTATGTTTCTCCTTTCTTCCATTTCAAACTGCTGAAACACTTTGTAAAGAATTTGAAGCGGATATAGTTTAAAATCATTGAATGATTTTGCCTGCAACGTAGGCTACTTTTTACCCAGGATTAATGATTTTTCCTCGCCAACAAACAAAACTATCACACATTTAGCAAAATACACACAATACGATAAATCTTGTAAAAGCAGATAACATGTTACACATCCACCAAAATACCTATTCATTTCTATTTACAAAATGTACACGTCAAACCTAATAAGATGTGATTGTATCCACAAATTCCACAAATCCAATCCCGTGGACAGATCTTTGGATTTATTGCCTTAACTTATGTTCTACTTTTCTTTCACCCTTATTACCAGTGAATAAGGTTGTTTATAGATATTAAAATGACACGCTGGTAGTTAAGGTTTAACGTGATCTATCAAACGTTGACTGGTATAAATCTACCGCCAGATGGCTCTAATCGTTGTAGTTTTAGCAGAAAATTGGCGCCCAACGTGGGATTATTTTTCTTGTAGGTGTACTAAACTTTTGTGGTAGCAAATATAAGGGCCATAAGTCTTATACATAACTCATCATTTGTATGTTTTTTTCAACTTGTCTAGGTCTGTGTGATTTTTACTTTGTTAGTTAAAGCTACTGAATCAATTAAAGAATTTTGGATTACATGGACTATAGAAAGTAAACATTAATATATACTTAGATTCACTACGGCTGTGGTTCCCCTATTCATTCAGTCAATTTAAAAGAAACACCTCATAAATAGTACTGCATTTTATTTCAAAACTTGGCATTTTCCTTTAGCAGGAGTGAGAAGAAAACTCGAACCTTTTTCTTTGAAACTTAAAAGCTTATAAATGCGTGCTTAGACATAGGAAATGTTTCCACGGGTGGAATGAATGCTAAATATTTATCTAAGATAAAAATATGAATAACGATATTGTATTATAGTTCCCGTAAGGCATGATTTAATTTAGTTGTATTAACCGGCTAGCACTTACGTCAAAAATTACGTCGAAAAATTAACTCGACAAGTTTCGGAAATCTGAGGTTTCCATCATCAGGAGGACGAGTCAGCACGCGCGTCCCGGTTGGCCGCCTCGTCCAGAAGCAGAAGCGGGGGGGTGCGGCAGCGAGTCGGCGAACCAGTCTGGACGAGGCGGCCAACCGGGACGCGCGTGCTGACTCGTCCTCCTGATGATGGAAACCTCAGATTTCCGAAACTTGTCGAGTTAATTTTTCGACGTAATTTTTGACGTAAGTGCTAGCCGGTTAATACAACTAAACGATATTGTAGTTTTATCATCATCCACAGCCCTTGCGTTCCAACTGCTGGGTATAGGCCTCCCTTTGTTTGTGCCATCTGCGTCAATCTTGACCTTGTAGTTTTATATTAGTGTCGTAATATATATTTTTACTTAAACTTACCCATGCAGTCACCGCTATAATTTACGATCATTCGTTTCGTTTTATCAAATAAAGTATTGCCTTCAAAACCTAATAATAAATACCTTTTACTAGATTAGCAAGAGCTTAGAGCCGACACCTTCATCTGAATGCCTGTATTTTTGCGAACAATATCGTCACTCAATCTATTTCAAGAAGTTCGTTTTCGTATATCCATCTTTGATTACAACAGCTTCTAGGAAAATCGGGAAACAACATACTTATAAAAATCGATCACTGATTAAACGGCTGCTCAGTTTCATTCAAAATCTATCATACTAAAAAGTTTATCTCATTCTCTTCGTTTCTTTAGATGATTTGTGCAAACACTACCTAAGGTTTCGAGACGATTTACTGCTCTTGTGACGCATTATTCAGGTTACACTTGTAGTCTAGAAATCTAACGCCACTAGAGCCTTTGACACCGCCTTAGGATTTAAATAAATATTTGATGTATCATCATATCTTAAAACAGAATTAATTTACATTGGGTATGAATTCTAGAGAACTGAATACCTTATTTTTGTTTAGTTTAAGTCAATTGCTATGAAAGTGCGAAATTTGTTTTCGAGCGTTTTTAAAATTATAATTCATTTATTCCTTAGCGAACTTAAATATAAAACGATATTTAAAAAGTGCCCCACATTCCGCCTACAAGACATGCAAAGATTTTGTTACAGAGGATTATCTATTTAATTAAAACTAACTGTATCATAAAATAGATTCCAATATATTCCAATTATCAGAATAATTTGAATTTACTCATCAAGAGGTACAATATTGTTCAAAATATAGTAAATTAATTCTTTTTTAACATTTTTTCAAAACTACAACAATAAACCACCTCAAAGGTTAATCAAATTTAAAAATATTATATTTCGAGCAATTCAAACATAACTGAGACAATTCGCGGGAACTTAAATGTATAGATAGTGTTATCCAAGCAACGGAAACGTTCAGATGTAAACGATATTTTTGTTCTTTCTGTATTCTAAGCTTTTAATTAATACAATATATCGAATTTACAAATTTGAGGTTGTATTTCTAACACAAAATAATGTTTCGATCATCATTAAATACATCAGTTAACGAAAATGATTTCGTGATACGTCGAAATAAATAAAATATGTATAAGTATGTTAAATAGGTTATGATACAAGTATTTAAATAACTTATGAAATAAAAATGTTTATGATAAGTAATGACGTACGTATAAATAACCCTTTTTTCCTATCCGTGATATCTATAACTCCTCTCAATAATACCAAGTTTATGTCATGTAATGAAATAGCCTCAATTAGTTTGTGATTGCGTTGGCTTCTCGCCAGCTCGTTATTCAACCACCTGCTCACCTGGACACCTGGACACGGGGCATTTATTGTGGTTGAGATTATTGATCTGTGCTTTGTCCATTAAAACTTCAAGCAAAGACGCTTCCCGAATCTGTCCCTATGTCTGTCTGTATGTAGGTATCCTTAGATCATTAAAACTACAAAACGGATTTCCATGCCTCTATTGCCATTGATTTTAAGCTGCAATCAATTTCACCGATGGATCTCATCAAAATAGCTAAACATAAATTAAATCACTCGGATACTAAAGACATATTTGATATGTCAGGTAAATTTATCACTTCAGTTTTACCAGTATTGAGTGACCATTTTACGTACCTCATAAATAAGATTCTAGAATCCAGCGAGTACCCTAATACCCTAAAAAAAGTTAAATTAACACCTCTTTACAAAGGTAAAGGGCCACCTACCGCTGTTCAAAATTATAGACCGATAGCGATTGTCCCTACATTATCTAAGCTAATTGAGTCTATAATTGCAGATAATATCATGAAGCATATGGTGACCAACAACATGATTTCAGACGCTCAGTATGCCTACAGGCGTGGTCGATCGACTACTTCAGCAGCGCTGAAACTAGTTGAAACTGTGATGAATGCTTTGGACAATAAAAAAAAAGGTGGCCGGAGTATTTCTTGACTTGTCCAAAGCATTTGATTCCCTTAATCACAGCCTACTTATAAAAAAGCTAAAAATGTATGGAGTAGATGGCAACCCTCTTGAGCTAATTAAATCGTTTTTAAGTGATCGAGTCCATACTGTTGAAATCAAGATCAAGAAAAAGCGTGTGCGCTCTTTACCACAGACTATGAATATTGGTGTTCCACAAGGATCCTCCCTTGGGAATATACTATTCCTAGTATTTCTTAATGACTTACAAATGTCAGGCGTCAATGGGGAGTTAATTCAGTACGCTGACGACACAAGCGTCATAATTTCCACAGACACCACAGACATGCTGAACGTAGCAATAAAAAATACAATGAATCACCTCGATGAGTGGTTCAAGGACAATGGCTTAAAACTGAATACTCAAAAAACTAATATCATTATATTTAATGCTGTTTCACCTAACACCAAAACACACTCAGTTTGTTTTCATGATGGCACTACTTGCACTACATCAAATCTGGTAAAACTTCTTGGTTTCGAACTTGATCCTTCACTAACATGAAAACAACATATAGACACCACATGTAAAAAAATGACCAAGGGTATATTTGCCCTTAAACAAGTCAAAGCAATCACAACACCAGAAAATATGAAAGAGTTATACTATGCATATATCCATTCAACTCTATTGTATGGACTTATTTTATGGGGAAACTCAACAGATTATGAGCGAGTATTAAAACTCCAAAAAAGAGCCATACGAGTTCTAGTTGGAGGTAGATATCTCGAACCATGCAGAGAACACTTTCGGAACCTACAAATTTTGACGACAGTATCCCAATACATTCTGGAAATTCTTAAACACGTACACAGACATTTTCATCTATACAATATCAAAATTTCAAATGGAGACAAGAGATCGATCAGAAGAATTGATGGATTATTTTTACAGAAACCAAAACATCGTCTCGCCATGCTTGAAAAATTGCCTACTGTTATAGGTGAAAAACTTTTCAATAAACTTCCAGAAAAAATAAAGACTATGACAAATGAGAATACGTTCATCAATTCGACAAAAAAACTTCTACTCGATAAGACACTGTACACACTCAAAGAATATTTCAATAATGACTACAGTCACATGACTTTTGACGAAACTGTACCTGTACATACCAATAATAATGAACATACTTATAAAATATAATTGTTATATGCTGTGCAATTGTTTGGATTTTTAGTAAATTATTATTTTTTAATATTATACAAATAATATTATTATTGATAAGAAATTATGAATTATATTACTGACGAGATTTTATAATATGATACACACTGTACATAGGTATATTGTAGTATTCATTTTTATATCATTAATAAATATCTTTATCTTATCTTATCTTTATCATGTATTTTCGTCGTCTCTTCATAATTTGTCCAAACCTTTTTCTTTACTTAGGTAAATAAAATCATTTATACTAGGGGAGGGTCGAAAATTTGTTTTCAAGGGTCGTATCAGCAAAGTAAAAGTCCTTGGGAATTTGTCTGCTCGCCATTTATGGCAAAAATTCTCTCTAAATTTCGTTATACAATGAAAAGATAAATATCGTTGACTAAACTCGAATTCCATCATATTGTTTGTTCCGGGAAGTTTAGGGCGTGGTTATAGTGTAAGCAATATCTGTTTTTTTTTTAAACCATTTATACAAAACATTCATTAACTAGCATGTGGTTCTGATTTATAAAGACTTAGTTTTTGTAAGCATATGTACAAGTGTTGGTTATTTCTTGCATTGCATCGCTTAACATCGGGTAGACTGCAGTCAAAAGGCCGCGACGAATCTATACTTAAAAAAAACTTCGTAGGTACCTGTAACATACACCTTATTTTTTTTGTATGTATCTCCTTTTTTCCAAATATTTTTATACTCGTACATAAATTGGTTTTAAAACATTTATACTCTATAATATGTTCTCTATTTTCTTTCAGTTTTCTTTATCAATCCGCTTTCCGCTGCCACTTCCACCTCCGCTTGTCCAGTAAAAATGTATTTTCCGCTCAATTATACGGCAGGGCTGTCACGCGATCATTAATTTCAGGGCTGCGGGTGTGCGCCGAAAAATTTGTCAAATGCAAATCTGTCGCGTTGGCTTAGGGCTGGAAACTGAAATAAATGGTCAAGTGCGAGTTTGACTGCGCTTGAGGGGGTTCCATATGATCACTAATCTATTATTATTATTATCTAATATCATAACATTTTACACGCGTGACACAAGTATTTATGAATTTTAAAATGTATATTTACTTGTGTTGGGTCTGGTCGTTGTATGTATACTAAGTATCTATTTACAAAATAAAAGTATACATATATGTATATGATCCGTTATGTAGTACCCACGACACAAGTGTTTGCTTAGTGTGGGGCTAGATGGCACTGTGGGCAATGTCCCAGAATATTGATTTTATTAATTTTATACCAAAGCGAAAGTGAGTTTATAGTGGTCTATATTTTGTTATTATTTCTTGCCACAACGGATCCCCAGACCATCTTGTGTTTATGACATAGGACTCCAAGAGAGAAATGGATAACTTTTATGTTCTTAATGCGACGTAACGCGAACGATGCCGCGAGCTATTTCATCGTCATCTATTTATCTTTGTTTATGTTGTTTTTTTTGTTTAATTATGCAACGGTGGCTGAATGATATTCGAAAGTTAGAAGGAAACATCTTGTTAAGAATAATAAGATAAAAAAAATATTAATAATTTGTACAATTACAAGTCAATTTAAATAATTATATGAATAACAATAATTATTGTGATTTATATTATAGTATAACAGCGCAAGACAGGGAGTATGGGCGTAAGAAGGAGGAGGCCTATACCCTGCAGTGGGTCTCATTAGGCAGATGATGATGATTATTAATATTTTTATCTGTCTAGTTATCATGGTTCATGTGATACAGCCCGGTAGACGGACGGTGAGTAAAGTTTTGGTAATAGGGTTCCCGTGCTTACGCTTTAGGTACGGAACTCCAAAAAGGTTACCGCCCAAATGTTTAGTTGTTTAGACAGGAAACCTTTTTTCCCGTTTTTCGCGATTCTTTCCTTAATTTTCCGGTTTTCAATTGAAATGGTAAATACGAGCTCATTGTCAATTTTTGAGAGTTGTTGCTTTGTGCTTGTAATGAAGTTTTAATACAGGACATAGTAACAAAATTGATTTAAATTTATACTATAAGGTTGATACTTGTGCATTTCAACCGTACCCTTTCACGGAGAGACGGATTTTGATTACCTATGTTTGTAATTTTGTTTGTAAAAAAAACATAGCAAACAAAACCAAAACGAAATAAAATCCTTACATCTACTTCCAAAGATTATTAAAAGAAAAAAAACTTAAATGAACTACGTACCCGCGCACTACACCTGTTTCATTTCTCCTATATTTTCTTTATCCACCATTAAGTATCATCGTGTTTATATAGAGTTCTGTTTTACATCAAAGGGAATGAACCCGTTAGTTTATTGCCCTGATGCTGGAGCTAAGAAGTGATATCAAATGCATGTAACTTGAGAAATGGATAGAGTTATAAATGTAAAAAGTAATAATAATAATTATAATAATGAAGATTTGCTGTACCTAGTGGCATCCTAGTGGTTACCATCTTTGATCTGGGATAAAACTTAGAATATCTATGTGTGTGTTTAATCCAGGATCTTATCAATCTCCATAACAAAAGCAAGCGTGAAGAAGAAACAAACAGTGGAGTGACGCAAGTAAATAAAAATATTTATTAGAAAATGTAAAGCAAACTTTGTGAAAAGACGCAGCAACGATGTCTCTGCCAATAAAATTCGCACAATTAATTAATTTTGCGGGGAGTCACGATCCTCGTAAGGGAAGACAGAAAACTACATATTCGTATATTTTTCCTTTTCGTGTGTAAGTTAAAACATATTACGAGTTATAAATATTGCAAACTCTATTCGCAATACAGTCTAATCGGTGATGCCCTCTCTATACATTACTAGTTCTACGAATCTATTAATAGTACCAATGATAGCCACAACCATCCAGATCATTTACAAAAGAACTATAATCTAATCTACACATTACTGAGCCAGTAGCGATGTAACTTTCCTACGAAAATAGCTCATTAATTGCGTTCCCTTCCGCGTAATGAAAGAGAGTTATAAAACAAAGTTTCGGTTTAAATAAACTTTGGTTTGTTGATTTTTTGTTCGTAAGTATGTAGGTACAAGTTCCTGTTTTGTGAATTTCAACGGTTGGGTTTTCTGCTTTATTTTTGAACTTTGGTGTTTCATTCAGTTAGACGCTTGTTTTAGCTTTAGTTTATACAATGCAGTCGTAAAGCTACTGACCGAGCCAAGTATACTTTATTGGCAGTAACGAAAGCTAATAAAACAAATAAAGTTTTTTTAGTATATTAGTAAATTCGTATCGAGAGTAGCTTACTCTGGTGTCAAAAGTTTTCATACATTGCCAATAAAACAAAACAAAATGTGGCATATTTAAGAAACATAAACAAAGTCTTAAAATCACTTTCAATTTTAAGCTTTATCATTTCACTGTCCATCGTGCAATTTTTCAACTTTATAAATGACTGTTCGTAATGAATAAAATATTAGAACAATAATATCTAGGTAATTCTGTAAGCAGAATGAACTCTAAACATATTTTCCAAATTTTCTATTGTTACTTTGGAACATAAATTTGGCTATATTTTTCACCAAAACTTCGCCGCATTTCGCGTGGAATTTGACTAAATTAAAACTTCAGTTCCATCAACAAAGCGGTGACCACAGACAAATTACCAACTGTCAGGGTACCGACAGCAAAATTACCAGAGTACTGACAGAGAATAGAATAGAGTATAGACTGACATAGAAGTGTAACAATAGGTTTAGTACATAGTTGAGCAAGAACATGATTACCTATTGTAACGTACTTTGAAATAAGAGGGAGGTTCTCAATTTGAGATAGAATTATAGTGTAGCAGAAAATGGTTCAGCTAAAAATGTTAAGTGTTTGTTTTGTTTTGAGTAAAGTTTAAGAGTGTTGTGCAAGTGAAACCAAAGAAGTGAATAAAGTGAAGTGAATTATTTTTTTAATTATTAGCAAAAATAAATTCTTTAATACACGTGTTAGCTACATTCACGCATTTCTGAAAAAGTTAATTTAAGTATGAGTAATATTGGTAAAGTTATTTTGTTTTCGCCATTTGGTTTATAACGGAATGATTTCATTTTTATGATTTTATGGAAACTTAACCTCAATATACAATCCGCCCCATAATTACATATAAAAAACAACAGCGTAAAAACAAACAGATTTGCAATTATGTACTCTACTATACCATCCTTATATTTTCTACAGTACCGTCAACAAAATTAGCAACAAAATGAGCTAGCCTGAGGTACCGTCAGCACTAATTAGCAGAGTCACTGCAAATTTGTCACGCGACTAAAACTGAGGCTAAAGATAGGAGCAGATGTATAACAAAAGCTAAAGTGTGTATGTTGTTACATCCAAATCTTTACCTGAAACATTAGAAATTTAATAAAGCTTTGCTTTGTATAAGTTTTGCTAGTTTAGGTACTTAATATCCGACATATATCTAGGTATGCACTATGCATCATTATATTTTATACTGAAACTAGATAAAATTATAATTTGAATTAGTTTATAAATTTCTTTTGTTTTTATTACCATTGCCTTAGGAACATACTTGCAAAACTTGTACAAGAAAATACATTTCGCTGTTCCGTGCTAAAGAAATAACTTATTTTATAATTACAAAAAAATATTATAATCCATCCCAGTAGGTACTTAATTTTTTAAACCGTTTTCGTAATTCAAAGGATTTTATATGTATGTATATTCTTTTAAATCCTACTTACTTTAATAGTCACGTCGGTGTTATTGGCAAGAAACGAGACACAACTCAGTAAGAAAATCGAAGGAAACTTCAGAAACCAAAATTTAACTTATAGTCTGACTTCAACCGAGCCCAAAGTTCGAGGACAAAAGCTCTAAGACAAGAATAAATTAAACCAAAATTGAAATATGCATGAATTATTCTCATAAATTGCATTTATTACTTCGTCATTGCGGGCACAGTGGAGAAAATGTCAGAATAGAAACTTAGTTCATACTAATAAATGTATGTATAATTGTCTTCAATGCGACATAACCGACAATTCCTGTATCATTTAACGTCTTTTATTCTCTCAATTTTAAAACCGAGTGTGGCTCGGCGGTTTCAGTGTCTCTTTTTTATCCTGACGCACCCAGGTTCGAATCCGGCCCTACACCAATGACTTGTATTATCAAGTTATGTGTACTAATATATTATATAATATATAGGATAAACCATACCTACTCCCTACCTTTAAAACCTTATTAGAGGCCTACCACTACAATACGCCAATTCCACGGCTCTACTCTGCCCAAACCGCGAATTTAATTCCCTGACGGCCGAGAGTGTCGAATTTAGCCCGAATGACGTCTTTGTCGCCGGCGAGGCATTTGTGGTCTCTCGTGAAATATTTATTAAAGGACCTCGTTTCGGTGCTTTGTCATGGAACATGGACAAGGTTTGTCATCATTATGATTACTGTTGGGTTTGATTCCCGCGCATGTATGTAATTTTAAAGTTTGAGTTTTTTTGTGATATGGAAAAGGCTTATCATCTTTGCATTGGGTACATTTCGTTTTGCTACTGTGGTATGGTTTCTGTGGTTACGAATTCGATTCCCGTGCCGGTTAATCTTTTTACTAACGTTTTTATATGTGTTGTAATTAAGCTAACAGTTAATCTAGTCGTGGTCTTATTATGTAATATTTTCTTTGTTTTGAAACATAGAAAATATTTGTCGTAGTTTTCAATTCGAATCAAAACAGGCACAACTACGAGCATCTACTAATACTTTTATGGATTTGCACTTAATCATAAAATAAAACAATTTAAACCTATAGTCACATCCATAAGCAGTATATTAGATTATGCAGCTGCATAATAATTCAATTATAGGTCGGTGCATAACCAATGCACTAGGTCACACCGAGCATTGTCTTGCAAATTTGCAAATACGTTCTGATTGAGGTAACGGTGAGCTGTACTGAGAGGTTACTATAAAACTCATAAACTGGTAATTTGAATAAATAACACTGACTTTGACAATAAATAGTTGGACCGTACCGTAGGGCGCTCTAAAGAGTAGGCCTAATTTCAGCAGTGGCTAGATGCAGAATGAAATCTACTTCATTGCTTTGGCACTTATAAACCTTTATTAATCATATACAAAGGTATATCAACAAGTACTACACTCAGTTGATTTCGATGAAACTTTCCCTATTTCTTAACAATATCACAATCTCAAAAATAGTATACAAACATTTGGCACACTTGCTAGAATGCCGAGATAAATAATCATACTTTTGTTTTCAACTCTTGCAATATAATATTCATAAACTTAATTTTAAAATATATATTTTTTTAATAATAATAATATTTTATTATCCGTAAAAAATTAAAAATAGTTGTACTTAAATAAAAAAATACGAAAATTTGTGATTGATAACCTCTCTTTAAGCACGTCGGTAGGTTAAAAATAAAAGTAACACTAAAACCATCATGACTCTAGCATCATATTCCTGGTGCATGACCTGGCGTGCACAGGAATGGCACCTTAGGGCATTGGAATTGCGGATTATACTGCTTCATAACGGGCACGGTGAATAGTTTGTCTATAATATTGATGTTGATAGGTTATACCTAGTTTTAAATTATCATATCATCCTCCTTTTCGATTCCTATTTCTAACACTAGTGAATGCTCGCGGCTCCGCTTGCATTAAGAAGTAAAACTTGCATCCCCTGTTTCACCCCTTTAAAAGAGGCATTCCAAAAAATCCTTTCTTGGCGGATGCCTAGGTCATAACATCTACCTGCTTGCCAAATTTCAGTCCGATCCGTCCAGTGGTTTGGGCTGTGCGTTGATAGATCACTAATATATCAGTCAGTTAGTCACCTTTGAGTTTTATATATTTAGATTACTTAGTCGATGATGAGTGCCTAAATCCTACCACGGAAGACTATTTAAGATCTTTGTACCTACATACCTTTGTTCGCAATGGAATAAATGAGTTCTGACATATCATATGTCACTTAGCAAAAGCAAGTCGCTGTATGGTTTATAAACACGTAATTGGAGTGTATCTTAACAAATTTTATTTAAATCGGTTAAATAATAAAGTAATAAACATGGACACATTGGATATACACGAATACATCAGCTTTCACCTTTTTTGCGGGATACGAATATCTTAAACCAATCGTTGATTTAGGTAACACCATCCAAAACATTGCATCCGCATCGATTTCCCCGCGTCTCCCCATAGAGGATGTTGGGGTGCGTTACTTCATTACAGAACACTTCCGGAGGGTTTCGTTCTATCGGATTAGGGGTCCTTTATCGTGACTGCTTAATGTATGAATTTATACGTGTTGATCGGATCTTCCTAAGATGGGGATTGCTTGGAAATTTTGATATTATTGGTCAAGTAACAAAAATGAAGCAATTTCCTTCTGAAAAAGCATATAGCCCTAATTTCAAAAGTAAAGCCTTGCTAGTTTCGTAAATAAATACCAAACTATATCACCAGTGATTTGTTCTCAGCTATTCTAAATGAGTTTGATTAGTTCCTACTTGTGTATTTGCCTTATGGGAAGCGATTATTATAGTCTACCTACATGGCATAAAACCAAAGTATATGATTACTAAATAAAGCCATTTTTACCGTTTGAAATAGAATTGAACTGCATAGAAAGCTCCTTGAGTTGCCATAATATTATAGCGAACTATATTGGTCGATTTCTTAAAGACGGAGCAAAATCGTGTTAGCAGCTTTTTACTGAAGCCGTCCTAAAAATTAAACGTTATAGTAATTACTACTACGATGTATATACAAGATAAAGTCACAATTACTTCTAACCTAACTATCAACTTCAATGTATTGAGAAGTCGGAATTACTTCGAGACAAAATGACAAAGGTCTAACCATACAACTTCACATAGTCCGTCTAACGACAGTGAATCCTTAGAGAGATGCCTACAACCTCCGATGATAGTCTAGTTAGCTTGATTATTGAAAAACTTAGTTATAGGAACCGAGCAAGGAACTCTGCGGGCGGGTAAAATTGTAACCAACAAGTTATAAACTGATTTGATGTCAAAATAAGAAAGATTGTGACTGTAGGTTTGTTCATCCTTCACATAAAATAGCTGGTTTGAATTGAGTGACATTTGGTTTGGAGATAAGCGCCTAGATTTAATAGTAATTCAAAGCTTCTTGAGCTAACCGACTTGTTTAAAGATGATAACAGTATTTAATTGTCATCCGTGGAAGAACCGGGGCGCACAAAGCGATGCATCGCTTCCCAACAGAACTCTCCAAGATCAACGACGATTAAGAAGGACGAGCTAGTGATAAAAAGGTCATTGTAAAGTAGACGACCCTCAGTCATGAGGACAACTCAAGAGAGAGTAAAGTAGACTGTGCTGCCATGTTTCGCTCGCAAAGTTATTTTGCAGTAGATCCTGTTCCATACCTTGGATATTCTAGAACTAACTCTCAAGGGACGCTGTTCAATGGCTTCTGATATTATGATACGATGTAATACTAGACAATTGGATGTTAACAAGCTTTTCTTCGTTGCTTGATAAAAATAACCTATGTCTCTCTCAGGACCTTATGCTATTCGTCTTATCAATGATGCTTTACTAAAATAAAAGTAGAAATATAAATTGCATCTTTGCAATTTGCAATTGCATCAATCAACCCATATCAACAACAAACAACAACAACAACAATATAACTTTATTATGCACACCAAAAATAAATTACAATATGAGATGCTTAAACTATAAAAGAATGCACAAGTGGGCGGCCTTATCACCTTGAGTGATCTCTTCCAGGCAACCTTAGCAAGAAAACGGTGACAGAAATCAGTTTGGTCGGTGGCGTACAAATAAATACAATACTTAAAAAATAAAAATAAAATTTAAACAAAATTAAACCTATAACTAAATAGAGAAAGTAAAAGAAAATCAAACTAATTTACATGTTACAAATAATAATAAATTAATAAACTATGAACACACACATTTAACACCAATAAACGCGATTGATAGTTTACAAAGTAGAGATGTAATAGCTGTATACCATACTCTGGAAAATCGACAGAGATTTAGCCTGCCTGATATTTAAAGGCAGGTCGTTCCAGAGTAAGAGAGCTTTAATTGTGAAGGAGGATTGATAGAACAGATTGGAGTGGTTGAGTTTAGGATATTGTAGGATGAGAGTACGTGAAAGACGAAGGGATGAAGAGTGAGTTTCACTCACAAAGGAGAAACGTTCCTTTAAGTATAAAGGAGTGGAAGGAATAAATGACTTTGTAGAGGAGGGACAGCAGGTGAGTATTACGACGAAGACGGATAGGTAACCATTTGAGCTTTTTGCGAAATTCAGAAATGTGGTCATATTTACGCAAGCCAAATATGAACCTAATAAAGAAATTTTGGAGACGCTCGAGCTTATCGAGCTGCTCTTCGGTTAGGTCAGGATAACAAGCGTCAGCGTAATCTAAAATAGGATGTAGCAGAGACTGAACAAGCGCAGTTTTGGTTGAAATCGGAAGAAAATTACGCAAACGCCTAATAGCTGCAGAGGATGCAAAGACCTTTCGACTGACCTCATTGAGCTGTGATATCCATGAGAGCTGACTGTCAACCATTATGCCTAAATTTTTTACAGTGTCACTTATTTGAATTGGGACGCCATCAAACAAGATTTGCGGGATGCGTGACCAATTAATTTTTGAAATAAGTTGTGAACTTCCGTTTATTATAGCCTGTGTCTTACTTGGATTAATAGTTAGACCAAACATGCGACTCCAGTCACCAATACGCTGTAGGTCACCATTTATTGTTGTAATGGCCACATCAAGATTTTCCAAAGTTGATTGAGTATATATTTGTAAATCGTCTGCATAGAGGTGATAGAGAGAAGAGAGGTTATTAGATATAGAATTAATGAAAAGGGAAAAAAGAAGAGGTGATAGCACGCCACCCTGTGGTACGCCAGCAGAAATGTCGCACCAAGACGAATATACGTCGTCAATGCGAACACGCTGCCGGCGGCCGAACAGGTAACTACGAAACCACTCAATTGCCGTTGGAGATATGTAACGAGAGGACAGGATACCGAGCAGGACCTCAAAATCAATATTATTAAATGCGTTACTAAAATCAAGGAGTAAAAGGACAGTGAGGTGGCAACTACCCATTCCATATCTAATGTCATCTGTGATTTTAGTCAAAGCCGTGACTGTGCTATGCCCTGACCGGAAACCGGACTGGTAAGGATTTAGGAGGTTATTTCGGGTAAGGAAGGAAGAGAGTTGTTGATGAACTAATTTTTCTAGGACTTTTGAAAGGAATGGGAGAATGGAAATAGGACGATATTCATTATAGGATTTGGGGTTAGATTTCTTGGGGAGTGGAACGATCAGTGCTTCTTTCCATATAGTAGGAAAGCTGCTAGAGGAAACGGAACAGTTCAACAGATGCAGAATAATGGGGGTAACCTCATCCATTTTGTTTTGTTGTTTTGTTGTTTTATTGACTACGAGAAAGCGTTCGATAAAGTACAACATAATCGCCTTCTTGCATTATTAGACGATATCGGTTTGGACGAGAAAGACGTTCGCATTATACGTAACCTGTACTGGAATCAGCGTGCTACGGTGAGAATCGAGGGAACAGAATCTAAAGAAGTTAACATACGAAGAGGTGTGAGGCAGGGCTGCATTTTGTCTCGAACACTTTTTAACATCTACTCGGAAGCGATCATGACGGAAGCTCTTGATGAACTGAACTGTGGTGTCAAGGTTAACGGTCGTCTCATTAACAACCTGAGGTACGCCGATGACACGGTACTCATAGGTTCAACTGAAACAGAGTTACAGAATATCATTGATCGTGTTAACGAATGCAGTGTCAAAGCTGGTCTGAAAATGAATGTCACGAAAACAAAGTTTATGGTCATTTCTAACAATCCCAATATTCAACCTAGCATTTATGTGGCGGGCCAAAGGCTAGAGCAAGTGAATAAGTATAAGTATCTTGGCACATGGCTTACACAAAATTGGGATAGTGAGACTGAGATCAAGACACGCATAGAAATTGCACGTAGCGCCTTTGTAAAAATGAAAAAGGTTCTCTGCAACAAAAAGCTGAAACTCAAGCTACGGGTACGTCTCATCCACTGCTACATCTGGCCAATTCTTCTCTACGGATGTGAAGCCTGGACTATTAAGGAAGATATCAGCAAACGTATAGAGGCATTTGAAATGTGGACGTATCGACGTATGATGGCTATATCTTGGACTCAGAAAGTCACGAATGAGGAAGTTTTGCGGCGAGTTGGTCAAAAACGCAAACTTTTGCAGACCGTCAAACAACGCAAAGTTGCGTACTTGGGTCATGTTCTCAGGCACGATAGATACGAACTTTTGCAACTTATAATGATGGGAAAAATTGCGGGGAGAAGACGAGTCGGTCGCAGAAAGAAGTCCTGGTTGCGGAACATTCGAGAATGGACCGGGATCAGAAGTGCCGCAGAATTGTTTCGCTTGGCAATGAACAAAATAAAGTATGCAGAGCTGACTGCCAGCCTTCACTAGTTGGAGAGGCACCATAAGAAGAAGAAGAACCTCATCCAGGATAGGTAACAACATTTTGCGGCTTATGCTATCACTGCCAACAGCATTAGACGAGATTGATTTAATTGTCTTCTTTACATCACAAGCAGCAAAAGGTACGAAATCAAAAGTATGAACGTTACTAAAATTTGGTAAAGTAGAAAGAAATCTTAGCGTATTAGTTTTTATAGTTCCATCAAATTTGGAAGAAGAAGAAAAGTGTTTATTTAGCAAGTTTAAATCTACATTGTCGGATAAAGCTTCGCTTTTAGATTTACCTAAACCCAGAGACCTGAGAAATCTCCACACTTTGGCAGGATCCTCATTTTCTACAGACTCGTGAATATATCGGCGTTGTGCTTCCCTACACGCTCTATTACAGACGTTACGATGGTAAATATAATTTTGGTGATTGGTTTCAGAGGGAGTACGTTTAAATTTAGATTTGGCGATAAGCTTTTTGCGTCGAAGAGTACGAATCTCATCGGTGAGCCATGGTGCAGGAGCATGTTTTATTTTAACTGCTCGTATAGGAGCATGAACGTCGTACAAACAAGTCAAAATCCGGTTAAAATTTGAAATTTTGTTATCTATATTAATGGCTGCTTCAACGGATGACCAGTCCAAAGCTAACGCATCTTTGCGCAGATCTTCAACCTTCATCCTACCAAAACTGCGCTGAAGGAATATTTTAGCCTTGGCTTTTGGCATACGAACCTTATAAGAAAGAAATATAGAATCATGGTGCGAAATAAGATCAGCCGCACACTGGCCGTGCTTCTGGACGTGCTGAGGGGAAGAAACTAGAATGAGATCAAGAAGAGAGGGGGGATAATTAGGCGGGTTATGTGTAGCATTCAAAGGTAAGATGGAAAGATTGCACGCCGCAGCTAGATTCAACAGGTTTCTGGTTCTATGATCATGTTTCAGCAAGCATGTGTTAAAATCTCCCATCACAATAGTATGCTCAAAAGTAATCGATATATCTACAAGGAGATTCTCTAGCTAAGAAAAATAATTAACGTTACTATCGTGAGGGTAATAGACACCAAGAAGAATTTTAGAATGATGAAGAACGGCTTCTTTGAAAAGATGTTCACCGGCATTAGTAGGAGGTGGCTGCGCTGACATACTTACAATAGTGAAAGGAATATAAGAACGTAGGTAAATAGCAACACCGCCACCTCTCTGGCCGATCCTATCATTTCTTATCAGTTGAAAACCAGGCAAAGAAACACAATTAGAAGGGATATTTGGTTTCAACCAAGACTCGGATACTAAAATAGCATGAATATTAGGATTGAAGAAAGACGCTTGCATCTCAGTGATGTGTGCCATAATACTCTGAGCGTTGATGTGAAGGACATTAAAATTTCTAGGAACATCTGAAATAAAGGATTCTATAGATTCTAACAAAGTTGGTATACTACTAAAACTATCAAGGCTGTCAGTAGCAGACAAACATGATTCATATTCGGAGCCATCATTGTCACTATCAGAAGACATTCGAGTACATATGAGTGGGTGTTAGATAATGTATGTAGGTAGGTACTTACCTACTTAAGTTTGATTAAATATATATATGTATACAATATTATAGGTCAAAGTAATCTACAATTACTACTAAAAGAGTAGTAAAGATAAGTCAGCTACCTGCCTAATTATTATACTTATATTTACCATATTATAAGACTACTTATTTATACTGTATAAACCTAATCTACATAATACTACGCAAAGGACAAAATATTCACAAATTTACATTTGATATCACATCACATCACATATCATATAAGTACGACTGATAAAATATTCAATAACATGAATAATCTTACATAGCTTAATCAAACAGGGAACAGTCGTCAATGTGTTAAATCACTGATAACACGAAACATTAAAGACATAAAATAATTTAAAGTGTCAATATTAAAAATTATAATGTTGGAAATATTTATAGTGTTATTTGTGAGTATAGTACTTCTTGTATTCTATTCAGTGACTAAAAACTTTAACTATTGGAAGAAAAGGAAAGTACCATATTCTACACCTCTACCGCTATTTGGAAACTATTTGGAATATATTTTGTTAAAGAAATCATCAGGATTAATCTGTCAAGAGCTATGCAAAAAATATAAAAACGAGCCTTATTTCGGAACTTATTATGGAACTGAACCAGCGCTTGTCATACGAGATCCCGATATCTTCAAATTGGTATTCACAAAAGATTTCCACTACTTTAATAGTAGAGAACTAATGGACTACACCAATAAGGAATCTATGACCCGAAACGTATTTTTCCAACATGGCGAGACTTGGAAAGTAGTAAGAGGTCACATGACCCCTATGTTCTCTTCAGCTAAATTAAAAAGTATGTTTCATTTGATAGAAAAATGTGCACATGCACTTGAAGATACTATGGAATATGAAACGAGTGAAACAGGTGTGATTGCAGCAAGAACCATGATGATCAGGTATACCATGGATTGCGTCTGCTCTTGTGGTTTTGGCGTAGAAGCAGGTACTCTGGATAGAAATTCAGTAAACAACCCATTCACAATGATGGGCAAAGCTATATTCAGCAACACATTCTCAAGCAAACTGTCTGTAGTCACAAGATGGGTGTGGCCCCAAATATTCTACGGATTAGGCTTTAAGTTGTTTCCTCCAGCTATAGAAATCTTTTTCAACAATCTTTTAAAAGAAGTATTTAGAAATCGCAATTACAGTCCGACACTGCGACACGATTTCGTTGATCTTTTGCTCAGTCAATATCAAAAAGAAACAGTAGCAGAGGACAACAAAGAAAATAAACCTGGCGATAAAAAGATTAGATTCGATGATGCGTTGATGGTATCACAATGCTTGGCTTTCTTTGGTGCTGGATTTGAAACGTCTGCTGGTGCCCTTAGTCATACTATTTACGAATTGGCCAAGAATCAAAAGGCACAGAAAAGAGCCCAAGAAGAAATAGACGAGTATTTGAAGAAGAATAACAATAAATTGGCTGACGATTGTGTGACTGAACTGCCGTATTTAGAAGCATGTTTGAATGAAACTATGCGTCTGTATCCGGTTCTTCCCATAATTACGAGGGAAGTGGTCCAGGACTACACATTTCCGAATGGTCTTCAGTTGGATAGAGGAACAAGAATCCACCTCCCTACTTACCACCTGCATCGTGATCCAGAACTGTTCCCAGACCCTGAGGAATATAAACCTGAGAGGTTCTTGCCTGGAGCTGAACATGAGATCAAACCATACACGTTTTTCCCGTTTGGAGAAGGACCGAGGAGATGCATTGGTAAAATTAAATTCTTATTTATTTTTCTGCTTATTTTATTGAGGTTGACCTCTTTGACATCTCTTAGTAATCTAAACATCGTCGTAGATTCTTCGCAGATTAATCTATGTTTATTAAGTTATTATGTCTGTAATGGATTTTTGAGAGTTTTTATTTTATACCTTCTTCTTTTTCTTATCGATGAGAGTGGCCGACTCGGTTAAAATTTTAATTTAGTAAGCATCTATCAATTATAGCTACATTTTTTATTGTTAAAGGTTTTGCAATGGACACAGTGTATTATAATAGTATAATTATCTTTACCCGCAGGTCTTCGTCTATCAAAGCTGCAGGTGATGCCAGGTCTCATCACGCTCCTCAAGTCCTACCACGTAGAGCTGACGGAGGAAACTCCTCATCAGCTGGAGTTCGAGACCAGCTCCTTGGTGCTGCAGCCCACCAGCGACATCCCTGTGCGAGTGTCTAAGAGGACAGACGGAATAACATATATCAGATAGAATTTGTATCATACCTGACAAAATTGTTGCATGATTGTTGATTTCTTCATCTGTTTCAGGTACCTATTCATTATTACATACATAATATAACTATGACATACACTCTACATTGTATTTATTTATTTATCCATAATAGAAACAAAAACAACTAACAAACTAAAACTTAGTCAAAAATAGAGCTTCCCTTTTTATGTTTTTAAAACTATTTATTTTACTCAATTTAAAATTACTTTAATTAAACTAATTTACAACTACGTGTTCGATACACGACGCTTAGATTATGATTGATTAACATATCTTAAAGATCACCGAGCTAAGGTCTCACGCTGCGGTAGGTCGCAGCTGCGGGGGTTCCGCGAATGCGCTCAGTATTGTCTTAGTCATCACTACGTTCGCGGTTCGACAAAGACAAATGAAGCATCGGGACGCATAACTCCTCCCTCCCTAAGTTCGAAGTTTTCGGTTACGATGGGTTGAGCCTGAAAACTTCGATTTACATAATAATATCTTATCATATATACCATTATAACTATGCCTAAAATTATATATAGAACTAGTGTCCACGCACTAATTTTCACTTCTATTACACTGTCACTATTGTCACTATTCACTGCTGCGTTTTTTAGTTCATTTGTTAAATGTTGTAGATTTGACAGCTCGATGTCGTCCAGGGTTGCGAGTTTCATCTCCGGGAGCGTCCTTGATGTTGAAGGCACCTCCGGTAAGTCCACGATCGGCAGCACTGGTATGTACGCATCTCTAGCTCGTCCTTGATGTCTGCTGAGCTTGTCTCCATCCACTTCCAATTCGCAGTTATCCTCTAGCGTGACCAAGTACGTTCCTCGTAAGGTGTGATAGGTGACATCTCCGTTGCAGTCTTGCGTGAGGGTGGTACTTGTTTTAGTGTATACCATCCAACTGTTGGGGTGAATGTTCTCTATTTTCACGCTACGGATGTCAACTATAACGGGCGTGCAGCTCGAAGTGTTTTGAGCAAACGTGATGAGGTCAACGACGCATTGGTCTCTTACAAATGGTGCAGTGTGATCTTCTTCGCATAGGAACTGGAGCTCGTCTACTTCTCTGCAAGGGGCGCGCAGCGACACAGTTTTCAACCCTTTCGCTAGTAGGTAGGGGAACTTAGGTAAGATGAGGGATGTTTGGTTCAGGGTGTTGGTGATCGGCAGTGGTAAAACTTTATAATATATATAGATATCCTTTTCTACGAGTGGAATTTCAAGAATAAATGTTACCTGATCTCCTTTTACATAAATCTTAGGTACAATACTAGTTTCTAGTTTTATTATATTTTCTAAGCTAGCTGGGAATACAAGTTTATGGTTTTGCCTTTCGATAGTTTGTAATGTTTTGAGTAATTCACTCGTACTTATAACGGCTTGATGGAGCATTCCTAGTTTGCTAAATGCAATTACGTTTTC
Organism: Macaria notata; assembly: GCA_927399415.1. Classification (NCBI taxonomy): domain Eukaryota; kingdom Metazoa; phylum Arthropoda; class Insecta; order Lepidoptera; family Geometridae; genus Macaria; species Macaria notata. The sequence continues at coordinate 12,765,720 of OV656738.1, read as the reverse complement.
TATTTCACCAAGTCTAGAATAGAGATTTTGGAAGTTATGTAAAAATAGAGCATATACATTATGTATCTTTAAGACACCCTGATGTCTATAAGTGTCATTCATTCGTTGCCTGATATCGTTTATAGCCTGATCTAATTGAATGAAATTGGTTTTAGATGAATTGATTGTATTGACCAATGTATTCAGCACTTCTGCGATTACCGTGACCTTCTTACCAATAGATTTTTGCTGGGTGTTGACGTCATTTATCAACGCGTCGTATCTTAGCGCGTCATCGTTATCTAAATTTCCAGTTATTAATTTAACTATCGAGCCAAGAGGGTTGAGGAGACCGCGTTTAAGCCTTCTAGTTGGTACCAGTTCATTTAGCTTGTCTTCTGTCAACTTTTCAATATAATCGGTTTGTGTTTTTATGCTATGAACTTCTGATTGAATAAACTCTGTTTCCGAATGGGTTTGCATGTACTTATTTAGATTCATATATCTATTTATATTAAAATCTAGGTCCTTACGGATTAAACTTAAATCTAATATCTTAATTATAGTCCATACGTCGTTACTTATCATTGCTTGTCCTTCCTTGACCGGTAATATTCCTGGGTTGTTTTCGACCCGCAGAAGAGCTAGGCCCCGGCATGTTGGGATCGTGGTCAGCAGGGCTGCGGCCAGGACGTACCTGCGGAGGTCGTTTTATATCCTTTAAAGGTGTTTTAGTTGCCCTTCCTTTGGTGATAATGGGTACTACATTCCTAACTATCTCTCCAGTAACTTCCGCTTTTGTATATCGGGGTTTGTCTTTACTTCTCCTTTCGTTCACTCCTTTTATGAATACTGTGTCTCCTTCTTGTACGTTAAAGTGTTTTTCACCTCCACGTTTTTCTTTAATCTTTTCTTTGGTCTGTATAGCCTTGTCTGTGAGGTACTCGTAGAGATACTTTGTGCGTTTCCTATGGTCCTGAACTAACTTTTGGGTGTAGTCTTTTTCGAATTCCACGTTAAAAGGATTTATAGCGTCGGTATGTCCGAAAACTATTTCGAATGGTGTGAACCCGGTTGTACTATGTATGGTATGATTGTAGGACATGAGCGCGTACGTCATGACGGAAGCTGCGTCAGTAAATTTATGTTCGTATTTTGCAAGTCGATATATTTCTATTAAAGTTGAGTGGAATCTTTCCACGATTCCCATGGAATTCGGATTGTGTGGGGTTCCTATGTGAAGTGCTACTTTGTAGAATTGTAGAGTCTCTCTCAGTAGGGTATTATTAAACTCCGCGCCTGCATCCGCATTTAGTCTATGTGGGACGCCATATGTAGCGAAGTACTTGATGAGGGCTCGTACTATTTCAGGTGTGGTCTTAGCTTTCACTTCTATCGCTTGGCCAAGTTTGCTAAACGCGTCGACTAATGTCAAGTAAGTTGTGTTGTCAATGCTGAAGATGTCTATGAATATTTCTTGAAAGGGTTTGCTCTGCGTTTGAGTTAACTGTAGCTCTGGTTTTAATGGCTTTCGGTCATACTTCATCATCTTACAGTTTTCACATGTATTTATAACCGTTGATACGGTGATTTCCATATTGGGCCAATAATAGGTGCGTTTGATTTGTGTCAGCGTTTCTTTAATCCCTCTATGGCAGGTTTTGCCTAGATGGTATTTTTGTACTATTTCCTTCTGTTCGTCTTCACTTTCCACGTACACTACTCTCTGGGTACACTCTAAGATTTTCACTGTGTCCTTTTTGAAGAGTGCAATTATCGCTTCTGCAAATTGCTTACGGTGTGTCTTGTCTTCAAAGTATATGAAGTATCTCTTTTTGGGACTGATGTACTCTTTCAGAAATTGTTTGACTATGTCAGGCCTATTCAATGGCAAGTGCAATTCTAGAATTTTCTGTTTTGGCCTTGAGATATCTTTTACTGCAATTTTGTCTCTGAACCAAGTATGTACCAATATCTGATATGGTTTAGTGTCTATGGCTTCCTTCAGTATGGGGATACCGGAAGTATCTGTTTCCAACTCCGAGTGTTCCGTTGACTTCATTGATGATGCAGTGATAGTGCTACTGCCAGGTGATGGTATACCGTGTGGTGACTTCGGATCCCTTGATGATGGTATTGATATCACGTGATCTGACCCTGATGATATAGATAAGGTGCTCTCGCTGTCTATTTTTCGAGCATCACAGGCTTCTTGTAATGATTGGATGTCCTTCATTACTTTGTCTATATCCATTTTTTCTTCGTCTACGTTTACTTTTGTCGAGTCATTTCCATCTATTGCGTTTACCTTTATGCGGGACAACGCATCAGCGACTACATTTTGTTTACCGTTCTTATATACGATGTCATAGTCATACTCTGCTAGTCTGAGTTTCCATCTCGTCAGTTTGCTATTTTGCTCCTTCATGCTATTCAGCCATGCCAAAGGTCGGTGGTCCGTATATATAGTGAAACGTCTACCATACAAGTAGGGTCTGAAGTGTTTCACAGCCCATACTATAGCTAACAGTTCTTTCTCTACTGTGCTATACCTTGATTCAGCGCCATTTAAGGTTCGGCTGGCATAAGCAATTGGCTTGTCGTTACCTACGGTGCCTTGTGATAGAACGGCTCCTATTGCAAAGTCAGATGCATCCGTAGTGAGTACGAATGGTTTTTCAAAGTCCGGGAATTGCAAGATCGGTGCGTTTACTAGCAGCTCTTTGCATGCCTCAAATGATGCGATGTATTCATTGGTCAGTTCTATCTTGCTTCGTTTCTTTAAGCAGCTTGTCATAGGGCGAGTAATTTTGGCAAAGTCCTTGATAAACTTTCTGTAGTAACCGACTAGACCGAGAAAGCTTTTAATTTCGGTCGTGGTCCTTGGAATAGGAAAGTTCAGTACTGCTTGAATTTTATCGTTGTTCGGTTTGAGACCGTCCTTCGTTATCAGATGTCCTAGATAAAGGACTTCCTTGCGAAAGAATTCGCACTTGTCTAGTGTGACTTTCAAGTTTGTCGCTCTTAAACGGTCAAAGACCATTCGCAGCTTGTCCATATGTTCTTGTAGGCTGGACGAATAGATGATTATGTCGTCAAGGTATACCAGGCAATGGATACCTTGTAGGCCTCTTAAAACATTGTCCATTGCTCTTTGGAACGTGGCGGGGGCAGTCTTGAGCCCGAACGGCATTCTGGTAAACTCATAGTGACCAGATTGTGTTGAGAATGCCGTCTTCTGTCTGTCTTCCTCTCTAACTTCTACCTGGTGATAGCCACTGGCCAGGTCAATGGTACTAAAGTAGGTGGCTTTACCTAGCTTGTCAAAGAGATCGGCGATGTTAGGTAACGGGTATTTGTCGTCCGTTGTTACTTCGTTAAGCCGACGGTAATCGATAACCATTCTATATTTGACTTCTCCAGATGCGTCGGCCTTTTTGGGCACCAAGTGAACGGGCGCACTCCAGGGAGAGTGCGACTCACGGATGACATCGTTCTGCAGTAGTTTGTCTACTTGGTTTTGTATCTCCGTGTTGTAGGCCGGAGGGTGTCGATATGGTCTAATAAAGATAGGATCTTCGTTCCTAGTTCTTATATGATGTTTGACTCCGTTTGTGAATGATAGGGGTATACTATCATGCTGGAATATATCCCTATATTCAAAACATAGCTTTTCTATGCTTGTTCTCCCTTCTTCATTCATATGATCCAGACGTAACTTCTGTAAGTTTTCTCTAAGAAGTCCGTCAAGTTCCCGTTGTTGGTCTTGCGTCGCATTAACTGCAAGTTCTTCTGTCTCGTACTTACTCACCTTCAATGGTCTATTGAATGTCATGGTGACTGGTTCTTGTGACGTGTTTTGTATCACGGTATAGGCATACGAGTCCGTGCATGTTACTATCGCACTAGGCATCCTTACGCCTTGACCAAAGTCCACGTAGTCGATTATCGCATCTCCATTCCGCAAGTCAGTGGGTACCTTTACCCGTGTCTCAGTCCTTGGCTCCAATGTTACCTCTGGAGGTGGGTTGTACATGATGGCTAGTCTGGTACTCGGGGTACTCAGAACTTGATTGTCCATATCTATTTTAGCTTTCAGTTGTTTCAGCATGTCTGAGCCTATCAGACCGTCATATCTTGAGTCCACGTCGTACACATAGAATTTTTGGTTTCCATGGCATCGGAATGTTTCCAGCATAGGTATGCATATAGTTTGGTCGTGAAAGCTACGAGCGTGTGTGCTCACTACTTCGAATGGCTCGTAACAAAGGAATCTTTGGAAGAATTTTTTCACAAGTGCAGGTGTCATGAACGATCTTGTGCTTCCTGTATCCAGCATGAAGCGTGCGCGTAACTCCGGAACATAAATGTGCGGTAGGCGGAGTCGCATTTCATAGTTTATGTGTATCACTTCGGTGTATGGCGCGAGGCTTGTGTCTGAAAATTTTGTTCAGTATAGTTACATACTGCTGTGCTTTCATCTATTTCAGGTACTTCAGATGAGTCTTGGTAGTATTCATTGTTGTGATTTTGCTCATAGTAATCGTTTTGTTCGTAGTAGTTATACTGGTCTGGTTCGGTTTCGGAATACATCTCATTCTCTTCTTCGGGCACCTCTAGTTTATTTTGTCTCAACGGGCGTGCGGTCCTCATTGACACGTCAGTGTCCTGCAATTGGTTTGGAATTTGTTGGTTTGGAATTCCAAACTTGAAATTTTGTTGTTGTGTCTGGCAAAAGGGTGGTCTGTATCCCTGTTGGGGGACACCGAAACGGTTGATCTGATACGGTTGGAACCTAAACCCTGTGGGTTGCGGTGGTCTGTAACCTGCTGGTTGACCCTGAGGGTTGAATCGGAAGCCTGTAGGCTGTGGTTGAGGGTTGAATCGGAAGCCTGTTGGCTGTGGCTGAGGGTTAAACCTGAATCCTGTCGGTTGACCTTGGAAGTTAGGTCTAAAACCTTGGGGTTGGTTAGGGGTTAAAAACCGATTATTTTGAAAGTTTGTGGGTGTCTGGAACCGTTGTTGTGGGGTTATACCAAATTTGAATTGTGGGGGTGCTGATGGCACAGGGTTGAATGCTAGGGGCTTATGTTGTAACGCACGGGTTTTATTTTTCGCGTTGTACTGCGCCAGGAAATTCACTTCTTCTGTAACTATACTTAGTGCGCTTTCTAAGTTTACGCACCCTTTCAACCTCACAACCCTGATTAAGTCTTCAGGGAGATTGAAAAGGAAAACGTTTAGAGCTAGGTTGTCGTAAACGATCATCTTGGCAGCTTTGACCCCCTCGTCGGTAATTAGATTAACTTTAGCAAATAATGTACTACGCGTATGTTGAATACGGTGGCAAAAATCTATGTAAGTTTCTTGAGGTTTAATTTTTAATTGGTCTAGTTCTATTGCAATGCATTCTTCGGACCTTGGATCACCAAAGTGCTGAATGAGAATTTCCTTTAGTCTGTCCCACGAACAAATATCGTCTCTTTCACTTAAAAGTTTGGCGGCATTGCCACAAAGCCTGCTCGATATCGCATGGAATACATAGCACTTCTGTGCTAGCGAGCACGATGGTTGCACATATGCATTGTGTATATAATTGGCCTTTTTTATGAATAGATTTAATAGGCCTTCGTCTCCATCAAACTTTGGAATGATGGATAATAATTCTGACTGGATAGTCCTAATCTGTTCCATTTTTATACTATTTCTATCACTATACTATAACGCGATTTATTTCTAAAATACTTGAGGATCTTCTCTCACTATATTAATACACAATTTATTCCAATATACTTAAGGAGATAAAATAACTACTAAAACAAAGTGTCGAAAACCGGAATAGGACAGGAACAGACGGGAAAATGCGAAAAGGTTTACTCACATAGTCACCGCTCTCATCCCTCCAGTCTCGATCGGCGGGCAGCGTAGTCTTGACAAATTTATTTGTTTGGTTCTTGACCCCGTGAAAGTGCGATGGCGGCACAGGAACAGGACGACCTCGGAGCGATTGCAGGAATCGTCGGTAGCCTGAACACACACAGGATCCCAGCCGTCTGCGCCAGTCAAAAATAGAGCTTCCCTTTTTATGTTTTTAAAACTATTTATTTTACTCAATTTAAAATTACTTTAATTAAACTAATTTACAACTACGTGTTCGATACACGACGCTTAGATTATGATTGATTAACATATCTTAAAGATCACCGAGCTAAGGTCTCACGCTGCGGTAGGTCGCAGCTGCGGGGGTTCCGCGAATGCGCTCAGTATTGTCTTAGTCATCACTACGTTCGCGGTTCGACAAAGACAAATGAAGCATCGGGACGCATAACTACTTATAAAATAGAAACATGATCTAATAAGAATTGTGAAACAATTGCAAATTTATAAGTCTAACTATTGTGTACAACTTTCTTTACATTATAATGTCATACTTTTAAAGTTTATGGACAGCGTCACATATAATATAATATGTTATAATAGTATAAATAAATAAAATTCATTTATTTCGGGTAACTGAGACCCATATCGGAAAATTATTATTACATTCAATTCAATTCAACATAAAAACCATTGTCATTTTTACGAATGTTTGATACTGCAGAAATAAAAATATTTGTTATCGATTTAAAGCCATAATTATACAGATAGCCATCTGATAAAAAAGTACCTGTATCGACTTGTATTATGTCCGGTACCTACAGCTGTTGTTGTATTGTTGTTATTTATTGGTTTTTATCTCAAATGATTTACCATTCCTAAACTTTATGATTTTTAATAAAAAAAAATCTAACTGGGATCAGTTGCGCAATGTGGAGTTACTAGAAAACTAAGAAAGAAAAACTAAACAAAACCTTATTGAAATCGAAATTTTATATCGAAAGGGGTAATTTATAATATCTTCCTTGCAAATAATCATACCATAAAAGAACACTTGACTACAAAATCCATTTTTAAGCAAAGCTTCAAAGATAGACACAGACTTTTTTATACTGTTATTTGTGTCTCCACCCCAGTAGTAAAGAAAATGATACCTAAAAGTGTATTTACATCCCCATAATAGTGTTGTGGTAATAAAAAAATAATGAGATATGAGGAGCAAACAAAGTGTTCAAAACTGGCTATTAAATAGGCAAAAGTAAACAGTCAGTAAATTAAATCCGGTCGCAACAAACACTAGGGATTATACATGTTTCCGGCAACTGGAAGTCGGTATGTTTGTCCGGAAGTTGGAGTTGGTTGTTAGAGTGAAATTCGCGTGAAAACAACCAATTCTTAATTGTACTTCTAATGAGAAATATTATATTGTTTTGTAAATATTTCCTTTAAAGGTTGTGAAGACATGAACATCTAATACAATTAACATTGAATGTAAAAATATCTTGAAAAATATTTCAGTTAGGTATCATTTACAATTATACTAATTGATTTAGGTATAGGTAAGAAAAGAGAATAATAGGGATCATTGCAGTAGGTTCATAATATATATGAAAAACTACACAAAAAATGTTCAGTGATATTTATTTTTAATAATAAGTACATGAAATATTTTACATACGAATAGAAGCATGAAAATATTTACTATGGTTTTTTTGTTCTGAAAAAACGAAAGCATAACTAACTCGTTTTTTACTCTAATAGGGGTGTAATTCATTAATTTTGGAAAAGAGTAATCCGGCGTAAGTCCGGCATAATTGCAACCATACCTATTATCATCTCTAACAGTAAACCCCCAGACCCCTTTATTTAATAACTGTTGCGTGATAAATTTTTTACGGCATACATACAGACTTATATTTGGTCCCATATTTTTATTAATAAGGGTTTGATTTAGAAATCTATAACTTCATATAGGCGACGGAATCAATTTAGTGTTTTGTAAATCTATACTAATATTATAAAGCTGAAGAGTTTGTTTAAACGCGCTAATCTCAGGAACTACTGGTGCGAATTGAAAAATTATTTTTGTGTTGAATAGACCATTTATCGAGGAAGGATTTAGGCTATATAACATCACGCTGCAACTAATAGGAGCGAAGATATAATGGAAAATGTGAAAAAAACGGGGAATTTATTCATCTTTGAGGGCTTACGTTGCATGAGCTGCGAAAATGGTTCAAGTCGTGGGTAACAGCTGTAATTTATAAAGCTGAAGAGGTAGTTTGCAAAAATAAATACGATGCCTAAAATAACTATTCCACGCGGACGAAGTCGCGCGCACAGCTAGTGTAATAATAAAAAGAATATATGTATAAATAAATAAAAAAATAAACACTTTTTAACTATACGGGTTTGCACTTGGCCATAATTTACCTTACTAACAAATAAAGAAAACTTTGCTCAACACATTTGATATAATATGTAGGTATGTAGTAATGTAATTGGTTTTATAAAAACGTAAACTCGGGAATACCAAAAGATAGGATAAAGAAAATAGTGTGAAATGACAACAAATAACATTTATATAATCACATGTTGAGATTAGTAGTATCATAGAATCGCTGGTAATTTTGATAACTTCAATATGACAAGGCATCCGATGATGATTATACACTACCCAACAATAGCATAAATAACAACAGAATTACTTCTGAATTCATTTTAAATATAACTTAACCCATTCCAAAGCCTCGATAATTCCCTACAATCCAAGTTAACCAAACCTACCTACTATTACGGCATTACGGCATAAAAACTGTAATTAGGTATTGTATCTTTTATTGTAGTTATATTTTAGTTAGTTTACTATTCTTTGTCATGTATTCATGTTACATAATAAATTATAACTAGGACGTAATTTACCTATACCTAGTAATTATATTGGGAGATGACTCTGGCCTCGTAACACAGTCTAACGGCTACCACGAGGTCAGAGGATTCACATGTTATTGTACAATATGTACGTCAAATAAACGAATTTTGATTTTTTTTTTAATTTTGATTGAACATACATGATTTGAAATCACAAACATTTGGTCGACTGCCGACTGTCACCTATTTGTTGAATTTGATCCAACAATGTTTGATTATGTCTGCAAATGTAATATAATTGATTGTACTTTGATCATATTGAATAGTGACAGTTTGAGATGGTCCAGTGGTCTAAATACCTGCTGGCGCTTACCCTTGAGAATCATTTATTTTTTTTAACTTTTACGGGTTTGCTCTTGGCCATAGTCTACCTGATATCAAGCAAAGTCTATGGCCTATGATGGAGCGTTCTTACCCGATAAGAACCGATTCACTCTCACTTTGAAGATCTATATATATATTTGTAATCTAAATAAATAAAGATATAAATGTTATCTAAGTATAAAAGAAAGTGGTGTTAGTTACACCATTATAACGAGCGGCTGAACGGATGTAGTTTAAAATTGGTGGGTAGGTAGCTTAGCACCAGGAGACGGACATAGGACTTTGTATCCCGTTTTTTTAATTGAATTGAATAAAATCCAAAATCTGCTTGTTTCTTGCCTCTCAGGCGGAACAGAATTCGCCGGGTCAGCTAGTACGGGATAAAAAGTAGCCCATGGGTTAATTCTAGCTGTAATTTATTTTTGTACGACATATCTCTCTAAATATATAAAACACAAATGTGACTGACTGACTGACTCAGTGATCTATCAACGCACAGCCCAAACCACTGGACGGATCGGGCTGAAATTTTGCATGCAGGTAGATGTACGTATTTTTGGAAAGTCCACTTTTAACGGGGTGATATAGTGGATGCAAGTTTTACTACAATGCCGTGATCACCCACTATATATTAATATAAGTTTAGCTGTTCAAACGTTTTTTGATTACTGTATATAAGTATGTTATATTTGTATTGTAATTTAATTGCAAATAGTTGCCCACTAAATTTGTTCTAAATCGGTCAAATTATCCCCAATCCCATCTGTAATCAGAATCACGTATCAATATCCAACAATAACTACAACTGCATCCGAACAAACTACTAGTTAACTAGACAACTTTACATAAATGGCAGATTGTTAACAACAACTAGCGCTGATTGGCTATTCACAGTTACTGTTTGTTGTGTTCAAATTAATATAAACTTTGGCGTTTGAAATTTCGTAATCAAAAAGGATAATAGATGGATTTAGGCGTTGCGGATATCTATATACATATAGTTAAGGTATAATGCGAAATTATAGTCTAGTGATCAAATCAATCTAAATTTATAAAATTCAAAAGTGACTGACTGACATAGTAATCTATGAACGCACAGCCCAAGCCACTGGACGGATCGGGCTGAAATGTGGCATGCAGGTAGATGTTATGACGTAAGCATCCGCTAAGAAAGGATTTTTGGAAATACTACTTTTAAAAGGATGAAATAGTGGATGCATTCTAAATGCGAGCAAAGCCGCGGATGTCCACTAGTTAAAAATAAAATAGCACACTCATATTATAAAAATATTGGTATCTGAGTTTGGGAGACAGGAACTTTTTTTTTCTATAAATTACAGTCAGGCATTAGACTACTAGGTTCTTCTTCGCGCTGTAATTAAAATTTTAGGCCCTGAATTAACACATAAGCTATTTTATTTAAACGCTGATAACACTACAATGCACCATTCGTTTAGTTTTATTTCATAAACACAATACGAATTGCACAAAACATACCTTCTCGGATTTCCTCTTCAAGAAAACTAAATAACTACCCTCAAATGAGCCAATACTACTTATTCCCTTACTCTCGAATATCCCAGACGTCTAGAAGGATCCATTTCTCAGAAATCACTTGCCAATAGAGCTCCGATTGCAATGTAATCAGGTGAAAGGCACTGCGTAAATACTTACTCGTAAAGGCACAAATAATTGTGCAAGTGGAGGAAATTGGAACTAAAAAATTCCAGCTTTTCTCACTTATAAAGTCTAGAAGACAAAGATGCCTGCCCGCCTGTCAAATTCTTAAATTTATTTGATTCTTAATTATTATTTATGATATCTATAACCTGCATATTCATACAAACTGTAATATTATATAAAAAAAAAAACTTACGAAGATTTTGTAATGAAATTATGCCTCCAACTGTAGGTATCAAATCAAAAACTCGTTTGTTTGTTTGTCAAAACACATTTGTTTTCGTACATAGTTTGTTAAACACAGAAATATATTTTCAGTTTCATATTACACAGCAAAAGTGCTGCCCCCAAACATAAGCAGACTTACCTCGCCAGGATCCTAGTTTGGCAAAGACACAAGTTTTCCGGTGAATTTCTCTCGAGACGGTGTTTTCGAGTAGGTTCCAATAAGGAGTGCACATGTCTTGGATTAAGCAGCTAGAAAATTTTGAGATAAATGCTGGAAAATTGTTTAAAAGCAGTTTGTAAGAAATGATAGAGCATAGAATACAAAAGAAGGTACTAACTTAGATAACCGAGAAACGATTGGTCGTTTTGGCACATTTTCGAATTGTACTAATTAGTATTAAATAACTCAAGTTCTATTGCAAACATACCTTTTATGTACAATTAACACGATGTTTCACGCTTTTAGAATAAAAATTGACTAACGGTCCTTACATCTATACACTAAAAACTTAAAAAGCCCAAATACAATTCAATTATTTTCAATTTCAAAATATCTTTATTTACATAAACTTAAGCTTAATGTACAATGCCAGTGTAGATTTTAATCCTAGGAATACATTGCAATGATATTAATATATTCTTCAAGTCATAACACTCATCAAGAATTTATAGCTAGGTATTTTTAAGAAATTGTGTTTAAAGCCCAAATAGATCATCAATCTAAAGTTTACTCTAATTTTGGCAATATCACATACATGCAAACTATGAAATTCATAGAAAGACATATCATCATCATCATCATCATCATCATCATCATCATCCAAAGTCTTCTCCCACTGCTGGGCATAGGCCTCTCTTTGAACTTGCCAGCTGCGTCGATCTTGTGCAAACCTCATCCACACAAAAGATACAATTTACAAGAATCAGTATTTAGGTTTATATATCAAGACTTGCACCAAGCGTACGAATCCTTATTTCCCTTGAACTATACCTAATTGTCGGTCTTCAAGTCAAGAGTAACCCGGTTTCTTCTAGGCAAGCGCGCTAGATCGTAGATTAAACATTGCTAAACATCAGGCAAGTTGTAGTCAAGCGTGAGCCAATCTCATATAAAAAAAATACTTTTACAGAAAGGCACAAAATACTATGAGAAAGAATACAAGTGTATATCACTACCTACATTTAGTTACATATACATACGTCTAAGTAGGTATATCTGCAAATCGGAATGCCCTAGGCATCCTATTTCACGGCGCCGTGCACAGGTTTAAGCGGCATCTGGCTCACATTCCAGATATAATGCTGCTTTAGGCTATTCACAGGTTCTATTTATATTTTAAGGTGACTGTGGTTCGTTGGAAAAGTGTTAGAATCACACGCAACACGGTTCATCCTAGCCTTATACTAACTACACTGTACAACTACTCGTATAAACAACGGTTAGCTAGTTATGTCCTGCCATCTGCAATAACCAATGTTTTTTTTATCAACACTGGAGACGGCTCCAATGTCCTGCCGCGCGGTCGGTTCCCGACCCACACATGTGCACGCTGTCCCTTTTTTGTACGCAGGTAGTATTGTAACTAAGTTTAGTTTTAAGTATTGTTTTGTAAGTTAGTATTAGCGTAGCCATGTAGGCGAATAAACGTCCTTGGTTCTTATAAAAATGTTTCATTTTTGGAACCCCTTCATCTACCAGCTCAGCTGAACCGTGCGTACCTGTCTGGCGCAGCCGGTGCGGATAAAAGGAAGTCCAGACTTCTTTAGTGACATCATCAGCCGGTGTATATCACGAAGTTCTGGAACCTGAATCCGCGAACCAAACAAATACGACTCCTGGACGCGTGTGCAGCTGTAGAAGAAACTGGTTCGAGGTTGGAGCAGAGGACGGCGCCGGCAGCTATACTCATGGAGGGTTTGCGACGGCATGTGAGTAGTACCCATCACTAATCCCATGACCTCCTACCTATTCCGCGAACTTTGTAAGTGGGACAAACATCGCTCGCTTACGAGTTGTCGCTGCATTCTGCACGAAAATCGGCAGGATCAATAGCGACTTAGATAGATCTTAGGCTAGGGAGCTTGTAACTGAGACTAGCATCGCTCGTGTTACAAGTTGTCACTGCATACTGCACAAAAATCGGCGGGATGCATAGTGACTTAGGTAAGTAGGACTAGGTAACTTGGGAGTGAGACAAGCATCGCTTGCTTACAAGTTGTCACTGCATACTGCACAAAAATCGGCGGGATGCATAGTGACTTATGTAAGTTTAGACTAGGTAACTTGGGAGTGAGACAAGCATCGCTTGCTAACAAGTTGTCGCTGCACTCTGCACTAGAAATCGGCGGAGTCAATAGCGACTTAGCTAAGTAGAATTAAGCTCTAGCATTAGATGAGGCTACAAAATCTAGCCACCTTAGTGAAGTTATAATGTGTACCTAAGTATAATGTAATTTTGTGTGTTAGGTATTAATTTAGTTACATACTACTGTTTTGAGTTAATAATGTCAGTATTTCTGTCAAGTTGAGATCATTTTAATTACTAGATGGTTGTCCCATACGTAAAACAGTTTATGTTCCAAAAACCTATCCAATCCTATCCTCAAAGTGATGCAGGTAACTCTGCCTGTCGCCTTCATGATGTCTCCTGATACATCAAATAAGTTCCAGCTCTGGTGGCGGTTGAAACTGCCCTACATAAAAGTGTTTGTGCAAGCCGTTGAATTAAAACTAGTGAAATATTTAATCTACAACAGTGAAATCCCAATCAGTGCCGTACTTTAAAAACGTATTTGTGATAGCGTTACTGGAGTGATTAAACAACGTTACATAAGAGAAAAAAAAAATGCAGAACAGACAATGGACAATTATAACAGGTTTTTGTGTTCGTTTTCTAAAATTTTAAATGTAAATTTAGTTTAACTATTTAATTTTCTTCGTAATTGCATTGCCTATGTGTTTATTTGCATATTCATGTAAAAACAATCATGTGTTGTTCTATAAAATTGCCCCATAAAATGTTGAAATGCAGTTTCTAACAAGTAACTTATAATTGAATGTAAAATCTGCCCAAACCTGTTTATAAATTATAGACTGCTTCACTTGCTCTAATTATTTTTACATTTGCATTGAAATATTTTATATACAATGTACTACTAACTTTTTGTTTATTATAACAGGTCACATTCATCTAACATTCCTACATGTAAAACTTTGTATAATTTTACTTTATGTGTAATTCTATTAAAATCGTTAAAGTTATACCAATAACAATCTTTCATATGTAAAAATTTTAAGTTTTATTACGTTGATTTATTCATTGCAACCACCGAAGTGAAAACTATGTAATTGATAATAAGTTGTAACAAAAAATGTTATATTACCGCGATCTGTTAACACACATACCATTATAATGTAGTAGATATTCAATTTCTAAACTAATTATAAAAAAATCTAATCACACATCCTAATTCTATTTTTTAATTTTAAAATATGTAAAAGGCATTTTAACTTGAGAAAAAAGAAACACATTTTTTTATTAATAATTTAATTTTAATTCGTCTGCTGAAGCATTATCTTTTGATTTGTTGCCCCAAAGTGCGTACGTGTCATAATGTAACGACCACATAAAATAAAATATGAACAAAAAGCGTAACTTTGTAAAAAGGAAATATAAAGACAATCAAATTTAATATTAATTAATAACATTTATTGCTTGTGTAATAGAAAGAATTTAATCATGTTTGTCCATATTATTTGTGATCTGACTATTTTTGCAATATTTATATTATTACCTGCTGTGAATTTGTTATTCTAAATCCATACTAAATAGCATAATATTTATCAATATGTATTTTAAATAATAGTAACATTACTTATCATAATACTTTAAAAACGCTACTTATGATTTCCATTAATAGTCTATACTTCAATTGTTTATTTATACCTATCTACCATAATTATTTTGCAATTATGTTGTCTAAAATTAATTCAGAAAATCACATTATATTTAGTTGAATTTAATCAATTGTTTTGGCTCAAACTAATGGTAAATTTTAATTGAGTTCTTCATGTTTTGATAAAAGTCTGTGCATTTTCACTAATATGTAACTTAAATGTTTTTACTTAATGTATTTTTTATCCTTTGCACTTATCCATATAAATTTTATTATTGTCTTTCTAAACCCAAATGTAATTTTCCTCTGATTTATTCATCATCGTAAAATTTCATTCTTATGGACGGAGGAGTTATGTCCTGCCATCTGCAATAACCAATGTTTTTTTATCAACACTGGAGACGGCTCCAATGTCCTGCCGCGCGGTCGGTTCCCGACCCACACATGTGCACGCTGTCCCTTTTTTGTACGCAGGTAGTATTGTAACTAAGTTTAGTTTTAAGTATTGTTTTGTAAGTTAGTATTAGCGTAGCCATGTAGGCGAATAAACGTCCTTGGTTCTTATAAAAATGTTTCATTTTTGGAACCCCTTCATCTACCAGCTCAGCTGAACCGTGCGTACCTGTCTAGCTAAGTGCTTGTTTTTCAAGTTTGTGTGGGGTAAAGGTCACAGCTCACTTATACGACTCTGCTCCCACCCGGCAAAAATAATATTATTCAAATATAGTCTTTAAACATTGCTCTTTAGATATATTTTACATTGGCATCATGAATTAGCAGACTGCTCGGTAGTTGATGCCTCGCTGGCCGCACGATGTAGGCGAGCGGTCGGCGCGGTGTCCGCGCGGAGCCAGCGCGGCGACAGCGCGGCGACAGCGCGGCGACAGCGCGGCGACAGCGCGGCGACAGCGCGGCGACAGCGCGGCGACAGCGCGGCGACAGCGCGGCGACAGCGCGGCGACAGCGCGGCGACAGCGCGCTGACTGCTAGCAGTGCTAGCTGACTTGAGTCTCGCGACAGACTAATGCGGAGCCACGAATATACTGAGTCTCGCTACAGACTAATGCGGAGCCATGAATAGCGCCGAACGCGCCCGACTTCAGCCAAGCGCATCGAGTTGGCTCCGTCGCGTTGGTTGATGCAAGCGATACGGCATAGCTGTCAAAATTGATGTTAATTGTTTAAAACAATGATTAAATGAATTGATTATGAATGTTTATCTAATAATAAATAACTCGTTAACAATTAATATTTGTTCTTGTGTAATATTTGCTAGAGATACGACAGTAACAAATGCAAAACGTGCATTTTTAAACGGTCTAACTGTTGGCTTGCAAAATTCATCTGGTGAGTTACAAAAAAGGTAAACTGGTGGGTAGTAATTATTTTTTATAATATTAGTACCATAGGTAGCATACCTTCTCACTGATCTCTGCACACCTGGTGATATATCGTATAGTTATTGTAATCTATTTTCCGAAATTTTGCAAACTGAACTTTTACGAAGTAATCAGTCAATATACGTTGTATCCATTGTTATTGTTCTATTGTTTGTAAACAACAAACGCCACAAAGGAATAAACACCTGCGCGCAGGTGTTCGAATTTTCGATCCTTTATATTGTTTAATCCTCCTTAAGAAGATTTGTGGCTACGAAAAAAACAAAATACAGTAGGTACTCGTTAAGTTGAACCTAGATAAGTTCGCCGCGTGGACTGCTCGGTGCCTGCTAGCTGTCGCCGCGCGGACTGCTCGGTGCCTGCTAGCTGTCGCCGCGCGGACTGCTCGGTGCCTGCTAGCTGTCGCCGCGTGGACTGCTCGGTGCCTGCTAGCTGTCGCCGCGTGGACTGCGAGCAGTACGGCAGTGTTGGGTGGGAGCGGTGTTGGAGCAGAGTCGTTTAAGTGTGCTATGACCTTAACTCTCGCTAAATGGTGAAGGAAATCATAGTCCCGAATGTTGGATGGACTCAAATATGTATTGTGTTTTTTTTTCTACAAGGATATAAGACTTTTTACTTTTATATAAGTAACTTTTATTTAGCATTATTCAAACCTAAGTTATGAGGGTTCAAAATAACGACGAAACGTTTCGGGAAAAGGTAGGTAGTGATTAACACGTACAATAGCACGGGTCGCCAATTTTCCTATATTTGGATGACACCAAAGAAAACGTCTCCGCCTCCAGGTATAATGAAGGAAACTTCGGTGATCTTTTTCATTTATTTTTAACCGAAGGCAAACAACTATCGTATAAAAGGTCGGCTCATTCTTTCCTCGTCCGAAACTTTGCAATTAAGGAGAAGTTTGCTGGCGACAATGGAGGGAATCAGTTTTAGTTCGACCTTAAATGTGTTGCCAGGCGCAAGAAAAAAAAAATTAACAACAATAATTTTAGTGATCAGTCAATATCATTAAACAAAAGGATATCAGCGGTGTGTTTCACAATGAGTCGGATACGGATCCGATTCGATTTAGACGGAAATCAATTGGCACGGAAAGGATTTTTCCAAATCACAATGTTTCAATACGAATCTTTTAACAAATTTATTCATCAGAAAAATCGGAACCGTTCCGTGAGCCAAAAGCTAGCGGATTCGTTTCCGTCGATGATAAATTCGATATTGTTTTTTCATGATATTTAACCCGATTTACACATAATTATACATTGATTTATTTCTATTTATAATTATTCATATGAAATCTACAGTAAAAATGGTAAATTAGCCTTAAAACTTATATTTTAAATTTCTACCATTGTATTTAATTTCTACCATTTTTACTACGAGCGGATCGGATCATATCCGACTCATTGTGAAACACCATGCTGACCAATAAAATACATAAGACTTCGTTAGACTTGGATTAGGGAACAAAAACTGGAATTTATCACTGGAGATAAAATAAATAATCGTATGTTGATTCATGTTTGTAAAACGGTAAAAAAATTAATCAGATTTGACATAATTTTATGAATTAATGTGGTGCACCATGATCGATAAATAAAATCATAAAATTTAATTATAATATTTCAAAACCAATTTCATCAGAATTCCGTCTTTGATCATTAGAATTGTTCCCAATCAAATTCGGGCTTAAAGCAAATTAACAGGAATTATAATTGTCCCTTCCCGAAATTTAATCGCGGATTAACTTGTCAGCCAATCCTTTGCGAATTCATTGATATTTTGAATGAAATCGAGATGAAATATACATATTTTTTAAGTAACTTTAATGCATTTGTTAGAACTAATTCACATTCTCTTTCATGTAATTTTTTTTAACAATAAATCTATACACCAACAATCAAATACAATATAAAAATAGTTATTATTTTAATAATTTTTATATTGTAGGTATTTCAGCTAATATTATGGAACACCAAAAATATCGCAACACTTACCAAAGCGAATATAAAATACAAAAATGTTGTTTCTGCATATGTTTTACCGTGGCAACACTGGTGACAAATTAAAACCGAGTTATGCGAAAAGTTCAGTTTCAAGTGAGGAAAAAATTCTGTCCAGAGTTGGACGGAGTTTAGTAATTTATTCATAATGGTGTACGGCCGTTTCGGTTTAGGATGTTTTTCTGTCGTCCTGCATTTAATTTTAATATTTTTAGGCCAAAATAGGAGTTTTTACGGTAGGCGGAGAAGTTAGGGAAAGTTTGCTAGGAATGTCTTTGACTTTGAAGATTTATGATAATCGTAACTTTAAAAAATCTTGTACCTTCTTTCTGTAGTTATAAGCATGAATTCTTCAAAACAGGGTAAGTAAAAACCTGATGATAGAACCCGCAGTGTTCTGCGGGTTCTTCCAATCTTTTGTCTCTCTTTCAATTCAATCATTTTCAATCTTTCAATCGATAATGTTTGTTCTGTTATATTTTTCAATTCCCCTGTCTAAATGGAACAGCTTCTATTATTTCACACTCGATGCTAGAAATCACTGAAGGCACGAACATGATTGGCTCTCAGTGCACTTTATTCGCATTTTTTACATCCGGGGCTGTCAGGATAAGGCAGAAACTGGGACTTAACAGTATGAGTCTTTATAAGTTTCTTAGATCTCAGTTCCTATTAATATTTTAATTGCGATACTTTGTGAGTATGTTTGTTACTTCTTCACGCAATATCAGTTGAAAAGATTTGGTTTCAGATAATAAGAAGATTATGTGTATCTAGGGTCTAACTTATCTCTAAGTCAAATTTAATCTTAAAATATTCGTTTAACCGTTTGAGCGTAAAGAAGTAAATAATAGACATACATACAAAAGTTTGACTTTTTCATATTAGTAGGTCAATCCTACTAATTTCTTTAATCAATTAAAAAGTCGAGATTTTGTATATTTTATAATTTACATAGAAATCATCTGCACAAAATCGTAGAAGACGTATAAAGAGAAATTTGCACCATCAAAGGGATAAAATAAACATAGAATAAAGATATATTTTCACCTGAGGTACTTTGTAACGAATACTGACATCGTATAGGTACTACAACGGAACTAAAAATCAGACAAGGTAAAAAATTAATTGGCATACAAAATATTAGTTCAACACAGGTTCTACATCTCTTACTGTATCAGTTCTGTATGTAATCTGACATAGCTCCATCCATTAGCTGAGCTGCAGTGCAGTCGATTCAACGCTCAGAGGTTACTGAACATCAATCTCGTAAAGGAAATAACTCGTTGTATTATCCAGGACTTGCTCTGCCCGCGACTTCGTCCGCGTGGAATAGTTATTTAGGGCATTATATTTATTTTTGCAAAATACTTCTTCAGCTTATAAATTATAGCTGTCACCCACGACTTGAACCGTTTTTGCAGCGCACGCAATGGAAGCCCTCAAAGATAAATAGTTTTCCCCGTTTTTTCCAGATTTTCTATTGTTTCTTCGCTCCTATTAGTTGCAGCGTGATGTTATATAGCCTTAAACCTTCCTCGATAAATGGTCTATTCAACACAAAAATAATTTTTCAATTCGCACCAGTAGTTCCTGAGATTAGCGCGTTCAAACAAACAAACTCTTCAGCTTTATTATATTAGTATAGAATATAGATTTATTAGAATCATGGGTTTTTAACATTACGAGTGTATTTGTAACAGGCTACAGATAATTTACTAATGTGGAAAATATAATCCAGGGATATTAAAATGTAGAGGTCAACTAGGTAAACGTGTAATAAAATACAGTTGGCTGCAACAGTTTTTAAAATCTTCAAATTAGGCGAGCTATATCCAAATTCGAATCTCTAAATATACGAATGCAAATCTATTTTCATGTCATTTCACGACTCATGGAATAATACAGACTTACTGGTAAGGTAACTAACATATAGCCTTTTAAAGATTGCTTTAGTACAACGTGTTTAAAAAACCTTATAACAATTGGTTTTTCAACGTTTCTCAATAGGTACCTATTGGTGTTTGCAGTTCTTTTGTAAACAAATACATACGTATAAAGTAAATTTTCTCTTACCCTATCGTAATATCAATGAATGTCAACCACTGCAGAAGTAATATCTGCAAATGATACAGGTTGACTTTTTCTGGTTCAAAAGAATCAATTTTGAACCACCCCAAAATTAACTTTCAATACTAAGTATAAATTACTTAATTTCATCAACATTAAATTTTCAATACAATGGCTTACTTTACTTTTGTACCAGCAAAATACAAAAGAACAAAAGAAATAGAAACAATCATACAAACATCAGATTTAAAAAATATCCTTTAATTCATGGCTATTAGACAAAATGCGGCCGTTGTTAAGCAAAATCAGAGGCCCTTGAGGTGTTTTGAAAACCCTCGACACCAGAGTATCTATTCTATTTCCCATTCCATACCACGTTTAAAAAAACTTACTAAACTATACAAACGTCCATAAAAAGCACTTTGTATGAAATTGGTTAGCTCCCGGCAACATTTTTGGTGTAAAATTTAGCTGAAAACGCCAGAGTTTATGGACTTTGAAATGAATACGGTTTCAAAGACCAAGCTCAGGTTTCTGTGGCTCACGAAATTTTGCTAACAGAAATAACGGGGAATTATTAAGGGAAGAGAATATTTTTATAGGGAAAAGGACAGAATATTTAATAGCTAGAAGTGGGTAGTACTGTTTTTGTTTTCGAATTGTTATTCAAAGATAAATTTTCATCTAAAAATGTCTTCTTATGTTATGATTTTAGAAGCAGAAGACCTATAGAATACTAAACTGTTCTAAATAATCATAGGATCAACACATATGCGCATTCATCTATTTATTCAGCCTTTTAAGCTTAAAGAAGAAACAAAAATATGCTACACACTTATGAACATACTTTAATATATAAAAATAAATAAATATTTCAGGACATATCACACAGCGCCATCTAGCCCCATACTAAGCTTACGCTTGTATCATGGATACTAGATAACGGATATAATACATATATACTTTTCTTTTGTAAATACATACTTATTATACATAGAAACGACCAGACTCAACACAAATAATTACAAATTTAAATGTTCGTAATTATTTGTGTCATGCGGGAATCGAACCCGCACCCCTAGATTAGAAGGCAGAGCCACTACCAACTAAGCTAACAGAGCAGTCTGATAAACATTAGTCTGATTTCATTTGATATAAAGTATAAGTATAACTAGGATTATGTTATGAATAGCAATGTTACACTAAAACTTGTTAAATTAGTATATATTTTATGGAATGTTGTAATGTAGACTAAGCATAATTTTGTATAAAGAAAAAGTTATGTATAAAATTGAATATCAAAAGTTTATAAATAAGTCTTAGCTTGTTAAACGAACGAATGTTTTATGATTATGCATTACTAGGTTAAAATGTACACTAGTGACTGTATGTATGTAGATATAATCATTATTGAATAGTTGAATAGTTAAATATGAATAGTTTTGAAATTGAAATTGATTTGATATAAAGTACGACAAATAGTTCTTTTTTTTAGGTATAGATAATTCATTTATTGGAGTAAACATATACCGTCTTATTACAAAACGCGGTTTAAATATTAGTCCAGGACTATGAAAATAAAAAAATGGTTCTTTTTGTTCAGATATCACATACAAGCAATCAAAATGTCAACAAAAAATTGGAACTTTGATTTAACATTGGTACAATTTGACAGTTTGATAATTATGACAGTAGACAGACAATTTTCGAAAAACTAAAACGGACTTGGTCTAGACTTATATTTAAACCACGTTTTGTAATAAGGCTCATATTATCTTAACCTTACTTACTTTTTAAATTACTTACTTAACTTTTTTCTTAAAATCTTTTTCTATAGATATATTTGCTACGTCGTTACTAAGAGTAAAATGCTTGATTCAAGCCAGTACGTGAAGCTGCACTCTATTCCTTACCTTAGTTCTAAGTTATGGCGCTGTCTCAGATCTTATTGCAGATTCCTTTTGTTCCAGCCAGCTTTGAAGTCTGGGTGTCAGAATGCATGTCATATTACACAAGCCGAGAAATGCATACTTACTATTTCATACTATCTAGCGATCTTCAAAGCGAGAGTGAATATTATGTTCTTACTGGGTAACCGCGCTTCATTGTAGAACGTAATCTTACCATCAGCCGAATTATAGTCTAGAGCAAATTAAGTCTAAACAAACATTAATTACAGATTACAGTAAAAATTACAAGTGGTCGGACAGAACCAACTTATTTAATTTTGTAAGTTTCAGGATGTTACTAACTAATTTTAATTTTTCACCTTACAATATTATTCGTCTTCTTTCTTAAGTTATGCTCTTGTTCTTACTCGTATTTTTCATTATGAATAGGGTTTCATATACATCGTAGGGGCTTTTGATATAAACTTTATAAATAAATATACATAGACCACTACAAATTCCCGTACACAAGCTTGGCAAACAAACAATATAACAACTAACTAGAATAACAAGAGTACGACCCCATAAAACAACCTATACTCATATTATAAAGCTGAAGACTTTGTTTGTTTGTTTAATCGCGCTAATCTCAGGAACTACTGAAGTGAATTGAAAAAATATTTTTGTGTTGAATAGACCATTTATCGAGGAAGGCTTTAAGCTATATACTATCACGCTGCAACTAATAGAAGCGAAGAAACAATGGAAAATGTGGAAAAAAACAGGGAAAATTATTCATTTTTGAGGGCTTCCGTTGCGTGTGAAGCGTAAAAGGTTCGAAATTCAAAAAATTACTGTCCAAAATAACTTTTTCACGCGGACGAAGTCGCTGGCACAGCTAGTTAAATATAACCAATCAATCATAAAATAACCCCCTAATCTTTGTCATCCACAACTCCACCACAAAGGGTATAAGTAGCGGTGGTACGTGGTCAGTACCCTTGCTGGAACCATCTGTTGCAGCTGATTGATCTCAGGGGATGAAATTTTAAAAGAGAGGTAGGTCGGGAGATGATGATGTTAATTACTAAGTAACTGTTTTTTTTTACAAAGTAAAGTTTTCATACAAGCGTCACTGCTATTTAAGATGTTGCACGCTTAATTAGGAGGTAGTTAACAGGAAGTACCTGTTTTCTCTACGTTAGAAAACCCCTGGATTGTAGGGCTTTTTGTCCGTGGCCCCTGTGATAGTCCCTGGATGGTACCACGGGAAGTAAATTACAGAAGTAGATTGTAATATTGCGATTGAAACCTGTATGTTCAACAGTTTTGAAATGTTAACGGAAAGTAGGTTTTTTCTATTGAATCAAAGAAATCTTTTCTCAACAGAACAGGACAAGAACTTCATTTATTTATTTATTTTAATGTATTATTTATTAAACTTAATAAGCAAAAGTTGCTCCTGCAGAATTGCTTGAGTACATTATTGTAATGTTTTTTATCAAAATGTAATTAAGTGTATTATACTAGTTGCTAGTAAACAATGTATTCCGCTAGCTCCCTACCTACAGAGTACAAACTGACCTACAAACCTCTTTATAATGACATCATTGTTCCGACATCGTTTCAGCTGCATTGTCCGGGATGACGTTTTGCTCTGGACCTACAATGCCTTGTTTGCTTTGTTTCATACAAAAGCATTTAATTATTTCGCCTAACTTCTATATTTCAATGGTTTCTTAGCTTTTCAAATGAGTATAAATAAAGACGTAAGTATTTACTTACATTTGTTATTAAAAGAGAACATTTTCTTTGTGAAGGGAAATCTAGGATTGAAAATATATCAGCCTAGTAACTAATAACACATGCAGACAGACACCAAAGTAAAGTTTCACTCCAGAGTATATACATCTTTACCCATGAGTTACACATAATGTACAAAAAAACATAAAAAATATTACGGATCACCGCTACTACGCATTCGTAAAATGATTAAAT
Organism: Macaria notata; assembly: GCA_927399415.1. Classification (NCBI taxonomy): domain Eukaryota; kingdom Metazoa; phylum Arthropoda; class Insecta; order Lepidoptera; family Geometridae; genus Macaria; species Macaria notata. The sequence goes on along the minus strand of OV656738.1, from coordinate 12,741,441 downwards.
TGACAGCAGAACAATAATCGGGATACAATAGCTACTGTCCAGCTTCCCGCAAAACTTGTGCAAACCCATTCACTGAATGAATGCCATACATTTTGTAACACGCTGGATATTGAAAACTGTGTGCTTGGTCAGCTGTTTCAATATATTGTCAGTTAAATCATTTATACTTATGAACATTAAGGATAAGTCTTGAAGACTAATAAAAGCATAACTGTAATTTTATATAAATTGCAATTTATTTTAATATTTTTATTTTGGTTACATAAATCCATATCCATATACAGTGTATTTGCTAGTGCAGATAATGATTTTATTTCCTATAAATACGTTTCTTTGTTCGTAGTTCATGTGTTTTACTTATAAAGGATTGGTAGAAAGTTTAATTTATATATTTTTTATATAGCGAGTGTGGCTCAGCGGTTTCGTTGTGCGTTACATCCAGACGCACCCTGGTTCGAATCCAGCCCTACATCAATGACTTGTATTTTCAAGTTACGTATGGTTAAAAATTACTAATTATTTACGACAAAATTAATTAATTTTGCTTACCAATTCATTTGTTCTTATTTCAAAACTCGCTGGATATTATGAATGCCGCTGCGAATATAATGTTTGTTGAAAAACTAAAATTATGCTTTTTGTTACGTTCCCTACTATAACGCTAGAAAGCTTTTACAGTTTCAGCCGACAGCATATGTATTGAAGACATACATACATACATTTTATTTGGTAAATATTGTGAGAAATTATTTTTTACTATAATAGACGATACGATATTCGACCATACATATATTGACAATCGACAAAAGATTGTTGAACACTGTCGCCACAAAAAAAATGTACATAATATAAAGCTTAAGAATATTTAATTTTATAATCTGTAAATTGCGGACGAATCAAAACGCATGCCTAAAATAATCAATCAATTCACATACTTACTTATATTTTTTGTAATATTTTGTTTTTGAGTAAATGTACTAGTGTTGCAAAGGAATTGTATCACTGACATATGAAAAAATAGAGATATGTATCTCATGGAAAAAGCCGCAGTTCGCAGCATAATGCTGTGTAAATAATTTACACTGAAAGCTGGGCTTACAATGATTTAGCTCCGGATTACCGCACTCCCCTCTCCCGTGACGCGGGGGAATGGGGGGTGTAAGCCTTTTGTTGATAAATTCAACACAAGATTTTGATTATTTTTTTAATATCGATAATTTGATAATTTGATCATCATCCACGGCCAGTTTCAAACTCAAACTCAATTTATTTATAACAAAATACAGTTACATGTCAATAAAATAATTGTCTTATTGTATACATAATAAATTAAACTACATTACAATTTTATGATATTAAACATATCATTAACGTTATAATACGTTTTTTCGTCCCACTTCTGTGTATAGGCCTAATCTCTCTTTCGCCATTGGCTTCTTCATCTTTAGCCAACCTCATCCCGGGCTATATGTATTAACTAGCGGGTGCGCGCGACTTCGTCCGCGTGGAATAGCTATTACCATAAAAACGGTTCCAGTGAGTTAACCTTAAAAGATAGATATATACTGTTGCGGACATTTTGTTAGATCATTTCAAGAGGAATAATTCTTTCATACACTTCTTGAACCGTTTTCGCAGCGCACGCAACGGAAGCCCTCAAAGATGAATAATTTTCCCCGTTTTTCCCACATTTTTTATTATTTCTTCGCTCCTATTAGTTGCAGCGTGATGTTATATAGCCTAAAGCCTTCCTCGATAAATGGTCTATTCAACACAAAAAGATTTTTTTAATTCGCACCAGTAGTTCCTGAGATTAGCGCGTTCAAACAAACAAACATACAAACAAACAAACTCTTCAGCTTTATAATATTATGTATATAGTATAGATATTACATTTTGCATTCTAATTTATTATTAAAAATAGAATAAAAAGAAAGAAGAATAGAAATTTAAGGCTGTTTTTAAAATCGAATGTCAGTGTGACACGTTGCAACTATTGCCTATTGATACTATTTTCTATAAAATTTGTCCCAACAAGTTACGATATGACAGGATGGTGTGACTAATTAGGAAACACCCAACTTATCTATTTATATCTAGTAAAAGATATATGTACACAAAAAAACAAATTTCCTAATTCAACCTCCTAACACTATCTATTAATTCAAGACCATCTACTAAAGCCAGGATTATCCTTATTTTGTCAAAAACTTGTCGGCACATATTTATTTTACAATTTCAAAAACATTTCCTATCTAGAAAATACATAGTGTACCTACATTTCAAATTGTCCGGAATGTAGATTTCTCCTCCATACATAATACTCATATTATATTTTATGAATTTACATTCTACGTATTGTTTTAAAACACGATCCATTCCGATTTTATTTTACACGAAAACGTATCCCCGGAAATGGCAAAACTCCGCTAAAATTGAAATGAATAGCTGAATGGATCGCGCAGAATTTTTTATTTCCAAAGAAATCCAAATACCCGGCACAATTACTCCGTTCTTCCTGTTGTATTATAAAGTATAAAATAATATGGCGGCCGAAAGAGAATCCTTTTCTTTTATATTTTGTGTGGGGCGAGAATAAAAGCTTCCCGAGATTGGGTTTCTGAAACGGCAGTGCCTATTTATATGTATTTAAAAGTTGTAACTTGTTACCTCAGACAAATAAAATTAATATTTTGTTTGGGAACAGAATCACAGATACATACAACCTCATCAAACGTATATATATATATGTATGTTTACAACAGAATTCTGTCTCGGATCTGTAAGTCAGAGAATCGAGACTATTAATAGGTTTTGTTTTACATGAGATTGCTTTGTTGAATTAAAATTAGCCTTAAGTTTATACTAGTGTATATATATAAACTAACTATAAGTAACTATAAGTTTAATTTTATTTTATTGTAATTTTAATTAGTAATTTTTTTGACGAGACATGACCGATGCCTACACTTATTATCATTGTAATAAGTTAGTTGTAATTCTGTATGTTAATAAAATATATCTATCTATCTATCTATACAATAAAAACTTGCAAGAAACAGTAACATAGTTATGTTAAATCCTTTCAGTAGTAGTTAAAATGCCCCTGTTACTATCCCCTAACAAGATAATTCAGCTGTATGCTTTGGTTAACAATTTATTATGCGTTCCATGCAATCCTAACACTGTATCTAACTTAAATCGAACCACATAATAACACGGAGTAGAAAATGTATAGAGATTCACTTCATGCATTCTGAACCTTGGACGTTGCTATTAAAGTTCAGGCTGAAGGCTGGGCTCTGTGAACTTGGCACTCGACTTGTATATTCTGTGAACTGCCTCTCTATGGGATTCTGGCGGTCAAGAGTGTTCATTGTTTTCTAAAAAAGCGCAAGTAACGCAAATCGTGGCCTAACAAAGTCTATTTTGTATAAAAAAGAGTTTGTGATAGGCTGGAGCTAGTTCTATAGCTTCATAAACTGCATATTGCAGACTCATGCAAAAAAATACGAAATAGGACAAAAATATTAATTAAATAAAACACTCGCCCACCAAAATAACTGTTATGGTTGTAAAATTGCTTAAAGGCTTTATTGCTTTTACATTAATACCCATTTTCTCTATTTCTATCACAAAACTCTTTAAGTCAAACATTCCTTTCGCAGTAATATCTCTGCATACCTACTCCGCGATGATGTACAGTGCCCCAGCGACCGCTCGAGTCTGGACTACAATTCTGCAATTAACTGAGCCATAACTCTGCCATAATGGTCACTTGTGGACGGTGCATTCATACTTCTATTTCACACTCACCGTGTTTTTGATTGTTTGTGAACCAAAAGATTTATTAAATTCTAGTACTATTATATTTACGAATCATACTTACATATTATTATTTAAGGGTCGTTCCTTCAGGAACTTCCAGATGTTGAAGAAGTAGTAAGTGGCAGCCCAGAACCAGCGAAGATGACATTCTCTTGAACTGGAGGCTAAAATTCGCTGCGCCATTGGAGTGAGTCGGTAAGTTTTTTTTAACTTTTACGGGTTTGCACTTGGCCATAGTTTACCTGATATCAAGCAAAGGCTATGGGCCTAAGATGGAGCGTGCTTACCCGATAAGAACCGATTCACTCTCGCTTTGAAGATCGCTGGATTATAGTGCGTGGGGAACATAGCGTCAGGAAGGGAGTTCCACACCCTTGCGATAGGTACGAATATTTAGGAATTGTGATCATAATTGCTTAGTCCTCGTAGGTTAGTTGCTATCTCACGAACTATTAAAGTTTTACAAGCTATTTTTGGATTTCGTTTCTGCTGAAAACTTTATAAATTTGTAAACACGTTCCAGGTACTAGTTTTTTTAAATATAATATGCTCAGAATATCATACAGATAGGTTTAGTAATAACCACAGAAATCTAAATAAAAGTAATAACTCATCAATCGCTAAAAAAGTAATCAAAAATGCCTCAGTACTTTCTGATATAAGCGCAAACTAACCACCTAACACACTTTTACAATTTTAAATCGTGTAGAATTATAGAAGTATAACAATACTCACATAAAAGTAGGTAGATATATACCTATACACTTTCTTATTATGCGAAACCTTGGACTTTCACACGATTAAACATTATGCATGTTTCCAATATTTAAAAACATCATTAATTCACCGAGTAGGTAAAGCCTTGCATCCATTTTGTAAAATGCGCGCCATATTTAATATCCGGTGCGTTAAACTTGCGGTTTCCGCACATCGTCGATGCGACCGCAGCGACATCTGTGAGCTTTCTAGCAGCATTATTTACATTGGTATTTAAAAAATATGGTCAAGTTTTATTTTTACCTGTTTCATGAACGTGTAAAGGGTCACCAATTGACATACATTTTACAGATAGCGGAGTCATTTAAGGATTTCTCTGATCCATTTTATAGGACAACCTTGAAACCTATGTATGTACACACCTTCTTTCCGGACTCTAAAGTCTGTCTTCTCCCGGAAAATAAATTAAGAGAATTAATGTTTTTAGACCAGTGCCCAGCACAGCTCCTAGCTTTAAATTTGCATTAGATTGCGATGCTAGTGACACCTGGTTGTTGCATTTCTTCATTATCGTCATTCCAAGCCTTCTTGATTCTCTTGCATAGTTTTGGTTTACTCAATTGCCATTTTCCAGCTGTGTCAATCACAACTTTTATTTTCAAGCAATACCAATATTTTCTATTGTGTAATTTCTGTCTTTTTGTGCACTTTAAAGTGATATTCTATTCTATGTACCTACTGCCAAAAATTCTGCCGGTCTTGATTATTTTCGCTTATTTTCCAATAATAGTTAAGTGGAACAACAAAAGCGCGGGTTTAGCACTTGACAAAAATAACTCATTATACTAACATAACTACTAACCTTCCTCTAGATCTAGATCATAACTTACGGCTACGATTGTTTATAATTTTATCCATATTAGTTCAGCCTTTGATATTGTGGGACAAACACACATTTATATACTTACTGTCGCCTTTATATTATTAGTGGAATTATAATAATCAATCCTGTATTTTAGTTATCGGATAGTAGAAAAACAAAAAATTACTGAAATATAGCTTTAATCACTTTCATAATAATGTTTATATTTACATAGCAGCCTTACGACTATATAAACTGGATGTTTACAATATACATTAAACTGCAAAATAACTTTGTATACTCCGCAATGTAAAACTTGATTATACCTATGTACAAACACATAAAAACACTTGCCGATTTTAATTCATACAACAGAAAGAAAATACAGTTTTCATGGCGCGTAGACTTTCTGTACTCATATAAAAAAAAATGAAATTGTTAAGAATGATATACTTTGTGGGCAATAATTGACAGATTGTAAGTTAACAAAAGAACACGGCGATTTTTTTAACAATTACGCAATTGGTACAACATATGTTTTTCGACAGAAATTAATTTTCAGTAAAAATCTAGACCCTGTTAGTGTTTTAATGTGAATTCCAAGATAAATAGTCTCTCTTGTTTCAATAATCATTGAAAATTGACTTATACGTAATTTTATAGATATTTGCCATAATTGGGTAACATAACTACATAGTCTAGAAATACATGAAATTACAATTTATGTCTATAGATTTAAAATGCGTTGTTAAATAATGATAAAATCGCCTTGTTTTATTGTAAACTGAGCATTCGCCGTGAGCTTCTAACTGATAAAATAATTGTACGGACAAATATAATATTATCTACACATTTTTTTTTAATTTTTTTTACATTAGATTGGCTCACGCTTGACTACAACTTGCCTGATGTTAGGCAACTTTTAACTAACATTTGTATGGTTAACAAAAAAGTATATTTAGTTTAAAAAAAGTAAATACCGTGCCTTCACAAACTTATGGCAATTGTACATAGGCCGCATAAGGATTTCAGAATTATCTGGTGATTTTGTAACTAACAGTACATTAATATATTTTTTGAACACTTTTTATTACGCTAAAGTAATATTAATTATTTATATAGGTATATATAGATTGTATCGCGCCATGAATAAATGTACAAATTTACTGCAAAATTATATTTTAGTATCAATTTACATACTTAATTATTTGCAGTCGTAACTATTTATGTGGTATCAGTTTAAACCTTGTTTGTTTGAAATACAATATAGCTTTCAGTATCATGGTTCTTTATCGACACTATTGTTTTATAATTAAATTTTACCAAATGTACATATAAAATAAGTACTTATACTCAGAAAAAACAATGGCATTTTTGTAGGTCGAAAATAAAGAACCATATTTAAACGCTAAACATTTGCACCAGAGAACAATCATTAAAATTAGATGAATCGTAAATATAGCTGTGATAAAAAATTGCGACACCAGCCATCAGATTTCAAAATTGAAAATAATGTGGTAAGCTACAATTTTCTTAGTTATGTCATCGCCATTAGATAGATATACTAAGGCTCCATCTAAGTTTAACGCTAGATCTCAGATTCTTGCACCTATTCACAATGTCTCACAAAACTTGTCATGATTGTACTTATCTGTATCTTATACATACGATTACAAAATAAATAGGTCAAAATGATAAAATAGTTCGCTTAAATAAGCACCAGTTTACTTTAAAACGTAACTGTGGTTCGCACGGAAACAACTTAATTTGACGCAGGAAATGTAACAAGGCATTTCAAACATTATTTATGCATACATTATTTTCTTTGTGATAGTTTTATTATCTTTTAACATTAAAAAAATCTCTGCATATTTTAAAGCACGACATTTCGTTAAAATATTAAAATTCACACAATTATTTACTAGGAAACTATACAGGCATTTATATGTATGTTTTATATATTATATGGTAATGATGAAACTTAGTTATTACGATGCCTTATTCCATTTCCTAATTGCAATGCGTCTAACAAAATTAAAACAACATTAGCATTAGGAACTATTTTCGGGCATTCGAAGTATGCCTCTACAGACACAAGTAAAATATTCGGGTATTAGCAGCCTCAAAACTAAAACGAAAATAACTTGGAACGGATAAAGTTCATATTGTAGCAAAAATATAAAAACATACTCGAGGTAAAATGTTTCCAGTTTGGGAAGTAAAAGTACACCGAGTCGGCGCTAAAACAAACGTGGCTCATTAATATCTATGACACATTGTATTTTTATGCATAAAATTTTGTATAGTTCACGCAAAATGTTATAAAAATCACTGGCGGTTAAAAGCTGGGACTCACTCTGAGTGACACGAAAAATCAGGCAACAAAATATTATGTTGATAAATTAACCGTCCTTACAATGAGCCATAACAAGGGACAGAAGAACTGAACCAAACAAAAAAAAGCTTTACATAAACTATTGACGTCATCAACAGTTACAAAGCTACCAACAATCTGTCAGTCTTCTTAACTTAACCACTCTAGCAACTATTGACAATGAAGAAAAGAGTCAAAACGATGAGAATGTTCAGAGGAATGTCAAAAAGGATGTCAATTTAGAATAATCAGTCTTAGAAACGGTTAGAGATGCCTACTACGACTGGCAAGCGAATTCATAGCTACCCTCTTACAAACAAATAGTACCACAAAGGAATAAATACTTAAAATACCTATGTAACATACAGTGTCCAGTGTATTTCATGATGCGCAATTCTAATTATAATAAAACTCTTAAAAAATGGTCCGTAATTGTACGCGATAGGTAAAAAATCTAGCACGAACGTTCTATTTACAGGAGCACCTCAATCTACGTTCTGATTGGCTCGCGTTGAGTCCCGGCAGTGTACTCTGTCACTCACGTCACTATCACTCACTTGATCGTTCACTACAAGCTCATTGGCACTTTGGTTGGTAACATCAACTCACTACTACACTTCCGTTCCGTCTTCTCCCTCGTCCTCGAACAGAGGCTCGGTGGGGCTCACCTCTGTGCTGGGCTTTTTCTTCGGCTTCGGAGGAGGTCTGGGTGGAATCTTCCCGCTCCTGCCCAAAGTTCCCGACTGGTTCAATGATACGTTGTTCTCGTTTTTCCTCGGGTCTTCCTTGGACGGAGAGCCGACTTCTTCCTTGTTCTCTCTCGGTGCTGGGTTCCGTCTCAGAGAACCGGTCTCAGGCTTCCCCTTTCGACTGAGCGTGCTGTTCTCGGATGTTTGCGACTGGGTGTCGCTTCTGTCACTGAACAGCTGCTTGCGTGGCTCATGCGTGGGAGTTGAAGTGTTCTTAGCTGTCCAGCTCATTCTAGGGTTCACGGGCTCTTGGGGGCCTGGCGTCGAAAGTTGGCTCGAAATCTGAGACACGATGCTGTTGCGAGGGTTGTATTGTGGAACCGGGGAAGGCGCCGGTTCCTGTTCTTCTATAGGTGCGTAGAAAACCGGATGAGTACTTTGGTAAGCCGTTGGTGTAGCTGGTAGCGGGCGGTTCCTCATTGGAGAGAACTGGGCTTCCAAGCCCGCTTTGTTCAGAGATAAGACCGAGCTGCCATCTGCTGTGGTTCGCAATCCCAAGTTATCGTAGAGCGGTTCTTGTGCTTCAGAGCTAGGCAAGATGGCGGTGCTGGCTGTGCTCGACCAGCTCGGAACTCGGGGCCTTCTCGGAATAGTGACGTATCCTTGTCGAGGAGTGACCACAGGTGGCGTGATCGGAGCAGTGAAGGGAGATTGCGAACGTGAGTATGGTAGAGTTCGGAACAGATTTTGGTTGGTGGTCATGCCGTATATGGGCGAGTGAATGGGGCTGACTGGATTCAACTGAGGAGGCAGTCTAGTAGTGTCGGGGACAGTGGACGCATTACTCGCTGCTGGAGATATCTGAGCAGCTCGTGGAGGAAAGGACAGCAGGTCTGGAGGATACGCCCGACCATCTGCGCGACCATATTCAACGTTGAGAGCATCTTGGGACCGTTTACTCGGATGGTCAAAGTCCAGCGATCTCTTCTCGTCGTCATTATGAGCTGAAATGAGAGAAAATAATTTGGTTACTAAATTTCGTCAAAACTTAATACATACAATTAACTGTTACTGTAAACTGAAAACCGAATCGAAACATTAATAGTATAGCAGTGAATCACAGAATTTTTCCCGCTAAAATAAATACGATTGGTATTTTAACAGCCCTCAAAGCCAATAAAATCAAAAAGCAAATTGGATTTGTGTATTTGGAATATTTAAATATTTGCTTTTAACCCATAAAATATGTCATACATATGTAAGCAAAGCTAAACGTTTTCCTCGTTCGTAGTTCGTACCCTTCAGCCGGTGAAGAGTAAGCAATATTATTTGATTTATATTCGAGCTTTTTCTGAGATAGGCAATCGACGAAACAAGGAAAACGATTTTTACGCAATTGGAATCATTGAAAATAGATTAAGGTACAAAACTTACCAAAAACAGAATCATTGTCCAGCAATGTTTTGTTTAGTTCAGACATCTCGGTGGCTCCGCTCATGATAGAAGGAGGGGCGTCGTACCTTCGCGGGGGCTTCGTCACTGGATTTACAGCTGTTATAAGGCTTTTCTCCATTTCCGGAATAACGGAACCTTCGATCAAAGCCTCTCCATTGGATGTATCTGCCTTCTTTTTATCGGAACTGCGTCTTCTACAGCAGCACCAGCATAAAATTATCAAAAGTATGAGCAAAATGGCCGCCGTACATGAAACCCCTATCAAAACTGGTAGCATATTATTATCCATGCCAGTAGGTACAACTATGCCAGGCGGAGTTTGGGTAATAGCCAAAGTCAAGCTTCGTTCTTCAACACCGCCCTGGTTTTTTGCTACACATAAGTATTCTCCATTATCAGTGATTCCCGCATCGACAATGGTCAGATTTACCCATTTAGAGTTATCGGTACTGGTTTGCGTAATGATGTACTTGACCTCCCCTTGGTATCTGTACGAGCCGTCAATGATCTGCGCGTTTAATACCCAGTTCACTTCCGGCTGAGGGTTGCCATTCACTTGACAGGGTAAAGTGACGTTTGAATCAGATGTTCTTAGTGTAGTACTAGTTGAAGGGTAGACGATACTCGGGCGACATGCGAAATCAATCGAGTCTAACTCCTTCCACAGCTTTCCGTGCACTTTGGGCGGTTCGGCGCAAGAAATAGGCGAAGTGTAGAAGTTTTTGCTAATCACCCAATTTCTAAAAGGTTGCAAGTAGCAGTCGCATCTCCACGGGTTGTCGTGAACGTCTAGGTTAGATAGAGAGGTCAACGCACTCAGAGTGTCAATTTTCATGTGCTCGAGTTTATTGCCGTCTAATCTAAGGATGTTCAGCTTAGGGACGTTCATGAAAGTCTTCATCCCTAAAGTTGCAATGCGGTTATTGCTCAAATCGACTTTCTGCAGGAACGGCAAGTTGTTAAAGAGTCCGTCCTCTAATTTCTCGAGCTTGTTATCGTTGAGCAGGATCCATCTAATCTTGACCGTCTCTTTGAACGTATCCGCGTGTAATATCTTGAGATCATTCTTGGATAAGTCTAGTTCGATCATAATGGCGAGACCGCTCAGTCCATTCCTTTGAATCGTTATTAATTTGCAGTCTCGGAGCACGAGTTTCTTAAGATTAATGAGTCCGACCTCTTGGAACGCCAATCTCGTGATCTCGTACAGATTATTTCCCGATAAATCCAAATTTTGTATTTCGGTGCTTAGAGTTTTGGGAATGTCTTGAAACTGTTGGTCGGAACAGTCCGCCTGCTTGTTCCCGCTGGCCCATACACAGTGGCACTCCTTGGGACAGTTGCTGGTGAAGTCTGCCAGTGCTGCGAGCACCAGGTGGGAGAGAGCGAGCAGCCTCAGCGCGTGCTTCGCCATGTTGTCGACACCTGAAACAAGCAGGAAATACATTGTAGGATTCCAGTTGCAATAAAAGCTACAGACGCTTTAAATAGACGGAATAAAGTAGTTTTGAACACGCACGCCAGTAATGGTGGCGTTAAGAGTGCAGTCTGAATCGTTTTATGTATTTTAAGAGCCGTAAAGTTCAGTTTACGAATAGTTTAAGTGCGTAAAGCCGTCTGAAGTTGCATTAGAGAGATTTAACGACACGTGGTCTACAATAGCTTAATGAGTTTCTACGTTCGTAGAAATATTTAACAAAAAGCGGCTTCTGTTCAATAATTAATTACTGTTTATAAAGAAAGGGGCTTTGAGCAAAAACCGGCGTAAATATACAAATACCTTATTATAATCGCGAATACAAAATTTCGTTTTCTCTCAGGTATTTTCGGGATTCTCAAATCGTGAATAATCGTCGTATTTACCGCTAATATTCAGATTTGCTTCGTTCGCTGCCGTTCTCTCTTCGTTTTGCATAATTATACCGTTTTTTGCGTTGTGAAACAGGAATTTAGTACAAAAACACAATTAGAGGAGTCGTAAGGATTTAGGCTCGGTTTGTCCCCTCCCTCCGCCTCGTGTGCGATAATTACATGGGCCGTGAGTAAGGGCGGAGGACTGACAGCAATTTGGAAGTAAGTGCGTTCCGCGCTGTGTGATCTGCTCCTTATTTTCGGTGAGCGATTAGATGGCGTGTGTCACAGACAGACGGATTACACATTATTTTACAGAGTATGTGTAGTTTCATCGTACGATCAAAAACTATTAATAAGACCTTACGTATTTACAGTTATAGTAATAAATAAATAAATAAATATTTTCGGACATATCACACAGCGCCATCTAGCCCCATACTAAGCTTACGCTTGTATCATGGGTACTAGATAGCGGATATAATACATATATACTTTTTTTTTGTAAATACATACTTATTATACATAGAAACGACCAGACTCAACACAAATAATTACAAATTTTAATATGCATAATTATTTGTGTTATGCGGGAATCGAACCCGCACCCCTAGATTAGAAGGCAGAGCCACTACCAACTAAGCTAACAGAGCAGTCCTTATACAGCAATAGATTTTGGACATTTGTATTAATATGTGTTTATTAATTTAGTTATGAATGGACTCTGTCTAAAATAAACGCTTTTATTATTATATTATATTATTATATAATAGGAGAGAAAAGTACGCTTAATATTGGAATATGCACAAAGTATTAGACACTACAGTAAAAGTGGTAAAAGCTAAACTTTTATTCTACTTAATACTTGACAGGATAGACAAGACATACGAGCATATAAAGTGAAATAACTATTATTGTAGTTATCTTCCATCCATCTATCTAACAGAACCTCCCAGACTAATACTCATTAAAAGACCTAATAAAATTCAAGAAGCGAGTTACGCCCCGCTCCCGCTCCTGCCTCGCTCCCCATGCAGCGTTCGTTTCCCGTGAAACTGGCGTGTCTTCCCTCCAGTGCTCCAGTAATTCGGAGTGATATTGTTCGATGCCATTCCACTTCATATTCCGAGCTCACGAGTTATTGTTTGTTTGTATTCGTTAGAATGTCGTAGCGCCATCTTTTGTACAAGGTTAGTTGGCTATAAGAACGAGCATTCAAGCCACTTTTGAATAGTTGTTTTTCAGTTACATGCATAGATACACGTACTTAAGTAAATCTGTATATATTATTTGCTGCGCACTCGACTTTTATTAGTTAGGTAAATTGGCTATACGTAATTTAACCGAACTTAAATAGATTAGCAACTTTATATTGTAATTTGACGTCTTAAAAAAGCTCGTTTGATGACTTCTCAAATAATGAAATATTATGAAAAAAAAAGTAATCAGATAATCTTATTCGAAGATTCATCAAAATAGCTAATTATGTACGACCCACGATTATTTTGAAAAATACTTTGGGCACTTTTTTGTGTTTGACTACAATTTTGTACGTTTTGTGCACATAGAACATATCACTAAAGTTTTATGTAGCAGTAAGATTTACAAATGAACCTGTACTCAGAGCTTGTTAAACTTGCGTCGACTCATTTTCAGAGTTGAGTCGATTAAATTTTGTCGCTTTGTGGCTTGTTTGAGGCAAGTGGAGTCTTGTTTTTTTACGCAGATACGGGTCTGTGCAATTTGCAAGATATTCTCGATTGCAGGATTTTTAAAAATATTTTAGACTAGAAAGCTTTATATTTTTGTACACATTTTTACTCAGAAACGCATTCTTTGTTTGCGCATTATATTTCACAGTCTGTTTCCATACATTTTACGTCAAGTTTGATATAAAATGTATTGAAATTATTGCTGCAGAGAATCAACGCATATAGAAGAATAAATAGTTTGAAATTAAATAAGATATGTTAGTTCTCCTTCCTTTTCCAACATAGCTTTTAAAAGTAATTAGGAAGTTAATAGTTACGTTATAATAAAATAAATGATGATACATCGTTATCTGTGGAAATTGTTAACCACGCGTTAACCACGCGCACAGTCTTGCTGTCTCCCCATCTGTTGCAATCACCCAATTACTGTCTGTCAATGGCTTTACACTTAGGAATATGACTATCGATTACCTCGCCTCACTAAAGACAAAGATTGTGCATTCATCATACCTCCAAAATATCTACAGAGTCCATAATACAAAGATCTAAAAAACCGGCAAATAAAACCAGGAGCGGAATAAAAATTACCTCCATTGAAGCACCATGACCCTTTATAGCTTTGAGGCTGTTTGCATCTCATCTCCACACAATGGGCTTCTTTTTATATCGAGTATCTTTACTTAGCTGGCGGTGGATTAGATAATTTGCAGATGTGTTACTCATATTCTTTGCTTTATTTCTACAACGCAAGTGGAATATATTTAAGAGCGAAATGGAAAGCTGTTGTTTGAAGTTTTTTTGTATTCTGTAATTGATTTCTAGAAAAGTACAAGTAAATAGGTATCATAACATTAGGTAACATCAAGCAGGCTGTAGACAAACGTTAACCTATCCCACGTAAAAAAATTTTGGTATTGTATCAGTATTTTCAAACAACGAATTAAGTTTATTTTTCTATTTCTTATTATGATGGTAATCAATTGTCGTCGCAGTCAGCCCTTGGATGGGTGAAAAAAGGGATATTCTATTCTAGGCGCTTCCATGGATCAGATGACAAATTAAATTGTAAGGTCCGGCTGTTTATCCTCGATATTTGCTAAGCTATGTCAGAGGCCCTTACGATGGTTTGAAAACTAGGCTCCATTCTCATACGAAGAAGAACAATTACGTTTTTCTTTCAGTGTCTGTATATTTTTAGTCCATGGCAAGTACAGACAGTAGCCGCTATGTGTGGGTGTATGGCGCAAGGGGTTACTCCTTGATTGACCCTTGTTTTACATAGTTAGGTCTTAAAGCGCAATCGAAGTGTGGATAGGGCTTTGAGATAACTAGTGATAACGGTAGACTTTATTTTATATGATCCATAACCGACATTACATTAATTCCTGCAACCCTAACGACTCTTAAAAACATTTATTCCTTTTTACATTAGGTAATTTTGTTTTCAATTGGGCCTTAATCATTTACTGGTAAGACCGAAGCAGAACAATACTAGAAACCTTTCTAAAGATGTCATCTGATAAGTTTATTTTAACAATTAATTTATAACCAAGCAAATTTATTATTGTCTATGTTTGTTACGTTACAAAAAATGTGTGATATGTATTTATTATGTATATTATAGTTATAGTCTAAATATATAAAACTCAAAGGCGACTGACTGACTTATATAGTGATCTATCAACGCACAGCCCAAACCACTGGACGGATTTTGGAAATGCCACTTTTAAAGGGGAGAAATAGGGGATGCCAGTTTTACTTCTTAATGCGAACGAACCCGCGCGCACCCACTAGTTTAATTATAAAGTTCAACTATGTATGCGTTTTGAGAAATCTTATATAGGTAATTCAATCCTCCTAAGGTCTCTTTTTCAACATTGCCAGTTCAAGTTATTTTAAATGGGATAAAAAGATGATTATGAAGATTTAAAATATCTGTCATATCCATACTTCTCTCCCCATATTGCACATGCGTCGCTCCTTCATTTAACGCGCAAGACTTCATGAGTCAATGCCGCGCGCATAAATTCATTAATCAAATCATCAACCCTTCTCTGAAGTTCAATCAAAAAGAGCGCAGCCGGTGGTGACGAGAGCAATGAACTGATCGTTTCATTGATAAATATGATTAGAGAAATTGAGAGAAATGATTCATACGGTTATTAAAGTGGTCAACGATCATTGAAGTTAAGCAAAGGACAATGATTTATTTACAAAATATTTATTAAAAATATAGCTGCGTCAATGATTAAATAAAAGAAAAAGTAGTTTTATTGGTTCGTTTATTTGTTCTACTTTTATCTTGTTAAAACTTCGTACTTAGATTATTTGGTCCCTAAATTAATACATTATATATAGGTAGCCTATATATTTATGTCATTTTATCCCGAAATCACGAGAGCAAAACCGCGGGCATACACTATTATACTGAAAGACTGATTAAAATGGTCACCAAACACCATTTGCGCCTGAATTTAGTGTTTCATCGGATTGAATTCGAATTACCAACCGCGCTCTGCTCTGGCTCTAATTTGATCGACACCTATTCATGTGGAAATCTATCAGATTATCAAATCTCCTAACTAAAATCGAATAAACTTTCGCTTCACACATATGTATGTATATATACTATGTATGTAGGTAAGTGTGTGAAATAGTGTGAATACTAATATTTAATCCGAAGGTAAATTTGATGGAATGTTTTTTTTATTATGATAAGTATGTAACGAATAACCATGATATGTGTATTAGATTATAGTTTAGATCAGATTTTTTTTATTCCCATAAAGGTAGACAAAGTCGCAGATTACAGTAACATTTTCCAACAAATGATATGAAAATAAAACCATTGCTTTTGGTGCGTGTATTCTCGTATATAACTAATAACTATGTATCGTTTATAGCTGGAATGATAAAATTAAAATTATTTTTAAATCGCGAGGCGAACCCCAACTTTGGGTAAATGACCGACAAGAAGAATAACTACATAAACTTCATGTCAAAATTACTAAAATAACAATACTCTAAACTTAAATTTGCCTTTTATTTAATTAACTTAAGTATATATGTAAAATAAAGTATGCAGAGCTGACTGCCAGCCTTCAATAGTTGGAAAGGCACCATAAGAAGAAGAAGAATATATATTATGTAAAAGACCATAAAATTTTCACTAAAAAAACATACAATTAAAAAACACAAAAAAGGTGAACTTATTTCAGTTTTATGACTCCAAATTTCCCTTCCAAATAATGCATTCACACTGCAACGCCCTAACAGTTAGAAATATTGCCTCACAAGTGGGGCAACCATTTAGCCCAATACAGCAACAATTGACGCAATTTGCCCTCAACACTACCGGATTATATTAGCGGTACCACCTAGTAACAATACAGGAATAGACAGTATGGAATATCATACATTTATCTATACAACTTCTTGCCCGAATCTCTATTCCCTTTGAACTATAATTTGGCGGTCTTCAAGTCGAGAGTAAACCGGTTTTTTCTAGGCAAACGCGCTAGACCGTAGATTATAACGTTGCTTAACGTCTGGCAAGTTGTAGTCAAGCGTGAGCATATCTCATTTAAAAAAAAACAAAACCTTATTTTCATATCTATTGCAAAAGATTAAAAATTGATGGTAATGTATTACGCATCAACAGGACTTTTAGATTAGTTTTTATTATTGATTAAACGTTAAATAAAAAAGCATTAAATGTCTGGCAGTCACGTGATAATAGTTCTACACTAATTAGTCACTAAAATAGAATATTATTTCGCTAGTTAAAGTGTTAAATATTCTAGTTTTGCTACATCAATATGACAACAACAGCGCTGTGCCGGCTGCAACATCGCCGTTTCTTGCTTTGTGCTATATATAAAATTTAGTTCTAAAATATCTAAAAAGTTTATGTAGATTAACTCCAGGAAATTATACAACTGAACGTTTAAATTAGTGGTTTTTTTTAAACAGGTTAGAATCCTTACTGTTTTAATTCCATAAAGCGCAGTACACCGCTTCGGGCGTAAATTAATGATTCGGAAGGTAAGATTTCGAAACGAGCGTTAATTGAACAAATGAAACGTCTGATGAAGAGCAAGATGGAGGAATGGCAGGGGGTTATTATGATGTTGAACTATCGTGATAATAGTATTACTTTTGCATGCAACATCACATAATATAACACAAACAACCAAACTTTCTGAAAACTAAGTTACAAAGAAATTAATTAACAATACGAATAAATACTTAATTTTACTAACATTTTCTTAAGTACCTAAGTACTATTTACTACTTAAAGTTTAAGTAATGATTTTTAAATGTTTTTTCCTAGGTAAAGCGTGCTTTATCTTAGTAATTGCCGGCGCGACGCACTCCATCAGGCGTCACAGAATATTATCAGTAATTTTATAATAATACCACAGATAACAAAAATATTACAAAGAGTTTAAAATCACCAATATAATTTACAAAACGAACGTAACATGAAATAACTAACAAATAACATTATAATTAATTTAAATTTCCATAGTAACCTCCAAGTCTTTGAAATAATAGCATCTACTGAGTCATCCGGAATGAAACACTGGGAGAATGAGGTTCAAATGAAAGCCCTTTCAGAGCTGTTTACTTTGTCATAATAATAACCTTGAATACTTCACTATTATTTAGTAACTGTATTTGTCTGGACCAGTACTTAGCTGGTATTTACATGTTGTATTAGTGGAATTTCGCGTTGTTACTTGAGGTTAGTTTGGGACACAAAATCTAATAAAACAAAGATTCCTTAGCAAAAAGTCACAATCACATCACTACACATTCAAAAGTGAGTTTGCTGATGTTTGTTCCAGTAAATTTTGTGTTAGATTAGATGGTACATATATCACGAAAAGCGGCCTAACAGATAAAAACTATATGTATATTCCAAAACGCACCACAACATCTACCTATAATATACTGTTGCAGCTAGAAAGAAACAGTATGACTAAATTATGCTTTGAATTACAATATAATATATTTATTACAAAGTTATGATCGCAAAAATATTTTTTGTACTAGAATGGCAAACATTTGAATACCTAATCATCTGAACAAATAGATACCTACTTCATGGAAGTAACATCACCAAATTGATTCCCATTTATTAGACCCTACCACATAAAACTCCAACACGCTGCTAACAAATAGACACAGCCCCATCGAGTAATGTTGACAAACAGACAAACAAAACAACACTTTCTCGAACATCTGTGTAATCCGAGCCGAGTGAAACAATCTTCTATTGACATCGCCGGAAGCACGACTTCATATCGATATGATACAGTCGCACCTGGATAACGAGTTTGTTTTATTACAACTGTTAGAGAAGAGTAATTATGTTTGTGTATTTGATATATATGCTCTTTGTAATACGATTTCAATTTGGCAAGGCTAGTTAATTTTTTATCCGAAATGCTGTTAAAATGTACATATACCTATATTTGTAAAAAAAGTAATTTGACACCAAAATCATCTCAAGATGTGCACGCACGGTAACGACTACTACCAATACACACTTTTATTTATTCTATACTAAATATAATGATATTCTGACATAATACATTCGAACTTTAATACAGAGCACCGACTACTAGACGTGTTTGGATATTTACTACGCCATGATACTCTCATATTTGGGTACAAGTAGTTCTACTAAAACGCGCCAGAAACAAATTACAATCTGCCAAAAAAATTCAACACACAACGAGCTGCCAAACTTCATATATCTAATATAAGTACATGGACAAGATGTATTCCAAATCCAAACAGACAAAAGTTCAGTTTTCAACTTCATTGCAAATATTACCTTCCAGTTGATCGTGGTCAACCTGGTCCAACTCTGAGTATATTTACCTGCTTCCTCCGAAGTGAAATTTAAACCTTTGGAATGGCGACGTTTCATGAATATCAAATTCGGGACCGAACCCCTCCGGGAAGTGGGGGGAAGGGGGGACTGTCTGTTGACGCCCTGTGCCTAAAGAATTGGGATGTACGCCTTTTTATTTCATTCGAACTGACGCCCAAGGAGCAAAAATAGTACTTGAAGTATTCTTCAATACTATTTTTTCTTGTGCTTGTAAGATACTTGTAGTTTACTACAATGTTGGATTTGGGTACTGTTATAGGAGCTTTCTTTCCTAATAACTATCTTATAATCAACTTACGGAACGTCAGTTAGCCCTATAGTATACTTGAGCAAGCGCAATATTGCTTGTAATGTTCTGAGCCAACACAATTTGAAGTACAGACACTCTGATTAGTATCTGACATAAGTATGTTACTAAAGCAATCTTGTTTATAATGCTCTAGTAATATACTTTAGTTATTAGTTATAAGTAAATTTTATAAAGTGTTTTTTTTGTTGATTCGCGTGTTTGGTTATTGTGGTGTGTGGTGATAAAACGAAATATTCAAAATGTAAGTATACTTCCTTTTATAATATTAGATGTAACTTTTAGTAACTGCATAACATAATAACTCGTGATAAAATATTGATAATACAGTGAGAACACGCCGGGGAAGTCATTTTTATTGTAAATGTGTGCCAAGATCTAGTTAATTTTACAACGCGCTTCGAAAACAAGCACATAGAGTATTTATTGTAAAATAATATTTCGACGATTTTTACGATCATTCGCCATTTTATTCAAATACTCTGCGTTGAGTATGTTATAAGACAATTATAAGCAAATTATTACTTAAAGAGTTTCAACCAAGATAACTTGCCTCCATATTCAAACAAGTTTAGGGTTCCTCATGAAATCGGACTACTTATCTATTTCAACTTACTTTGTTACAAAACAACTACAAGATTACACCTTCTTCCCGCCTTGCGTGACCTTACTAGAGTTCTACAAATACTAGCTCCTTTATTACATTTTTTTATATGGTATCTTGTGTTTTTTTTTTTAATTTTGTAATAAGTTAATATTTTTTTTTAAATATGAAATTGCTATTGTTTTGCAGTTCCTCTCGGAATGGTGGCATATTTAGACGTTGACTGTTTTTTGAGTAAAGATGACATACAAAAACTCGAAGAATTAGAATGGCCATGGACAATAACACATTTCATCCTATCCAAAAAGTGTTATGGTTGCGGGTGTTCCACTGATTCAAGATTGCGCGCCCACTTTATTATTGACAAAAGCAACATTAAAAACATTATAATTTTTCATATCTTGTTCATGGACTGGAGTCTCGCGTAAGCCAAATGAAGCTACAGAAAAGATTTGCTTCAAGGGTTTCTCCAAAATTATTGGTTTCTTTTTTGATATAATACATCAGCACGATTCGTCATTTAATTTAAACGATTGTTATAAGTTTTTTAAAACTGTCCTGCGAAACGCTGACCAGAGATGCAAAATCAAACCACAAAGAATTTCTACAAAAAAATGCAGAGGAAAAAAGAGAGATAAGAAGACTGGTTCTGAAAATGAGAACAAAGACGAAGATGTTAAGACTTGTTCCGAAAATGAGAAAAAAGATGAAGATGTTTCAGAGGAAGAAGTTGATTTAAACTAAAAAAAAACTGGCAAGCTTACAATTGGTATTAAGATGCTATTGTCTGTTACTTTTTATACGCAAATATATAATAGGTAAAATATTCACCAGACTGACCTAATTAACAAGTAGGTAGTTACTTGGTACCAGTTCTTCTAATTAGGTTCTCTTGTTACATTTGCTACCTTAATGTACTGCACTATGACCGCAACTATTGCAGCTATAGTAAAATAGTGCTGAAATCTTTACTTGCCATGTAACCTGCGATTACTATTTGACTGCTTGCAATGCGGTTTCTTTACATTTTGTCGTTAAACTTTGTCACATTTTATTTTGAGTATGTTTAATTTGAAATACATAGTTAGGCATCAAAAATGTGTTAGTAAATATGTAATTAAAGTTAAGACAATATTTTGTGACACACAAATGACACAAATATTGTATTAACTTTAGTTATATATTTAATAACATATTTATTTCTATGTCGATGGTGCAAAATAACTAGATAAGATGATTAGACATGAATAATGAGACTCCTAATCAATATTAGTCTTAACTTCAGTTTTGTATTAGTATTAGTTTTTAGTGTTTTTTGTTTTGTTTATTATGACAAAATCTTTGTTACATTTTCATTCCGATTTTGTTTAATCGTTTATAATAAATAAGCTTCATTTTTTAACTTTGTGTGTTTACTTAAGTTTTCTTTTATAATCTTTATTTGTAGAGGATGTTAAGATTTCTTTTTTAATCTTTTTTAGTAGAGGATGATTTTGCATGAAGAGGCATAAGAAAATTTTATTGATATTATAATGAAACTAGATACTCATGATTGAGACTGACATGTTATTTTTTTTATATGTCATGTTGCATATAAAAAAAATATTTTGATTCAATAAAACAACATAAATACAATAATAGTTTGTTTTATTTTATACCTTTAATTTTGTATTTTATAGAGTATGTAACAAGGGGAAAAAAATATCTCTGACTTATATGTAATACTTACAAGTTTACATTTTACATTTTGTACTCTACATATTACATCAGATTTTTCAATAGCAGCACAATCACATTTATAAATATTCAAAAAAGAAGATCTTATCGGTTTATCAAAAACATCATGGAGATGATCAATATGATACCCTTTTATTTCAATTTCTGGCTCAGTGTTGTCTTTCAGCGTGAGGGATTTGATTTCTATTACATGGTTTTCGTCAGTAAGAAACCACTTATCATGATCATTTGATGATAAAATATATTTTTCTAGGTGCAACACAGTTAGACCGTTTCGCTGGTTTTTTTTAATTAATGGGTAGTCTGCAATTTCTTCCTTAAGGTGTTCTGTTTCAATTGATTGTTTCTCAATTATTCTATTTGCTACTTGCTGTAGTGTTTTATTTCCTTGTCGAATGGTTCTTTTTATAGCAAAAAGATGGTTTTCAAACGGATATGCGTTAAACTTTTGTAGAATTCCAAATTTTTTTACTTCTTCAACAATATGTCTCAAATTGTGTATGTTACTGGACACATAGTCTCGCCCATAGAAGGTTTTAAAACTTTCTGTAAAATCTTTCAACATTATTTCAGCAATCCGTAAAAATGGAAAATGGTTTTTATTTGAGCAAATCGTTATAGCACAAAACAAGTTCAAAAAATGATGATATGGTTCGGGTTTGAGCACGTGTTGCAAAATTACGACACTTAAATAATAGAAGAAGGTTCGGTACTCGGAACCTTTCCAGTGCGCTACAACATCTACAGATCTTATTTTTCTGTGTATCTCCTTAGGCATTCGACAATTCAATAAAAAACTATTGACAATATCAGTATCTCGCGAGCTCCATTTGGTAAGATACTTTCCCAACTTTCCATCACGCCACCCGATTAACAATCGCTTCATTAAACCAAGATCTATCAGGTGTAATGAGTCGGCAACGGGAAAATCCTCTATCATATCAATGTTCAGCTTCAATAATGGAGAGTCATGTTTGTGGTGTCCTTCATACTTTTTAGCACGGAAGTCTACATCGTTTCTTTTAGGACAATCTGTATTGGGAAAAAATACAGTGTTTGACTTATGGGAGTATTCGCCGATCACTGTACATTTAAGGCAGCCATGTTTTCCATTGAAATTTGTGACACCTGTAAAACAAATATTTTTATAATGGAAGTTATCATAAACTGTACATAATATTATGGTTTAATATAATATAAATCCAAAACTTACCTTTTATCAAGGCCCTTGCTGGTGAATCACATATAAAAGCTCTTATTTTGACTTTGATTGTAGTTTTAGTTCCAGCTACTATTGTGACCAATCCATCTTTTTCTATTTCCTTCATTTCTGTTACAAAAGGCCCCAAATATGCATTCAGATCAGTGGGTTTTCCATCTCCTGCATAAATTCCTTAAAATAAAAAGAAATACAGCTATTTACATAAATATAACTAAGCTGTTAAAGTATTTAAAAATCGTATAAATATTTACCAATCACAAATGGAGGAATGTGGGATAATTCAAAGATGTTGCATAAAATTGGCCAGAGTTGATGTCTTGAACTATTGTAAACTGGTAACCCATCTATGTTTATATTTAATGAAATCGTTTCAAGTTCAGTCGTTGAAATATTCAAATTTATTCGTTGTAGTATATTTTTCAAACATTTAATCAATCCGTTGTGCCAATATTGTCCTGGGTCTGAAGTTTGTATAACCACCGTTTCTTTGTTGGTATGTAATAAGGTCCGTGCATCTTTTGGTAAAACATTACATAATCTTTTGTTTACAATAGCAGATAATTCATTCAGGGCTCGGTGAGGTATATTAAATTTTATGGCCCAACTTTTTATATCATCAACCAATTCACAATTTTGTTCATATTCAGTGATTTCTTCGGAATCGAAATCGTAGTTTTCTAGAAAAATTTCAAATTCTTCGCTTTCAGAATCGTGAGTTAATGCTAAAGAATTATTTAATGCTTCGCTTTCTGATTTATGCCCTATGGGTAAAGAATTATTTGTCACTGCGGAACCCTCATTTACTTCACCTACATTCGCACTTGATACGCTAGATTTTCTTTCTGATACCGATGTTGTTATTCCTGAAGAACCTAGCTTCACTGATACTTTACACCTTTTTGCCACTTTTCTTTTGAATCCACCACTTCTTTTAAATCGTTTCCAATCCCTTAAATCCATAATAAACTGTGAACAAACTATTTTCTCAGGACAAATTGGAATTAGAAAATAATTAGTTGAACAAAATGGCTGATGTTTACTAATAATGTGATTGATCAAGTAGCTTATACGGTTGTTTGATTGTGTAACGTCCTTAATTAAGTACTATTGTATTTAAAAGAGTCTTGAATAAGACAGTAACGGGACAAACTCATAATTATCTTAGCTAAGAGTGTTATTAGAGCTTCTTTTCTTACAAAATGCTACTATAAGATTTCAAGACTATTTTATCTTTCTGAAGACATTTATAGGATACATATTCTTATTAGTTGTTTATAAGATAATCTACTAGTAAACTATAAGACTGAGTAATAAAAACAAATGCTCTTGAGAATATATACTCTTGTGAAATGCTATTATAAGTAAAAAAGTCCTGTAACTGTTTTGTAAGTAATCATATAGCAGACTATAAGACTGAGATATAAATCCTAATGCTCTTGAGTGTATTAGATCTTATCTTATACCATTATAAGATACACAGTCTGCACCAAAGCCTTAATAAGAACATTATTAGCAGAAGTAGACTTATAATATTTCGTTATAGGATTAGTTTGCTTGTTGGGCGCACTTCCGGGACCTTAGTGTTTGTTCTTAGGATTTCTTTGACATTTTTCAACAGACTTCTGCTAAAAGAGAGGTTATCAATATCACGCAATATTGTAAGAATTGAATATCACTTGAGGGTGTTGGCTTAATTTAGACTTTGTTTATATAATGGCTTAAGTGTAGGTTTCATCAAAGTATGTATTACCAAAAGGCAATTTTTTTATAAGTTGGTATGCGGCCACCCTTCCGTCTTAATCATAAGAAGTTTTTATGGTTAGTTATTTATTTTCCTCATATTTGTCTTCGGAATCTTATATCCTTTATCACAGATGATCTAAAAACTAAAGTCATTAAAGCCATTCAGCAACTGAAAGCCATCAGATCTCTTTTGTAAGACAATATCAATACAACACAACGATATCTGACTGTCCTTAATTGTCCATCGCGTCATTATGTTTAATGATAATAACAGCACTCCTTAGTACGTACAGACATACCTAGACGAATTGAATGACTGCGGAATGACAGCATTGAGAGTATGAGTGAACGAATAGAAATATGTATTCTAAAGCTGCATGCGATATTCATGCATTTTTACTAATTCCTGTTTTGAACGAAAAAGAACGTTAAAACTTAAATCTGTCGATTTTTGCACCATGTTAGCTATTTCACAATTTAAAAAAAACATATTAATGTAAGGCATTTTGTCGTAATGCAGCTGTTGTACATATATTTTTCCTTCTTCAGTCTTCTTATCGCTTGTGTGGATATCGATTCGGACGAACTCATGGACAAACGTGACAGACTTTACGGTGTAAAATATTACTTTCGTAAATAGAGAAAATGTCCATGAGATTTCCAAGTTGCTGGCAATTTTATCAGAATAAAAATATCCTGCAGTCACCAGCTTCGTTTACGCCTGACCGCTGCTCTTGTGGGTTAAAAGCTCGGAAGGGGTAATGTCCAGCAACTAAGCACCGACGACAATGCCTGGAAGATGCCGTGGAACTTGGTAATTGTAATGATGGCATTATGACTTCGGCTCGAGTCGATGCATTTGTATAATGTACGTTTTTTGTTTCTTGTTACAGATATTCCAAACTAGCTTATGCCCGCGGCTTTGCACGCGTTATTATACATATAAACATTGAATCACTCTGTATCAAAATCCGTTGTGTAGTTTTAAAGAACTAATCATACTTAGGGACAGACGCGGAAAGCGACTTTGTTTAAACTATACTACATATAATTTAGTTGTAATAACCGGCTAGCACTTACGTCAAAAATTACGTCGAAAAATTAGCTCGACAAGATATATACTACATATGTAGTGATTATGTGATTGGCAAACGGTAACTGCCTCTTATATGTAGTCGTTTTACTCATCCATTTTTGAAACCTTTAAATATTACGTTTCTATAAGAGAAATAACAAGTACCGGATCAAAACAGTCAAGTTATCAAACGGTTACAAAACCTTTTCCTGAAAGGACATATTACAATAAACCAGAAGTAAAATTACTGAAAATATGTCGAAAAAGACTTGTGTAGTCCATTTCAGCGATGGGACGATCAAATGACATCACATAGTCTAAAATAGGACAGTTCCAAACTGAGCCCGTTTAATAGAAAGCTTTTAATATTACACGAGCAATATCGCGTAAAAATCACAATGCCACTTGTTTGTATCCCATATTGCAACGAAACAGAATAATTTCCAGCGATTCTAATATTCATACGAACGGACTATGTATATCCGGATTCCATTAATATTAAATGCGAAAGTTTGTTTGGATGGTGTTAGTGTTAGCTTTGTTAATATAGGTTTTTTTGGTACACGTTATAAAATATGCTTGATATTTTTTCTATGCAAAATATGTGTCAATAAAACTCCGTCATTTGGTTTGCATTCTATCAGCGATTGCAATGTGGCTACCGTTTTTCCATTTGACAATTCAAACTTTAAGATCCACTAGCGATCCTAGCTGCAAATCGGTGAGGTTTGGTAATTGTAGGAACATTTGGACCTCACGCTACAATAGCCTTTTGCAGTATTTCACACAAACAAGCCGCACAATGGTTGTCAACTTTATATTTGAGCGATTCGGAGTAAAAACCCAAAAATACGGCATTTGTTACCTGAATTGAGGAGTATGTTCCGTTTTACATGAATACAACAGTTTCATTTTTGATAAAGCCACCATTCGTCAACATTGCAAAGACTGAGTAAATAGCAGGGATATATCGTCATTTCTGCACATCTTCAGATCTGACGTAAAATCGTAGACAAATTAACCAGGAGGCTCCCTACCAAATTACACATACTTACCTATTCTCTTTTCAAAAGATCCCATCAACCACTAATATAAATAATGGTAGTTGTCTAGTTGGTCCTGACATGATGTTGTGTTTGAAATAATTATGTATTTTATTTACGTGTAGTTATGAAGGTGTAGTATATGTAGTCATTACTATAAAATATATATTTTCTGTAGATTTAGTTATATACGGTAAATTTATAACTATAGTATCGTAGATTTGGCAAAACTATTGACAGATAGTAATGTAAAATTGGTCTTCATGAAATGTTTTAGCAGCGTCATTTGAAAATCAGTCCATTCCAAGAGACAGGCATACTCCACTCTGGTCACTGTATTGCTTGTCAAGGTAACCTCGTGGTCAAATACCTGGCTTTCCAGGGTATAAATCAATAATATAAAAACAGAGTGGCAGAAATCTGGTCTACTAGAAATAACTAAAGTTTATATCGGGTTTAACCTCGATTCGAGAAGAAGTGTTTAATTAATTATACACTAAAAAAAAAACAATAATGTAATGTCAACGTGTAGTATTGTCTGTGTTCGTTCACATCCTGAGTCCTGACAGAAGGCGTATCTCCGCATTTATCAGGCTCGTTACGTGTTACGCACTTTATGGGAACACGCACCATGGGATGATGGTATTTTCAAACAAAATGTCGAGGATTTCCTTTCATTTTCTGTTTCCTACTTTTTTTTACTACGAGGTTTTCCGACACATGAAGATGGTATAAAAATCATCAATAACTATGTATATTAACCAAACGATATAAACGTATAAGTGTCTTAAAGTTAAAACGATTGATAATCAGCTATTCAATTCTTACAGCGGAAGCTTTCGCTCGGAAACAAACCTTGATTATGATAGGCAAATATTATTCTCCCTATCAAAGTATTTTAATTTAAGCGTCGTTGTTTGATGTTTTTGTGTTTAAATGATAATTTAATAGCTGACTTTAGTGGTTAAAATATCTGATTATCAAGTGTTAGATAAGTAATAAATAAAAGTTTATTAAATCTATATTTAAATGAATTCGCGCTTAAATGCATCGCTAGACTAAATAAAATCTATATTATTTCTCACTCCTTTAAAACAGACTCTTTACGTTTCACACTTCATCTCCATAAAGAACGTATCTACCGCTCCAAGAAGATTCAATTCAAAGAGTTCATTTGAATTATAGCGTCATAACTCCTTTCTTAAGAAGCACTGCACGAATGAGTTTTAATTCAATATCCGGCTGAGACGGGCGCTTTGTGAAATGGGGACTTGCTTCTTTTAATTTTTATGATAATTCTACTCTGTTTCATGTTTGTTAATGAAGTGCAGCTAGGAGGATTAAGATGTTTGAATAAGGATGTAATTTTTTTAAAGACGAATAATTTTAATGAAAAAAAGAAATCCCATACTTAGGTAAGATGCTAGACAGATGTAGATAGGCACAAGTTATAGGTGTTGATGATCACAATTATCTCCCGCCGCAGCTTTGCATAATCCATTGCTAGATATATACAAGAACACATATACCAGTCTATATTGTACTAGCTGTATAGTATATCCCACCAAAAACATTTTGTAAAAAATTTACCAAGTCTCGATAGAGCTGCTTGTTTATCTCTAAAAAGTAATGAAATCTCTAGAATTAGTTAAGCCAAGTCTAAGGTTCCTTACTGCGATTTATTTATTATTATAGTTAGTTTACCAGTATTAGTGATAATATTATAGCAATAGTTTCAGTAAGCGCTTTAAACTAATAGGCTCAGTCTAACATTGTTTATTCCTACAGTATGAATAAATATGAGCTAGAATATGGTGATGGACTTATGTGATTTACAAAGGCGTCAAAATTATGGTCAAACACATTTGCTTTGTAATAAAATGTATCAGTAAATAGAATTGTATATCGTTCAAAATGTCCCTTATTATAATGACTCCTGTGAACCGGCACGCTGTCATCGATCCGGTATTCCCGCCACACTTGAGACTGTGCTTCATTGCATTTCCAACAATGCAAGGGGAAGGTTAGTATCTATATATTTACCTATCTACTTATTGGTTGTTGACGGAAACTAATAATATTTTTTTACGAATGAAAAATGCTAATTAAAAACGATGCTGCAAATGAATTAATATTCGTACAATCTTAAAAAATATGAGGAAAAAAATATTCTAAGAGCTTTAATCACCCCAACTACGAGTTTGTCACGAATACAACGAGGTTTCAGTTCTATTTCCACAGTTTCTATAAATCTAACATAAAAAGACCAACATATTTTGCAATCTTTTCGATGTCCGTGTGCCAATTTCCTATTTAGGTACCAACTATTTATAAAACACAATAGGAAAAAGCAATTTTCTGATTACATCGTGATTAAACGAACAAACCACAAAACAAACCTAACTTCAACAAAGCTTCTAATATTTCCTCTTGTCATGCAACACAATGCAATTTGCAACCGAATACTGCAACTAGTTGCGCCATGCGGTGCTACTCGCAATAGAGAAAAAAATGCACGTGTAAACTTCGATTACGTTTTACTGCACAGTAAAGTATTCCTTTTGCATTACAATTGATAGTCAGGTTCTTACTTTATTTTGATGCGATAATCATACACACAACACTATTTTTTTAAACTGGTCATTCAGCCGTTTGATTCCTAGTTCTTCTGAAGACACACCGACACAAAATAACCTGTAGTTTAAGGTGTACGAAGCCCGACTTAAATAAGATTTGTCACTCATTCGATGCTTCAGGAATGCACTTTTAAGTATTTTTTACGCTATATATACGAGTAAATTACGACAAAAAACCCACACAGACAGAAAAGTTCATTCAATTTGAACGGTCTCACTATCCACTCCATAAGTAGACTTTAATACAAACACACATTTCACATACAAACAATACTACAATTTCTCTCAAGTTAAAACAAACTATAATACTAAACAAATACATGTAGGTACATACACAGTCCAACAAACAAAACTACTTTCCTACATAAAGGTAGTTCTAAACAGGAGCGAGTGAATGAATGAATGAACGAGTGATTGAAGCAGAGTGATCGGATCCCGTTCGGATCGCTCCCAGTTTTCATTAGTTGAACAATAACAAGTGTCATTGTTCCCCGACTCGGTGGGAACAGGTATGGATTTAAGGGTCCACTTGCAAATATTATGATTTAGATATTAGATATGTCCTTAACGTTGCCTACATGAAGATTTTTTAAAGCATTTGGTGACTAGATAAAATTTGGCTAAGTACGTTAAGCCGTTGTTGAGCAAACAGGCCTAATTCCATAACGTACAGGATTCTAGGCAAAACTACAGGTTCATAACTTGACCAATAGAGATGTGGTGAACGTTTTCAACCAACTTCAAGAAAAGGATGAGGTTCTCAATCTACTAAAAATATTTTGTTATGATTATGCTATTAGCTCGTCCCTCTGCTTTTTCTGGTATTTTCAAGGCCATTAAATTGCCTTTAGTTAGGTCAAAACTTGAATTATGTATTTCAATGCTAATTATTTAAAAGCTCTGAGTAAACAGCTAAGCAGTCATGAATAATTCTGTTTTACAGTGGTATTTCTATATAAACTATCACAGTACTACTAACTACATATAATGGTAGCTATAATATTTTACGATTGATAATAACGGTATGGCAACACTAACTAGGTCAATAGGTATTATTTCAAGACCGCTATTATAAAATTGACAATTACCTGTAGGGTGAGTATTTACACATAAATAATTCTACAGAATATAAAGATACTTATTTTACAAAGTAAAATTTAGCCCATCTGTTAATTCAGTGCCATCTCAACCAATCCAAATGTATACAAAATCTTATCCAAATCGAAGCAGCCGTTTGAGGGTGAAGTAGAAAGAAACACTCTCACACAACAATAATAACAATATTAGCACAAATTAGTGTGATGGTAATATCTTTCAGTAAGCTTATGATGCGAAAAAAGAGATAAGATTCTCTTGGTTTTTTCGACAAAATTTCGAGGTGTTAACAGTGCGTCCATCACTGACGAGAAACCTGTTAAATGTTTCTTGTTATCTGTGGTGCGTATTTTGACAGTCGGAGTTGACAGAATGTTGAGACTATTTTTGTGGCTTCGATACGACATGTGGCTACGTTGAGCATCATAAGCCAACAGGTAAGGAACTGACAGGTTAGAAAAGTTCTAGAATAGAAACCTAGATCCGTCCCTGTATTCCCACTATGTAACAGAATTTCGTTTCTGTGACAATGGGCGGTGATGCCGACCGGTATCGGGTGATTAGTCGCGAATGTCACGCTCTTGTTTCATCCTTACTCTTTGAACGACCAAATTGAATACTGGACAAGCGTTAGGCGTTTTGGGGGGTTTTGGTGAAATGGTGTTTTCATATGATCATGAAACTTTTCAGGTTTTCTATTTGCGACAAAAGTAATCACATATCGGTATCACTTGTCAATTATAAGAAAACCGTGGCCAAACATATTATTCATAGTAACGTAACAGTGTTTGGAAGCCCAATATCACATAACAAAGGTCAAATTAATAACTTCGTTTTTAACTGAAACTCTGGAGAAATATGTAGTGTTTTTCCGCTGCGACTGCTCCTTAACCGACATCAAACAACAAGACTACTACTTCAGACTACTAACTATTAAGACTACTTTCGGACCGACGTTCGAGGAGCCAACACGTCGAGATCCACGGAGGCCACGTTGGTTAGGAGGTGAGGTGTGGCGGTGGTATATGGAGGAACACACCTAAAAACCATCAAGTTTGTTGTTTAATGTCGGTTAAGGAGCAGTCGCAGCGGAAAAACACTACATATTTCTCCAGAGTTTCAGTTACAATGGATTTCCGCAGAGTAACGCCTGATTCATTATCTTAACTTCGTTTTTTAAGAGGTAGCTTAAAATAAAATACGTTTCAGCTACATAAATATGTATTTATTAACTCTGTTGTCATATTGACTGTCAAACAAATAAAGGGCTGACCAGTAATAGCCAGTGCAGACTGACAGTTGCATAACTTTGCAAGCCACTAGCATATTTCCTAACAGATACTTAATAACTCCCCTAAAAGCTTCCCAGATTGACTAAAACTACCTTCAAACAAAGGGTGTCGTTACTTTTCACTCTCAGCCCTTTTAAGGTATATGTAGGGTCGTGTATTTATCTCAATCTTCATGGCGATTTTTATGGCTAATAAAATGCCCCCTTGTGATTTTCAGGGATGTCCAAAGTAAGTAGGTCGAAAAAACAAGGAGTTTGACATACTTTTTAGTTTGTTACTCTAGTACATATCTATAAAAATGTCGTGAACATTTGAATGAGTAATATGAGATTAAAATAACAATGCCTTTGTTTGTATAAGTAGGTACATTATGCTTTTTTTATTATAAACGCATGGTGTGTCGTAGAGTGTATTGTAAAACATAACATAGATAAGGCATGCTTGCCTCGAAGAAAGCTTTGTAGTTTGGGTAAAAGACGGCAAAATTGTAGTTATCCGGCAACAGAAAGTTCTAAAGTTTCGCCATTTTTACTATACATAGGTATATTATGGGTACCTATGAAATCAATTTGTACCTACGAGTTGCATTTCATTAATTAAGCATAATTTTGATTATTTATATTCCACAATAAACTCCCATTTAGTAATAGGATATAATAATACATATATTGCACATTCTATTACCGTATTAGTTACTTTCCTCGTACAGACATCATTAACACACCAAAACTTGATTATTCTGGACATTGAGCGGGAAATTCCGGTAATTTCTATATTATACCGCTTTAATCCGGTTATTTCCGGATATCCGAGATTAGTCCAGTATCTGTCGATATAAAGACATCTCTTTACCGCCCATCAATGTCGATAGATCGTATCTCCGATATTTAAATGGTTGACCCGTGTATGATAGTGTTGGGTCAATAAATTAGCTAGTAAATTTATCGATAAATTTATAAAACTGTAATTAGAACAATTATTGCTGTGCTTGATAATAAAGTATTAAAAAGAATTAGTTATCAACTGCCCTCTACTTCTACCAATGGAGAATTCTAGTATCCACGTGTTTTTTATTACTTTGCTACAGTTTGAGTATTGACGTACTTACATGGATTCAAGTATTCAAAAGAAACAAAAAAAGTCAGCTTATTTCAACGTTGATTACATTGGTGTTCATTTTAATTACCTGAAACAAAAAAGACATGGTTAGGAATAGAGAGAATATATAGTAATGCTTTCTTGACAAAAATATTTTCTATAAATACAAAGTAAATAATGTAAATAATTTTAAAATAACACATTTTTTATGTTTCACGGTAATTGTGTTAATATTTAGAAAAAGACGGGACATAAATACAAAATAAGTATCAGTGATTCCAAATATATCGATAGAATTTTCGCTTTCCACATCATCGATTAAATTTCACCTTACATTTTCGCCATCACTATTTACCGTACCCGTAAACGAACGGACGGCCCGTGGACGGCCGCAGATAGCCGTAAGGGCATCATAAGGGACGTATTCTCGCCACGTACATTTACATTAACGCTTCAAGTATACGGCTAAATAATACGGTAAGTCATCTTTAGGAGGTTGGAAGTTTTGAAGTTGGGTAACTGTTGATATGTTTATATTGCAAGTTAGGCTTAAGTAAGTAGTTGTTATAAGTAAACTTATAGCTCCGAAATACAAGGATAGGTTAGGTCAATTTATTTATGTAAAAAGGTCATGTTTGTCTACTATTTATTTGGAAATATACTGAAAATAATGCAAATAACGATTGATAAGTCACATAACTAATAAAAGGAAAACTGTCGTCTAAGTTTGGCCAATTATGAAACTGACAACAAAGTAACGTATGACTGACGATAATCTAGAGATAAAGCTTTTTACAAAAACATTTGAATTTTACTCTTCTCGAGTTTAAGTAACAATTTAATAAGAAAATGAGCTAATAGCTATTTGATTTCATATATTTTTCGGCAATTTTCAAGTCGTAGAACAAAAGCTGTTGCCATACGTTACATAAGTCGGCCTTTTAAAAGTCTTGCGCTAGTTATCAATAAACCTGTATTCGATTTAATGTACCAACCAATGTTTTCCCACAAGCGATACAAATCCTTCCATCACGATACTTCCCAACCGGTCCCAAGTCCAACATTAACAGTTGTGTTCCATCCCACCCCGAGGCGGGCTGCAAATTAACAAGCACCAAACTCGGGCCCGCTGATGATTTTCCGATATCCGCTATTAGCGGCCCAAATATTGGTCCGATACTTCTAATGCTAAGGTATACAAATGGACGTTGCGAGGCAACAACACACCCAATGAACTCCTCATTACGGAGTAAAAGAGTTTGTAGGTAGATAAGACAACGTCTGGTTTGTAATTTGTCGGCCCTAATTACAACTCTGACCTATTACTCGTTAATCAAGTCTTATGTGGATTCGCAAGGAAAATATGACGAAGTGTTATGCTAAAAATATCAAAAAATTATATCTGTGGCGTCATGGAAACTTGGTCAAAATGGTAACGAAATTACATAGAAGTAGATAAGCAAAGCAAACGAAATCAATATATGTACGAGTATTGTATACAAAGCACAAAAACACGCAAAAAAATTGAAATCAATTTTTTTTGTTGCTATGGGCTAGATATATCTAAATATATAAAACTTAAAGGTGACTGACTGACTGATTGGATGACTGACTGATATAGTGATCTATCAACGTACAGCCCAAACCACTGGACGGATTGTGCTGAAATTTGGAATGAAGGTAGATGTTATGACGTAGGCATCCGCTAAGAAAGGATTTTTAAAAAGGGGTGAAATAGGGGATGCAAGTATTACTTCCTAATGCGAGCGAAGCCGCGAGCACCCACTAGTTTTAAATAATTGACTAAATTGTTTGTTCAGAGTAACCTCTGGAATGGATTGATGGAAAGCTAGTCTCTGAGTAATGATGTCTATTTTCCGTTGGGACTCTCGAAAAGTATGTCGTGATCATAAGGGAAGAGGGAAATGCTTTAGTTTGTTGCTTATGCACGACTTGACCTACTTCTGGGGCTGATCTTGTAAGATTTATAAGCAATATGTTCTGGAGGATAGGACTACTTTGTTACATGGCTATTTTTGTCCATATTTTCGCATCACAATTATGACCGAAACATATTGTTATGTGTACAAATAAATATGTAGGTACATAAGTGTACATATAAATTATGACATTCATCTTTTTTAAATATTGTTGGCACAAATATGTACCTACATTTGAAGAGTGATGATGATGATGAAGAGTATTTAAATAATTAATAACCATCATTTTTATTTTCATGCTTATGCCAATTTATTCACGAAAAATAACAGGCAGTCTCTATAAATAAATCCAAAGGACCAACATCGAATATCCGATAAACAAGACTGAAACAGTCCTATCTAAAGTAACGCTGTGCTATAGCAGCTACAGTTCATGAAGATTGGGCCTCGATTCAATAGCTGATTCAATCTCCTATAACCCTTTTCTGAAACGCTGAAACGATGTTTCCAAGATTTTCACTTACTTTCGACAGACAGACATTTCGGAGACGGAAAGATGTTGTGTCGAAATTGTTTTCTGGTGTTCTGTTGCCAGGTTTGGAGAAGTAATCTTAGCTTAATTTTTTTAATCTGATCTTTATAATGTAAACAAAATAATCAACAAGATTATTTTGTTTTCGTTGCCAACCTTTTTTGGTTTAACCTTTTTTCATATTGAATAACCAAAAGGTTAATTTGTATTGTAAATACCGCCAATAATACCTATACCTATATATGGATTCGCTAAAAACACTTGTTTCATCGTTAATATCATTATGTAGATTATGACATAAAATTTAGGGTAAACATTATAATTTAAAGCTCATTTCGAGAGAGAGATATATATAAAATGGCAAACTGAAATCGTGAATTCTCAGCTTTGTTCGCCTTCATTGCAAACCAAAGTAGGAGTTTTCAAGCGCGCTAAGTTTATTTGTAATCCGACCGGTTTCCGCAACACAACTTGGCAACTGTTGACTTCCTGACCCGATACAAAACGATCATTTCTACAGAGGAGTTTATGAGAATAATGACATTAAGAATTTATCTTTTTTAAGACTTATTACTGGTGGACGCGTGGCTTCAACCACGTTAGGTATATCGAGATAAACATGCCGCTTTCACGGTTCTGCACATCGATCAAGAATCACAACTTGGAAGGAATTTGGAAGTTGGAAAGTTATGCAATATCAATGAAATAAACGTGGTGTGTTTTTTATTGTTTATTTGTGTTTACAGTTTTTTTTATTATCGTTCGATAGTGCAAACTTTATTGAAAACTGTCATAATGTAAAAAACAGCCTGGACCTACAATTAAACACGTCATCCGACTCACACGCGCGAAAGTAAAATGTCACTTTTTGGTAGCCATCCAAGGATAGTCCACATTGTCACATATATCAGTAGCAAACATAATGATTACTTTCGCTAAGTAACCTACACTTCGCCTTTACATCGAACCCAGTACAACATCGAACATTCCCAAGAAAATATAAAATGTAAATGTTATATCGCGTGAAAAATCGTCTGCTTATTAGCTCGGTACGGCTCAGGCGAGAGATTTCCCCTGGGCAGGCTACATTGCTGAGCCAATTTACACGCCTATACTCTGCTCTTGTATGGATGGAGCAATGTCTCCCGTGCAATGCAATCGTGACGGCGCTTATAGCTCTCTTAATAAATGATGGGGATTTGATCTTAAGTCTGATGTTTAGTTGGATTGTCGAACTCTGTTGTCAATACGCCTTTGAGTAAAGCAATTGTTGAAGAGTACTAAAGAGCAGCCAAAAGACTGCAGCATTTGTAGTTTGTCTAGTACCCACGACACAAGCGTTTGCTTAGTGTGGGGCTAGATGGTGCTGTGTGCAATGTCCCAGAATATTTATTTATTTATTTGTTTGTGATTGGCAAAGTTAACCAATTGTAATAAGATAGTTACACGACATTACGTAGTGTTTACATTGTATATATTGTATGAATGGCTTGTGCGTTTGTTGCTCTATAATTAATCTGTGGAAAATATCTGACTGTCATGTCAAAAAATTACACCCCGAACCTAAAAACCTATCACAAACCACAGACGTTTTCTTCAAGAAATGCACCGGTAGCTAACCATCACGCGGTGTTGTGCTCGTGGCAAAGTGGCCATTACAAACAGCACTTACAGCTCCCTGCAGAGATTAGCGATAATACACAGAGAGCGGTTTAATGGAAAAAGTCTTTTAGTGAATCTGATGGCCGGTGCAAGGTATAAGCGATAGCATAATAAAGTTTACTTACTTATTTAAAAAAAACGGACGTTAATGACAAAATTAACAATTGAAACAATATATAAGACATCTACTTACACAAGAAGAAAAGCATTTGAAAACTCGGATTAACTCATTTAGGTACACTTACTCTCAATTTAACAAAAATAAAACAAATCATAATTTTCAAAACCGCGAGTCGTATTGCCTTTTGTTGAATGAATTTAATTCATAAACCTTAACACAACACGACACAAGTAGTTTTCACATTTAATTTACTTTTTCATAGTCTGTGGAAAGCACAATGAAAATAAAACAAAACATCTACAACTGCTATCTCTGTAGCCAGATTTTATCTTTTTCATGAAACGAGATAAACCTAATCTAGTGCCTAGCATACAAGAATACCTAACACACAGAGTAACGACGCTTATAACTTATACCAAGCCCCAACTCCCGCAGCAATTTGTTTCCAATTTACTTTGATAAGAACAAATCTCTTGTGTGTGTATACTCTCAAATATACATACAAACATACACAGTAATACACACCTCCAGTATACACTTTTATGTGTATATGTGGTGTACTTTGCAGGTAAAAAGGTGCGGGCTGTAAATAGAAATTTGTGGTAGAAAATGTAAATGAAAAATGGTTTATCGTATGCTTTTCATATTGCATTTATTTTCATAAATCTGTAAGCGACACATAAATAAACAAGGTAATTGAGCAATGGTCTTCGTTGCTTTAGGTATACTTATAATCGTGTACCTATGATGAAAATCTACCCAGAGGTTAAGAACGTCGAAACCATGCCACTTAATAGAATATCAACATAACTACTAAAATAAATTCTTTTTTCTGGCTAGAAAGTTATTCTAACTAAACTGCCTAAATCTAACAGCACGAAAAACCGTCATAAGTCAACTATGGTAAACCGCGAAACTTTATGAAAGCGAAAAAGTAAATTTCGCACTAAAATTCATGGGCCAGCACCGAAAATATTTGCGCACTCGAAACACGAACTTCAAAACGCAAACTTGAATCCTAAAAAATACGTGGCGAAGCTTGACTCACGGTTTGAAACAACAGACCCATATTTTTAATCAATTTTGCAAGGTTTTACAAATATTTTATGGGGGGTTTTGTGTATCGGTCGGCTATTAATATTTTTGTAAGCTAAGTTAGTTTTTGGTACGCAAATCCAGTAAAAACATTGCATATCACGGAGTTGGGCTCAAGAAGTTTATAATGTCCGAGAGATCGTGTAGGAATATCATAATTTTTTTTTAATCGCTTTCCATCATGCGAATTACGGTCAAGTGCAAACCCATTTCTTGTAAAAAAAAAACAGTATAAAAAATGATTAGTTAACAAACAAAGTCAATGATTAGTTAACAATCGAAAACTAATAAAAAATTTAGATAGATAGATAGATAGATAGATAATACTTTATTGTCACACACTTATAAAACAAAATTAACTAAAAATACTTTCATAAATTACTCTAGTGCCACAAGTGGCGGCCTAAAAAAAAAAAAAAAAATATCATTATCATCGTCTTCAGCCCCTAGATGCGATTGATGTTGGTCTTAAAGATACATGTAACGTGAAGAAATCAAAATTGTCATGCATCATTTGTGACTGGCAACTGTAATCATTGTAACATACCACTTACATATCATAAGCACAAACAGTCCTATAAACAATCAAGTGAAGTAGTATAATCAGCTGACCAGATAATTAATTTTAATTCCAAGCATCACTAAAAGTGTGCATTGTTCGTAGGACGCACACGTGTGAAAAAAAGCAACAAAATTGCAGCGTGCGTTTCGCATCCGTTCTGGGTAAAGCTTGAAGGGTGACCATGAGTTCTGGGTGATACAAGATTTATAGGTACTTACATTAAAAATTGCATTAAAACTAGCACTTTGCACAAATTAACATTATGACTACATTACAAATAACGCCTACTTAATAATACATACATATTTATATATACATGGTCGTGGGTCGGATGACACCTTAAATTGTAGGTCTCGGCTGTTTGTCTAGTATGGCAGTCGTTAAGCTATGTCAGAGGCCCTTAGGGACGGCTTGCTAAACTCTCGACACCAGAGTTAGCCACTCTCATTCGATAAGTAGAAGTAATACATAGTTATGTATACTCTTTACTTGTAGGTGCATGAGAAAATATCTGATCTAAACTCTAAGTAAAAATCTTATATAAAACAAATCACACGACATAAGCCATAACACATTTCAATACATTGCCTTCAATAGGTTAGGAAATCTATAAAGTTAATGCATTATTCATCATCTATATAATCTAATGATATTCATAAATCACCATTAGAGCGTTCATTGAAGCTTTCCATTCATTAAAGTGCACTCACTGAACCGGAGCTATCATAAGTGGATAACGGCTGTAAAACCTTATTGCCTTGTAAAACAACATTATAAAACGTTTAGCTTTTTTTACTGCTATGTGGGGGAATGAGCAAAGAGATTTTAATAGTCAGTTTGAGCTCTCAATGTTTTACCAAAGTGGTTTTTAATCATGTAAATAGGCACATTTAGAGGTACACTTTCGCTTGTATTATAAATCCTAAATAATGTAGTGGACTTGATGGAAAGCACCACCAAATAGCAAGTAAGTCATTTTAGATTGCTGACGCGGACGGTCTAAACCTGACTGACCGAGAGTCAAGAAAAAAGTTTCGCTAAAGTTTAAGCCATGTTTATTTTGTTGTCTATTATATTTACAAGGGTCAAAAATAAGTAACCATAAGTGTAAAGTTCACTTAGACTTCTTTCAGCTTTTCTAAAGAGTTTTCCTTTTTGTTGTAGTTGAAAGTAGTATGTTTCGTTTTTCTTCACGTGTTTTTATGTTATTATATTGTAAATAAAATGTTCATCAGCCAGTATAGGTTAATTAATGCTGATTCCGTTTAGAACTATAATAGGAGGTAAAGTATCCATAAAGTTCCCAAGCCATGGTGAGCGTGCGGTCCGTGACGAGTATCGCCAAAAGCCGCGTCCTGCTATTTCGAGCGTGGCGCGCTTACAGCCGGCCTGTTACCAGAGATTGGCCGGACGGACAATCAACACTATATCTGAGTACATGGTGTGGATAGTGTTATGACTTTTTTTAACTTGAACGGGTTTGCACTTGGCCATAGTTGGCCTGATAACAAGCAAAGGCTATTGCCTAAGATGGTGCATACCCGATAAGAACAAATTTCCACAACCTTGCGGTACGAACAATAAAGGTAGCAGCGTACCGTTTCGTGCGGGTCTTATAAACTTCCACCATAAATAGCAAACTTATATGAACGTCATTATGAGGTTCATTCAATTAGTTTACTACGGTCGAATAATCGTTAGAAAGTACTGAACACTAGCTAATGTCATATAAAAAAAACTAGATCACAGCCGATCTGTTATCAGAGATTGGCTAGGAGCGCAATCGACACTAAATCTGAGTATATGGTATTGGATAGGTGTATTGGCTTATTAATACAGGCATTCGTTTTCTAATATCACTGGTGATTAAAGCAAGACTTTTAATAAATAAATACTTAGGTGCTACTAGAATAACATAAACACTAATTTTCCGACAATTCTTTAATTAAAGTTCAAAGCCAAAATTAAAAAAAAAAACAAGATATTTTACGTGCTTGTGAACATACCTAATTTATGTCAAATCACAATGCAATCTTGCTGTTTCTAAGAACGAGACAGATATATGTACACACTAATGAAAACATGTGAAACATTAATAAATCTATACCTACCCAACTTTTATCCTATAAACAACAAAAACTACACTTTTTTTATTAACTAACTGCCATTTTAAAAGATAGATCAAAATACACCAGAAGGAGACATCGTACCTAAAGCTAGACTTTATTTTCAACTCTATCAGTGCATTCATCCATCAATGACTAAGTTACCTAACTGCAGTAAGTAATTGAGAAGCTATACATTACTTATTCCACTTAATCCTTACTTACTCTCTTACTTATCCGAATGGGAGTGTAATTGATTAAAATGGATTAAGAGATTGGTCATTGATTGAGTTTAGCGATATCTTGACAATCACTGTCTGGCCATCGATTGATTTTATATTCTTTTAATAGGATCTGTATAGTTGACGATAAGTAATAAAACTTCCAGAACAATTGATAACTTCCTGTTTTGATGTCGATTAAAAATACATTGATATGAATTTCATGCTCATAGGAAAAAAAAGGATTTCTAATTTTAGTTTTACTTGAGTTTGTTAGTTTAGCATTCTATACATATTATATTATCTTCACACATAGGTCTCTTGTTATTTACATAAACAATCTTCATTTATCTATGCGCTAAAATAGCTAAAAAATGAACGACCAGAGTAAGTAGAGTAATGTACATTACACCTCAGCAAATTTTTATTTGATTTTCGTTAACATTCTTTTTTTTACATAGTCATAAAACAAATAAAATGTAAGTACCACAAAAGTGAACTAAGTTGAAATTTAATTTGGCTTGAACATGAAGAACAAGTATACTTGAAGTAAAGTGAAGTGAAGTAAGTAAGCAAACTACGTAGGTATAAGTTAAATTAAGCACAACCCGCATGCACTATACGTATAAAGTTTCTGCAACGCGACACCACGGAGTAGGGAATGACAGAGTAATAAGTCTATTACAATATTTATTAACATGTAAATACCTAATTATCTAATCAATCTGGCATGCGTACAAACAAACCTTTGTATTGAAAGCCAAAATCCAGAAATCAGAAGAGATTCTTAGAAGCTAAACCACTTTTTTATAATTATTTCTATTTTTTTATATGGGATGTAAGGTAATTTTTTTTTTACCATAAATATATAATTAAATATATAAGTGCGATAAAGACAGTAAGAAAGTTGATTAACACTAGGCAGGCTACCACAAGAAGGCTGGCCAAACATAAACCAATTTCGCATTTAAAAAAACAACAAGTTACAATATTTTCTCAGTATCTGCTAATACACTACTCAGTGACCGGGGTCGGGTCAATTATGTGCGCGATAGCCGACTTACTCCTGATTACTGGCACACCACATTCCTGAGAATGTTCTAGAACTAAGGGGACATAAGCAGGGCACCCGTATGATAGTAAGCGATAAGAAGAAACTTTAATAATAATAAGAGTTTTTTTTAATGTTGTATGAGCTAGTTATAATTTGTGTTGGCAATAAAGGCTTTAATTCTATCCTATTTTAGTTGAAAACAACCGTATTTGGTAGGTACCCACTATTTCATTTCCTATTTCATAGGTGAAACCTATAACTATGTATGTTTCAAAAAAATAACAGAAACATGTCCAGTCGCAAGGCGCTGCCCGCTATTAACTGATATTAATACCTAGACGTCCCTAATTATTACACCTAGATACTAGATAGCGTGTATAATACCAACCTCACATCCCTAGCTGGCAAATTTCACAAAAACCATGTC
Organism: Macaria notata; assembly: GCA_927399415.1. Taxonomy (NCBI): domain Eukaryota; kingdom Metazoa; phylum Arthropoda; class Insecta; order Lepidoptera; family Geometridae; genus Macaria; species Macaria notata. The sequence goes on along the minus strand of OV656738.1, from coordinate 12,698,477 downwards.
ATGTCATTCAGCAATGTAAAAGCGTGGCCTATTTTCCACCACAAACAGTGAACACTAATGGCCCTAATAAACTTCCCTGCGGTAACCCGAGCGCTGACCCTTTTTAAGCCTTTAACATGAAGATACATTACGTGCGACTTTAAGAACCAAGCTAAAAGAATTTTAGGCCTTCTAGAATGAACCCTTTACATCCCAAGGGAGACAAATTGGGCAGGGTCAAAGTTTCTAGACTTTGAACATTGACATACTTTCCTATAAGTTCATAGAAACTTTACAGCCGAAAATAGACGTTATTTATCAGGGAATAAAGTTGGTAATGCAGTTGTGAGATTGGGGATAGGAAATGGACGATAAAAGCTTGACAATTTGTTGGTTCATCCCCCAAGGAACTGCTGTCGCGATGTTTTGGACATTGGTTATTAGGGCAGACATGCTTTGATTCTTATCGCCATAGTTTTTGCGGATAGAAAAGATTTTCCGGCTTTATTTTAAGAGATAACCAGAATGTGCAAGTTAACAGAAGACTTTACCTTGATGTGTAATTTAGTATTTTCAAAAGAGGCATGCATGAAAATCATAGGTTACTTTTTCTTTTAGTCTATTTAATTAAAACACAATACATGTTACTTGCATAACTATTTAAAGGTAGGTATAAACGTCACTTACATGACTTTTAAAATTTAAAGTGGTTTTATGATATTATTAAACTACTACTCCATAAAAAAATTTAACCGCAAATTTAATGTTTCTCGTGAATTTCTTTGTGAAATACCACAGACTTTGTCTATAAAACGGTTTTGAATTTAGCTTCCTAAACGGGTTAAAGTATAGTCGACCAGATATTATCGCGGCCTGTAAACCATCATCCATCATTTGCTGCGTTTATCTTCGATAAATAAAATATTGATCGCGGAAAATTTCTCGTCTAAAACAGAGCTTCGCTAATCGACGGGGCAGTGGACACCAGTGATTACCGCAAATGGATAGGCTACTAAGTGAATGGATGAACCAGAAGAATATAATATAAGAAAATTGTTGGTTTATTTAAATATAAAATACTATATCGTAGCAAATTTATCGTGACTTGATACTATTTTACAACTGATATTAAAAAAGGGGAAAACATTTTGCTCATTTTGCCCTCTGTCCCAATACTATGTTCTAAGTTTTTTTATGCTTGTGTTCTTTTGTTATTGGTGTACAATAAAGTAATTTGATTTGATTTTGCTTCCCACTGAGCCCTTGTCTACTCTGCTGGTTCAATAATAATGCTTACTTCATTAAACTGTCTATCCAAATTTAGATTTTTTTAATAGATCACGTATTTTATGAATATTCACGATGTGAAATATTTATTGTCGGTTGGCACGGCTCTCACACCAATTAAGTATATTTCTGAAGTCATAGAAGAATCTCTTATAAATCCAAGGTTGATTAACATCTTAAAAGTTAACATGATAGCTGATATACACATTAACACACTCAAAATATTTTGTCGTGTGTAATGTCACTAGTCGGTCCCAACGGAAGACCAGCAATGGGTGGGCCAGTTTGAGAAATGAAACTTTGAATTTATTCACATTTTGTATTTGTATATCTTTGGTTGTTTTTGTTTTTTTGGTTTCATGTTACAATAAATGTTTATTCTTCATCATCATTATCATGTCTGCCCGTGTTCACCTACTGCTGAATATAGGCCTCCTCTCCGACGTGCCACATTATTAATTATTCCGTTTATTCTAAATGTTCGCACAAATACTTTCAATAAAGCGGTATCCATCCCCAGATAGTCCCCGCATTGGACAAATATCAAAACATTTTCGCGATGACGGTGCACGGGGAGATTGATCACCGCCTCAAAAACATCTGCCTTCGGTCATTCAATGCGGGAATTAAATCTAGACTAGACGCCCCAGGGGCCTTGGAGACTGGCCTGATTGATATCTAAATCGGAAGTTGATACCTACCTGACGAAAGTGCGATAAGGTTTATTAGTCTATAGAAAAAATAAAGTTTTGGACTAGTTGCGCTTTGCAGCCTTACTCGCGGCAGTTTGATATAAAAATAAATCTATTATTTCACTCGGACTCTTATCTATAAAATAAAGATAAGATAAAGATATTTTATTTGCCAAAAACACTGGTACAATCACAAAAATATTAACGTATTACTAAATTATATTAATTACTTAATTAATGTTAATGTGAGTTTCTTGTGAACCCCGAACTAGGCCTGGGCCTGTATCTCGGTGGTCCAGATATAATAAAATCTAACTTTATCATCCGATTGAGCCAGAAACACTGACTAATAAGGAAAAAATGTTTAACCTTTATAATATTAGTGCTATGAAGAAACTATATAAATGGTAATTGTATACAAAATTTGCGTCGAATATGACATGTTTCTCAGTTACACACATCTATATTGTGTTGTTTTTTGAAGTTTTACTTCCATGGATAGTGTGTCTGATTTACAACACGCATTTTAAGTAAAGATCTACGTTTATCAATACCTACATACATGTAAACATCATTTGAAGTCTACTTACCTTAATTTGAACATACATACAAACACACATACAATGCACATCAGTCGTCATCAAATAGGGGTCTATTCAATCGCATATCAGGCCGGATGCAAATGTGAGCCGGCGCCATATCTTCCCGGATATAGCTGGGTTCCACGTACAAACAGAATAACATACGGCCTGTTATACTAGCTGATTGCTCAGGTTTTGCTTGGCATTTATCGATTTATTTTATATAGTATTTTTTATTTACAAATTATAGCAGACATTGTTTTATTCGGTCGCCAAAAATTAAATACTTAACTACAAATATCATATAGATACATATAAATGCTTCAGTGACTCGGGTAAAATGTTAAGAAATGGATTTCAGTCTACGAACAAAACGATACCCTTATTCGTAGTTTCCAGTGAATCAACTAAGTATAGTAATAATTAAAATATGTCATAAGTTTTAACGGAAGTTCAGAAAGTTTCAACAATGGAGCTCATGACTTTCTTTTGAGTTTACTCACTTTAATAGACAATTTTAAGGTGGATAAATTGGATAGAATTAGGTGTGCCTAAGAAAGTTAGGTTACCCTTTTCGCCTTATTCTAAAATATTTTCGAACTTCCACATTAAACCAAACAAAGACTATTTGTAAAAAATGTATGTCACTTTTCTAGAACATTTATTTATTAACAGACAAACCATCCCACTTTCCTCTCCATGTATAAAATATCTCAACTGGATGCTATATTGAAATACGAAGAGGAAAAATATGAGGTGATATGTTCTGAACCGATGGGCCCCGTGTAATACCAACCAAATGAGATTTTTATACGAGAACATGCAAAAACTACAGGGTTATAGGGATAGAGAGAAATAAGAAAGAAAGAAATATCTATTGAAATCTAAATATATAAAACTCAAAGGTGACTGACTGACTGATATAGTGATCTATTAACGCACAGCCTAAACCACTGATTGGATTTGGCCGAAATTTGGAATGAAGGTAGATGTTATGACGTATGCATCCGCTATGTAAAGATTTTTGGAAATACCAATTTTAAAGGGGTGAAAAAGGGTCACTAGTCATATATGTATACATTACAAATAAATAAATAATTTTATGCATTATGCAACACTATGATTCCTTGTCACAATTGCCATGTATGTATGTAAAGTACTTAGCGTAAAGTTTCTTGCCGGATACTTTAATTAAGTTCCCCTTACATTTCTCAACCAGGTTTCTAATTAAGCACCAGCATTTATCACAAAATTGTATCTAAAAGAAGCAGCTTGGGATCGCATGAAGTTTGCAAACTGACCTTCGAACACGAACTTTAATGTGAAGATAGCACCAATGATGATGATTTACTGTTTTTTTAACTAAATCAGGTCTGAACTTTATCATAGTTTGCCTGAGGGTAAGCAATAACTATGGTCAAGATAGTTTGGTCTATGCTTACCCAATAAGACCCGGTTCTTTCTCGATTTATACAATAAAAAGACTTATGTATGGAATTGACATAACCATACGCTTCGAAGCAACACTTTAGTTTAAGAGGGAGCATGCTTAATTGCTTATACTCAAATAAATCTTATTTAGGAGTGCCGGCTACCTTAATTTTAATACATTACAACCATTACAGATTTTGTCTTTGATTTTGCGAGTAACGCTTTAAAATCTCATGTAAAATAAACGTGATATGATGTTGATTTTGATTCGACTCTTAACCTTAACTAACCCAGTATAGAAGTAGTAAGAAAATTTCCAGCTTTTCCCTGTAAAATGCAGTACCTACAGCTGGTTTAATAAAGCTAAAGAACAGTTTTAGATTTAGAGCCAGATAGAGTCGGAGCTTATTGGAACATGTTTATCAGATAAATGCAATCTAGTTTAATTTTGTAGAGGTAAGCTGCTACGTAATTTGCTGGATAATATTTGTTTACAAATTCTTTCTAAGATCAGGAATCAGAATTTTATGTGGAATTAATACCCATGATAAAATAAGGTGTAGGTTTACGTGGTATAGGTGTACGTTTGACTACAACATTTGGGTTTTCTCCTTGTATTTTCTTTCAGCGCTAAACAAGTGCAAATCCACACATAACTTGTAATACAAGTTGGTGTGACCTGTTTAAGGTGTAGAGATCAAACCGAGTAAATTCAGCTTGCAAGACAGACACTTCACTACCGAGCCACACTTCTCTACATTCAAATCCCTTTAAATAAAATCATCAGTCTATTCCAATCATTTAAGGTCATGCGTCGCTACAAGATAAACCCCGTATTTGTCTGTACCAGATAGCTACATTCTTGTACATCACGTACGGTTCAGCCAGGAAACACCTGGACGGAGTGATGACCTCAGATTAGTGGAAGTACAGATGTGTAACAATATAAAATCTAATATGTAATGCTTAATATGATGTGTAACTAGGTTTGGATAGTAATTGAATGGGTTATATTTGTTTGTCTAGTTAAACTATCACTTATGTATGCCAAAGTGGTCTTGGTTTTGAAATAATAGCATCTACTGAGTCATCCGGAATGAAACACTGGGAGAATGAGGTTCAAATGAAAGCCCTTTCAGAGCTGTTTACTTTGTCATAATAATAACCTTGAATACTTCACTATTATTTAGTAACTGTATTTGTCTGGACCAGTACTTAGCTGGTATTTACATGTTGTATTAGTGGAATTTCGCGTTGTTACTTGAGGTTAGTTTGGGACACAAAATCTAATAAAACAAAGATTCCTTAGCAAAAAGTCACAATCACATCACTACACATTCAAAAGTGAGTTTGCTGATGTTTGTTCCAGTAAATTTTGTGTTAGATTAGATGGTACATATATCACGAAAAGCGGCCTAACAGATAAAAACTATATGTATATTCCAAAACGCACCACAACATCTACCTATAATATACTGTTGCAGCTAGAAAGAAACAGTATGACTAAATTATGCTTTGAATTACAATATAATATATTTATTACAAAGTTATGATCGCAAAAATATTTTTTGTACTAGAATGGCAAACATTTGAATACCTAATCATCTGAACAAATAGATACCTACTTCATGGAAGTAACATCACCAAATTGATTCCCATTTATTAGACCCTACCACATAAAACTCCAACACGCTGCTAACAAATAGACACAGCCCCATCGAGTAATGTTGACAAACAGACAAACAAAACAACACTTTCTCGAACATCTGTGTAATCCGAGCCGAGTGAAACAATCTTCTATTGACATCGCCGGAAGCACGACTTCATATCGATATGATACAGTCGCACCTGGATAACGAGTTTGTTTTATTACAACTGTTAGAGAAGAGTAATTATGTTTGTGTATTTGATATATATGCTCTTTGTAATACGATTTCAATTTGGCAAGGCTAGTTAATTTTTTATCCGAAATGCTGTTAAAATGTACATATACCTATATTTGTAAAAAAAGTAATTTGACACCAAAATCATCTCAAGATGTGCACGCACGGTAACGACTACTACCAATACACACTTTTATTTATTCTATACTAAATATAATGATATTCTGACATAATACATTCGAACTTTAATACAGAGCACCGACTACTAGACGTGTTTGGATATTTACTACGCCATGATACTCTCATATTTGGGTACAAGTAGTTCTACTAAAACGCGCCAGAAACAAATTACAATCTGCCAAAAAAATTCAACACACAACGAGCTGCCAAACTTCATATATCTAATATAAGTACATGGACAAGATGTATTCCAAATCCAAACAGACAAAAGTTCAGTTTTCAACTTCATTGCAAATATTACCTTCCAGTTGATCGTGGTCAACCTGGTCCAACTCTGAGTATATTTACCTGCTTCCTCCGAAGTGAAATTTAAACCTTTGGAATGGCGACGTTTCATGAATATCAAATTCGGGACCGAACCCCTCCGGGAAGTGGGGGGAAGGGGGGACTGTCTGTTGACGCCCTGTGCCTAAAGAATTGGGATGTACGCCTTTTTATTTCATTCGAACTGACGCACTTCCGGGACCTTAGTGTTTGTTCTTAGGATTTCTTTGACATTTTTCAACAGACTTCTGCTAAAAGAGAGGTTATCAATATCACGCAATATTGTAAGAATTGAATATCACTTGAGGGTGTTGGCTTAATTTAGACTTTGTTTATATAATGGCTTAAGTGTAGGTTTCATCAAAGTATGTATTACCAAAAGGCAATTTTTTTATAAGTTGGTATGCGGCCACCCTTCCGTCTTAATCATAAGAAGTTTTTATGGTTAGTTATTTATTTTCCTCATATTTGTCTTCGGAATCTTATATCCTTTATCACAGATGATCTAAAAACTAAAGTCATTAAAGCCATTCAGCAACTGAAAGCCATCAGATCTCTTTTGTAAGACAATATCAATACAACACAACGATATCTGACTGTCCTTAATTGTCCATCGCGTCATTATGTTTAATGATAATAACAGCACTCCTTAGTACGTACAGACATACCTAGACGAATTGAATGACTGCGGAATGACAGCATTGAGAGTATGAGTGAACGAATAGAAATATGTATTCTAAAGCTGCATGCGATATTCATGCATTTTTACTAATTCCTGTTTTGAACGAAAAAGAACGTTAAAACTTAAATCTGTCGATTTTTGCACCATGTTAGCTATTTCACAATTTAAAAAAAACATATTAATGTAAGGCATTTTGTCGTAATGCAGCTGTTGTACATATATTTTTCCTTCTTCAGTCTTCTTATCGCTTGTGTGGATATCGATTCGGACGAACTCATGGACAAACGTGACAGACTTTACGGTGTAAAATATTACTTTCGTAAATAGAGAAAATGTCCATGAGATTTCCAAGTTGCTGGCAATTTTATCAGAATAAAAATATCCTGCAGTCACCAGCTTCGTTTACGCCTGACCGCTGCTCTTGTGGGTTAAAAGCTCGGAAGGGGTAATGTCCAGCAACTAAGCACCGACGACAATGCCTGGAAGATGCCGTGGAACTTGGTAATTGTAATGATGGCATTATGACTTCGGCTCGAGTCGATGCATTTGTATAATGTACGTTTTTTGTTTCTTGTTACAGATATTCCAAACTAGCTTATGCCCGCGGCTTTGCACGCGTTATTATACATATAAACATTGAATCACTCTGTATCAAAATCCGTTGTGTAGTTTTAAAGAACTAATCATACTTAGGGACAGACGCGGAAAGCGACTTTGTTTAAACTATACTACATATAATTTAGTTGTAATAACCGGCTAGCACTTACGTCAAAAATTACGTCGAAAAATTAGCTCGACAAGATATATACTACATATGTAGTGATTATGTGATTGGCAAACGGTAACTGCCTCTTATATGTAGTCGTTTTACTCATCCATTTTTGAAACCTTTAAATATTACGTTTCTATAAGAGAAATAACAAGTACCGGATCAAAACAGTCAAGTTATCAAACGGTTACAAAACCTTTTCCTGAAAGGACATATTACAATAAACCAGAAGTAAAATTACTGAAAATATGTCGAAAAAGACTTGTGTAGTCCATTTCAGCGATGGGACGATCAAATGACATCACATAGTCTAAAATAGGACAGTTCCAAACTGAGCCCGTTTAATAGAAAGCTTTTAATATTACACGAGCAATATCGCGTAAAAATCACAATGCCACTTGTTTGTATCCCATATTGCAACGAAACAGAATAATTTCCAGCGATTCTAATATTCATACGAACGGACTATGTATATCCGGATTCCATTAATATTAAATGCGAAAGTTTGTTTGGATGGTGTTAGTGTTAGCTTTGTTAATATAGGTTTTTTTGGTACACGTTATAAAATATGCTTGATATTTTTTCTATGCAAAATATGTGTCAATAAAACTCCGTCATTTGGTTTGCATTCTATCAGCGATTGCAATGTGGCTACCGTTTTTCCATTTGACAATTCAAACTTTAAGATCCACTAGCGATCCTAGCTGCAAATCGGTGAGGTTTGGTAATTGTAGGAACATTTGGACCTCACGCTACAATAGCCTTTTGCAGTATTTCACACAAACAAGCCGCACAATGGTTGTCAACTTTATATTTGAGCGATTCGGAGTAAAAACCCAAAAATACGGCATTTGTTACCTGAATTGAGGAGTATGTTCCGTTTTACATGAATACAACAGTTTCATTTTTGATAAAGCCACCATTCGTCAACATTGCAAAGACTGAGTAAATAGCAGGGATATATCGTCATTTCTGCACATCTTCAGATCTGACGTAAAATCGTAGACAAATTAACCAGGAGGCTCCCTACCAAATTACACATACTTACCTATTCTCTTTTCAAAAGATCCCATCAACCACTAATATAAATAATGGTAGTTGTCTAGTTGGTCCTGACATGATGTTGTGTTTGAAATAATTATGTATTTTATTTACGTGTAGTTATGAAGGTGTAGTATATGTAGTCATTACTATAAAATATATATTTTCTGTAGATTTAGTTATATACGGTAAATTTATAACTATAGTATCGTAGATTTGGCAAAACTATTGACAGATAGTAATGTAAAATTGGTCTTCATGAAATGTTTTAGCAGCGTCATTTGAAAATCAGTCCATTCCAAGAGACAGGCATACTCCACTCTGGTCACTGTATTGCTTGTCAAGGTAACCTCGTGGTCAAATACCTGGCTTTCCAGGGTATAAATCAATAATATAAAAACAGAGTGGCAGAAATCTGGTCTACTAGAAATAACTAAAGTTTATATCGGGTTTAACCTCGATTCGAGAAGAAGTGTTTAATTAATTATACACTAAAAAAAAAACAATAATGTAATGTCAACGTGTAGTATTGTCTGTGTTCGTTCACATCCTGAGTCCTGACAGAAGGCGTATCTCCGCATTTATCAGGCTCGTTACGTGTTACGCACTTTATGGGAACACGCACCATGGGATGATGGTATTTTCAAACAAAATGTCGAGGATTTCCTTTCATTTTCTGTTTCCTACTTTTTTTTACTACGAGGTTTTCCGACACATGAAGATGGTATAAAAATCATCAATAACTATGTATATTAACCAAACGATATAAACGTATAAGTGTCTTAAAGTTAAAACGATTGATAATCAGCTATTCAATTCTTACAGCGGAAGCTTTCGCTCGGAAACAAACCTTGATTATGATAGGCAAATATTATTCTCCCTATCAAAGTATTTTAATTTAAGCGTCGTTGTTTGATGTTTTTGTGTTTAAATGATAATTTAATAGCTGACTTTAGTGGTTAAAATATCTGATTATCAAGTGTTAGATAAGTAATAAATAAAAGTTTATTAAATCTATATTTAAATGAATTCGCGCTTAAATGCATCGCTAGACTAAATAAAATCTATATTATTTCTCACTCCTTTAAAACAGACTCTTTACGTTTCACACTTCATCTCCATAAAGAACGTATCTACCGCTCCAAGAAGATTCAATTCAAAGAGTTCATTTGAATTATAGCGTCATAACTCCTTTCTTAAGAAGCACTGCACGAATGAGTTTTAATTCAATATCCGGCTGAGACGGGCGCTTTGTGAAATGGGGACTTGCTTCTTTTAATTTTTATGATAATTCTACTCTGTTTCATGTTTGTTAATGAAGTGCAGCTAGGAGGATTAAGATGTTTGAATAAGGATGTAATTTTTTTAAAGACGAATAATTTTAATGAAAAAAAGAAATCCCATACTTAGGTAAGATGCTAGACAGATGTAGATAGGCACAAGTTATAGGTGTTGATGATCACAATTATCTCCCGCCGCAGCTTTGCATAATCCATTGCTAGATATATACAAGAACACATATACCAGTCTATATTGTACTAGCTGTATAGTATATCCCACCAAAAACATTTTGTAAAAAATTTACCAAGTCTCGATAGAGCTGCTTGTTTATCTCTAAAAAGTAATGAAATCTCTAGAATTAGTTAAGCCAAGTCTAAGGTTCCTTACTGCGATTTATTTATTATTATAGTTAGTTTACCAGTATTAGTGATAATATTATAGCAATAGTTTCAGTAAGCGCTTTAAACTAATAGGCTCAGTCTAACATTGTTTATTCCTACAGTATGAATAAATATGAGCTAGAATATGGTGATGGACTTATGTGATTTACAAAGGCGTCAAAATTATGGTCAAACACATTTGCTTTGTAATAAAATGTATCAGTAAATAGAATTGTATATCGTTCAAAATGTCCCTTATTATAATGACTCCTGTGAACCGGCACGCTGTCATCGATCCGGTATTCCCGCCACACTTGAGACTGTGCTTCATTGCATTTCCAACAATGCAAGGGGAAGGTTAGTATCTATATATTTACCTATCTACTTATTGGTTGTTGACGGAAACTAATAATATTTTTTTACGAATGAAAAATGCTAATTAAAAACGATGCTGCAAATGAATTAATATTCGTACAATCTTAAAAAATATGAGGAAAAAAATATTCTAAGAGCTTTAATCACCCCAACTACGAGTTTGTCACGAATACAACGAGGTTTCAGTTCTATTTCCACAGTTTCTATAAATCTAACATAAAAAGACCAACATATTTTGCAATCTTTTCGATGTCCGTGTGCCAATTTCCTATTTAGGTACCAACTATTTATAAAACACAATAGGAAAAAGCAATTTTCTGATTACATCGTGATTAAACGAACAAACCACAAAACAAACCTAACTTCAACAAAGCTTCTAATATTTCCTCTTGTCATGCAACACAATGCAATTTGCAACCGAATACTGCAACTAGTTGCGCCATGCGGTGCTACTCGCAATAGAGAAAAAAATGCACGTGTAAACTTCGATTACGTTTTACTGCACAGTAAAGTATTCCTTTTGCATTACAATTGATAGTCAGGTTCTTACTTTATTTTGATGCGATAATCATACACACAACACTATTTTTTTAAACTGGTCATTCAGCCGTTTGATTCCTAGTTCTTCTGAAGACACACCGACACAAAATAACCTGTAGTTTAAGGTGTACGAAGCCCGACTTAAATAAGATTTGTCACTCATTCGATGCTTCAGGAATGCACTTTTAAGTATTTTTTACGCTATATATACGAGTAAATTACGACAAAAAACCCACACAGACAGAAAAGTTCATTCAATTTGAACGGTCTCACTATCCACTCCATAAGTAGACTTTAATACAAACACACATTTCACATACAAACAATACTACAATTTCTCTCAAGTTAAAACAAACTATAATACTAAACAAATACATGTAGGTACATACACAGTCCAACAAACAAAACTACTTTCCTACATAAAGGTAGTTCTAAACAGGAGCGAGTGAATGAATGAATGAACGAGTGATTGAAGCAGAGTGATCGGATCCCGTTCGGATCGCTCCCAGTTTTCATTAGTTGAACAATAACAAGTGTCATTGTTCCCCGACTCGGTGGGAACAGGTATGGATTTAAGGGTCCACTTGCAAATATTATGATTTAGATATTAGATATGTCCTTAACGTTGCCTACATGAAGATTTTTTAAAGCATTTGGTGACTAGATAAAATTTGGCTAAGTACGTTAAGCCGTTGTTGAGCAAACAGGCCTAATTCCATAACGTACAGGATTCTAGGCAAAACTACAGGTTCATAACTTGACCAATAGAGATGTGGTGAACGTTTTCAACCAACTTCAAGAAAAGGATGAGGTTCTCAATCTACTAAAAATATTTTGTTATGATTATGCTATTAGCTCGTCCCTCTGCTTTTTCTGGTATTTTCAAGGCCATTAAATTGCCTTTAGTTAGGTCAAAACTTGAATTATGTATTTCAATGCTAATTATTTAAAAGCTCTGAGTAAACAGCTAAGCAGTCATGAATAATTCTGTTTTACAGTGGTATTTCTATATAAACTATCACAGTACTACTAACTACATATAATGGTAGCTATAATATTTTACGATTGATAATAACGGTATGGCAACACTAACTAGGTCAATAGGTATTATTTCAAGACCGCTATTATAAAATTGACAATTACCTGTAGGGTGAGTATTTACACATAAATAATTCTACAGAATATAAAGATACTTATTTTACAAAGTAAAATTTAGCCCATCTGTTAATTCAGTGCCATCTCAACCAATCCAAATGTATACAAAATCTTATCCAAATCGAAGCAGCCGTTTGAGGGTGAAGTAGAAAGAAACACTCTCACACAACAATAATAACAATATTAGCACAAATTAGTGTGATGGTAATATCTTTCAGTAAGCTTATGATGCGAAAAAAGAGATAAGATTCTCTTGGTTTTTTCGACAAAATTTCGAGGTGTTAACAGTGCGTCCATCACTGACGAGAAACCTGTTAAATGTTTCTTGTTATCTGTGGTGCGTATTTTGACAGTCGGAGTTGACAGAATGTTGAGACTATTTTTGTGGCTTCGATACGACATGTGGCTACGTTGAGCATCATAAGCCAACAGGTAAGGAACTGACAGGTTAGAAAAGTTCTAGAATAGAAACCTAGATCCGTCCCTGTATTCCCACTATGTAACAGAATTTCGTTTCTGTGACAATGGGCGGTGATGCCGACCGGTATCGGGTGATTAGTCGCGAATGTCACGCTCTTGTTTCATCCTTACTCTTTGAACGACCAAATTGAATACTGGACAAGCGTTAGGCGTTTTGGGGGGTTTTGGTGAAATGGTGTTTTCATATGATCATGAAACTTTTCAGGTTTTCTATTTGCGACAAAAGTAATCACATATCGGTATCACTTGTCAATTATAAGAAAACCGTGGCCAAACATATTATTCATAGTAACGTAACAGTGTTTGGAAGCCCAATATCACATAACAAAGGTCAAATTAATAACTTCGTTTTTAACTGAAACTCTGGAGAAATATGTAGTGTTTTTCCGCTGCGACTGCTCCTTAACCGACATCAAACAACAAGACTACTACTTCAGACTACTAACTATTAAGACTACTTTCGGACCGACGTTCGAGGAGCCAACACGTCGAGATCCACGGAGGCCACGTTGGTTAGGAGGTGAGGTGTGGCGGTGGTATATGGAGGAACACACCTAAAAACCATCAAGTTTGTTGTTTAATGTCGGTTAAGGAGCAGTCGCAGCGGAAAAACACTACATATTTCTCCAGAGTTTCAGTTACAATGGATTTCCGCAGAGTAACGCCTGATTCATTATCTTAACTTCGTTTTTTAAGAGGTAGCTTAAAATAAAATACGTTTCAGCTACATAAATATGTATTTATTAACTCTGTTGTCATATTGACTGTCAAACAAATAAAGGGCTGACCAGTAATAGCCAGTGCAGACTGACAGTTGCATAACTTTGCAAGCCACTAGCATATTTCCTAACAGATACTTAATAACTCCCCTAAAAGCTTCCCAGATTGACTAAAACTACCTTCAAACAAAGGGTGTCGTTACTTTTCACTCTCAGCCCTTTTAAGGTATATGTAGGGTCGTGTATTTATCTCAATCTTCATGGCGATTTTTATGGCTAATAAAATGCCCCCTTGTGATTTTCAGGGATGTCCAAAGTAAGTAGGTCGAAAAAACAAGGAGTTTGACATACTTTTTAGTTTGTTACTCTAGTACATATCTATAAAAATGTCGTGAACATTTGAATGAGTAATATGAGATTAAAATAACAATGCCTTTGTTTGTATAAGTAGGTACATTATGCTTTTTTTATTATAAACGCATGGTGTGTCGTAGAGTGTATTGTAAAACATAACATAGATAAGGCATGCTTGCCTCGAAGAAAGCTTTGTAGTTTGGGTAAAAGACGGCAAAATTGTAGTTATCCGGCAACAGAAAGTTCTAAAGTTTCGCCATTTTTACTATACATAGGTATATTATGGGTACCTATGAAATCAATTTGTACCTACGAGTTGCATTTCATTAATTAAGCATAATTTTGATTATTTATATTCCACAATAAACTCCCATTTAGTAATAGGATATAATAATACATATATTGCACATTCTATTACCGTATTAGTTACTTTCCTCGTACAGACATCATTAACACACCAAAACTTGATTATTCTGGACATTGAGCGGGAAATTCCGGTAATTTCTATATTATACCGCTTTAATCCGGTTATTTCCGGATATCCGAGATTAGTCCAGTATCTGTCGATATAAAGACATCTCTTTACCGCCCATCAATGTCGATAGATCGTATCTCCGATATTTAAATGGTTGACCCGTGTATGATAGTGTTGGGTCAATAAATTAGCTAGTAAATTTATCGATAAATTTATAAAACTGTAATTAGAACAATTATTGCTGTGCTTGATAATAAAGTATTAAAAAGAATTAGTTATCAACTGCCCTCTACTTCTACCAATGGAGAATTCTAGTATCCACGTGTTTTTTATTACTTTGCTACAGTTTGAGTATTGACGTACTTACATGGATTCAAGTATTCAAAAGAAACAAAAAAAGTCAGCTTATTTCAACGTTGATTACATTGGTGTTCATTTTAATTACCTGAAACAAAAAAGACATGGTTAGGAATAGAGAGAATATATAGTAATGCTTTCTTGACAAAAATATTTTCTATAAATACAAAGTAAATAATGTAAATAATTTTAAAATAACACATTTTTTATGTTTCACGGTAATTGTGTTAATATTTAGAAAAAGACGGGACATAAATACAAAATAAGTATCAGTGATTCCAAATATATCGATAGAATTTTCGCTTTCCACATCATCGATTAAATTTCACCTTACATTTTCGCCATCACTATTTACCGTACCCGTAAACGAACGGACGGCCCGTGGACGGCCGCAGATAGCCGTAAGGGCATCATAAGGGACGTATTCTCGCCACGTACATTTACATTAACGCTTCAAGTATACGGCTAAATAATACGGTAAGTCATCTTTAGGAGGTTGGAAGTTTTGAAGTTGGGTAACTGTTGATATGTTTATATTGCAAGTTAGGCTTAAGTAAGTAGTTGTTATAAGTAAACTTATAGCTCCGAAATACAAGGATAGGTTAGGTCAATTTATTTATGTAAAAAGGTCATGTTTGTCTACTATTTATTTGGAAATATACTGAAAATAATGCAAATAACGATTGATAAGTCACATAACTAATAAAAGGAAAACTGTCGTCTAAGTTTGGCCAATTATGAAACTGACAACAAAGTAACGTATGACTGACGATAATCTAGAGATAAAGCTTTTTACAAAAACATTTGAATTTTACTCTTCTCGAGTTTAAGTAACAATTTAATAAGAAAATGAGCTAATAGCTATTTGATTTCATATATTTTTCGGCAATTTTCAAGTCGTAGAACAAAAGCTGTTGCCATACGTTACATAAGTCGGCCTTTTAAAAGTCTTGCGCTAGTTATCAATAAACCTGTATTCGATTTAATGTACCAACCAATGTTTTCCCACAAGCGATACAAATCCTTCCATCACGATACTTCCCAACCGGTCCCAAGTCCAACATTAACAGTTGTGTTCCATCCCACCCCGAGGCGGGCTGCAAATTAACAAGCACCAAACTCGGGCCCGCTGATGATTTTCCGATATCCGCTATTAGCGGCCCAAATATTGGTCCGATACTTCTAATGCTAAGGTATACAAATGGACGTTGCGAGGCAACAACACACCCAATGAACTCCTCATTACGGAGTAAAAGAGTTTGTAGGTAGATAAGACAACGTCTGGTTTGTAATTTGTCGGCCCTAATTACAACTCTGACCTATTACTCGTTAATCAAGTCTTATGTGGATTCGCAAGGAAAATATGACGAAGTGTTATGCTAAAAATATCAAAAAATTATATCTGTGGCGTCATGGAAACTTGGTCAAAATGGTAACGAAATTACATAGAAGTAGATAAGCAAAGCAAACGAAATCAATATATGTACGAGTATTGTATACAAAGCACAAAAACACGCAAAAAAATTGAAATCAATTTTTTTTGTTGCTATGGGCTAGATATATCTAAATATATAAAACTTAAAGGTGACTGACTGACTGATTGGATGACTGACTGATATAGTGATCTATCAACGTACAGCCCAAACCACTGGACGGATTGTGCTGAAATTTGGAATGAAGGTAGATGTTATGACGTAGGCATCCGCTAAGAAAGGATTTTTAAAAAGGGGTGAAATAGGGGATGCAAGTATTACTTCCTAATGCGAGCGAAGCCGCGAGCACCCACTAGTTTTAAATAATTGACTAAATTGTTTGTTCAGAGTAACCTCTGGAATGGATTGATGGAAAGCTAGTCTCTGAGTAATGATGTCTATTTTCCGTTGGGACTCTCGAAAAGTATGTCGTGATCATAAGGGAAGAGGGAAATGCTTTAGTTTGTTGCTTATGCACGACTTGACCTACTTCTGGGGCTGATCTTGTAAGATTTATAAGCAATATGTTCTGGAGGATAGGACTACTTTGTTACATGGCTATTTTTGTCCATATTTTCGCATCACAATTATGACCGAAACATATTGTTATGTGTACAAATAAATATGTAGGTACATAAGTGTACATATAAATTATGACATTCATCTTTTTTAAATATTGTTGGCACAAATATGTACCTACATTTGAAGAGTGATGATGATGATGAAGAGTATTTAAATAATTAATAACCATCATTTTTATTTTCATGCTTATGCCAATTTATTCACGAAAAATAACAGGCAGTCTCTATAAATAAATCCAAAGGACCAACATCGAATATCCGATAAACAAGACTGAAACAGTCCTATCTAAAGTAACGCTGTGCTATAGCAGCTACAGTTCATGAAGATTGGGCCTCGATTCAATAGCTGATTCAATCTCCTATAACCCTTTTCTGAAACGCTGAAACGATGTTTCCAAGATTTTCACTTACTTTCGACAGACAGACATTTCGGAGACGGAAAGATGTTGTGTCGAAATTGTTTTCTGGTGTTCTGTTGCCAGGTTTGGAGAAGTAATCTTAGCTTAATTTTTTTAATCTGATCTTTATAATGTAAACAAAATAATCAACAAGATTATTTTGTTTTCGTTGCCAACCTTTTTTGGTTTAACCTTTTTTCATATTGAATAACCAAAAGGTTAATTTGTATTGTAAATACCGCCAATAATACCTATACCTATATATGGATTCGCTAAAAACACTTGTTTCATCGTTAATATCATTATGTAGATTATGACATAAAATTTAGGGTAAACATTATAATTTAAAGCTCATTTCGAGAGAGAGATATATATAAAATGGCAAACTGAAATCGTGAATTCTCAGCTTTGTTCGCCTTCATTGCAAACCAAAGTAGGAGTTTTCAAGCGCGCTAAGTTTATTTGTAATCCGACCGGTTTCCGCAACACAACTTGGCAACTGTTGACTTCCTGACCCGATACAAAACGATCATTTCTACAGAGGAGTTTATGAGAATAATGACATTAAGAATTTATCTTTTTTAAGACTTATTACTGGTGGACGCGTGGCTTCAACCACGTTAGGTATATCGAGATAAACATGCCGCTTTCACGGTTCTGCACATCGATCAAGAATCACAACTTGGAAGGAATTTGGAAGTTGGAAAGTTATGCAATATCAATGAAATAAACGTGGTGTGTTTTTTATTGTTTATTTGTGTTTACAGTTTTTTTTATTATCGTTCGATAGTGCAAACTTTATTGAAAACTGTCATAATGTAAAAAACAGCCTGGACCTACAATTAAACACGTCATCCGACTCACACGCGCGAAAGTAAAATGTCACTTTTTGGTAGCCATCCAAGGATAGTCCACATTGTCACATATATCAGTAGCAAACATAATGATTACTTTCGCTAAGTAACCTACACTTCGCCTTTACATCGAACCCAGTACAACATCGAACATTCCCAAGAAAATATAAAATGTAAATGTTATATCGCGTGAAAAATCGTCTGCTTATTAGCTCGGTACGGCTCAGGCGAGAGATTTCCCCTGGGCAGGCTACATTGCTGAGCCAATTTACACGCCTATACTCTGCTCTTGTATGGATGGAGCAATGTCTCCCGTGCAATGCAATCGTGACGGCGCTTATAGCTCTCTTAATAAATGATGGGGATTTGATCTTAAGTCTGATGTTTAGTTGGATTGTCGAACTCTGTTGTCAATACGCCTTTGAGTAAAGCAATTGTTGAAGAGTACTAAAGAGCAGCCAAAAGACTGCAGCATTTGTAGTTTGTCTAGTACCCACGACACAAGCGTTTGCTTAGTGTGGGGCTAGATGGTGCTGTGTGCAATGTCCCAGAATATTTATTTATTTATTTGTTTGTGATTGGCAAAGTTAACCAATTGTAATAAGATAGTTACACGACATTACGTAGTGTTTACATTGTATATATTGTATGAATGGCTTGTGCGTTTGTTGCTCTATAATTAATCTGTGGAAAATATCTGACTGTCATGTCAAAAAATTACACCCCGAACCTAAAAACCTATCACAAACCACAGACGTTTTCTTCAAGAAATGCACCGGTAGCTAACCATCACGCGGTGTTGTGCTCGTGGCAAAGTGGCCATTACAAACAGCACTTACAGCTCCCTGCAGAGATTAGCGATAATACACAGAGAGCGGTTTAATGGAAAAAGTCTTTTAGTGAATCTGATGGCCGGTGCAAGGTATAAGCGATAGCATAATAAAGTTTACTTACTTATTTAAAAAAAACGGACGTTAATGACAAAATTAACAATTGAAACAATATATAAGACATCTACTTACACAAGAAGAAAAGCATTTGAAAACTCGGATTAACTCATTTAGGTACACTTACTCTCAATTTAACAAAAATAAAACAAATCATAATTTTCAAAACCGCGAGTCGTATTGCCTTTTGTTGAATGAATTTAATTCATAAACCTTAACACAACACGACACAAGTAGTTTTCACATTTAATTTACTTTTTCATAGTCTGTGGAAAGCACAATGAAAATAAAACAAAACATCTACAACTGCTATCTCTGTAGCCAGATTTTATCTTTTTCATGAAACGAGATAAACCTAATCTAGTGCCTAGCATACAAGAATACCTAACACACAGAGTAACGACGCTTATAACTTATACCAAGCCCCAACTCCCGCAGCAATTTGTTTCCAATTTACTTTGATAAGAACAAATCTCTTGTGTGTGTATACTCTCAAATATACATACAAACATACACAGTAATACACACCTCCAGTATACACTTTTATGTGTATATGTGGTGTACTTTGCAGGTAAAAAGGTGCGGGCTGTAAATAGAAATTTGTGGTAGAAAATGTAAATGAAAAATGGTTTATCGTATGCTTTTCATATTGCATTTATTTTCATAAATCTGTAAGCGACACATAAATAAACAAGGTAATTGAGCAATGGTCTTCGTTGCTTTAGGTATACTTATAATCGTGTACCTATGATGAAAATCTACCCAGAGGTTAAGAACGTCGAAACCATGCCACTTAATAGAATATCAACATAACTACTAAAATAAATTCTTTTTTCTGGCTAGAAAGTTATTCTAACTAAACTGCCTAAATCTAACAGCACGAAAAACCGTCATAAGTCAACTATGGTAAACCGCGAAACTTTATGAAAGCGAAAAAGTAAATTTCGCACTAAAATTCATGGGCCAGCACCGAAAATATTTGCGCACTCGAAACACGAACTTCAAAACGCAAACTTGAATCCTAAAAAATACGTGGCGAAGCTTGACTCACGGTTTGAAACAACAGACCCATATTTTTAATCAATTTTGCAAGGTTTTACAAATATTTTATGGGGGGTTTTGTGTATCGGTCGGCTATTAATATTTTTGTAAGCTAAGTTAGTTTTTGGTACGCAAATCCAGTAAAAACATTGCATATCACGGAGTTGGGCTCAAGAAGTTTATAATGTCCGAGAGATCGTGTAGGAATATCATAATTTTTTTTTAATCGCTTTCCATCATGCGAATTACGGTCAAGTGCAAACCCATTTCTTGTAAAAAAAAAACAGTATAAAAAATGATTAGTTAACAAACAAAGTCAATGATTAGTTAACAATCGAAAACTAATAAAAAATTTAGATAGATAGATAGATAGATAGATAATACTTTATTGTCACACACTTATAAAACAAAATTAACTAAAAATACTTTCATAAATTACTCTAGTGCCACAAGTGGCGGCCTAAAAAAAAAAAAAAAAATATCATTATCATCGTCTTCAGCCCCTAGATGCGATTGATGTTGGTCTTAAAGATACATGTAACGTGAAGAAATCAAAATTGTCATGCATCATTTGTGACTGGCAACTGTAATCATTGTAACATACCACTTACATATCATAAGCACAAACAGTCCTATAAACAATCAAGTGAAGTAGTATAATCAGCTGACCAGATAATTAATTTTAATTCCAAGCATCACTAAAAGTGTGCATTGTTCGTAGGACGCACACGTGTGAAAAAAAGCAACAAAATTGCAGCGTGCGTTTCGCATCCGTTCTGGGTAAAGCTTGAAGGGTGACCATGAGTTCTGGGTGATACAAGATTTATAGGTACTTACATTAAAAATTGCATTAAAACTAGCACTTTGCACAAATTAACATTATGACTACATTACAAATAACGCCTACTTAATAATACATACATATTTATATATACATGGTCGTGGGTCGGATGACACCTTAAATTGTAGGTCTCGGCTGTTTGTCTAGTATGGCAGTCGTTAAGCTATGTCAGAGGCCCTTAGGGACGGCTTGCTAAACTCTCGACACCAGAGTTAGCCACTCTCATTCGATAAGTAGAAGTAATACATAGTTATGTATACTCTTTACTTGTAGGTGCATGAGAAAATATCTGATCTAAACTCTAAGTAAAAATCTTATATAAAACAAATCACACGACATAAGCCATAACACATTTCAATACATTGCCTTCAATAGGTTAGGAAATCTATAAAGTTAATGCATTATTCATCATCTATATAATCTAATGATATTCATAAATCACCATTAGAGCGTTCATTGAAGCTTTCCATTCATTAAAGTGCACTCACTGAACCGGAGCTATCATAAGTGGATAACGGCTGTAAAACCTTATTGCCTTGTAAAACAACATTATAAAACGTTTAGCTTTTTTTACTGCTATGTGGGGGAATGAGCAAAGAGATTTTAATAGTCAGTTTGAGCTCTCAATGTTTTACCAAAGTGGTTTTTAATCATGTAAATAGGCACATTTAGAGGTACACTTTCGCTTGTATTATAAATCCTAAATAATGTAGTGGACTTGATGGAAAGCACCACCAAATAGCAAGTAAGTCATTTTAGATTGCTGACGCGGACGGTCTAAACCTGACTGACCGAGAGTCAAGAAAAAAGTTTCGCTAAAGTTTAAGCCATGTTTATTTTGTTGTCTATTATATTTACAAGGGTCAAAAATAAGTAACCATAAGTGTAAAGTTCACTTAGACTTCTTTCAGCTTTTCTAAAGAGTTTTCCTTTTTGTTGTAGTTGAAAGTAGTATGTTTCGTTTTTCTTCACGTGTTTTTATGTTATTATATTGTAAATAAAATGTTCATCAGCCAGTATAGGTTAATTAATGCTGATTCCGTTTAGAACTATAATAGGAGGTAAAGTATCCATAAAGTTCCCAAGCCATGGTGAGCGTGCGGTCCGTGACGAGTATCGCCAAAAGCCGCGTCCTGCTATTTCGAGCGTGGCGCGCTTACAGCCGGCCTGTTACCAGAGATTGGCCGGACGGACAATCAACACTATATCTGAGTACATGGTGTGGATAGTGTTATGACTTTTTTTAACTTGAACGGGTTTGCACTTGGCCATAGTTGGCCTGATAACAAGCAAAGGCTATTGCCTAAGATGGTGCATACCCGATAAGAACAAATTTCCACAACCTTGCGGTACGAACAATAAAGGTAGCAGCGTACCGTTTCGTGCGGGTCTTATAAACTTCCACCATAAATAGCAAACTTATATGAACGTCATTATGAGGTTCATTCAATTAGTTTACTACGGTCGAATAATCGTTAGAAAGTACTGAACACTAGCTAATGTCATATAAAAAAAACTAGATCACAGCCGATCTGTTATCAGAGATTGGCTAGGAGCGCAATCGACACTAAATCTGAGTATATGGTATTGGATAGGTGTATTGGCTTATTAATACAGGCATTCGTTTTCTAATATCACTGGTGATTAAAGCAAGACTTTTAATAAATAAATACTTAGGTGCTACTAGAATAACATAAACACTAATTTTCCGACAATTCTTTAATTAAAGTTCAAAGCCAAAATTAAAAAAAAAAACAAGATATTTTACGTGCTTGTGAACATACCTAATTTATGTCAAATCACAATGCAATCTTGCTGTTTCTAAGAACGAGACAGATATATGTACACACTAATGAAAACATGTGAAACATTAATAAATCTATACCTACCCAACTTTTATCCTATAAACAACAAAAACTACACTTTTTTTATTAACTAACTGCCATTTTAAAAGATAGATCAAAATACACCAGAAGGAGACATCGTACCTAAAGCTAGACTTTATTTTCAACTCTATCAGTGCATTCATCCATCAATGACTAAGTTACCTAACTGCAGTAAGTAATTGAGAAGCTATACATTACTTATTCCACTTAATCCTTACTTACTCTCTTACTTATCCGAATGGGAGTGTAATTGATTAAAATGGATTAAGAGATTGGTCATTGATTGAGTTTAGCGATATCTTGACAATCACTGTCTGGCCATCGATTGATTTTATATTCTTTTAATAGGATCTGTATAGTTGACGATAAGTAATAAAACTTCCAGAACAATTGATAACTTCCTGTTTTGATGTCGATTAAAAATACATTGATATGAATTTCATGCTCATAGGAAAAAAAAGGATTTCTAATTTTAGTTTTACTTGAGTTTGTTAGTTTAGCATTCTATACATATTATATTATCTTCACACATAGGTCTCTTGTTATTTACATAAACAATCTTCATTTATCTATGCGCTAAAATAGCTAAAAAATGAACGACCAGAGTAAGTAGAGTAATGTACATTACACCTCAGCAAATTTTTATTTGATTTTCGTTAACATTCTTTTTTTTACATAGTCATAAAACAAATAAAATGTAAGTACCACAAAAGTGAACTAAGTTGAAATTTAATTTGGCTTGAACATGAAGAACAAGTATACTTGAAGTAAAGTGAAGTGAAGTAAGTAAGCAAACTACGTAGGTATAAGTTAAATTAAGCACAACCCGCATGCACTATACGTATAAAGTTTCTGCAACGCGACACCACGGAGTAGGGAATGACAGAGTAATAAGTCTATTACAATATTTATTAACATGTAAATACCTAATTATCTAATCAATCTGGCATGCGTACAAACAAACCTTTGTATTGAAAGCCAAAATCCAGAAATCAGAAGAGATTCTTAGAAGCTAAACCACTTTTTTATAATTATTTCTATTTTTTTATATGGGATGTAAGGTAATTTTTTTTTTACCATAAATATATAATTAAATATATAAGTGCGATAAAGACAGTAAGAAAGTTGATTAACACTAGGCAGGCTACCACAAGAAGGCTGGCCAAACATAAACCAATTTCGCATTTAAAAAAACAACAAGTTACAATATTTTCTCAGTATCTGCTAATACACTACTCAGTGACCGGGGTCGGGTCAATTATGTGCGCGATAGCCGACTTACTCCTGATTACTGGCACACCACATTCCTGAGAATGTTCTAGAACTAAGGGGACATAAGCAGGGCACCCGTATGATAGTAAGCGATAAGAAGAAACTTTAATAATAATAAGAGTTTTTTTTAATGTTGTATGAGCTAGTTATAATTTGTGTTGGCAATAAAGGCTTTAATTCTATCCTATTTTAGTTGAAAACAACCGTATTTGGTAGGTACCCACTATTTCATTTCCTATTTCATAGGTGAAACCTATAACTATGTATGTTTCAAAAAAATAACAGAAACATGTCCAGTCGCAAGGCGCTGCCCGCTATTAACTGATATTAATACCTAGACGTCCCTAATTATTACACCTAGATACTAGATAGCGTGTATAATACCAACCTCACATCCCTAGCTGGCAAATTTCACAAAAACCATGTCATGTCATTCAGCAATGTAAAAGCGTGGCCTATTTTCCACCACAAACAGTGAACACTAATGGCCCTAATAAACTTCCCTGCGGTAACCCGAGCGCTGACCCTTTTTAAGCCTTTAACATGAAGATACATTACGTGCGACTTTAAGAACCAAGCTAAAAGAATTTTAGGCCTTCTAGAATGAACCCTTTACATCCCAAGGGAGACAAATTGGGCAGGGTCAAAGTTTCTAGACTTTGAACATTGACATACTTTCCTATAAGTTCATAGAAACTTTACAGCCGAAAATAGACGTTATTTATCAGGGAATAAAGTTGGTAATGCAGTTGTGAGATTGGGGATAGGAAATGGACGATAAAAGCTTGACAATTTGTTGGTTCATCCCCCAAGGAACTGCTGTCGCGATGTTTTGGACATTGGTTATTAGGGCAGACATGCTTTGATTCTTATCGCCATAGTTTTTGCGGATAGAAAAGATTTTCCGGCTTTATTTTAAGAGATAACCAGAATGTGCAAGTTAACAGAAGACTTTACCTTGATGTGTAATTTAGTATTTTCAAAAGAGGCATGCATGAAAATCATAGGTTACTTTTTCTTTTAGTCTATTTAATTAAAACACAATACATGTTACTTGCATAACTATTTAAAGGTAGGTATAAACGTCACTTACATGACTTTTAAAATTTAAAGTGGTTTTATGATATTATTAAACTACTACTCCATAAAAAAATTTAACCGCAAATTTAATGTTTCTCGTGAATTTCTTTGTGAAATACCACAGACTTTGTCTATAAAACGGTTTTGAATTTAGCTTCCTAAACGGGTTAAAGTATAGTCGACCAGATATTATCGCGGCCTGTAAACCATCATCCATCATTTGCTGCGTTTATCTTCGATAAATAAAATATTGATCGCGGAAAATTTCTCGTCTAAAACAGAGCTTCGCTAATCGACGGGGCAGTGGACACCAGTGATTACCGCAAATGGATAGGCTACTAAGTGAATGGATGAACCAGAAGAATATAATATAAGAAAATTGTTGGTTTATTTAAATATAAAATACTATATCGTAGCAAATTTATCGTGACTTGATACTATTTTACAACTGATATTAAAAAAGGGGAAAACATTTTGCTCATTTTGCCCTCTGTCCCAATACTATGTTCTAAGTTTTTTTATGCTTGTGTTCTTTTGTTATTGGTGTACAATAAAGTAATTTGATTTGATTTTGCTTCCCACTGAGCCCTTGTCTACTCTGCTGGTTCAATAATAATGCTTACTTCATTAAACTGTCTATCCAAATTTAGATTTTTTTAATAGATCACGTATTTTATGAATATTCACGATGTGAAATATTTATTGTCGGTTGGCACGGCTCTCACACCAATTAAGTATATTTCTGAAGTCATAGAAGAATCTCTTATAAATCCAAGGTTGATTAACATCTTAAAAGTTAACATGATAGCTGATATACACATTAACACACTCAAAATATTTTGTCGTGTGTAATGTCACTAGTCGGTCCCAACGGAAGACCAGCAATGGGTGGGCCAGTTTGAGAAATGAAACTTTGAATTTATTCACATTTTGTATTTGTATATCTTTGGTTGTTTTTGTTTTTTTGGTTTCATGTTACAATAAATGTTTATTCTTCATCATCATTATCATGTCTGCCCGTGTTCACCTACTGCTGAATATAGGCCTCCTCTCCGACGTGCCACATTATTAATTATTCCGTTTATTCTAAATGTTCGCACAAATACTTTCAATAAAGCGGTATCCATCCCCAGATAGTCCCCGCATTGGACAAATATCAAAACATTTTCGCGATGACGGTGCACGGGGAGATTGATCACCGCCTCAAAAACATCTGCCTTCGGTCATTCAATGCGGGAATTAAATCTAGACTAGACGCCCCAGGGGCCTTGGAGACTGGCCTGATTGATATCTAAATCGGAAGTTGATACCTACCTGACGAAAGTGCGATAAGGTTTATTAGTCTATAGAAAAAATAAAGTTTTGGACTAGTTGCGCTTTGCAGCCTTACTCGCGGCAGTTTGATATAAAAATAAATCTATTATTTCACTCGGACTCTTATCTATAAAATAAAGATAAGATAAAGATATTTTATTTGCCAAAAACACTGGTACAATCACAAAAATATTAACGTATTACTAAATTATATTAATTACTTAATTAATGTTAATGTGAGTTTCTTGTGAACCCCGAACTAGGCCTGGGCCTGTATCTCGGTGGTCCAGATATAATAAAATCTAACTTTATCATCCGATTGAGCCAGAAACACTGACTAATAAGGAAAAAATGTTTAACCTTTATAATATTAGTGCTATGAAGAAACTATATAAATGGTAATTGTATACAAAATTTGCGTCGAATATGACATGTTTCTCAGTTACACACATCTATATTGTGTTGTTTTTTGAAGTTTTACTTCCATGGATAGTGTGTCTGATTTACAACACGCATTTTAAGTAAAGATCTACGTTTATCAATACCTACATACATGTAAACATCATTTGAAGTCTACTTACCTTAATTTGAACATACATACAAACACACATACAATGCACATCAGTCGTCATCAAATAGGGGTCTATTCAATCGCATATCAGGCCGGATGCAAATGTGAGCCGGCGCCATATCTTCCCGGATATAGCTGGGTTCCACGTACAAACAGAATAACATACGGCCTGTTATACTAGCTGATTGCTCAGGTTTTGCTTGGCATTTATCGATTTATTTTATATAGTATTTTTTATTTACAAATTATAGCAGACATTGTTTTATTCGGTCGCCAAAAATTAAATACTTAACTACAAATATCATATAGATACATATAAATGCTTCAGTGACTCGGGTAAAATGTTAAGAAATGGATTTCAGTCTACGAACAAAACGATACCCTTATTCGTAGTTTCCAGTGAATCAACTAAGTATAGTAATAATTAAAATATGTCATAAGTTTTAACGGAAGTTCAGAAAGTTTCAACAATGGAGCTCATGACTTTCTTTTGAGTTTACTCACTTTAATAGACAATTTTAAGGTGGATAAATTGGATAGAATTAGGTGTGCCTAAGAAAGTTAGGTTACCCTTTTCGCCTTATTCTAAAATATTTTCGAACTTCCACATTAAACCAAACAAAGACTATTTGTAAAAAATGTATGTCACTTTTCTAGAACATTTATTTATTAACAGACAAACCATCCCACTTTCCTCTCCATGTATAAAATATCTCAACTGGATGCTATATTGAAATACGAAGAGGAAAAATATGAGGTGATATGTTCTGAACCGATGGGCCCCGTGTAATACCAACCAAATGAGATTTTTATACGAGAACATGCAAAAACTACAGGGTTATAGGGATAGAGAGAAATAAGAAAGAAAGAAATATCTATTGAAATCTAAATATATAAAACTCAAAGGTGACTGACTGACTGATATAGTGATCTATTAACGCACAGCCTAAACCACTGATTGGATTTGGCCGAAATTTGGAATGAAGGTAGATGTTATGACGTATGCATCCGCTATGTAAAGATTTTTGGAAATACCAATTTTAAAGGGGTGAAAAAGGGTCACTAGTCATATATGTATACATTACAAATAAATAAATAATTTTATGCATTATGCAACACTATGATTCCTTGTCACAATTGCCATGTATGTATGTAAAGTACTTAGCGTAAAGTTTCTTGCCGGATACTTTAATTAAGTTCCCCTTACATTTCTCAACCAGGTTTCTAATTAAGCACCAGCATTTATCACAAAATTGTATCTAAAAGAAGCAGCTTGGGATCGCATGAAGTTTGCAAACTGACCTTCGAACACGAACTTTAATGTGAAGATAGCACCAATGATGATGATTTACTGTTTTTTTAACTAAATCAGGTCTGAACTTTATCATAGTTTGCCTGAGGGTAAGCAATAACTATGGTCAAGATAGTTTGGTCTATGCTTACCCAATAAGACCCGGTTCTTTCTCGATTTATACAATAAAAAGACTTATGTATGGAATTGACATAACCATACGCTTCGAAGCAACACTTTAGTTTAAGAGGGAGCATGCTTAATTGCTTATACTCAAATAAATCTTATTTAGGAGTGCCGGCTACCTTAATTTTAATACATTACAACCATTACAGATTTTGTCTTTGATTTTGCGAGTAACGCTTTAAAATCTCATGTAAAATAAACGTGATATGATGTTGATTTTGATTCGACTCTTAACCTTAACTAACCCAGTATAGAAGTAGTAAGAAAATTTCCAGCTTTTCCCTGTAAAATGCAGTACCTACAGCTGGTTTAATAAAGCTAAAGAACAGTTTTAGATTTAGAGCCAGATAGAGTCGGAGCTTATTGGAACATGTTTATCAGATAAATGCAATCTAGTTTAATTTTGTAGAGGTAAGCTGCTACGTAATTTGCTGGATAATATTTGTTTACAAATTCTTTCTAAGATCAGGAATCAGAATTTTATGTGGAATTAATACCCATGATAAAATAAGGTGTAGGTTTACGTGGTATAGGTGTACGTTTGACTACAACATTTGGGTTTTCTCCTTGTATTTTCTTTCAGCGCTAAACAAGTGCAAATCCACACATAACTTGTAATACAAGTTGGTGTGACCTGTTTAAGGTGTAGAGATCAAACCGAGTAAATTCAGCTTGCAAGACAGACACTTCACTACCGAGCCACACTTCTCTACATTCAAATCCCTTTAAATAAAATCATCAGTCTATTCCAATCATTTAAGGTCATGCGTCGCTACAAGATAAACCCCGTATTTGTCTGTACCAGATAGCTACATTCTTGTACATCACGTACGGTTCAGCCAGGAAACACCTGGACGGAGTGATGACCTCAGATTAGTGGAAGTACAGATGTGTAACAATATAAAATCTAATATGTAATGCTTAATATGATGTGTAACTAGGTTTGGATAGTAATTGAATGGGTTATATTTGTTTGTCTAGTTAAACTATCACTTATGTATGCCAAAGTGGTCTTGGTTTATTGTTTTTGTCCGTTTTGGTTTATGACGAAACGGAGCGATAGATCATCGTGGTTTTTGGTAACGACTTATCATAGTCTCGCCTATACATTATCAATATGAGGACTAGCAACTTTTAAGAATGCAACAAGTTGACGCGGCTTAATGTTCGCGAATTTTAAATTTTCGTCGAGTACAAAATTATATTTTTTATAGGTAATTGGGAAACAAAAGTTTTACAATTTTTAGGTTCAAGTATCTACATAAATGAACACTGGTAACAAAACCAGCTAACCTACAAAAATCTACTTGCTTCTACATCTTTACATCCAAATTCAACGTGTACAGTCACGATCGCAGGTTATTCATCACGGCCTGAACAAAATAACGCTATTATACAGCGATATATATGTCGAACACTGTAACGTCGCAGATTTATCTGCCTCCACGCAACTGCACTCGAATAACTACCATATTTTGATAGACATAGAGGCAATTATTGCTTGATTGGCTCGTATGGAGTGTACTTTGCTGAGAGCGATTAAACTTTATGCTAAAATCAACTTTATCCGCAAAGTAATAGAGATGATAATGGTGTGTTTATGCCTATGGTGTGTTTTCGTTAACAAAGATTGGATATTAAATGCATTACCCATGTCAAGGGTCGGTGCCGAAGATTGTATGATCAGACAATAGACCGGAAGTTACCTGGAACAAAGGAGATAGGTTACATTAGAATATTGTTATTGTAATTAATCATTTCAATGACTTGTATTTTCACGTTATGTGTGGATTTGCACTCGCTTACCGGTGAAGGAAAACATCGTGAGGAAACCGACCACAATATCCGAGTTCATGTGTCTTCCGTGGATGAACCTGGGCGCCCACCACGATGTATCTGCTCAAGAAAACTCCACTAACGAATTAATTCTGCGGGGGAGTCACGACCCTCAGTCATGAGGAAATACGACTCAAAGAGAGAGAATTAATCATTAGAGTGCATTAGTGGATATAATCAATTAGAGAAGAGAGAATTGAAACTAAAAAATGAATATATTGTTTTTAATCCATTTCTAAAAAATGAGGTTAAGTATCAACCCTCTACGTTTGGCAAGTCAACAAATTTAGTTATTTTTGCTTCAAATTAATTACTATTTGTAAGCTTAACGAATATTTTATTTAACACCCGAATCAAGATATATTTTATGTAATTTGCTTACCATCATTTGACTTGGTGTTTCTAACATTGTGATACCTATATCAAACTTGTGGCACAGAATACATAATACAACTTGTGGATAACAAAGATAATGAAGAAGTTATCCTAATTTTGTAATTTGAGAGGTTTAATATTTTCGGTTATTTTGTTTTTGAATAAGTCACATTATAATATACTTGTATTCTCTTTCTTTCGTTTTTGCAACGCTCGTATAGAAAATCTTTGATAAATTCAGCAAACACTACCACAAAACGATTCTTGTTTTCTATTTCC
This sequence comes from Macaria notata, assembly GCA_927399415.1. NCBI lineage: Eukaryota > Metazoa > Arthropoda > Insecta > Lepidoptera > Geometridae > Macaria > Macaria notata. Next base: position 12,667,288 of record OV656738.1, on the reverse strand, counting down.
TTTCCAAAGGGAAGAAAACATAAATCCTTTGGGACTTTACTCCATAGCAAGAAACTTGCGTTGAAGTAACAAAGCAAATATTATCTCACATGTACTTGTATCTACTTGTGTAGGAAAGTATGGAGTAGATGTGGTGAGGTCGGAGCGAAGAGGTGTGGGGTAAAGTGAAGCCAGAAAGAGAACAGATAGTATGAGCACTGATTAGTTGTTTAATGAGAGTTATGTTTTGAAAATTTTGCAGCCTGCGTCATAAAGTAAACATAATATATATGTATCAAATATTATCTCGCAAGTACTTGTATCTACTTGTGTAGGGAAGTATGGAGTAGATGTGGTGAGGTCGGAGCGAAGAGGTGTGGGGTAAAGTGAAGCCAGAAAGAGAACAGATAGTATGAGCACTGATTAGTTGTTTAATGAGAGTTATGTTTTGAAAATTTTGCAGCCTGCGTCATAAAGTAAACATAATATAAATGTATCAAATATTATCTCGCAAGTACTTGTATCTACTTGTGTAGGGAAGTAGAGAGCAATGTCGAAAATGTGGTATGAGTGGAGCAATGAGATGTGGGGTAAAGTGAAGCTAGAAATTACTACAGGTCGTATGATGAGTAAGGTGATAGTAATGTTTCAGAAATGTTGGTGCCTGTTTAACTGTAATTTTAGTCAATATTAGCTATAAAAAAATAAAATTAGTTAACTAAACATATAAATTTATATTATGATATGTTGTAACCACGTTACTTTTGAAATGTTGATAACGCACTGTATTATATCTATGTACATATTTTACAATTGTCAGTTGCACGCCAAGAACCTTCTTATATTTAATTATTTTTTATTTTTTTGATGTTAGTTCATTTAAGAGTGGCTATGTGTAATATGACACAAATGATTGAGTAAGTAATACAGATTAATCATTTACATTATTAATTATCGGGACTGATACATACCTAATATAAAATAGTTATGCAAATGAAGATAAAGATATTTATTAATGTTATAAAATGAATACATCAAAATACCTATGTACAGTACCTATGTATCACATTATAAAATCTCGTACACAGGTACACACATGTATTTAAACGTCTCTTTTTAGCTAAGAGGCAAAATAGATGTGATATTTCATATTTATAAGTATATGCGCTCTGCCCTATTCCTAGGTCTGCATTCAAAGTGACTATTGCCGTGTATTTGTACAAGACAGCGAGCGAAATGGCAAATAAACGAACGGAAACGATTCCAAATGGAACTCGCAAACTATTATAGTTTCTATATAACTATAAATATTAATACAGGAATATTTGTAAACTGGTGAAACTTTAAAAATATTTAAAAATTCTGTCCAAGTACCTGAGTATTTCATATATTTCGGGGGGTCTTTACAAATATTTTATAGGCAAAACTAAGTCAGTGTAGTTTTTACGCCCAATCGGCTGCCTTGATTCACATGAAATTTTGTTAGATTGATGTGGTTAAGGCCGTAAGGCGAGTCGCTAGTTGAATTATTTTTCAAACCGCCCTAAGAGCCTCTGACATGGCTTAACGACTGCCGTGCTAGACTAACAGAGGTGTCCACTCTCATTCTATAAGAACAAGTATAATTTTATTTTTTAAAAGAAATACAAACTCAACGATTGTAACATTATTATACGGTGTTTACAAGTAGCTCTGTATGTCGAACTATAACTATAAAAGCGAGTCGCTATAAGTGGTCAAGCGGGACGTGACTAACTACGAAAATTATGGAAAACTACCGATATTATGGTGGAAGTCATCTAACTACCATTGTTATGGGATTTATACTTATTTTAACTAGTTTGGTTTTACTCGTGAAAACAAAAATGCTATCTATCTATACATATAATAAAGCTGAATATGGTCGAAAGACTGAACATTAAAGACAAAAATTTATTTTGGTGATAGGTACTTCAAATTGATCGCAGAACACGTTGCATCAATTTCTAGGATTTTTGTCTGTTTATCTGTTTATGTGTGTCTCTGTTTGTTTATTTAAACGCTCACCACGCAAGGCAGAACGTATCATTATGAGTTTTGGTACATAGGTAGTATGAGGTTTTAAGAGTGTTATAGGCTACTTTTTATACTGAAATAATGTGAGCGAAACCGCGGAAGTCCACTAGTTTATAATAAAAAAGCAAGCATCTTCGTATTAGTATCCTACTCAGACATGGCTTAACGACTGCCATACTGTGATAAGCGGCCGGGACCTACACATTAAAGAGTCATCAGACCCGCGGAAGCGTCCAAAATAGAATGCCATAACCGTGTCGATAGTTGCTTAAAATTAATCGTTGTTAATGTTTTTGCAAATATCTAAGTTTATTTGCTAACGTTAAGGAAATACAATTTAAAAAAACGAGCTCTTCTAATATTGATAAAAGTTTAAAATCAAGCAGGCAAAGTAGCAAGCGGAAGCCTAGTTCGAAATAAGTTAATTATATTGTTTTCATCTTTTAAATTATATTACGGTTTACAATAAACGTTGCAATATTTTATCGAAACCAGCTTAATTACTTGTTACTCGATATTCTGTATGGAATTTATTTAATTTTCGGCCAAAAATGTTATTAAAAGCGAATCAATTTAATCACATTTGAGGTACAGCGAGATTAATTTATTGTATAAATTGACGTGTTTTATTAAAATTAAATCTGCTTTACTTAAGTAAATTGATTAATAGTGCTTTTATAATTAATAACGCTTAAACCAAATTAACGTTTTTTTATCAGAATCTTGCCAAGGAAATCTCATCAGTCTTCATAAAATAAAATAAAACCAGACAAACAAATGTATACCTATTAATCTACATTTATTTAGTTATTTTATTTGTAGTAGTTAGAAGTAAATAGTGTTGCTTTTTAATGTTTGCTTTTCTTTGATGTTACCTGAACAAGCTTAAAAATTCAACAAAAAAACACAGCTAAAATCCGTCAAAGCTTCGTTTTGTACACAGAATAAAAAATACTCTCTGACCAGTTTATTAATTGCAAGTTTAATTGGAACTTCCGATTTACAAACGCGGCCCAATTGTTGCTTGTTGTTTCTGGTAATTGCTGTTCTAATTAGTAAAAACGATTGTTGCTACTGTGACACCTAAACACGAATAAATTGATGAACTAATTGTGGTGGAATTTGGCATACCTAGATCTAGTTATCATACATTACTGTTGTATCTTCAAAATAAACCATAGTTTTTGCTTACCATGGATCAAACCAGATTGGTTGCCTGGAAGAGATCGCTCTTAGCGATAAGGCCGCCAATTAAGACGCTAATTTTAATTTCTATGTTTTTTTTGTATAGTGTTTTACTAAAGTGTTTATCTATCTATCAAACTATTAATATCATTATGTCAGCCTGTGTTCACCTACTGCTGAGTATAGGCCTCCTCCCCACATAAAAAATATATATGATAACAAATTACCTATAATAAAGTGCAAACCCGTTTTAGTTTTAAACAATATCTAGATCAATCAATCATTCAGTTCTTTATTGACAAAAATATAATTAAACTTTTATTGGAAAATGAGCGAAAATAATCACGACCGGCAGGATTCGAACCTGCGTATTTCTGCTACCGTCAGAACGCCTTAACCACTAGGCTACGGTCTACTAACTGCCAGGCGCGAAAATCCACACTCATTTCCATACACTTCAGACTGAGCGGCTGATGGCGCCATAGTGCAGGTTAGCACTTAATAAATTAGCTCAAAAATATAATGTTCATAAGACACAAGAAGTTTCAAAGGCTTCCGAACTAGATAATTATCTGTTTCGGAAACCAGCTCCTTCTCTATCCCAAATTGTCCATGAGACAGAGATAAGACTTACAATATAAATGAATTGTTATGTTAATAGAATCCTAAAAAAGAGTTTAAAGATTATAATAGCGTGATGACAAAAATGTTTGTTTAGATAACGAATCTTTGTTGGCTTATATTTAACTACTTTGATTACTTACATGATGTCAAGCTAGATAATTATTTCAAGTTGTACATTTACTAATATTAAGTACTATTAACTGGATTTCACGTGACGGTCTTACTGATTAAACACATTTCTTCCAGGCAACCGTAGGATGGAAAGAGAGTAAAATAAAGGGCATTGTATAGTGTACGATAATAATAATAATAAAGCTTTAGTTTGCGTGATAGTGACATCATTATATTTTATGTCGGCCATAGAAACTGTTTTACTGTCCCCCATAATAATTGTCATGAGTAGAAATATAAATATTGACAGTTAGAGGAATTTATGCAGGCTTTGGTTTGTTTGTTGGGAAAATAAATACTTATTGACATGCAACGATAGGCATATGTTTTTTTTTTATTGATAGGGAAGTTGTTATAAGCCAAGTGGATATTGGACAATCATAGTATAAGTAGGTATATTATGGCTATTTGGACATAGTTTTGCAAACTGGAACCAACCCACATCTTGAGTTAAATTGAGTTATTCATTTATATAGACATCCAAGCATGTGTTTTAGCTTCCTAGAAAAAAACCTGGCCAAAATTGTAAGCCACAACCAAATAAATTAACACCGCCTAGGGAACTAACCCTCAAAATAGACACTTTTTAGAAGTTAAATTGACCCATGTCACATGGTACCTATATATATTCTAAATGTTCAAAACGCAAAATCGAACCAAGCCTTATAGTTAAGGGCACCAGTCTCGATTGAGTTAATATGATAAGTTAAATGAATCTATGCCACATGGTACCTCTAAAAAATATAGTGTTTACTACGCATAATAGAACCAAGCCTTGTGTTTAAGGAACCAACCATGCAAGAGTGTCGCTTTTGAAAAGTTAAACGGAACCATGACACATGGCACCTATATATCTTTGCTTTTTTTAATTTTGCAAAATAGAACCAAGTATCATGGATCTGGTTAAAAAGATGAAATACCACTTTTTTGGTATTTTGAGGTATTAGGTATGTTTGGTTCTATGTTGCATATCAAATAAAGCAGCTTACAAAATAACCAAGACATTTAGTTCCAAAGTGTTATAATATAATATAAAAATTTTGACTATTAATGAACCAAGATGCTAAGGTTTGGTATGAAATAGTTGAAAATAATGAGTGCAATCAGTGCTGAGTACTTGTGTTTATTAATTATTTTAATGTAGTTGTACTAAGCTCTATAATACGTAAATATTATTAACTTAATCAACTATAAAGATTATTACATATCACTGCAAAGATTTTTTAACAAGAGCAACATTTAGGTTTTATAAAAATACTAATGTATTTTTTCTATGCTGGCAACTCAAACATTAATACAAATACATTCGTTTCTTTAACGACTGAGACTGTTATTTTGTTTCAAAAAAGGAAAAATATGTATAAAAAGTTGAGTACACGAACAAGAGCACTCGTAAATGCTTGCCTAGATAACAGTTCTGATGTTGAAGTTGAAAACAACACCTCACCCGGTAAGTAATTGAATATTATTTGATTATGATTTTTTAACCTCAAAATAAGGAGATGAAATCTTTTTTTCCTAAATAATTATTAAAGTGTCCTACAAAAGGTAAAGTCATCTACAAAAGGTAAAGTCATATGTAACTGATGCCTGTCACAAGACTTAAATACTTTTATTGTCTGTTTGGATTTAAATGTAGGTAGAACACATTAATATGTATTTTGGTGACAATGCAATATTCTAGTTACTGGCCTGTTAGCTTAGTTGGTAGTGGCTCTGCCTTCTAATCTAGGGGTTGCGGGTTCGATTCCCGCCTGACACAAGTATTTATGCATTTTAAAAAAAAAAGTATAATTTCTTGTGTTGAGTCTGGTTGTTTGTATGTATAATAAGTATGTATTTACAAAAGAAAAGTATATAAGTATTATATCCGTTATCTAGTACCCACGACACAAGCGTTTGCTTAGTGTGGGGCTAGATGGCGCTGTGTGCAATGTCCCGAAATATTTATTATTATTATTATTATTAGTACTACTGAGCTGTTCTGATTATGTAGCCGGAAGATAACTAGAAATATCGGAACTAGACAACATTTTAAGAATACGAGTAGTTTGGACGTGTTTGTTTCGCCTTTGTGAATTATTTGGTTCTAACTACATGATATCCAGGGAATGATTATAGAGTTAGAAAGTGGTCCGTAGGTAATCATATGGAATGCTAAACAGAACAAGAAAAACCCATACAGGTTTGGCCCACCTGAATACATTAGAAGCCTTATAAGAGCATGTTTTAAAAATACTCCTTTCAATAATTATGTAAATATATGTTTTTAAGGCATATTTTTTATTACCTTGTTATCAAATTTTATTTCAGATGTTGTTGAGAACTCTCCGCAGAATAGCCCTAAAATAAAACTGAAAAAATCTGTGTTTGTTGCTGATTCCAATCAACCTAAGCTTAGCGAGCTTGAAGATTTGTCCCATGAAAGAATTAGTAAAACCGGTGACAATGGTTTGTCAGATTGCTTTGGAGATTCTATCAATAATTCTCACGAGAATGCTGGAGAAAAAAGCATAGAACCTCCTCCCTACTCTCCGTTAACACCTAGACCACTACGCAATTATAGAATGCAAGTGTTTCAAAACCAATGCTTGACTTCCTCTCTTTACAATGACGAGTGTAAAAAATCTCCTGAATCTCACGCTCAGCCAAAAGAAACCATCGCCGAGAAGAACTTTGAAGCTCAAGAGTTTTCTCCACTAATACCAAGTCCCATAGAAAAAGTTCTTCTTGATGCCCAGCTTTCTCCATTACGTCCAATGTCACCAGAAACAACGAATATGTACAAGGTTTTGACCGAAGTTTTTGACAAAGAGAATGGAACACCCGAACATACATTCAACGTTTATAAAAATCGTTCAACCGCCTTTACAACCGATAGAACCGATTTAATGTTTAATAGTGATGACTCAGTCAAAGATCCAGATTTCAACTGTAATACTGATACCGACGAAAACGATACAAGTTCAAGAGTATCTGAATCATTGATTTCCTCAAGGATAGAAGTGTGTGAAACACCTACGATCGAACTTCATATCTCCAGCCCTTCTGAACAAAATCTGCAAGTTGACAGTTCTGAAACTACAATATTATCACCAGAAGGTAGGCCAAAAAAGGGGCGAAAGAGAAAGTATGGTGAACACAATCGAGAAGAAAGGAAAAAGAGAAAATATCAAAATTTACCATATGTAAACTCTAAAAAACAAAAGATTGATCCAAAGATTTTTTTGGATTATTATTGCAGCTGTCCAAAAAAATGTCAAGGAAATGTTTCGGGTGAGAAAAGATTTATCGAATTCCAAAAATTTTATGCGTTAGGAACTTATGAAGCACAGAACATGTACATTGCAGCTTGCGTAAAGGAAATACCAGTTAAACGTTCATACGTGTCCGCTAGTTCCACAAATAATAATTCAAAGAAAAAGACATTTTCACGCGAATATTATTTAAATGATGTACTTGTTTGTAAGAAAATGCTTTTAAACACTCTTCAGACTAGCTCCAAAAGAGTCAATACATCCCTGTGCAAAAAACGTGATAATTGTATAAAAGACAAGCGTGGCAGACTAGGTGGACATAATAAAACAACTACTGAAAGCGAAGCGTTTATTATAAACGTCATAAAGAAACTGCCTACATATGTCTCTCACTACCGGCGAGAAAATAGCAAAGATGCAAAGTTTTTGAGATCAGATATGACCTTTCCTAAGATTTATGAGTTATACAGCGATGAAGCCAAATCCGCTGGACAGAAAGTTCTCTCATTTGCAAAAGTAAAACGCGTGTTTTTAACGAAGTTTAACCTTCGTACAAAACCGTTAAAAAAAGACACATGCAACAAGTGTGACTTCTATTCAAGCAAAACCAAAAATATTTCAGGAGAAGAAAAGGCCGCTGTGGAAGAAACTCACAGAAAACACATACAAAAAGCAAAAATATTACAAAACCAACTAAAACTGGACATGCAATTAGCTCAAACAGATCCATTGACAGAAACAATCACATTTGACCTGCAAAAAACCCTACCTCTTCCGCGTATACCCACCAATGTGGTATTTTACAAGCGGCAACTCTGGGTTTATAATTTGGGAATTCACTCTGGAAGCAACGACCAGGCCCACTGCAATATTTGGGTGGAAGGAGAAGCAGGTAGAGGATCTCAGGAAGTTGGGTCATGCCTTCTTAAGCATATAAAAGAGAGGCTTGGCAAAGACGGCGTGCAGAACCTAATACTATGGAGTGACTCTTGCGGTGGGCAAAATCGAAATATAAAGCTGACGCTCATGCTCAAAGCTTTACTTGGCGATCACCCAACACTAAAAACAGTCAGGCTTCGCTTTCTGGAATCCGGCCACAGTTTCCTGCCCAATGACACCGATTTTGGGCGAATAGAATGTGCTCTAAAATTGCAGCAAAGACTGTACACTCCAGAAGACTACATGCGCATAATGCAGACATGCAAAAAAAATAAACCCATGCAAGTTCATAGGATGAGACAAGAGGACTTTATGTCAAGCTCTAATCTGGAAAAAAGAATAACTAACAGAAAGAAAGCCATAGATGGGTCAAAAGTGTCTTGGCTTAAAACAAAAGAGATAATGATTAAAAAAGAAAAAGAGTTTTCGATTTTTATGCGATCAAACTTAGATGAGGAATACGTTGAAGTAAATTTAAAGAAAAACTTACGAGGAAATTCAGAAACATTAACAAAAGAAATGATGAATTTGCTTTGGCCCAACGGTAAAAAAATTCCCGAAGCGAAGTTGAATGACTTAAAAAGCTTGTTGCACCTTATCCCAGAAGATGCACAAGAATTTTACCAAAAGTTAACAGGTGATGCAAATATTGAAGATGACATAGACGGGTTTTCTGGGGATGTTGATTTCGAAGTGGAAGACATGGATGAAGGCAATGATTAGAAAATGGATATTCATTAATAAGAGTATGAGAATATTATGATTTTGTTAAACATTCCCTTGTGTGATTTTAATATGTATGAAAAATTTATAATAAAAATATAAAAGTCATGATCGTATTTTAGATTTTCTGCTTACCTGTTAACCCTTAATACTTATTGTTATAAAGAACCAACCCACAGGAATAGAACAAAACAGTTATTTTGCAATAAGGAACTATGAAGTGTTTAAGCTTAAACAAATACTAAAATAAATAATAAAACATTTTTATTTATTTTCCTATGTCAACAAGCATACAATACTTAGCGACAGAGACCTTTTTCATCAAAATCACTGACGTAGTTATTTCTACACACATTTGAAACAAAAAATTAAATATCTCAAAAGTTACTTTTTGAGGGTTAGTTCTGGTTTGCATAACTATGTCCATTTAAGCTCAGTTGCACGTCCCTAAAATATATTTACTATGTTTTACTTTTCCGGATTCTCTGTGTTCTCTTTAAATTAATTATCATCATTCGGTCTTCAAGTCAAGAGTTGACCTAGGTTTCTTCTAGGCAACCACACTAGATCGTAGGCCCTAATTTTGTTAAACATTAGTCACGTTGACATCATGTTAGCCTATCATGCATTAAAGAAAGTTTTCTACTCAAAAAACAGCTGTTATTTATCTCGCAAGTCGAACTTAAACTTAGTCCTATATTTTGTAACATAACTTAGGTACTACTTAAACCTAACTTAGCCCCGTAGGTCGTCTGGCGTCGTTCTTGGCCACATTTGTCTGCATCTAATAAGGGTCTGGCAGATGGCCCGTCCGATAGCACTATGTCTACTTGTTTAAATGCAAGCCCTATCTACTTGGAATGTAGAATATTTGGCAAGGGTTTTCATTTTGTGGCGTGACTTAAGTTTTTAGGAGTTATTTTAGGTAGTTTAGAGTTTTACGGTTGGCGGAAAGCTTTTTAACCACCAGTCTAGTTTGACAATTAAATCAAATTAGTTCTCAGCTAATACGGTTAAATGTGTCAAATAAGTAAAACACGTTTGAGAATCTGCCTTTATGAAGGCAGTTAATAATAGGTAAGTTCGTATGGGAGTGTAAAACTCTGAAATCCAGAGTTTTTAACCACCTCAGCAGGGCAAGCACGGCATGGGGACAAATCGTAGAGGGAGGACAAATAGTCTTTCCACCATTTTATCCACATGTCACCTGTCAGTTAATTCACTATTTGTATGGTGACTGACAGGTGACAGGTGGATAAAATGATGGAAAGACTATTTGTCCCCATGCCGTGCTTGCCTTGCTGAAGCATTTGTTTTGTTGATATTTAGGTGTAGGTATTTCTAGAAAAGAACAAGTACTTAGTTTCTTCAGAGAAGACGGTTTAGCTACAAATGGAAATTTGAAACTAGTTGTGCGCGATATCACTCCTTATCTAAGGAAGACCACAAAACAAATAGTATGCAAACGGTAAAATCAAAGCATTTTATTAAATGCCCATGGAAAGTGAAGCCTAACGTAGCATGAAATGAACCAGTGTTCACAATGGATACCTTTCTACTGATTGAGGTGAAATAAAACTCCCTTTCACTTTATCGGGATTGTTTCGTGGCCAGCGCATGAGGTGAATTGAGAATTTTGTTTTATTGTTGTTTTTGTTTCTTGGTTTTGAAGTTAAAAGAGCTAACCTGATTTGCTAAAATTTAGAACATTTAGGGCGTACCTACTTTGAAAATTCGGTTAAATTTTTTGTTTTTGTAAATGTCTTAGCACTAAAGTAGGTCACATTATTACAATAGAAAGATTAGAAAACACAACGACATCTCGTAAAAGGTAATAAAATAAAATAAAATAGCTTTTATTTCCCTTACTTAAAAAAAATTAAACAGAGTTTTTGAACTTATGTAATAAATGTTAGTAAAATTATCTTATGTTAGTGTTTTTTCATTATTATTATTGCGTTAAGTATAGGGACCGCCTAGTGCGGTAAAAGCCTCCTCCATTTTTCTCCATGCTTGTCTCGATGAAGCAGCTCTTGACCAGAGCGCTCCTGCCACCTGCAGGATGTCCGTGTTCCACCTCTGTAGCGGTCTTCCTCTTCTTCTTCGTAAAAGGTACACGAATTATATCCTATTGTATAAAACATAATGTAAGTAACGAATTAATACAACACTCGCATCTTTTCTATTATACAAACTTAAAATATGACTAACGTGCTAGATCGTCCACAACAACTTTGTTTAACATCAAACGAGTTGTAGTCAAGTGTAAAATCAGTATCAAAAGGTAAGTAAAGCCATGATCGAACTCGCAACCTACATATTTGATTGAAGGCAGACATACAATACACTGAGCCATCATCCCAGTCTAGGAGACAAAAACGAAAATATAAGACAACAAAATAACAACGGTACTTTTTTAATAAAATTGCAACATATCTTGTAGATCCAGTTAAGATGCAAGCTTTCCCTTCATGCTGTACTCAGACTAACAAACAATAAATAATGTGATTAAATTTGAATACGACGCTGGTATCCTCTTAGATAGTGATGGAAATATTATTTTGGCCGGATAACCACAACTTTTAGAAAATTTTGTGATTTTGAATTCAGTATTAAATTGATTTAGCTTGGAGTAGATATTCTAAGACTTAAGAACTTTATATAACTTGGTATTGTAACAATTCTAAAAAAGGTTTCGTATAGGTAAATCCTAGTAGTAGTACATATGACAGAGAAGGACGCGGGGCGTGGTGCGGCGGGCGGGCGGCGGTGCGGGGCGCGGCAGCACCAGGAGGACGGCAGAGGGCGCTAGTTGCAGGTCACGCAGTAAATCCTACTGGTCAATTAATTTATTTATTTTTGTTGCTGTTAGGGACAATATGTCACGAGTATGTAATAAATCTATTATTTTTTTAAACAATATAATAACGAAATGAGTGGAATGTCCAAATTATATTCGTCTCCTTTGGAGTTTATGTAGCTTTGTTTATAGTATACTATTTTGATGGTTTTTATTATGGTTCCGTACCTCAAAAGGAAAAACGGAACCCTTATAGGATCACTTTGTTGTCCGTCTGTCCGTCCGTCCGTCCGTCTGTAAAGACCCTTTTTCTCAGGAACGCGTAGAGGTATGAAGCTGAAATTTATATCAATTACTCAGGTCTACTGTCCCTTGAAGCTGTGAAAAAATCAAACTTCTAAGCCAACGCAATCAAAAGATACAGCCATTTATGCCGCAAATTTTCGACACTTGCAAGGGAATCAAAACCTACAGGGTGCTTCCCGTGAACTCAGAATCTTGAAATTTGGTACGAAGCAACGTCTTATAGCATAGATAAAGGAAAAATTACGAAAACCATAAATTTTTTAAAATAAAGGATTACTTAAACGATAAAGAGATCTTTGTCTTAAATTTATGCTCCTCCATCTTTCCCCATTGTAATGTTATGAATTTCATTTTGCAATAAAAATACCATAGTTATGACTCGATTGTCGTAATGAACGAACTTTGTAAACCTTGCAGGTTTGTACGGAACCCTCGGTGCGCGAGTCCGACTCGCACTTGGCCGGTTTTTTTTATTTATCCGGCAAATTTTTACTTCCGACCAAAACTCAACACTACTTCTTAGGCCCCTGAATAATTGAGGCGTTCCTTACGCACGCTTAACCGCCAGAATTAGGGGCAAGATATCAAAGCCATCCCATATCTCAAGCATGAAACAACATGAGAATACATTAAAACATTAATCCTATTACCCGATGTGGGCCAATGCGGTAAAAATGACCCAAAAATGCGGATTACAAGATGTGATTTAAGAGAAGCATATTCATCTTATTTATAGATAGTTATTGCTCTTAAATCTCGGCTTTTATTAGTTTCATCAACAAATTAATCATCACTGACAACCAATCATGCACCTTTATAGATTGTCAGTCTTTGGAGTGACAATCTATGGTGTTATTTTCTTTTCAGATTTCATTTGTAAGTGTAGTTATTCACAGATATCTAAAAACCTAAAATAATAATTTATTCTCTACAGTAATGCATAGTTAGTTAACAAATAACATAGTTATTATGTATCTGGTTTTTCTATACAAAAAGAGCCTAGGGATGATCCGAGGCTAATTCTATCTGCAGACCAAAATTTAACAGAGTTTCAGCTTAACAAAGCAATTAAATAAATCTTTTGGTTTTCTATATTGTTCTTACTGTCATGGCGGAGAACCTAGACACAAGGAAATAAACAATTTTAGTGTAGGATGAAAACAATAAATAAAACTAGCTATTTCACTTAAATTTCCCAAAACACTGCACAACTATACAAAGATTTTTCTAAGCTTATTTTACGTTAAATCGAAATCCACATAATCTGATAAGGCGGTATCGAGCTGCTCTAATGTGCTTTTTATTGCATGTCATAAAGGCGGTATTAAAACTCATAAATTGCTGAACCACCTGAGGATGTGTGCTATATGGTGATACTAGTAGCATCCCGCGGCATCATTCGCTATATTTTAACCAATTGCCTTTATTTACAAGAATAAAATACTATATATATATAATATAAAAAGAAGAAAAACTAAACATACTACTTCTAACTACTACAAAAAGGGGCACTTAGAAAATCTTTAGAAAAGCCTAAAGAAAATCTAAGTGCTCCAGCCCACTACCAGAGGACAGCGTGCCCAGCATACTGGCCGCATTCCCACGCTGGATGGCAATGCTGATACGTTGAGCCAGAAAAAGGCCAGCATTTTGGTCACGCGTCGCGTTAACCAAGCGCTCCGAGAGGTTTTTGAAAATAGTATGGGCTCCCGGACCCAACAGCCCCAAAGTCTCGACTCCAAAAGGCTCAAATATGTAACCTCGGCCGAGTTAGCGTTTTAACCAATTAATTTGTATGGAACTAAAAATGTACTTGTCCTGTTCAGGATATATCATAGAAACTTTAGTAAGCACCTAATACTGATATCTTTATCAAGGCTAAGTACCAATACATCAAAAGTGTCGAAAGTTGTAACTAATTGCATTAAAAAAACTTAAAAGACAAATTTCACATCCCACATTCGCGCCTATATTTTGGCCTCAATCAACCAAATTTGCCGTTGAAGTAAAATATGTACCTAATAATTTACAATCGAATCATTACAAACAGATTTTATTCAACGAATTCATAGAAATTGTTCCACGTGATTTACAAACATGTAAACTATCACTTTTATAATATGTATTATGATATGATCCTAACACTAAACCTAGTTTATTACAGTAAGCGGTACTTTAGTGGCGGTTAATATAAGTAATGTTGTGTTCAAGCATTTTATTAGTTTGTTGCAGGTTTCTAGGTTTTATTGCAACACTTGTTTTCTATTATCTAGGTTTTGGTGTAGAAAATATGTTTCGTGGATTTATCCTGTAGGTTGTTTAAGTGTTTGTTGGAAGAGATTTTTGTTGGAATTGAGATAGTAAAATAGTTTACTAGGCTAGTTAGAATGTAATAGGTATATAAGACGTTAATAATCGCAAATAGCAATACTTACCAATCATTAAGTTATTTAAATATTTTTCCAATCGTTCTTGTTTCATATAATAATCAAAACCTGAACATTTGATAGAGTAGCATCCGAATCTACATATATACACAAGTATTACCTACATAAGTAAAATTAAAATCTAAAAATATATACCTAATCAAAAGTCACGATGATTAAATTCCTGTTTTCAATCCCCTACCTGGCAACATACCCTAAAACTCCAGCGACTTGACGTCCAACTCCGTCAATAATCATGTCTGAGTTCAATCATCAATCAATCAATTTGTTCCATTACTCCCAAACAACATCTCAACAATTCAGTTGGACTAAGTTAACTTTTAGCGCCAGGTGGCAGCACCTTAATAAACGAAATTTTTGTTCTTGGCTATAATTCGCCTGATGGTGAGCGATCATTTTACTTCATGATCGTAGAAAATTGACCTTCAAATAAGCAAGTACCTAACCTAGCTAGCTAAGCTCAGAAATGAAATGTCGCCAAACACCTAGCATTGTTTTGGCAATCTTGTAAAATTTAATTAATTTTCAAGCAACATAGACGCATTAAAGTAGTAGTAACTAGTATGTCAGAAAAATAAAAATTACAATGTCAGAATAACTAATGCTCAAGAACCATTTTTGTTTTTGTACAGGCCCAGTGTCGCTTTAGACTACCTAAGTCCCAATATTTTAGTTTCGATTTAAACCACGCGCAAATTTATTTTGCTCGAACTCTAACTGAAATGCCAATTCCGTAGTCTGTCTCTGAAACATCACATAAACAGTTAAACTTTAAACCAAATTAACCTTTATCACCGACAAATAAGATTTCAAACCACGTGTTATATATTATTATTTTTGATGTAACTTTCAAAATTTCACTTGAACTTGTGAATTGTCGCATGATTTTCATCCCTAAACCAATTAAATAGAGACCAAAATATCTCAACAATTAATTTAATTTCAAAAAAGTCCTAAGGTCATACAAAATTTCCCAGGAATTTAACCCCTAATAGCAAGTTAGAAAGGGTGAATTTGCCACGCGCTCATTGTCCCTTATCCCTAAAAGCGCAGCAATCATCGGAACAAATCAGCGGGTCTAGTAAACATGTACAACGTCAACATGCTCGATTGATTACACGTCATAGACTGTGAAATACGGTAGAGGTGGCACGGGGGCAATGACGGGCCAGTCACCGAAAATATATGGTGAGTAGGTAAATTTTGCACAATTCGTTTATGGTAAAATGGATGAATAATTCTATGTGCGACTTTTGTACATGTGACCAACAGCACTCAACATCTAGTAGAGGTGGAAAAAGAAAAAGCTCAATTAAAAATTAAATTATCATATAATAATGTGATTTCCTTGACCAAACATAATGTACAAGAGATCATACGATACTATCCTTTCACAGTTAGGTGTTTGTTAGGTTGGTTATTTGTAGTCTACGATATAGCATGCTGATATTGGCATGGAACTGGTTCTCAAATCACTACTTTATTTTGACGAAAGCATTAGTAACTGCCACAATAATAATAATCGTTCAATAAAAGCTTTACGTCTACCACAAATTTCTACCATAGTTAAAAAAAAATTAAATCATAGGTATCAGACTGGGCGGATTTTGCCCATTCTGTCCCATCTACATAAGCATTCTCTATACTTTAGTAATTAACTGGTTGTTTGCAGAGTGGGTAAAATTGGTGCATCCGGCGGCCATCTTGTGTGCCAATTTACTACGAGGACCTCGCGTGGGCACACTAATCATTTTACAGAGTGGATTGTATTATAAGGTTCGTATGGGTAAGGTAGTATGAGAAAATTGTGTTAAAATAACTATTATTGATAGTTGGTGAAACAATGGTAGACTGACAAACTTACATTGATTCCTACAATTTTTTTTTACTATCGTATATTTTTGAGTAACTTTTATTTTTAATATCTAAAAAGTATTTTACGTAACTTGGCCTACACAGTGACCAAATTAGTTTTAGTTATTTTCATTTATTTTATTAAGCTAAATATAATCAACCGTGAGTCAATTAACACTTACTGCATATACTTAAAAGGTTTTTTTCAGAACCGAGCTTAAACAGATAAACTGATTACTAAGTTCAACGAGTTCCACCTATTATTAATTTTAAATTAATTTAACTTTTCTCGTTTGTAGTTCAATCTCATTTTAATAAAGTACTTTTTTAATAAAACCACTGTGCTCAGTGTACTAATAAAAACATTTATAGCGATGCTGTTTAATTCCAAATCGAGAAAAGTTGTACTAAATTAAACTACTAAACTGAAAGACTAAAATAAAATAACCTACAAAAAATATATATATAAAAAAACCGACAGAGAAAAACATGATTGATAAATTCCCTGCTGTAGTGCACTAACCTATGTTTAGAATAAAACTGCATTATCTCTAGCAGATTGTATGAATCACACATTAACAACCGGCGTGTGTCATACATACATACACACATACATACATACAAACATCCTCAGTGCCTCGGCAGGATAATTATAAAACGACATCACATCTCCGTATTTAGAAGATGCAACCATACATGAGCGGGGTTTGTAACTGCGGAGCTAAGATGTGGTATAAATAACTAAACAATGTCCGGTCCAAAAAAAATAGGATTAGCTTAGCTTAGATCATTATTATACGGCTGAACTCACCTTATTACTATCAGTACCCAAAATGTTTTAAATATATTTCAAATCGGATAATGAAGACATTTCTTATAACATTTTGCTACCCAGCAATATAGATTGGTATCATTTCAAGCAACTTGCTGGTCAATTGAAATCAATACAGATAAGTATTGATTTTTTTTACAAGGAATGGGTTTGCACTTGACCGTAATTGGTCTGATGGTAAGCAATCATTACGGTCTAGGATGGATTGATTGAGACTATATCTATCTATTTGGGTATGGTAGCCATATTAAAGTCGCACTACCATGTAAAAGAATTCATGTGAAAATTGTATTACGCATTCAAAAACTATAAATTACGAAGATTAAACAGTCCCGCAAGCCGTTGAGGTGTGACCGATCCTTTAATGCATTTTGTCTGTTGTACGTCCCAAATAAATCCCAGCAACAATCTGTGAAGAAAGTCCGATTTGTTTAAATTTCCTTTGTCTCGCGAGTCTTTGTTCAGTGACTGTATTTTATTTATAGACAAATTAGTAACTAAAATAGGCTCACAATAACTCACTTGTGTTCTCTGTTGTATGCTAATTAATGCATTTTAATACTCACCAAACATCGACAACCTGTTCAGATTTTACCGCTCATTCTGTCTATACACCAACTTAGTCAAAACACAGTCTTACCTGAAACAGAAAACAAAATTATAAATACATACGAGTAATGTACATTAAAACATAATCTTTAGAACATGAAACAATACTATCTCAGTATAAATGTACGTACATTTGTTCTGACACGATAGCTATACAACAACGCAAGTCAGTCTAAAAAGCTATTGAGCCTCGAAAAAGGTACTAAATTCATATAAAATTTCATCTAAAAAGTAGTAAAACATACAGTAACGGTCAATCCATCACAAAAATTCACCTCAAACTCTTCAAAACGACCATAAAACCGTACTCAGCTAGACATATAAACATAAAAACTTGCCACACGACAAGCTGACACATAAAACGTCATAACATCAAAAACATAAATTCAACTCACATAAAATATTAACTGAATTTTCATATAATAAATCCGGAATATCGTTTCGTACAAGGTTTACGAGTTTGAACAGTTTATGAGTTACATCAAAATCAAAGAAAACCGTAAACCTGTAAGTGAACGATTAAGGATTTCATTTCTCATAATATATAGGTATATGTAATTTTAACCGTTCTAGTTTATCATGTCAGAGGCCTTTGGGCTTTTTCAAAAGCCCTCGATATTAGACTTCCTTATTTCAAACTTACTGTTTTTTTACATCAAAATAAATATAACTTGACTTTAAAAATCATTTTAGTTTAGGTACAATGTTTTTTTACATGTAATAGGCTCACGCTTGGCTACAACTTGCCTGATGTTAAGCAACGTTATAATCTACGATCTAGCGCGCTTGTCTAGAAGAAACCGGTTTATTCTCGACTTGAAGACCGACTAATTATAGACCATACATACATAATCGCATACTTAAAAAAAAATTGATTGTTCATCAAATTCGTAACTAACTTAACGAGGATTTTACCGATCTAGTTAAAACTAAATTAGGTAATTACACCAAAATCTATTTCGAGTACAAACAACAAAAAAAACTAGGACAGAAAAACTAATCATACGGCTTAGCAAGCAGAATCATAGATGAATCACTTATTATAGATACGTCATTGAAATAATGACAACAATTCCGATATCTAATCTACACCAAATCATATAAATTCATGTGATAGTTCTTCTAAAAGTATTATACGACATGTCTGGTTTCTCATTGGTTTGCTGCTTACGGTCAATGATAATAGCTAGCGGCGCCACGCGGCATTACCCGCGTTGATCCTGATTGGATAAAAAGTGGCGATCCGGGGTCTCATCTATCTTCATATTAAATTTCAGACAAATTGGCCCAGCCGTTGACTCATGAAGGCTAAATAAATATACCTACAGACACACACGCTCACAAAATTTCGTCTTTATAGCATCAGTATAAGAGAACATAGGGAGTCCCTTCATTCATATGATGTTTGCTCTATCGTCTATGTAAAGAATAGCCTGTGCAATGTTATACGCGGATAAAATCAGATCTAAAATACACCAACCAGAATTCGACTTATTTTTATTATCTCATATTTTAAGGCGCATATGTCGCTAGGCGACTATGACAGCAGGATTCGACTGACGATCTTTAGAGCGAGAATGAACCGGTTCTTATTGGGTAAGCCCGATCCAACTTAGACCATAGCTTTTGCTTACCAGGCAAACTATGGTCAAATGCAAACCTGTTTAGTTAAAAAAAAAACCTTTTATTATTTTTAGTTCTAAAAAAATACTTTTATATCTAAAAGACGTAGAAAGTGCTGCCTCCAGATACGCAAAGTTATCTCGCACGGACGCTAGCACAAATTGAATAAGAGATAAATTAAATTTGGTAGCACTTTACCGATGGTAATAAAATATGAAACGATGGACGGTACGTAATATTCCAGCCAATGACCTAGCGATATAAATAAATAAGATGTATTGAACTGTATTTGGAATTGTATTCTTGGAATCTGCTTTTTAAGAGTTAGGTGTTCATTCAATATCATGAACAGTAGTGAACTCATGTTGTTTTTTTTAGATTCTATATTTTTAACTTTGTATTATTAATAAGTACTTGTATTGGTGGTAACAAAAAGATAAATAAGGAGGTCAACATACTTTTATGATATACTAGCTGTGCCAGCGACTTCGTCCGCATGGAACAGTTATTACCATTAAAACGGTTCTAGTGAGTTAATCTTAAAAGATAGACATATACTGTTGCAGACATTTTGTTAATTTTGTTAGATCATTTCAAGAGGAATAATTCATTCATACATATTTTTTGATATCTTGAACCGTTGTCGCAGCACACGCAACGGAAGCCCTCAAAGACGAATAATTTCCCCGTTTTTTCCACATTTTCCATTGTTTCTTCGCTCATATTAGTTGCAGCGTTATGTTATATAGCCTAAAGCCTTCCTCGATAAATGGTCTATCTAACACAAAAAGATTTTTTCAATTCGCACCAGTAGTTCCTGAGATTAGCGCGTTCAAACAAACAAATAAACAAACTCTTTAACTTTATAATATTATAGTATAGATGGACACTAGTGTTGGTATGGGGCAAGATGACATTAATAATAATAAAATAATAAAATCCTTTATTTATGTACTACAGAAAGTATACGTACCACTAAAATAACTAAAACTTAAAGTAAAACTAGTAACTTACAAAGGTACGTTGGTGAGGTAAACTGAGCTCTGCACTAAGTGTCACAGGGACCTTGTGTTGCAGGCTGCAGTATTTCTCGCCGCGGTAAGCTTTTACTTACAATATTACACCAAGGTTTAATGGCATGGTCTAAGTTTAATGCTAATAAAACTGATAAAAAACAATCACGAAGCCCTATTAATACTAACAAAAACATAATGTTTACAAAATTTTACTTTGACAGATAGAGTGTTACCTGTTCTAAAACCTAAAATATGTACAATAAGATTCCGTATGTGTCTCAGTGTAAGATACATCGTAAGATAAGCCTACGCAACATTGTGTATTATAATATTTATTTGTAAGTACCTAAAGTAACTGTAAATCTAAAAATACTTTCTTCAATTACTTATATCCATCCAGACAATATCTGGGCACAATAATGAAGCTTACAGCTCAATGACGTCAATTAGGCATTTTTTTGTATTTTTGTACTGAACTACGAATAATTGACACTGTAGAAACGTAACTGAACCATAAAAATCCTCGAGATGGTCAACCGCCCCCGCGCCGCGGTTGTTTTCTTAGACGGGGCTTCACCTTTTAGCGGCCATCACCGAGCAATCATTTGGCGTAGCGTTCAGTTCAGCTATTTCCGACATCAAATCCAATCACGAGCGAGCTTTATTATACTAACTACTATTTAAATATGTTATTTTATTTTATTGTTTTTCATAATCTTTAATTTCTCATATCCTATATATCACACTTCATAAAGCACTAAAGAAATGACTTCCAAAATCTGTGCCATCGCCAAATCTCTCCTTCTTCAGCCTCACAGCTCCTTGTGTGGGAGAGAGATGAATTATGTGGAAACATTTTGCCCGCATTATTTTAAAGGAGTTACGATTCTATAGTACCATTGATCTATTCTATTTGTTATACATCTGTGCAGGAAGCCGGTCGTTCTCGGATAAGCTCCACTGAGCGAGTGCCTTGATTTTCTTTATTTATATTTTTGTGACGTAATATTGTAAACGTTGATTTATTTTTATGGCGTGAGAATGTTTTGTGTTGCCAGTCTGGGAAGGAAAGCTACTCCTTTTATTTGGGTTTTGGGAGATTTTCGGGACAGCTTTTGTTATATTTTTGAAGATTTTTCTTTTTGCTTTGTTGTTCGGTGGCATTGAAATTTATGAACCGTTGAGATTTTATTTAAACGGATCGAGTTTGCACTCGATTTTTATATGTCTGTTGATAACCGATCATTGAGGTCTATTATGGTTCAATGCTTATGGATATTGCTTTTGCCAAAAAATCATCATAACGTAGTCATTGATTTTGTTTTGTGCCAAAAAGAGCTTACTCACGAGATTAGATTTACAAACTGAAATCCACATTTACAGTTACAAAGCTTTCTTATAAATTGCTTGTTTTCTTAGAAGCACAAACAGTGATTAAAATCTCATTTAGAAATGACTAACCATTATATTACCTAAATTCCTCTCAAACAAATAATTAAGGCAAAGAAAGGTTGTTTCTGTTTCGCGATGGCCATAACAATTTATTATGCCTATAATATTTTATACGAGTGCTGCATAAAAGCGAGTCTCACTGACCCAGATCAAGAATTTACTTATGTTGGGAAGTAGTAAAACACTAATATTTTTAGGGTCAGTGAAC
Source organism: Macaria notata (assembly GCA_927399415.1). Taxonomy (NCBI): domain Eukaryota; kingdom Metazoa; phylum Arthropoda; class Insecta; order Lepidoptera; family Geometridae; genus Macaria; species Macaria notata. The sequence continues at coordinate 12,645,208 of OV656738.1, read as the reverse complement.
GATTATCAAGTTTCTGGACAAAGGTTGTTCTTTGTATTCTGTGACAGAGACCATATAATCAAGTAGTAATTTAATAAAATTATTCACTGTATCATTATTTAAAAAAAATGATAGAACTTCCACTATTTAACTAAATTAGTTTTTACTAGGTAAGCACGCTTTATTTTATGGACCGTAATGATATCTTACTATCAGGCGAAGTAAAGTCAAGTGCAGACCCATTCCGCGTAAATAAAAATATTCCCAGCTTTGATGTATACCTAACCGGATGTTACAAGAATCAGACAAAACATGAACATACAATACCGTAATAAAAAAACAAAGACATAAGAAATTTGGCACACTTTTAGGGGAAGTCTAAATACATGTATCACTCCAATTTTATCCAAATCTGTCACTACCACATTACATAGAGGTTAAATTGACGACCCCCTTTTTTAGAAAGAAAGATAGAAAGAAAGAAAAAACATTTATTGTAGCAAATAATAATGAAATAAGTACAAACAAGAAATATATAAATTTAAAAATAAACCTATACTTAAAACTACTTAAATAAAATACATATTTGCCACAATACAACCCCAACTCAGCATAATGCTGGCTGCATAGCAACCAGCGCTGGTCTTCCGTTGGGGTTGGGGTTGGGGTTTTAAGAAGTCGGTCAATAACAGAAGCCAATATTGCCACCTAGTCACAGAGAGCAATTTCTTCCAAGCACCGTTTAGAGAAGAAAGTAAACAATGAGATAACAAGGGGTGTGTTTTGTTACGAGATTGATGTTTAAACTAATACTTCCGGCGGACATCTGCAGACCGCAGTGGGTGTGTGTTTGTGTTTTATACTAGTGTGGTGTGGGGTTGAAGCGGGCAGCGATTTATAATAATTATCATTCTAAATAATTGGACAAATATTTTATTTATTAAAAAGTCTTAAACATTATAATAAATATGTTATAAATAATAATGTGATATATGTACTTAAGTTTTTATATTTTTTTTGTTGATTAACTAACATGCAACAATCAATGTGTTGAGTTGATTTGTAGATATAAATTGAAATCAAGTACTGGTTAGCTAGACATTTTTGTTATTATTCCTGAAATATTTACCAACAGCTCGATGATTCAAATTAAAGAATTTAAATGAAAAGTATTCTGGTTCTATGAAAGACCTTTACAATGCCTTTGCTGTTCTCAAAAGAAAACTATATCTTAAATACGATTAGAAACTGCAATATTTTTTATTCGCACGCTCTCGGACTCTCACTCAACTTTTATGGAGGCTAAGGGTGTGGCTGGTTAGGAAACAAACATAATAATACTGAAACTATACTCTCCAAACTTATGCCTTACACCACCCTCTCAGTGCCGCAGTTTGTAGTATAAACATACAAAAACCAGTTCACGTGTCGGTGTTTGTGTGAAAATGCACAGTTGCGCTTCCAGTTGATAAAAAATAGACAAATAGTCCAAACTATGCAGTAGTAATATCAAGTTTGGTTGTATGACTACTCGTTTGTGATGAATATATAATTTTAGAACTATGTATAAGACAAAGTATGTAATAATATTGTAGTTCAAAGCATTCAGTTTTAGAATCGGTGACAAATATTCATTATAAACATTCTTTGACATTATGTTCATGATCTTACACGGTACTGTACGCCCTGTAACAGAACTTTCACGATATCACGATTAAATTCAGTTTCTCCTCTCACAATTGCGCCCAAAACGGGGCAAAATCATGGTGGAAGTGTGACTAAAACATAATATTCACAACTGCTTGTTTCCTGTCGTTACAGACGTTTAATTTGTGGTTCCTGTCCGTTTGACACAACACACAACAACCTACCATAACAATTTGGAAACCTCTCCAGCCAACTAACTCATACGAAGGCATTTTCGGTTGTAACGAGCGATAACGTAACGAATAACGCGCCGTTAACTCACCAGCCTTCCTGTTACTGGTCTAATTAAGCCCGTTACAAGTATTATGTGAAAATAATTAGCTAGACGTTGTTAATTAACGTTCTGTGTACTTTTATGATTCGCCGCCCGCGGGCACGGCTAAATGAAATCTTTTCGGTTATCTACGTAGACTAAGTTAATATACCTATATATATTTTTTATATTATTATATCTTGCTCTATCTCTGGATCTTGTGATTTTGCTCTTAAATTTTCCCCAGTATATTTTTTATCTCGAAACTTTATTCGAGCGCTTGTAAGAAAAAAAACTCATGAATTAATGAAGTCAATTCAAGAATATTATTTTGAGTCTTCTCAAATAAACACAATCTTAACTTAATCGACAAACGATCGAGAGCTTAACCAACTTAAATAACCCTGTCTTTAGTACCAGACATTTGTAATGTCGAGCTTTAATTACTTAAACAATGGTTTACCTTTAAGATATTTTTAAATTAATTTTACGTTAGTAAGTTACAAGCAGGAAAGTGACTATTATAAAATAATCTTCAATTTACTGTGGATAAAGATTTTACTGAATTGAACTTTCTTTTACGTAGGCCCCAAAAACCCCAAACCAGTATTTACAAACTAAGTAATATAGTCTAACAAACCGTCAAAGAGCACCAAAAAACAATACAAGCTCTAAACAAAGGGATATATATCGTACAGTTAGCATTAAGCATGTAACGGCTCAATAATTGACCTCCAGACTTGAATGGGACCCTCATACAAAGGACAGGAGGTTCAGGGTGACTACATAGATGGATTATAGACAAGCAAACTGGTAAAAGAATACTACTATAATATATACTTCTGCCTATTCTTTAAATAAGTATGTAACCATTGTGTACATACATATGTAAGCCTCTTTGCATTTTGCCTTTTTAGCAAGTTACAATATTTATTTATTTAATAATAATTAACACGGCCGTAACCCATTACATTAATTATTTCATTATCAAATATTAAAATACCATACAATCACAATATTTACAATAACTTAACAAGATAGCAAGCAATCTATGATTGCAAGAACTTTAGCTGTACTTTTAAACTTAGGTATATAAGTGCCGTCTTGGTAGGTTTGTTAGAAACTAGGTTGTAGCATTAATCAAACCATTGGCGAGTTACGTAAACTCATACCTACTAAGCACTACAATAAAAAAAACCATATCCCAAAATAATCAATGATAATTAAAATGATGTTGTTGAAAAAAAGTTTGGCAAATGTGTGAAAGAAGTAGGCCGATAAGACAGTATAGAGATAGATATTTAGTTACTCACAGGCTGTAGTTTTGTAATTACTTGTGTTGAGGCTGCTCGTTACTACATGTATGTATTTACGAACAAAAAATATATATGTATTATATCCGTTATCTAGTACCCATGATACAAGCGTAAGCTTAGTATGGGGCTAGATGGCGCTGTGTGATATGTCCTGAAATATTTATTTATTTTCTATTCACTGCTTTATTGCTACAAGGTAAAATTTGCTAACTTGTACAACTGTAACAGGAAGTGTTTTACTAAAATTAATTAGAAAATTATATTTACGAAAACTCCCACTTTATTTTGATATCGGTGGTTTTCGACATAAAATCCTATATTGACTCATCCGTCCAGTCTCCCTGTATGATGGTACTTTAATGACAACCGAATAATAGGTAGGTACATGTTCTGTACATACATCCATTATACGATCCCTTTGTGAAGGTGTCAGAATTCTGCCGTTTGTTTGGGATTTGAAAAGAGGGCCATGTGAAAGTTTATACGAACAATACACTCTTTTATAATTAAACTAAGTGTCTATCATTAATGCATTGATACACATTAAACTGTGATGAAGAGGGAATACAATCTTTACCAAAACTAACCATGCCAATATTGTCAGTTTTTTTTAACTCATACGGATTTGCACTTGACCATAGTTTGCCTGATGGTAAGCAAAGGCTTTGGCCTAATATGGAGCGTGCTTACCCGATAAGAACCGATTCACTCTCACTTTGAATATATTAGTGATCATGGGAGGAATGGAATTCCTTGCCTATGATTCTTAGACTTAGTATCGTGAGTCGGATGACACGTTAAATTGTAGGTCCCAGCTGATTGTACATACGGCAGTCATTAAGCCATTTCAGACGCCCTTAGGTTTAAAGATTTTGCCTTTTAACCGACTTCCAAAAAAAGGAGGTCATCAAGTCTTCTGAAAGATTTTTTTAGTATCGCTTGTGCATGATATCGAAAACCACGGATCAGACCGACCAGATAGAAGCTCCTCAAACCATCAGAAAGCAATCATAAAAGACAACAATCTGGCATCATACACAACCAGAAGCGTCCATAAAAAGCCACCGGTTTAATAACAGATTACATCACTTTACATCTCATAATGAATCGCGCCAACCTCCTAACCTCTTTGCGAAATGTAAACTCCGAAAATATTCAGCCATTGTTTGGAAAAAAACACACACTAAATAATCTAGAGACTTCTAACTACCACTCTTTTATATGCCATATTGATCCATTTTACTAAATATTAGTCTTTCTTGTAATACATACTGTCCGTGGATCGGATGACACGTTAAATTGTAGGTCTCGGCTGCTTGTCTAGTACGGCAGCAGACGTCCTTAGGGTGGCTTGATAAACTCTGAACACCAGAGTTGGCCACTCTCATCAATAAAAATGAGTAAAACTGTTCCATCACCTATGTACATTGTCAAATCAGACAGAGAATGAAGTCAAATCGTAGAATCTTGTCTACCAAACGTCTATAGATGTTAATTTATATCTAATCTACAAATAACTAATCAAACACAAGGGTTTTTTTTATAATTACCTTATGGTATAACTGACAGCAACCATATATATCACGCATTTACATTTTAGATTCACTCTCACTTTGAGTAAGTCTAGGAAGGCCCGTGTTTAGAATGTAGTTACCGGGGCACAGAGAATAAGACGTACATATGTAGGTGTGAATCACTCAAAAAAATTGGGTGTCTTTTGGGTGTGTTATCTTTGTGAAAATCCCATTAAAATTGATGGATCGAGGCCGCGGATCTTTTCAATGAGCTGGTATGAATTTATTATCTCGAAGCGGCAGATCTTGTGAAAGGAATTAGGGGTTATAATTCAAGAGCTAGTACTACTTGGTAGATAAGTATTTGCTTGCCGATAAGGCTTAATGGAAATTATGATGAGCCTTTATTAACTGTGAAAATAATGGATATAACTTCGAGTTTATAAGGAATAAGATATAAGTTGTGTTTCTTTAGGTTATGGTTTTATGATGTAATGTTATGTACAATCTTAATCTCTCTCAATCTGTACGAGACTTTGGGGCCGTGGGGTCCGGGAGCCCATACTATTTTCCAAAACCTCTCGGAGCGCTTGGTTGACGCGACGCGTGACCAAAATGCTGGCCTTTTTCTGGCTCAACGTATAAGCATTGCCATCCAGCGTGGTAATGCGGCCAGTATGCTGGGCACGCTGCCCTCTGGTAGTGGGCTGGAGCGCTTAGATTATCTTTAGGCTTTTCTAAAGATTTTCTAAGTGCCCCTTTTTTGTAGTAGTTAGTAGTAGTATGTTTAGTTGTTTTTCCATTGTTTTTATATTTTATTATTGTATACGAGAGCCATTCAAATTCATTCAAAAATATGTAACATCTTTGACAAAGGTGTAGTTTCAGGTAACTTGGTGGTCCAATACCTGACTGTATAAACGTAACATACTAGAGTAGTTAGTTACACCACTATTGGTAAAATTTTCTATTAAGTACGTGAATTCGACTACATTTATTTCGAGAGTAGGTATTCTAGCCACCGAAGGCATGTCAAGCGATTTAACATATCAAAGCGCACAAAAATCCACTAAGAAACTACTTACTCGTATATTATACAAAACTAAGTTCAAGAATTTGCGTTTAAGAACGCTAAAAGTTCCTCCTTAAATATAAAAAATCAAGCATTGGATTTGCAAATACAAAATACCTCCTTAAATATGCTAAAATTATTGGCGATTATCCCTTTACAACGTAGAAGAGAAATATAAACAAACCGAAAAAACCGTACCGCACGATAATTTAACCAATATGCTAATCTACATTCTCACATACGAATATTTTTAAATGCGGGAAATATTCTCATTGGAAATGAAAGAGAGGTAAATTGTAGAATTAATTGAACTTTTTATTTTACAATATTTCTTATATTATGTACCTACACGTTTAATTTTTCAAAGAGCTACTGTTAAATATTATGTGTTTAGTATTTAGGCTTCAGAAAAATGTTTAGTGTATTTTATCAGATGCCTGCGAATTTTGTTCATGCTATGAGATAATAAAGAAGTCTATGTCACTTTCGCGAGCCTATTCTACCTCCTTCGCTCGCTCGGCGTTAAGATGACCCCACAGGTTAAATATTTGTAATTTTGCCTAATGAGGCTGGCATAGTCACGTGGCAATTAAAGCACCTTTAAAATAATAGAATAAAAATAAAACATTTTATAAAAATGGTACCTACTTACGATATTCAATTTCTATTTAAACAGTACTCTACCGTTTTCGGACCATTTTAACGTTGACGCGGGACGTATTTCGTGTTTTATTAGTATTTATGAGGCCTAGGGTTTAACACTTTGCATAAATGTTCTTTGTGTCTTCAACCCCGGGGCGTAGTTAGGAAGACTACTGAGCAAATTGGTTACTAAAATAAAAACGTGCCTAAAATAATGTCCTATATTTCTTCAAGAGATTATTTATGTGTATTGTTTGTATTTTGTACCTACTATAAACGCGTCAGGGTGTTAAAATTGAAATAAATTTGTTAGTTACAGAAGTAATCATGAAGTATATATAACATATCTATGTATGTATAGGTTTGTATTGTATTGTAAGATTTCATTTTCTAAATTACGGTTATAAATTAGAAAGTAATGAGAATTAATTGTGTCATAGAAATAAAGGCTTTTTTTATTTTTATTTTTGTATAAGCAATGCGGTGGTTTGAAGACATATGTAAAACCGCAGGGAGCACCTGGATCTTTATGCTACTGCTGGATGCCACAATTTAGCTGTATAATTGCACAGTTGAATCTAGGCTTGCTAAACTTGGTCTAGTTATTTATGTGATATGATTTAAAACCAAAGGAATGAGCTAATTTTACTATGGGTAAGCTTTAACTCTTATTCTTAAAGTTGTTCTGCAAATACTTTAGGAAATGCTACGATAACATTCAAACTTTTCCAAAGATTTGTTTATCATATTTGTATTTTTACAAAAGCAACACAAATTTGTTAGTTTTGATTTCACACTGCAACAGAATAACGGTTTAATAATAAACTGCACTGTGGTCTATGATCTGTGTTAATTTGCGGTTTTCATCAATAATCACTCCCATTGGCTCCTAATCTATTCAAAGCAATTCTGCGTATAATTTGTGTAGATATTAACATAAGCAAGCCCTCTATTGTAGAACTAATCTGATGCAATGACTCGAAATGAGTCTAGACTACATATGCCTGTATTAACATAATGTACGCCATTTTCAATTATAAAAAAACAGGTTTGTTATTATTTTGTACAATTGTAGACGAAGTTTGTTATTTCGCCGAATATACGAGTTTTGAAATTATTAGGTGGACAAATTGATAGGTTTTTTGGTTAAAGAATGGTAGGTACTCTTAGGTTTTTGAAATACGAGCGCTTTGATATTGTTTACCTACATGTTTTTTTTATATTTTTAGCGTACCTAGAGGAAATTAGTAGGTGTATATTAAACACACAAACAAAATATTAACTCGGTATGAATTTTCATTTTCTACTTCATTTTGATTATATTCTTTTTCGCAAAAATGTATGTATACAACATCAAACCCAAGTCTTTCCTACTTCAAACGTGAAAACTAACAAATAGGAAACAAATACCTCAGTTATTTGCCCGTATTTTATGGGTTTTTCTTCGATTTGTCACATTCACAAATCTCTTACCCCATAGCCATAGATAATACAACACAGAGACACCTAACTTTTGGTCCTCTAAAATTAAACTCTATACAGACGGTATCGTGAAGCATATGTTTTAAATGCAAGCGTATCGCTTTCTTATTCAACTTAGTATGAACTAAGTATAGCTGTATTTGGATAAACCAAAGTTTTAAGACAAAATGAAAAACAACGTGAGTAAATAAATTGAATATAGGTACTTACGATGTCAAAATCTGGGTAACTATGGAGGTATGACATTGAACTTATGGAATCCTTCTTGATTTGTATTGCCTCGAATTTTTAGAATTGAATTTTACAATAATTTAATTTATATATTTTGTCTTACAATAATTATTGTATTTTATTGTACTATTATTTTGATTGATTATATTTTACTTGTATTTCTGTTACGTTTATCAAATATCTGATATAAATAAATAAATGACTATGACTATGACTTATTGCTGAGGGTCGTGACTTCCCAATTAATTCATAGGGGGATTCCTCTTGAGCAGATATGATGAAAGACGCTCAGGTTATCGAAATATATGAACATACATATGTGTTTTTTTTCTTGTCTTCCTTATTTTATTAAGAAAAACAGGAGTCTATATGCCGAGATATCCTGTTCATAGCTTTGGAAGTTAGAGCTTTGCGGAAAAGGATCCTTTTATTATGCGAGGATATTTTATTTGCAAAGTAAGTAGTATTTCATCAAAGGGAGATAAATTCGACAAACACCATTATTTGTACGATATTGATATTTTAACATTTATATCTTGTTTGTTTTGGAATAACTGTGGAAACAAGCCTATACACGGGACTAAAAGAAAATAACTATGCAGTGAATCGTTAATTTTGGTAGAATTGTTTTTTAAGTACGTTCCTTTTCAAACTCAAATTGCTGAACTAATAGGGATGGAAATTTTCTATTGAGGTAAGTATATTCTGATCTTTTTCTAACTAACTTGAGAAACTGATGCGTTGTATCAGAAATATTTTCAATAACAGTAGCGAAGTTACATCTTAAAATACTATACTATACTAGGTACTTAATAAAAAGCGAGTGTCGTTCGATGGTGTAAGCGTCTGCTTTGAATTCTGATGCACCCTGTTCGAATACGGCAATAACTACTTTTTAAGTTCTGTGTGGATATGCACTCGCTTAGCGGTGAAGGAAAACATCGTGAGGAAACCGACATGTTTAAGGACCTCAAAATCCGAAAGCATGTGTCGCCACGCCCACCACGATGTACTTACTTGCCTTACCCCTGCTTGCTGCTTGCCTTACTTACCTGCGGGGGAGTCATGATCCTCAGTCATGAGGAATACAACGCGAGAGGGAGGAACTCACTTAAAGCATGCTTGCTAAAACACTTGAGATGCTACAGTTGACGACACAATGCAAATAAATCGATCCAGAAAAATATCAACTTAATAATCGTGCAATAATTTCTGTCCGTCGTGGTTATTTTCGGTCATTTCCAATTAAGTTTTAATTCCATAAAACTTGGAGCGGGTTTTGAACTTGAAAAAATAACGCAAAAAATCTTCAAATACGCTACAAATACGTTCGATTGAATTAGAAGCAAGTACGCACGTTCGATACAGATGAGGTCGTCGCCCTGAACCTGTTTCATACAGGTCTCATTACGAGGTGTACACTCGTGTGCGCCCTTGAATGGATGAATCACATTGAAAGTACCACTAGCTGTTTGGCGGATTATTAGTGGATTTGATAACTTAGTGTTGAAGGTATGACCTATGACATGGCAGGGTGTTTCACAAATTCCGAACGTTTCCGCCCGAAAACGAAACTCCATTCGTATAATTTCGTGTTACTTCTGTGATTGGTGGACGACTGTTATTGGCTTAAATAAGTCAGTTTTGACGTCTTTGATTGGCGTTTCGTTTCCGAGAGGAAACGTTCCGAATTTGCGAATCACCCTGCTGGTGCCGAGAGTTTATAAACCACCAGAACCTACCTATTTAGTTATATGGCTTTAATTCTGGTCACATAATTTATTTAACAGCCTAACTACTACCAGAGAATTTGAAAGATTTTGTTACCTAAGATTTTTGGCAAATAAATTGATTTTTTATTTGTAAACAAGAGAGGATATTTTTGATTGTATTTTGTTCTGTAAAAGTAGATACTGAGTGTCTAGTAATCGAATGATCCCTTATTTGGATCACGACCATACCACGTGATTCTAGGTTAGAATCAAGTGCGAGATACTCACATGCAAGAGATGTAAAAGTTTCACCAATATTCCTTTTCTTTCTCTTCTAGCCAATTTAATTAGTAAGTAAGCTTTAGGCTTTGCTGTTTTTTTTAATTCACAATCCCAAGAAGATAGCGATACGGCCTGTGATCCAGTGCGGAACGCGTGTTTGAATCCAATTTGCAGCAAGTTTATGTGGTGATCGCAGGCGTTGGATTTATGCGAGCGAGCCAATTAGGCGAATGCCGCGGGATATGAATACTAGGGAATTAGACATTTAGGAAACGCACGCGGGAACGTGTTCGCAAAAAAATGTAGGCGAAAGGTGTGGAAATAGTCGTAAAGGTGGGGAATTCGTGAGCTCGTGCTAAATATAGCTACGCTTTTTACAGGAAATGGGTTTGCACTTGATCATTATTCCAGTCAGTCTGTATAGTTACTGTGATAATTTATCTGTTACGTTACTTTTTGTCGAGATTTTTACTGAAGTGTTTTAGCACATAGGTACATACATACATGCCTAGTTGATTACACATACATAAGTACACTGCTTGCCTTTTTTGTAATGTAACCTTTTTAAAGGCTTTTTTGTAAGGCTTTTCTGAATACGTTTCATATCCATAAGCCCTTTTGTTACTACGGCTACATTTTTTTTCCATGCGAACTGTAGACATGTGGTTCTCAGGTTAATAATATTCTCTACATGTATTTTTTATTCCTAATGGTTTAACTAAATTGTCAAACTTTAACGTTAATTATAAGATAGAATTCAAATCTAATGTCAAAAGTTGTCAAAGCTCCCTAGGGGCCTCTTATACGGTTTTGAAAGACTATGAAGGTTGCTAAGCTAAATAAAACATTAAAAAGTTTCTTTGCCAAAGGTTTCTTTACTTGGGCTCAGTTTTTTATTCGTATTTATCTTGAGCTTATGCGAATGGCAAAGATGCAACTCAAATATGGGTTAAATCAAATATGTAATGAAATTCGAATTCGAATCACAGAATAGGTTAACATTAGGATTACTCATGAGTACGTAAAAACTCGTAGTGCGTTTATTTTTAGGCGTTTGTCGGTATTTATAAAAACAGATGATCAATCAACTGATTGGGTGTGGTTCAAGCCACTTCATGTCATTGATAGTTTTTTAGAGAAAAAAAAACATAAACATTTTTTTGTTATGCAACCTAACCTACTTTATCAAAACACAGCGTACCCAAAATGCTGGCTGCATTGCCCCGTTGAACAGCTACACTAACATTTTGGGTAAAATATAAGTCAGCATTTTGGTCATGCGTAGCGGCGCATGGTCTTTGGAAAAGAAATTCTATGTAAGTAGGGTACTTTGTTACTAGACAGTCAAGATTTTCCTCTGCCTGAAGCGACGCCCGCACTACCGGCACAAGATCTTTAGTTGAAGCAAACCTGTACTGGAATAAAATTGGTTTTCAAACTATTAATTAAGTAAGTTTGTATGGTAATAAAAAAACTCTGGTTTCAGGATATTCAAAACGCCCTGAGAGTCTCTGACATGGCTTAACGGCTGTCGTAACGTAAAATTACAAGTAAATTTAACTACAACAACCGGCTAGAACTTGCGTTAAAAATTATGTCGATAGTTATATTTAGGCTCCATTGTCAGGAGATCGAGTCAGCACGCGCGTCCCGGTCGACATAAGTAATAATATTTTCTTGACAACTTGAAAAACAAAATTTAAAAATGATGTCGATATAATATATCGAACTTAAGTGCTAGCCGATTGTTATAGTTAAATTGAATCATGCCTGACGGGAACTTTAGTACAGTGATTATACAAGTAATCAGTAGTTATACTTCTCAGTATATCTATTAGTCGAGCACACATGTCGTCTCGTGCTCGGTTTTGATCGCGCTGTCACAAGCAGCTTTGAGCTGTTCGCGTTTTCCACAGCTTAATGACGTTGACGATCGATGTGTAATGTATTATTGTGTTTGTCAAACAAAGAACTGGTTTTAGCAACTTCTTCTTCTTCCTATCGAATGAGTGGCCAACTCTGATGTCGAGAGTTTATCAAGCCGGCCTAAGGGCCTCTGACATGGCTTAACGACTGCCGTACTAGACAAACGGCATTGTTCTTATTCATTAAAATTCATAAAAAAAATACTATTTTGACAGATTTACACTTCGACTACAGCGTAACTCAGGGTTAATTATCTAGCATAGTGTCTAAAAGAAAAGTTCCCATACTATCCTTTCAAAAAATCCAATTCAAATATCTCCTATAGCTAGAAAATAGTCTGCACGTGGCGTTTTTGCTTCTTACCATTTCCAAAGCTTAAAAGCGATAAATGAATATACTATATAATCACGTCAGCTCGTGCGAATGTTTGTGTTCTCGACAATTCATCAGACAAACAAGATAAGTACGGGCGAACAGAGATGTTTGCTAACAACGGAGATTTTGTGCCGCAAAACAGAGGAAATGACGATAATAGCTCTTAAGACAACGTTTCTCTCTCTCTCTCCCCCTCTCTCTGTGACTCGTATTTTCTCATGGCTGAGGGTCGTGACTCCCCCGCAGAATTCATTCGTAAGGGGAGTTCTCTTGGGCAGATACATCGTGGTTGGCGCTCAGGTCCTTCCACAGAAGACACATGTCCTCGGATATTGTGGCCTATAAAACCTATTGTGGTCCTCAAACATGTCGGTTTCCTCACGATGTTTTCCTTCACCGCTAAGCGAGTGCAAATCCATACATAACTTGAAAATACAAGTCATTGGTGTAGGACTGGATTCGAACCAAAGTGCGTCTGGTTGACAAGCAGACAGTGGAACCGCTGAGCCACACTCATTTTTACAATGTTTCAACGATGAATGATTAGTTGAGTTTAGAAACTGGTAATAAAAAGCTCTACTCGTGATGTTTCAATCAAACACTCATTGTATGTTAACTGTGTAATTAAATAATTTATACTAACCGTAAAATACGTTGAACAACAAATTTATTTACAACATTTAAATTATTATACCTAGACAAACAGACCATGTTAAAATAGTTAAAAGCCAATATAAGTAGCGCAGATAATAGTGTACTTATTATATAATTTACATCCCTACACAAACCCATAATTCATCTTTACTCATATTTCAAAATAATCGCCGCCCTAATTAAATAAAATGTATAAAAAAAACACTTCCCGCTCCGCCTCTCCCATGCACCACGCCCTTCAAAACATTCATCACGATGTTGCGGGCGTTTCTAAGACTAATTACTGTGAGTGATTTACTCGCTGCACCCAAAAATAAGGCTTTCACCCCTTCTTCATTGGATTAAAAATGGCCGACACTTGATTAGGCTCACCTAATTAAATAAGCCATTAATATTTTCATTAGGAATTTCAGGAAAATATTTTGTGGTTTTTTGGACAATGGGGAATGTGAGAATTGTTTGTTTGGTTGAATAAAGGATTTATATTTTCAGAAACTTTTAACATAAGTGTTTTGGGTCTTTCTTGGAGTTGGGAACAGATTTTACCGCACAATAAAAATTGTCAGACTAGCAATATTTGAAACCAGGTTACCTGAAACACACTAGTTACAACTAACACTAGTTACACTAGTTAGAGCTAACAACTCTGTGGTTGAAGATGTACCGTGCCTGTACTGGAATAGATATAGGGCTAGTCCTAGGTCTTAGGCATGAAGTTAAGAGAGTTGAAAAAGCAAGTAGATTCTGAAATAGGAAATCTGTCGTAAACCAGCTAACGCTAAGTTTCGGTAACCTTATAAATCCACTTTCAACTACAGACTCCCTTGTTTGACTGTCATGTAAAAAGAAACAATTAAAATTATTTGTAAACACCCTTTGAGGGTATATTGTGTTCTTCATGTACCAAATTATGCATAAAAGATCTGCAACATTTCATGAAAACACAATAGTACAATAAATGATTTGACTTTGACTTTGAAAAGCATAGACGTTTTACAATAGAAGTAATATACCTACAGTAACGCGCTACGTCATAATATGTCCATTTTATTCTCCTCGTGCTGTCTAAATCCCACGCAAAAAGATCACATTTTACCTTAAACAAAGCCACAAAGGCCAGGACACTTCAAACGGTACCGCATTAAACCGGGATGGACAGAAAATATCGAATTACGCGACAAAACTGATACTTTCCTTCAATACTATAAAAGGCATCGAATGGCACAAAAGGTTTCGATATAGGTTAATGGAAAAAAGTGACAATAGCGGACACTTCTGTCTAAGAGTCTTGAATCTTGAGTTGTCTTTCTTAAGTCCTGAGTCTTGAGTTGACTCAAGTTGAGGATTCAAGTTTGTCCTCGACTCATTAGAGTGGGCTTTGAACGAGGATTTGTTGCTTTGTTGTAAATTTAGTGGCACGTTCTTCAGACAATATTGAAAAGTATTAGAAAGCTTAACATATTTCTTGTTGTTTGCAACGATGTAATTTGTACTTGAAAACTAAGAGACTACTAGGTACTGGTAGTACAGAAATTATACTAAGTAGGTTTTTTTATTAAATCATTGTGCAAGTTTGCCTAAATGTTAAATAGGGTCTGAGGCTCTCACAGAAGTTTTAAAATCTCCATGGTTCCCCAGGATCCTTCCTACTGACTTACTTATTCTTCAAACTCAAACCTTTCTAAGAAGATCTTCCTTTTCATACAGTCCCGGCCTCTAGTACCGACGTGAGATGTCTCGATAAAAGACACTTGTGAAGAGCTCTTGAAAGGGACTGACAATTCATAACGCTGTGATGGAGTACATGTCTTATGGCAAGGAATATACAGGGGTACTCGTTATCGAAGACAAATACGAATAATGTCAGTAGCATTTTAATGGTCTTCTACCAAATTATCGTTCTTCTTCTTAATCATCGTTAAAAAGTCAGAGTATTTTTTTCGTACCGACCTACATAAGTACTAAGTAAGTAATAATATTGATCGTTCTCTAGTATTAGCTTGTAACATAGGAAGATTCCAAAATAGGATGAGGTTTTCAACGCAGTAATAATATGGAGTATGAAATAGTTAATGTAATTGGTTTCGACCGTTTTAATTATTATTAAATAAATAAATAAATAAATATGTTTGTTAACTGCTTGAGCAATTTTCTTTTTTATTTTATTTATTCTTTCAAATTTCGTGAATCATGTATGAAAAAAGTTAGCAACCAATTTGTTTCTTTTTTGACTACTTTCACTTTTTTTTGTAGCATTATCATTTATTCCCCAACGTACAGCCTTTTTTACATCTAACCCGGAACACTTGTAACCTACCCCCAAGTAAGGAAGGCGCAAGAAAAACCATAAGTGGCGAGACATTATGAGGACCGATATATCTTGGGGAGGTGTAAATTTAACACCTTGCTTGCTGGCTTAGAAAGATAGATGGCAACAGTTATTCATTGTGCACATAGACACACGCACACACTTGGAAGTAAATTAGTGTGTAAAATCTGCTGCTAAGCACCTAAAGAGTGTGTTTTGGTATCCTCAAAACAGAGTACAATGTTCGTGTACATAGATATTCTTCACCTTGGGTAAAACTTGTGCGGATGTCACCTCAGGTGAACTGATACTCAAATACCTAAAAGTACTGTGAAAAAAGTGATTCTAGGTTTTTCCGATGGTACTCATATTTCGTTCTACATGGGTAATATTAAGTATTTTTGATAAAATAGTGGGTTCCCGTACCTAAAAACTGTATTTTGGTGGCTTAATGACCATGACTACAAAACATTGAGCACCAAAAATCACTCAAAACAATTCACGTCAAGATAATGTCACTCTTAACAAAGTAGATATACACGTTGTCCGTGACCTTTGCAGGTGCGTGGGAGGGTTGCAAATAGGCGCGTTTTAAATCTTTCACGCGGTGGGATTCTCTTAGCCGGTGGGACAGGTCGGTGGGAACCGGGTAAGTTTGCTACCGGATTGTTTAAAAAAACATATTGAGAAGAATCACTGAGTGGTATCCCAGAAGCAATATCCGACCCAGAGGCAGACCACCAACCCGATGGTCGGATGACATTTCTAAACAAGCAAGTAGGAGATGGATCAGACAGGCTGGAGACCGTACTGGAATGGAGGCCTATACTCAGCAGTGGGTGAGCACGGGCTGACATGATGATGATAGAAAAGATTTTCGGTTAAGAGTGGCATTTCCAAAACCTGCAAGCCAAATTTCAGCCCGATCCTTCCAGTGGTTTGGGCCGTGCGTTGATAGATCAGTATGTCAGTCAGTCCTTTGATTTTTAGAAGTTCACAGCGTAGATATGGGTGGTCCATACTATTATGATATCCTGACACAATGTCTTTCTATTCGGAAACAATATTTATTGCCCGCTCTTCAAGTAAACTTACCGACATTAATAAAACTGCGAAAAACTTAGATTGAGTTTTTTATTCGTTGAATACATCCAAACAAGACGCAAACCATAAAGCAGTTCTTTATGGTTTGCGACCAAAAGAAACCACCCCATAATTACCTCAAAAGAAAGAGAAACAACTACATTTTATCGGAAGTGTAAGAGAGACAAAAGGCAATACTACCAAATGTAACGTACTTAATTGTTACACCTACAGTCTATTTTCTTTGAGAACTAATTAGCAACAATGCCTGAAAGTCATTAATTTTATGTTAAATTTTAACAAAAGATTAGACGAGACTGAGTTTCCTCGAAAATATCTTGTATAATAATCCGAGTTTGTTGGAAAATATCCTTTAAATTGTTTGAAAGAAACGTGGGCGGCTGAGAGCAATCAATCAAAGTAGTGAAGGATTCAGGTCATTGGGCGATTATACTAGTGGACGCTCGCTGCTTTACCAGCGTTAACTTGGTATAAACAGCTTATGTCACGCCTTCTATTGTATTGTCACGCCTTTTATTTGTGTATTCTAATACCATATCAAAAATCACGACCATCCGTTTTTTCAGTTGTTGAATGACATACAAAGTACAAACTGACTAAATAGACTTTCGCTTAGGTTAGTCTTGGTAACACATACTCGTATGTATAGGCTAACATTCATTTAAATTTATTGTCAAATCAATTGACATAAGTATTTTAAAAAAACTTACTTTACATTATCTCCCATAGGTATTAGTTATACTCTGTCTTCTGTGGTATTAGTAAGAGCCAGTTCATAGAGCTTAAAAATAGTCCAACAAAATTAATGAAATGTGATATATATTTATACAAACCTTATTATTCCCGTATTATTTATGCTTCATTAGAGCCGCAATTCACATCTGTAACAATAAAGGAAACAAATTTATTTATATGTCCAACACATGCGTAAATTAATACAATACATAATAGTTAATTGCATTTATATTAATATTATCTTGTACATCTATAATTTCGCCATTTAACGAATTGAATGAATTTGTTAAATGGCGATAAATCATAATCATTTTACAGAGTAAAATGTCATTGGCAGATACATCGTGGTGGGACGGAAGACACATATCCTCGGTTATTGTGGTCCTCAAATATATCGGTTTCCTAACGATGTTTTCCTTCACCGTTAAGCGAGTGCAAATCCACACATAACTTAAAAATACAAGTCATTGGTGTAGGGCCGGATTCGAACCAGGGTGCGTCTGGATGAAAAGCAGATACTGGAACCGCTGAGCCACACTCGCTTACCTAGGAATAAAGTAACGCATAACCCGTAAGCCATGATTTACACACGGTTATCAGGAATTAACCTCTCGCCACGTTGTAACCCTGCAATGGCCGCGGCGATCTCTCGGACCGTGAATAAAGAATTCAACGCCTACGCATCCCTCACGTGATATAGGGCCCGTGAGAATTTAATACGTAGAAGTCTGTGAGGCTGGATGGGCTTCGTTCTTACAAAGAAACCTTTTTGTAAACAAATCCTAAAAAATAAGTAGAACTGCATGTTGGTACTCATCATCGATCATTTGTGATGCATATGTTCATGTGCAAAGTACATATTTTCAAACTTTCAAATTAGAATTAAGAGTGGAAACAGATTGACGGCTCATCATTTTGACTATGAATAATATAATATTATCTTTAAAAATTGTTACAAGTAATGACATATTGATATGATTTTAAAATAAATTACAATCAAATGTTAAAATGATAGTTTGAGGCAATCCCCGTTTAAAACCTACGTAATTTATGCAGGATTAAACTAACATTTCATCAGCTCTTACAAATCGAATCGATATTTTAAATCGTCACTCTAGCTTAATTCCAAGTTGAACGAACTGAAGAGATTCAGTACTTCCATTCGACTTAGCTCCGTGCTAGAGCTCGGCAAATAAAGCCTGCCGCTTAGACGAAACGATCCGATCGATTCGAACGATTAACGGAATCGGATCACGGTTTCTGTATAGGATTAACGAGACAGATAGACGGCAGTTTAGGGGGTTGGAGAGAGAGCTAAAGTGCCTGGATACTCGGCCTATTTCCGAGGCGATTATTCTTTTCGGACGACGATTTAAGGTTTCACGCGTTTGATCCTTTCTAAAGCTTCAGTCTAAATAAATTGGCACATCTATATAAATGTTTAGTATTTTAAAGTATTTTATCTACACTAATGTTGTAACATTCTACTTATGTTTCCAATACTTGACTTATAATTACTACTGTTATAGCACAGACAACAAAACACTCAATTTAAGCAATTTCACATGATGTTATAATATCCACACCGATATCGTAATAGCTCATTATAACATCGGAAAAGCGTGACCAACCTGATTGCAGGGCCAATCAGGTTGGTCACGCTGCACTCTCGTTGGTTAGATTTTAATGGCGGCAAAATCACTGTGACAATACACGTACGCGTGAATTTAATGTTTCGCAATGTGTTTTGTTTTTTAAATACAAATTAAAAGTTAAAAATGGATAGCGACGATGATATTTTTTGTAAGCCTCCGGATATTCTAGAATTGGCAACAAAAGTAACTCACAATCTTTTGCCAGAAAAATCTAGAAAATTATATGAAAAATTAACTATTGTCAGCTTTCACTGTTGTTGTTTGATTAATTGCATTAGTGAAGATAAAGTATGATGCAACTGAATAAACTACTATTATGGTTAGTAAGTAAGTAACAAGTGTGTATTTAGTATTTAGTATTTAACACACTTGATCGCAACTCACTTAATGTGAAGCAAATATTTCATGCCAAAAATATAAAGTTATGTGTTCATGTGTTAGCCATTTATTTAACGTCTAGTTTCTTATCATTTCTCAACAAAATCATATCGTATCGTTTATAATAAGCAATATTCGAGTAACCTCCCGCTTTCTAGCATACATAGTTAATGCCCCGGAATGCCCTGTAATTATACACGGCCTTTATTACCCGCCGATAGAACGCTGGGATTTATTGGTACTAAGACTAACGTAGGGTTAATTTTTGATAGGTATTCTACCACAAAGTTTTAATATGATAACATTGAAATAAGATTATGATTGGTTTAGTATATTCTCGTTTAAAAGAGGTTTTTTACCGATATGGCAACAATTCCACAAAAATACATGTTAATAAAATCAAATGCTGAGGCAAACAAGACTCATAAATATACGTCGGAAAAAATCAATTTCATTTGTCAACTCAGTGCAACCAAGTTTTTGATTTTAAAACATGTGTATATATTATCAAATGTTCAGTAGTCCAGAACCACAATCTTTAATCTCAAACTAGTAACATTTGTCCATAATAGATTCAATCGATCCAGAGAACTGTCTGACGTTCTCCATAACTCCGTAGAGACATAATGTGCAGTGAATGTCCTGAGGGCATAAACTCTCGCACGTCAGTAATTCCACGTCAGGCTTTCGCCATCAATATTAATTTGCTGAATACCTGCGTGTCAGTTGGTTTGACCGATACAGCAGATTATGTCGATCTGACGTGTTGTTGACTGACCGAAGGTGAATAGTTGTCCTGATGGAGAGATATAGGCTGAGATGATACCCGTCTTTTTGTGTAAATTTCAGTAAGAAATCAATAGTACATATGTATAAGGCCGCTACGGCACTAGTATAAAACTTATTTTGAATTTCTTACTTTGCAATTTATTTTACTACCGCGTCTTTCAATGAAGAAATATATCTATTTATCTGGTATACTATTAATTCAATTAAAAAGTATGTACGTATTTATCATCGGATTAGTAGTATACTAAAACTAAATATTTTACTTACAACAATTCATACTTACATATGTATGTACGTGTTTTACGTAATGCAAGAAAAAAATAGGTAGTCATTATAGCCGTCAGTTTAAGCTATAACATTTGCTTAGTGTTGAACTACAGAAATAGCGCTATGTGAATGACCCAGAATATTTATTTATTTTGATGACATGCTTATTTATTGCCAATCAACGATCGAGAGCCTCATTTTCTATCATTTAATAAAAATTCTCAATCTCGTTACATTGAAACCCTTAACACAATTACGGAAAAACACCGGAGAAGGCAAACGCTGAAGATACCTCATAGAAAGAAAAGGTAAAAGTTGTTTCCGCAAAGGGAATATGGCTCAAAGGGTGGGCCCGGGCTCATTAAAGCAATAAGTATGTTCTGAAGGTAAGCTTGTTATCTGTCCTTGTTATCCCGATACTGGGATAAATATCGCTTGGACGGTGAATATGGCCACTTCGAACTGGCTTCTTGGCGTGAACCGTTTGAAAATTATCGTACCTATACTATGGGGAAGGGTTTGCAGCTGAGATTTGGTGCATTTGCTTGTAAGAAACCGGTTTATTCTCGCCTTTGAGATAAAAAGATGTTAATTCAGGGAAAGCAAGGACTTTACATCTTGATTTCTTACCAAAATGTGGTATATGTAGTTGGTAAATATTTTGACACGTGTCTATTAAAATTGGAACAGAGGCAATTTGTTGCCTCGTGTCCTGGGGGTCAAGGTCACTTTTTTAAATGAATTTTTGAACGCAACATTCATCGTATTCTAGGAATTATTAATCGATATCAAGAAATATTGTAGTTTGGCTAAAATTGGCTACATAAGCTGTACTAGAGCAACGCTCAAATAACTGGTTTTAAAATATACTTTTATGTTTTATTAAACGTGCAGGAAATGGTCGCCGGAGCCGAAAATAGACAGTAGTTATATTTTTTTTAAGATGCTTTAAAACATGTACTATAAACTCTTCGATATGGTTTGCAGAAGCACGACGATGCAAAATATCTGCGAGCAAAGCAAACGAATCGCATTTTCCAATAATTCAGGGATTTGTATTGCAAACCGTACCTGGAAGTGAGGCCAGGTGCAATGTTGGTGGTCTGTAGTATATATCTGTATTGGTACACATATCTGTTTGTTTATGTGAAATATGTAATATAATAGTTTTGTCATCGAACTATAGTTTCTTTGTCAACTTTCCGTTGCTCGGCGAACTGGCTTTCAATTGAAATTACCAAAGTAAAGCTGCATTGCGGTCAGATAAATGGTAAACGAAAATGTGGGTTGTTCGTTTTATTATGGTTACTGACACTTATAATATGACCGAAATACATTTCCTTTTTCAAATTGCTGTTCGTCGTAGTGCGGCAGTCGTTAAGGTATGTCAGATGCCCTTAAGGCGGGATGGTAAACTCTCTTCACCAGAGTTGGCTAATTCGAACATAAACCACGTCCAAGTACAAGGCCGTAAAGGTGATTTTAAAAATCCTGAGTAAGGGCACTGTAATAAACAAGTTACTACTCTTACATTTTTGCAAACGGCACAGAAAAGTACTGACAGGAGCGCTGGTGGTCTGCGCGGAAATATCTATTTGTGTGTATGGACTTGTCATCGAATTAGGGCTGAGACTGACTATTCCAATAATCAAATCAAGGTCCGTCTGCCAAATTAAGGTACTTGCAGACTTTGTCATTCTAGGCCCTCACTAGATTCTTGTCATGTGGTATAGTGATGTCAATAAAACCTGCCAGCCTAGATTTATTGGAATATTAATCCTGAATGTTAGACTTTGAAATCTGTTAATCCCAATCGAATACACTCGTGATAATTATTTTATCACATAGTATGTATTTTATTTATAATTAATTCATGGAATATCTATTCATTACTAAGATACTATGAAATAATTGGGCTGTTACAAGATGCTTATGACTGATGCACTTGAATTTATGGTATCAACTTTCACAAGCCTACCTAGTACCTACCTATCATAAAAATTACTTACATCAAACACTGTAAGACATATTTATTAACTGAGCACAATTCTATCGATCGCAACACAGGCATAAGAGAAATAGAAATTTAAAACAGATCTAAAACTACACAAGCTACGAGCGTAGCAAAATGTACATACAAATTCTAAACACCACAAAAATATTGACATCCGTACTGAGAGCAGTTTTCCGTGAAAACTTGCAAAATATGGCCGCCGCGACCCGAAAACTTCGGTTTAGTGTGCTCATAAACCTTTGCCCATAAATTGATATCTTTCCTGAAAGTTTTTCCAAAGTACAAACGCAATACCGCAGGACCTTTGCGGATGTCCCAATACCTGGAAGGTTACTACAGAAAAGGAAATATTATGGATTAGGTATTGCTTGTATATATTTTATTGAATGGTTTTTTTTTCATTCTAAAGATCGATGTTACATTTATGTGAGTTTATTTGTAGGTACTACATTTGTCTTTCATTCAAGTAAAGTTATTTTTTACATTAATAAGTTTGTATTATGAGTTAAATTAGAACGTGAAAAGAACCTTAAAACAGGTATACGTAATATTCGCACACATCAAAACACTTTTTTACTTGCACCGATAAATTGCATTTGGTTTCTGTCACCCTCAATATTATAAACCCTGGTAGGTATATTATATTACTCTATGTTATGAACTATCCTGTTGTAAATAACAAAAAAGTTTAAACCATAATTGAGTTAGCCAGTATACCGTAGTAGCCTCTAGGCTTACGTTTATGGATGTATCTCTAATAATTTGGAGCGAAAACGTGTCTCAAATTAGGGCTAAAAGCGGTTGATCTAGGTTTTGTAGTTTATTTTATCTTATAGCCGGGATAGGTTGCGCAAATAGGCTGTCGGATTTTTATGTCCAATATTTAGCAAAATGTTAGGATACCTAGATATATAACTAGAACCTATTGGAATGTAATGGAAATGGATAATACTAGTGCTTTTCTTGAAGTTTCTGAATTTTACGAACAAGCTGACCTGAGATATAAGATGTCTATCTATCAGGTTCTAATATTAATAAGAACTGTTTGATAGTGCTGCAATAGGCTGACATACCATTATGATTTTTTTGTATGGTTGTAGAACAAGGTCACCAAATTGGCACAGACTATATGTATGTCAAAAAAAGGATCTGAGTCAATAGCATATTATGAGAGAGGCCTATACCCAGCAGTGGGACAAAACCGGCTGTGGATGATGATGAAATGTCGTGAATGAATTTATTCAACGTCAGGCTTGTGAAAAATAATAATTCATGACGAAAATAATAATCATATAAATCAAAACAAAAATCTATAAGCAAATACTAAAGTTGCAAAATTGCCTGGGAACTGATTAAGACAGACATCTGACGGTTTACGACAAACACTTCAGTCTTGACCTATACTACCTCCCCGAGGCTGTAAAGTAGAGCAGTATTCCAGGTAACAATAGTGCTACAAGTTAGGTCGTTCTAACGATCAGATCAATACTTTATTACTTACTCGGTCTGCGAATGGTAGACGTCGAGAATACAAACTTGTTTCAAAGTTTTTTTTTTATTAAGTCTGATATCATGACATTTATTTGACCAATTTGTACGTAGTACTAACAAATCTAAAGCTATTATAAATGAAATACAATATACCTTTCGTATTTCCTCATAATCAGAGCCAATTTCCCTTTTTGAAAATTGCTATCTAATTTACGTCCAAAAATAATCATATCATAATTATACCAACAAAAATAGAAAATTCAATTATTCACAGCTAATTGCACTTGAGGACCAGTAGAAGAAAAAAAATAAAAAAACACTAACCAAACGCTTGTGTCGTGGGTACTAGATAACGGATATAATACTTACTAGTGACATATATTAACACACATACAAAAAGGTTTGCCTGTACGTTCACTTACAAAATCCTTCGCTCACTCCACTCGCTCCAAGTTCGTCCGAACGTGACCGTTGGCCGGAACCGCATCAGATAATCTGGCTCGAAGGACCATAAATAAAATCAAGATGGAGTAACTCTCGCAACGCCGCTAAGTGCCGTGAGGAATTGTTTCGGTAGAGATGTAGATATAGTGGTGGAAAGGTTGGCTTGTTTGAGTGTCGAAGTGCGGGTAGTATCTAGGTTACACTGTATTGTGCATTTGTATCTGTTGGTTTGGTGAAATAAGAAATAATATAAGGACGCGAAAACTTCTCTTTAATATTACGAGAGAACTGAATCAAGTGCCGTGAGAAATTGTTTCGATCGATATAGTGGTGGAAAGGTTGGGTTGCAGTTAGGTATCGAAGTATGGTTAGTGGGTTAAACTGTATTGTTCAACTTTGTTTTGTCCATCTGTATTTGTTGTTATGGTGAAATAAAGGACAATTCCAAGATTTGTTTTCAGAGACACAGATTATTTTTAGTTCGGAAGCCAGAGACTTAAAAATTTTTTGTGTCATCTGTTTACCTATTTATGGCAAAAAAAACTGATTGATTGAATTCGAAGACAAAGATAGGTTCAGTTAGTTTTTAAGTTAAGCGAGTCATTAAAACAAACATGTCACATCAAAAACCAACCAATCTAATATATTTAAATCTATTAGTACAATAATATTTTTCTAACTTAATAAGCTGGACATCTTTACCAGCCAATTTCAACCATAGCATTCAAAGTTCTGTTTTATAATATTAGAAGAATACGTATAATCTCATACCTAGCCTGTAGACAAGACCATGTCCGGACAGTCTTGACTTCGCCGCATAAAATAACAACGCAATAAGCTTTAACAAATTAAAGAAATAAACTGCAAAAATTCCAGCCAATACAATTGTGAGAAGAGGTAGAGTATTTCATTTCTACACACTAGAACGTCTGAGCTAATGGAACTCAATAATTCACGGCTAGAACCCGGGTAATTGTGGCCGAAGTTATCTAGGAAACCATTGTAGGAATTGGTTTAGGAGCTAACTTAATAATACTGGACTGAGCTGGCTAGTTAGGAACTTTGGAGCAGGTTTCTTGGGGAAGGGGTCTTTTAATTTTAATTGCGTAAAGTAGGTCACAACGACTCTCTCTCTTTAAGTCGTTTTTCCTCATGACTGAGGGTCGTGACTTTCCCGCAGAATTAATTCGTTAGGAGAGTTCTCTTGAGCAGATACTTCGTGGTTGGGCTCACAAGTCCTTCCACTACGACTAGATACTTTTAAAAATAATAATAATAATGGTATCTTTTTTAATACGAAAGAGGTCGTACCAGACCATAAGTTTGCTTGGTTAAGCCTTTTTTGAGAAGATTTTTATGATATTTAATTGAGTTTGCATTCAACTATAATTCGCATGATAGTAAGCAGTTATTATAGTATAAGGTGCCTTACAACGCGTATTTACCAGAAAAATCAGTTTACTAAACTACTATCTAACGATTTTCTTAGTACGTAGTAGATAGTAAGTAGTTCACAGAAAAAACCGGAATACATCTTTACTTTGACTTCATATGCTGATGATAAAATATTCAATTCAGAACGATATTATAAGAAATAGTCAACAACAGCAGAGTAATTTTACGAGGAAGTTATCTAGGTATTGTAAGAAAAGATTATGTTATATGTACTTACTTACTTGTAACTATATAATGGTAGGGTTAAGCCATGTCAGAGCCCCTTAGGGCGACTTGATAAAGTCTCGACACCAGAGTTGGCCACTCTCATTTGATTAAAAGAAGACTGGTAGGGTTGGCATGAGCTGGCTTATTGATTGTATTGCTTCGCGGTATTTAAGATGAGGTCAGGGTTTTGATATACTATATTGATTAATTAAAATAGTGGGTTCACAGAATCAACGGATTACTTGCACTGTTCATTTTAAGTAAGTTCATAGGATAGTGGTGAACTCTCGCAATGTTTTCGAACCACCACACATTAGTGAGAACAGCTGGAATCTTAATAATCGAATGAACACACGTAACCGCTCTCGAATAAGTAATAATTTAGAGACCCATCCAAAGATCGATCGCAATTAGTATTAGTCTTGAACTACGAGCTTTCATCAACTTAAGTTATCATTACCCAAAGTGGTACTGCTTTGAGCAATGCATCTCGATATGTCAGTCATAATAGGTATAATAGATAGATTATAATAGTGTATTGCATTGATACATGTATTTAAACTAATAAAGCTAAGGAGGGCCAAATGGCAAAAGTCCATATATTGTCAATGTTCGAAAAATATATGTATGTAGTTAGAATTGTTAACAGAGAAGAAGTTCTTATTGTACTCTTGTCTGTTTATATGTTTATTCAAACGCGAATCACGCAAAAACGGCTAAACAGATCACCGTGGTTTTTGGTATGTAGGTAGCTTGAGATTTTGGGAGTGTCATAGGTACTTTTTAATTCGAAATAATGCGAAGGAAGCCACGGGCGTCCACTAGTTACCAATATAAGTTTCAACTAGGACACCAGGGTTTCCAAGTAGACCGGCCGTACTAAATCTATCACGTATCTTGCTCCATTTAAGTTGGCTCCGCGGAGGTGTCTTCTTAAGTTGTTATTGGTACCGCCGATGCTTTATAGGTGAGACGTGATGTGTGTGTTTGTTATTAAGCCCTGTACCTATGTACAGAAAATAGCAGGATTAAGCTATGTAGGTTGTAGGTGGGCAAGTGATATAAATAGAGCAAAAATATATCGGTTTGTTAGATTATTCAGAAGCCAGGGTAAACAAGGAAATAATGACAAGTAACTTACGTTTTTATTAATCGCTTGCCCATACATTTCGCCGCAGGTCAAAAAGTTGTAGTAGAACTGGAAGGTATTGACGAACTAAAGCCGGCAATTATTATAAGTTTTTCATAAACTATCGTCATTTGATTTTATTATTTTAATTGATTTAAAACCCTGCATGTACGTAGCATATATGTCACAGGCATCTAGTTGGATCTGCAATTCGATTGAATGACTAGCGCGTTCATTGAACGACGACATTCTATTGAATGACTGAGGCCGAATGTTGATTGAACAATCGTCACTAAACGTCCAATTAGTTAGCGTATTATAACATAGCTCTTTGAACAGAGCGGACATAAAATCAGTAAAGTGATTGAATGACTAGCGCGTTCATTGAATGACGACATTTTCTTTCGATTAAGTTTACTATAAAGTGCGTTGTTTGTAATAAAATAGTGACGAACAACAAAATCAAGGAAAGCTGTTTGTTATTGTTTAACCTAACCTGACTAAATATTACAAAGTCGGCTATATCACATTCAACGACTTCACTAAATGACGTACAGGCAAGACGACTTTTTTTTTTTTTACATGATATAGGCTTACGCTTGACTACAACTTGCCTGATGGTAAGCAACGTTATAGTCTACGATGTAGCGCGCTTGCCTAGAAGAAACCGGTTTTCACTCGACTTAAAGACCGACAAATTATAATAATAATTATTTGACTTTAGTCATTCAATAGAATGTCGTCGTTCAATGAACGCGCTAGTCATCCAATCGAATAGCAGATCCAACCAGATGCCTGCGACGTATACATCATGGATATTAGCGCAACATGTCCTCAACACACATTTATGTATAACGTACTTCATAGAGCAGTAATCAATACGTTGCTACTGCACTTATCAATGCAAATCCTTGTACAAAGCTATGCAGGTTGCAGATGCCACACGTACCTCATACGGGTTGCATACAAAGTGCAAGCTATGGAGATGATTGCAGATTATGCTGTTTCGAGCAGGTATTTTTATTTTATAGCTGCAGTGGTCAGACAAGGTATGTTAGAAACACTGATGCGCATGTTGAAATATTCTTTATGTACCTACCTATATGTTTTGTTGTAAATTGCTACTGCATTTTTCACAATCATGTAGAAAGAAGATAGTTATTTATTAACACTTGACTTTCGTGTATTTCTGAAGTGATACTGTTATCGAAGGTACATTTATCATGTCTGTATTGAATATGCTGGTCAATTTGAAGAAACAAGAAGCAAGATAGATTTATTTTTCTTCACTATAAACTGGAACGAGAACAGGACCGGTTAAATAAATTCGCTAAAGAAAAATAAAACAAATAAAAAGCCGAACGAAAATATTTGTATTAACTTACAAGCTAACCCTATCCCGATTAGTATCCCGTCTGTAAGCTAGACATGCATACCACAACGCTATCGAGGTGGAAAACTCGAAAATATATCTATCTACAGTCTATACAGATTAACTGGTTTTATCCCCATAACTCAGCTGAGTCAGCGAGCAGTGTGCAAGCCGCCTAGCCGGTTGGCAGTTGCGTCATAAAATCCAAGTTTGCTCCCGTTTAGACTAACTTTCCCTTTTAGAGGTACACTTTGCCAATCGCTTCGGAACTATTATGGCAGCTCAGATATTAAGGATTTGGGAAGCGAATGGCTTTATGGTAATTTTAATGGTTTAGCCAAGCCGAGGCGCTGCCGGCCATTCTGTTATTAGCTTTCTTGGAAACATTGGTTTGTTATTTGGGTTAGAAGATTAAAATGGGGATCATCGTTGTTTAGAGATAGCTGACTTACTGTGTGAATTTAATTTGATGCATTAATTTTGACCATTGATTGAAGAAAACATACATATGTACACATTATTTTAGGGACGGGTTAAATCAAATGTTAATATGTACCAAACAACATATTATAGTCCTAATACATTTTTCTTATCTCAACAATACCAACTTGGATTTTACGCATACATTACATACGTGCCACAATTGCAACTACATATTATATTCTTTTAAAAACTTCAATGTCTACAGAATTAAAACATCACACATATTGCAATCAATGGACATGTAATAAATAGTTCATAAGTTTTTTACTTTTAAATAAATAATTTGAATTTGAAATCAAGCGTAACACGTTACATTCTTGCAAAAAAATAACCACAACACATCCTAACGACACCATACAAATTGGCAACACACTTCCATAACGAATGGGTTCCGTCATAAGGGAAAAAATAAAATAAAATGACCATCATAAAAATAACCTTTCCCAGAGGGCGTCATTTAAAACGCACCTGCAACCTCGCGGCTGTCCCTTGGAAATAACTCCTTCGATATTTCATACAAGGACTAGAGATGTTGCAGATGGAACCATTTTATAGACTTAGAGTGAATTCAGCAAATTGTAGAGGTAACATAAACTATGGTGGCACAGGAACAGATAAAAATAATAATTTACTTTATTTACACAAAAATCCTTAGACTAGTATACATCATTTGTACTTAAAGAAAATAGGATCAGACTAACACATTTTAAATCTTTTTTTATATACAGGCATACGTTTGCCTACGGCCCGCCTGTTGTTTAGCACCACTTTAATCTAAGAGACTGTCCGTTTACCTAGGAGAAACCTAGTTAATCAAGATTTGAATTGAACTAATGTCAACAGATTTTTTTCTTAGTCTTTTGTCAATCAAAAACGACTTTTCAGTTCTTATAAATTGCAAAATACTTACAAGCCTTTTTAATAAATTATAATAATATGTAACTAATCGCAAACAGGTAAACAACGGGCTAGGGTGCGTCTTAAAACAAACAAAAATGGAAACCACCGACTTGCAATCCACTTATATCCTCAAAAAGATTATCTTTCACACGCTCTGACGTTTCCTCCTCTACCATCTAGTTCAACATATTGGCCCTGACAGGGAATAGTAAGAGGCTTCTTTTGCACCGATTTATTCTCCTACTTTCTTCCCCTGGGGAGATTTATTCCCCGGATAGGCCTTTACATGTCTGCTAGCGAAAGGCTTAGCCGTGAATAGGGTATTGAAGATATAGGGTACGAGCTACGGTATGGTTACGTTACGTTACTAGGGATTAAAAATATACTATTAAAATAACTTAGAAGGGAACATACATAAAAAATACACATTCTGAAAAAAAAAACAAATGTTGTCGAGGATGAAGTTCTAGTTCGTATTTTAATTGGGATGAGCAATACACGTATAGTTATTGTATATTTTGAAAAAAGAAACAAAAGTTAATTTTTACTTATTAAAAACATAATTTGTTTGTAAGAATCATCCAACTATGAATCTGTATAGAATTTTATACAGTTCACTGCATTAAGTACAATTATTATTCTTTATATTTCAAACTAACCAACGACGTACAAAAATAAAGTCACTTATATTGTTCCACTCAATTATCACGCCATTTTATTCTCTACCCTTAACATACCTACTCCCTTGTTAACAAGCTTTAGACGAACGAGCCTTAAGGACTTAAGGGTCTACTCCCAACACACCTGCATGTCTACCTGACAGGGGCGTAACCGTGAATTCAGTTCAAGGGTAGGTCAGGTGCTAATGGAAGATTTGGTTACGACCCGCTGTGTGACATAATAAAGGCGGAGCGACGATAGTTAAGTGAAAGAGGTGGGATAGTTTAGTTACTAATTGCATGTAGATTCGGTGGTTTGAAGGTAATGATTATAAAAAAAGATATTTTGATGGTGTTACAACTCATATTTGGAGTAATGGAAATGTAATTGAACTTTGTACAATGATAATGATCCCTTATATAAATTGAATAAACATTTAATATTGTAAACGTAAATATCAAAACACTTGCTTAAAATTGGACTATACATCACATCACATATCCTACTAAAAATATAAATTATTATACTCACTTCTACTGCTTCTACTAGTAATTTAAAGTATCAGTTGATCTCGAACTACCTAGAATAAGGATTTGGTATTGACAGCATAGAAACTGAGCATAATCAGGCCCCATAATCTATTTTCACATAATGTAAGCTATGGTTTATCTTAGTTTACAGCTCAATATAACCTAAAGCAAGGATTATTTATCGTAACTTAAGGTCAGGTTTTTGATGCGTATTATTTAAATACTCAAAATCTTAATAAATAAGGTGATGAACTTTATCTCAAGTTGCTCACCACATGTCAGTGTATGAACGTCCGTAGTTACTAAAAGAATTTTCAATGAACCTGCATCCAAATCATACATTTTCCAGGCAAGCTGTTTTGATTCCCAAAATTTTGAGGTTTTATTATGAGTATTTTACTTACTATGTTCATATACATATATTTTAATATGCCCTGAGAATTGCACTTTAAATAAAAAATGAGCACAATGTAGGCAATTAATTAATACTGTACTTGAGCTTCATTGGCTTCACTTTACAACGCTCGAAGGTTCGAAAACAAAGAAGACTGAATGTTCAATCTTGTTCCCCAATTTCACTGTTACCGGGTCAAATACATAATACACTCGTGGAGTCCTGTGATGTTGCTTGCATTGAACAGGGCTATTAAATAGCGTAAGTAACTCACTCATACATGCACGAACTTTCGACAGTATTATGTTAGTGTGATATTAAATGCAGCCAATATCAATTTCAAAGTTTCTTCATACATAACATGAAACCATAGTCTAAATACAAAACGACAAAAGAGATGCGCATAAAAATAATGACTTTAATCTTCAAAGAACTTTTTTTAGAAACTCAGTTTGTTACAAAACTAGAATAAGCTCGAAAAAGCTCGGAAAAGCTCGAAAAAGCTCGGGAAAGCTGGTAAAACCGCAGAGCGTCACTAGTACATATGAATTTTATAAATGTCAAAGGGCAACTCTGCAAACTTCACACGTTTTAATTGGTGCAGTTAAAAGTTTAATGCTTTACAAGGAAAGTTTATAATATGGAACTAAAAAGTACGGAGCAGAGAAGTTTCAGAGACGAAACTTGGAAACTGTGAGGGAAGGGCCATGTGAGTTGGTGAAACTTTACTGAACTAGTTTGAAGAAAACATACAGAAGATTGCTTAGTTTAATTCAAGTTTAGGTATATACTCATTATTGGCTGATTGCCTTTTTGGGATAAAATGATTAGTTACCTACATTTTATTTTATTTTTAATTTGTGACTACTTAATACGGTTTTCACTCACGTGTCTGGTCTTCAAGTCGAGAGTAAACCGGTTTCTTCTAGGCAAGCGCGCTACATCGTAGACTATAACGTTTCTTAACATCAGGCAAGTTGTAGTCAAGCGTAAGCCTATTTCATGTAAAAAAAAAAACGTGTCGTTTCGCGTATGTTGTTGACGCGTTATGGGTGTAATTGTAATGACACATATCTCCAGAACGCACGTTCTGGCGGCACGCACAGACTCATCTTTTTACATATAAAGTACTTATTTATACAAAAGCTTATCTTCATTCAGTGTTCTGCAATATCCTATACATACTACTTTGTATTACTTCAGTGAAATCACGTTTACGCTTTTACAGTTTTATAGTTTTGTGGTCCATTTTGTAAACTCCTAAAAAGTGAGAATGCACGATCGGCGGCAGTGTGTTGATTTATTTGGACAAGTATTATACAAATGTAAAATATTTATTTGTATTTATGACTGTACGTACGTGTGCATGCAGAAATATTTGTAAAAATTGCTACTTAAGCATTCGGCGTCTGTATTTGGATAACGATGCTTACATCCATGTGAGCATCGTGGGTCTAGTATAGCAAAGTTGTGTTCTCTCGGGAACACAACTGTGTTTACGCATAACAATGTCTCCACCTTATGATGGAGGACGACAGCTAAACATACAAAAAAAAATGTATGCAGATCGCAGTTTTTACAGAAATAGTAAGTATTTATTATGTTCTTCAGTTCTTTGAAAAATCCAACAGGTGAAGAGTTAACATACCATTAACAATAACAATGTTACAATAATGTTAACATTAACTTTGCTACACTTTTATTGTTATTGATTTTCATTTTTGTTGGGGTAGTTTTTAGTTTGTGCATCCATCACATACAAACACAACGGGCCTTATTACAAAACGTGGTTTAACTAATAGTCCAGAACTTTGAAAGTATGCTGTGCATTTTTGCTATTCGAAATTTGTCTGTCTTTTGTCATAATAAACAAACTGTCAAAATGTAACCAATGATAAATCAACGTCCCAATTTGAAGTTAACATTCGATTGCTTGTATATAATGTTTGAACAACTAGAACCGACTTTTATTTTCAAAGTCCTGGACTAATATTTAAACCACGTTTTAATAAGACGGTACGGGTATCAACATATAAAATCCGTGGTAAACGCAAGTACTTAATAGTACAAAAATACTAAACAATTTGCAAGATAAAATATTCAGTAAGTATTTCATTTCAGTCTACTAAGAATTTCACTTTTTTACAAAACACACCGCATCCTACAGCATTTTTACGGTAAAGAAAAAAATATCAATTAAAAACCGCAAGCGAGTCTTCGATTACAACAGTTGATAGAAATTCTTTGTCTCGCTAACTAGAACATTTTAATTACGACGACCCGAGTACAATGACATAGTACTGTACTTAACGCTTTGTTAGTTCTTTCTCTTTTTGAGTCGTGTTTCCTGAAGACTGAAGGTCGTGATTCCCCGCAGAATTGATTCGTTCGGAGAATTATCTTGTACTCAATAAAAAAATACTGACTTTATGATCTTAATTTGCACCTACAACTAACAATATTAAAAAAAAAACTACAGAATCGATTTTTATGAAACCGGTACTGCCTTTTCACCAATGTACTCAGGTAGTAGTCTAAATATATCATAGTAACTAACTCAACTTTTATCAAACTCTGACTATAAACGTTATGAATTGAATTGTTTTAATTTTTATGAAAATTAACTGTTAATAGACCAACACAGAAATCCGTCCAAATTCAAAGTGCTCCTTACTAGACCAGTCCGAAACAATTCTATGTTGTCGCTCGAATGCGGAATTCTCGAGTGAGAATCTCTCAGATCAATCTCAATTAGAGATTGAAACGGGTCTTATAAAACTTTATTTATGATCAAACAGCCGCTTAGTTTCAGACATGGTTTGTTTCTTTTTTATCTAGTAGTCTTAGTAATTGATAATTTTGTCAACGAGCGGAAAAAAAAATACTTGTCAATTTAAACTTCTTGTAAGGCAGGCAGTAAGGTTTAAAACGGTAACGTTAGATCAAAACAAATAAGTTCTAAAAAAACTTTTAAGTAAGGTACATAAAAACCTTAGTAATCTTTCATAATTATTAAAAATATATTCATTGAAATGGGTCATGAAGACCTCGAAATATAGAATTGGTTTTGAGGACAACAGGTACCAGATACGGGTTGGGATAATGTTTTGAAAGGACCGTTTAGGGCACTTTTTTATTGTTTTGTGGGCCCTTAATTTTGTTTCACTGAAAATACAGTTATAGAAGGATAAGTAAACCATTGAGCAAGAATAGAATAAAATATAACTTTATTGTACACCAGAAAAAAACATAAAACAATCTAAAGTGACATGCTTAACCTAGGTACATTGGGCGGCCTTATCGCATAGAGCGATCGCTTCCAGGAGAATTGCAATGTTGTAACTAAAGGAAATCAAATTCTGACAGGGGCTGGAGTAACGCCAGCTTACTAATATGACAAATCCGTGTTAGTTATGTATAAAGATTTTAATACATATTACTTACTAGTGGGTGCCCGCGGCTTCGCTCGCATTAAGATGTAAAACTTGCATCCCTTTTTTCAACCCTTTAAAAGTGGCATTTCCAAAAATCCTTTCTTAGCGGATGCCCACGTCATAACATCTAACTTCATTCCAAATTTCAGCGCAATCCGTCCAGTGGTTTGGGCTGTGCGTTGATAGATCACTATATCAGTCAGTCAGTCACCTTTGAGTTTTATATATTTAGATTACTAGGTATGTAAGTATATAACTTATGGCACAAATACATATTCCATGTACATAATTATCTTAAACCGTCTAGAAGGTTTGTTTGTAAATAAGTATGTATATGTATATCTGACTATTGTTTTTAATTTCTTCTGGGTATTGTACAAAATAAGTAGGTGCTGCATAGCTTACTTACCATTAGGCAAATTATAGGCAAAACCAAACTCACTTTGGTCAAAAAATCGTACTAGTAATAACTTTTTTTTGCCCTAAAAGATAGATATCATTTAATATCATAGAGAATTACAACAAACTTATTGCAATAATAATAAGAGTTGACGTCAATCATGTCTCGTCAAACATTGATATAATTTTAAGTAAAAATAAGCTTGTTACTAATGTGTAACATAGGTACTTAACCAGCTGTAGATGATACGTTTGAGCGGAAAAACTCATTATTACATTTACTAGCTACTAACTACATATAGCAAAATAAGTTTAAAAGTCGTTGTGCTATCGGGTCCATGTATAAAGAAGGAAGACATTACAAAAATCATACCTTGATATTCAACAAAGAGTAACACTATCGACTACCGTCCCTGACCACAAAGCTGACCGATAATATCCTTGAACAAATATCAAATGTCCACACGGATAACTCGACAAACAGAGAATCTTTGAGCGGGCAAATACCTACGATGATTTAGAGCTTATCAGTAAGCTAGGCAAATAAGGTCGACGAACTTTGTGTTTAATCAATTACTAACTTTGTAACGGTTCAATGTAAGCTACTAGTATACTTTTGTCAAAGTAAAGAACTATTTATGGTCGTTCCATGGAAAAACGTAAGCATTTGTTCCTGATATGGATGCAATTGAGCATGTCGTTAGAAAATCCTAGATTAATATGGGCTAAAAAGAAACCTACACCTTATCTAGGGTTTTCTATTGACGTTATTTCAAAGACCAGGGAATGCCACTGTGGAAAGAATAGCAAGTCACAGTGCTTGGGTGCCCGATTTTTTTTTGTTTAAATTGTAAAAAACGTATAGGTCCTGGATGTTCGTCATAGTGGATTGAATCGTTAACTAATTATAGAGACCCCTAGGACACATCAAATACTCTTATAGAATATCATTTAAAATTAATATTGGTCATTCTACAATTACGCTCATTACACCATAACACAAATGTCAACCTTGCGCTAAGCGTGGTCCGGTCTGAACGACCTTGGACTGAATTTTTATACCATAAAATGTCATGTCATGTCAGAAAGGCCGCCGGCTGGCCAATTATATAATTACTAGGTATATTGGACGATTATACTGTTGATGGTTGTTTTGGGCAGATTAGCTTGTCGGGAATAATAGATTTATGTGACATTCGGCTTTGTGCTGGGGTTATAAATTGTGGGCGTTTCGATAGAATTGGGTATATTGACACTGTTGTGAGGCGGAGTAGGTTTCAGAGAAAGTACTGTTGTTGTTGGAATCCATGTTAGTTCCAACATATTTTTTTAATTTGTTTAATATCTTTACGAATATTTGTTTCATAACACCATTGTTAGCAAAGGCATAGTTTTATTTTACAGTGTTGTAAGCACGGGCAATAGATGGTTGGCAGGCACGTTCTCAATATTTAGTAATTTCACTAAATTAATTGTTTCGAACCAGAACAAATTACTTACTTAAGTAAAAAAATCGAAATAACCTATTATTTTATTCTAATTCTAGCGGCTACATTATAATCAAAGCCTCAAATTAGCACATTAATGACGTCAATGAAGACAATAACTACTGTCTATTCCTGGGGCATTGTCTCAGGCGCAACTTTTCAAATAAAAGTTTAATTATTATGAAGCTTATTTATGGTAATTACGAAAGTTTTTCACCTAACCGCCCGTAAAGGTGAGATGGTCACTGCTAGTGAGGTTATTAAATTAAATTTAGATGACATCTTAATTAACTTGTTTACGCAAGCACTTGTAATTAAAAAATAAATTATGATCTCGTTTTTGGCAAATGTTTCCTTTAAAGTTTGCGGAGCTTTTAAGACGGCGAATGATGTTTTTGGCGAGTTATAAAAATGTCAGACACAAAGTTTTAGGATAAGGTAAACGGTCAGTAATTTTGCAAATTTATCAAGTAAGTACATATTAAGTAAATTTATTTATATCTCAAGACAAAGTTAATGGAAATCACTGATTACGATCTCTTAAGATTTTCATTTTATCGTGCTGCAACAGTGACCGAATAGAAATTGTGTTTTGTGTGATATAAGTTACAAGATATTAAAATTTTGCTTATGAAAAAATAGTACAAAATTTTACTAACAAAGTACTAGAATCTACGTATTTTATAGCAATACACACTCTATTAATTTGTAACACATAACTCTATCTTCCGTTAAAATCACATGACATTTAAATGATAAAACACTTCCGGGTCAATATGTACCGACGCTTCAATCGAAGGGTTAAATGCACGTGTAAGAGTCAAATACCTCAACGAGTACTGATAAAGTAGTATTAATTGTAATATATACATGGGATTTACATCCTTCATACAAAGAAATAGCGGTCAATTTTC
The DNA here is from genome assembly GCA_927399415.1 of Macaria notata. NCBI lineage: Eukaryota > Metazoa > Arthropoda > Insecta > Lepidoptera > Geometridae > Macaria > Macaria notata. Next base: position 12,607,514 of record OV656738.1, on the reverse strand, counting down.
TGTGCCGACTGTGGAATAAATATCAAAATAAAGTATTCATTGAGAAGGGTCTTATCTTAACATAGGTATTCGTAAGTACATGATTATAAAGTTGCGCAGAGAAAAATCTTCTGTAATATACTAAAATAAGTATTTTACACATTATCAGTTTTATATTTAATGTACATACATACATATATGAGCATATGCATATTTGATTACTATTTAGAAATATAGAAGTTTAAAATTCTTAAAATAATTGTTGGTATTATTAATGTACTAAATAAATTTAAATAAGTAGCTTAAATCGCAAGATATATGTACATTCACCCTGAGAGATAAGCTTTTGTTCCGGGTACTTTCTTTATTGAATTATAATTACCAGCTCATGCCCAAAGATAACGTTTGAATAGACAACATAATTTAAGGATAGCTAACAGAGGAAATGACTGTGACCAGCATTAAGCGTCTACCTTCTACTTTATAACGAGAGCTGTCAAAATCAGAAAATTCTGGAATTCTTTGCCGGAATCCATGTCACTGATTTTTAAAAAACTTTTTTACATGGGATAGGTTTAAGTTTGACTACAGCCTGGCTGATGTTAAGCATTGCTGCCGCCTAGGGTGTAACACGCTTACCTGGAAAATTTATATGACTCTAGATTTGAAGACCCCTGGATTATGTAATAATAAAATAATATTATTTTCATTGGGGGCAAATTGTCCGTATTTGTCATTGAACCTATAAATAAGGCGAGATCGATCTAGTTTTAGGAAGCTGCGAGTCGTCCTATTGTTTACAAATGACCTACTAACTAGTATATGTACTTTTTTTTTTTTTTTTTTACGTGTGATAGGTTTACGTTTGACTACAGCCTTTTGTACGAAACGTTTCGCACACCAAGAGATCTAACCAACATGAAATTCTATCTATATATCTATACCAATGACAACACACCGAATACGTGTTTATTAGACGTATTTGTGTAGGAATTTTTCAAATAGAGGAGTCTATAGGATATGAAGTCGCTGTTTGACCTACATGTTAAATGCTTGGAGAGATTAGTAAATTGTTAATGTTTGTTAAAAATAACTTTTACTAATGAGTGCAGTTTACTGAAGATAACAGTAGTCTGGAAGGAAATGTTGATAAGAAAGAAGAAGGACTTTTGAACAGATGTGTTGTAACGGAATATTTTAGAAGATTAATGAAATGAGTCATTTAAATAAATACCTGTGCCACCACACCCACACAACACATACAAGCTCACACTCCAAGTCACATTCACACACACGCATACACACCATACACACGTAGGTTGACGCACTGCTGCAATATTCGAATTTGTAAATCCTATAAGTTTTAATTCCTGTGGTCGATTTCAATAATTTTAGTATCCTTAGGTATGAATTGTTTATGTATCAATAAATCAGTAGAGTTATTAATGAAATGGAGTGATTTGTACAAATTAGGAATAGGTCTTTTAAATCACTTTGTTATAATAGACTACGTGATCACTTTTTAATATTGTAATACGCGAATGACTTAGGTAATGATTCTTTTGGTTACTCTCAATCTTGGACCACCGAGATACAGGCCCAGGCCTAGTTCGGGGTTCACAAGAAACTCACATTAACATTAATTAAGTAATTAATATAATTTAGTAATACGTTAATATTTTTGTGATTGTACCAGTGTTTTTTGGCAAATAAAATATCTTTATCTTATCTTACCTAGATTTAATATTTCAATCATACAGCGTTTTAAAAACTAATGTGATGAACTTTTACTACTATTGGCCAGTATAACCACATACAAGTAAGTACGTACTTATCATTTTATTTTAACTAATACCACATACTTACTCAATACATTTACTTACATAATTAAAAACTACATTAATATAATTTAGGTTTAACTAATAAAAAACACTTTGTGTCGTAAGTACTAAGACATATTTAATAACTAGTGGACGCCCGTGGCTTCGCTTGCATTATTTCGAGACAAAAAGTTGCCTATTGCACTTCCAGGACATCATACTACCTACATACCAAAAATCACGAAGATCCGTAACTACAGCCGTTTTTGCGTGATGAGTATTTAATATGAACAGACAAACTGAGATACAGGTACACAGACAAAAGTTGTATAAATTGTTGGAACGTGCTCTGTTATTAATTCCAAGTATCTCTAGATTGTTTTTTAATATCTTTAATGTTCAGACTTTCGACCCTCTTCAGCTTTGTTATATTATGTATATAAGTAGCTTATGTGCTACTTTTAACCTTATATATTTGTTCGATAACCGAGGATAGTCACCTTTCATTTTCTAATTGCATATTTGAAAAGTTCAAAAGTCATAACTTATTTCTAAACGTATAATTTAGTACTAACATAACTTTCGAAATAACTCACGAAAGCTTTCAAACGAAAGTTCAATCACATTCGTGTTTAATGTAAAGTTTAAAAAGTTTTTAGGCTTCTGAGCTTTAAACGATGGGGCTTTGATCACAAATCATTTGCAGGTTCTAAGTATAATATGGAGTTGTTTTTAGATTTGGATAAGATGTAAAACTATGATGAACATATTCGTTCTGCTATTATAAAAAAAATTTTTAACATGGCCTTAACTTAAAATATGTCATTTTTTACTAGGAATGGGTTTGCACTTGACTGTAATTCGCCTGATGGTAACGTGCTTGCCCAGTAAAAACCGATTCACTCTCGTGACCTACACCTACCTACTAATTGAGAAAGTTGTGAGAACGAAATCTAAAACCAAATTTAATACCTAGTTAAGTCGCATTATAATATCTATGTGTATATACTTATGTAGCAAATAAATCGGAATATCAATAAATAAAAGTAATATGTATCTATATACGTACTATATATTTTGTCCGGAGCCTGACACGCAATAAATGACACAACAATCACATCAACATCCAAACATATAGATACCTACTGCCTTCTTTTATTAAAAAATCCCGATCTTCGTAAAGCGTTTTATAATAACTGCGGCCGGCGCCCCCGCGCCCTGCCCGCGCGCCTACATGGCCCGCGTGTCCCGCGCCCTACACTACAACCTATGCTCGCTGTACCTGCAGCCCTTTACGTGCGATGAAGTATTTAAGATAATACACAACGGAATAGCTCCCAAGAAGACAACTGACATATATGACTTATCGATGCCTATTCTTAAAGAAACGTCGCTCACCCTAGCCCCGGTGTTGTCTACACTTTTTTCTAGGTGCTTAAAGGATGGCACTTATCCGACTGTTTTAAAAAAGGTTAAAATTATACCTATATATAAAGGTAAAGGATCGGCAGCGTGTGCAAAAAATTACCGCCCGATCTCAATTATCCCAGCGATAGCCAAAATATTGGAAGTTGGTCTGAATAAAAGACTGATCAATTTTTTTGGTGACAGTAACGTGTTCACTGACCGTCAGTTCGCGTACCGTTCGGGCAAATCTACGACCGACCTAGTGCGCGAGTTTGTTTACAAGATTTTGCAGGCGCGAGAGGGCAAGCGACAAGTCGCAGCTATTTGCTGCGATTTGTCGCGCGCATACGACACAGCAAGTCGCAGTATTATACAAGCCAAACTCGAGCATTACGGCGTCAGAGGGCCAGCTGAAAAGCTGATGATGGACTTCATTTCAGCGAGAAGCCAGATAGTGTTGGGAGACTCGGGGAAAGTGCGATCCGATGAAGGTATACCCGACTTAGGCGTACCCCAGGGCTCGTGCCTGTCTAACACTGTTTTCTCGCTGTTAATGAATGATTTGCCTGGATCCATAAAAAACGCTGAAGTATATATGTTCGCCGATGACGTGGCAGCCCTAGTAACTGCCGAAAGTCTAGGTGCACTAAAACAAAACCTGTCCGATGTAGCGCAGCAACTACAAGAGTGGTTCGTAGCAAACGGGTTTGCACTAAACGTAGACAAAACTTGCTACATCCACTTCAACCTTGCTAACAAACCACAACATGACATGTCAGTCGGAGTAGGTGGCGCCACGCTGCAGCAAACACCATGTGTGAAGCTGCTAGGGTTCCATGTGGACCGCGCTTTGACATGGGAGCGCCACATAGACGCCGTGTGCGCGCGCCTCAGCACGGCATGCTACGCGCTGAGGCGGCTGGCGAGCTCCGCCCCGCGCGACGCCGTGCTCAGCTGCTACTTCGCCACCATACACTCCATCCTCACGTATGGAACAGAGCTGTGGGGTGATGCGGCTGAGTGCGAGCGGCCTCTTATACTACAAAAACGTGCCATCCGCTCTATCGTTGGAGCGAAGTGGAACACACCAGCGAGGGCCTACTTCGCTGAACTAAACATTCTGACGGTACCAGCCATATATGTGTATCAAATGTGTATGTATGTACATAAAAATAAAGAAAGTTTTAGTACCGCAGGACAATCACATCCCTACCAAACTAGGAACAGGGATAAGTTGGTACAACCCACACACTCACTGGTTAAGTCGTCGAAGTCGGTATATGTAGGAGGACCGACTTTATATAATCACTTGCCCGATAATATCAAGAATGCAGCTTCCTTCAATATATTCAAAACAAAATTGAAATTGTTACTTTTAAGTAACACTATCTACTCAGTAGATGAGTTTTTAAAATGTAAATATTAATTATACAAATTTATATAACATTGACTTGTAAATTGACATTTATTAATAAATTATTTGTATTTGTATTTGTATTTGTAATAAAACTATTCACTCCATTTCAAAGTTCTCCTAAGCTTAATAAAAACAAACATTAATAAATTCATTTTATTCTACTGGAAAAGCGCGAATTTCAAGTATGGAATTAAATTCAAATTTGGATCACCGAGATACAGGTCTCGGCCTAGTTCGGGGTCCGTTGTTATGCACATAATTAGTTATTGATCAATTCTATGCGAGTTACAAAATTTTATATTAATTTATTTACGATAAATAATATCAAATTTGAGTTTATATACTATGTACTAGTTATCACGTCATTTATAATTTAAGATAATTAATCATTAAATTTTATCAAACAAGAATGTAATGAATTATTTAATTATTATGTATCAATTTGTGCAAACCATGAATTAATGTTTTTGGAAATAAATAATTTTTATCTTTATCTTATCTTTATCTTATAAAGTAAACATAAACTACAAATTTACCGAATAAAAAACCGATATAAACACTAACATGATTTCGTATTGCGTGCTAAACCGTATTAAGTTAGTGACGCGTCGGGGTGAAACGTAGACAAAAGGCCTTTAGACACCCATCTGTAAATCTATCATCATCAACATCATCCATCCGTTATGACCCACTGCTGAGCGCAGGGCTCTTTTCTAGTACGCCAATCGGCCCAGTCTTGCGCATAATATATATCATGTAGTGCTATACACATTTCCATTATTAATTTGAGGCAAACATTTCTTAAAATTAAATAATAGTTAGGTGTTGAATGGAATATACCACATGTTCTATGCGGAACAATCAACGTGCTGTATTATCACAAGTCTATGGCGAGTATTGATTACAGACATTCTATCTATCTCTATATATATCCGCATGCTCCTTCTTCTGGCTCAAAAGGCCAGAGTAGACCAATTTGGGGGAAATTGACTGTATGTAGACAAAGTTTTCTTTTTACTATGTATAAGGTATGTATACTCTTATGGATAAAGTAAGGAACACAGAGATACGTCAGCGAACCAAGGTCTTAGACGCAGTAAAAATGATGTGTCGCTTGAAGTGGAAATGGGCGGGACACCTCGCCCGCTCTACCGACGGCAGATGGAGCGAGCGCATCGTACACTGGTGCCCGCGGGACACCACTCGTACGCGCGGCCGACAGAAGAAGAGGTGGAGAGACGACATCGTGGAGGTGGCTGGAGTCACGTGGACCAGACTAGCCCAAGACCGCAATGCCTGGGCCAGCAAGGAAGAGGCCTTTACCCGCTTTTGGGTGCCCTGATACAAGAAAATATTATAAGTAATCAAGAACTCAACTTAATTTTTTTTATGTAAATAAACTAAGTAACTATAATATGTAAATGAAATAATTGAATTCAGGAAATAAAGGCTATTTTATTTTATTATTTATTTATGTATAAAATACTGAGGGGCACCACTAGTCTATAGGTATATTAAAATATCAGCATTCAGCCTGCAAAACCTGATAACAATAACTATAGGTGTCTTGCCATCGAGATATTTACAACATTAGCTAAATGTAATTTCTTCTGCAAATATTAAGCAAGTTTGTTTAGATTTTTAAAAGTCAATGAGGCGTTTACTCAATGTTATGTCTTTGAAATGAAAACTGCAGTTTGAGACGTGGGGTGGGTTTAGCGAGGGATTGAATAGACAAATTCGGACGGACTGATATTAGAACCGCATTTACACGGTCAAGTAATGATTAAGTAACTAGCTGTTTTTTTATAATACGAGATACTAGTGGTATCCTTAGTTTTGAACATGCTAAAGCGTAATAAAAAGGCATCAGACAAAAGATAGAAAAGACAGGAATCATCATCATCCACAGCCCTTGGGATGCCACTGCTGGGTATAGGCCTCCCTTTGTATGTGCCATCTGCGTCGATCTTATGCAGACCTCTTCCAGGATGGACCTTCAACTTTGACGATGTCGTAATATATCTACAAATTAAATTGAAAATACGTTTTTTCATAAATATCAACAGTTAGCGAATATTTTTAGTATATGTGTGTAATGTACGAGTTCATAAATCAAAGTTGAACACATTTGGTAAAATGATACTGGGTAATGTTTGAAAGTTAGTGCTTTCTATTTAATTTTAGTCGAATAACAATTCATAACATAACATTTCTGTTTTAATAACTTTTAACGAGCTTTTCTTTCTCTACAAAAAAAATTGGTACTACATATGTTAGTGTATTTATTTACAAAAGTTTTACTTATACTATGTAACACATACATTATGTACGACAATACCAATTCTAATCTTTCTATTTCAGAGGCCCTTAGGGCGGCTTGATAAACTCTCGACAACAGAGTTGGCCACTCTCATTCAATGAGAAGATTCCAATTCTAAATAATTTTCCATACACATCGGTGCAACAGCCACCTAATGGGTGTATAAACGCAGGGGTAGCACGTAGGGGATGAAAAGCTAAAATAAAGGGGCTTCGTTGCCGTGGAGACGCCACGTCACGCTTAAGGAACTACCGAGATCTTGCATAAAAATAACACTTTGCAGGAAACTCTCCAGGGAGGGGAAAGTTTTTAGATTTTTGGTTTTTTTCTGTAAGAAGTGAAATGGACTTTTTAAGCCTGCTTGCATAACGAGTCTTATACACATTTAGCGATTTATTACCATTTTGTCGCTAGATATCATGTGTGATTATCTTAATTCAATTTTTAATTAATCTTTTAATGTGTTCTAATCACTCGCATACGTCATAGCCCATTCGTGACGTCACCGTCGTAAAGACCAGCGCTTGATGCTTGCATGGATGCAAGCATCAAGCGCTGGTTGAAGCACATGCTGAGTTGAAGCCGGATTGTGACGCGAAACGTGTATATATATATATTTTTATTTAATTTTGTTCTGTTTTTCGTGTTGTTTTGTGTCTCAATAAATGTACTTCTCTGTTCTTCTTCTTTATTCTATATGTACGTTAAGTAGTGCAAGTAGGCCTAGTTAATAAAATGGTGATATTTTACGGTGATTAGAGATATACATAGTTAACTATATTTGTGTTGACTAAGATAAATAAAAAATAACAGAACATTGATTAGAATACGGTAATTATTAATGAGTTAAAGTATCCATACATAAAAATAGTTCGGCAATATGTAAAAGACACTATATAATAGGTGCTACACTTCCTCAGGTTTCTGGTTTTATATAAAATAATTGACTACTTACTGTTATTTATACGCAAGAACATCTTTTACTACTAATATTCATACTAAGTAACTTAATATATATCGTTTGATTGAACTTTACAATGATATTAGCATGTACTATATGTAAATATAGGTACTTCTTTTTACCTAGTTTCGCTGGCAGACAGTTGTTCCTAAATTACAGCCAAAATACCGCAGCATCGTAACGTTTACCTAATAAGCCTTTAGTTTTATCTAGAATAAGACCAAAAGGCGCAACTCCGCCGTTTTTGCGGCAAAAGGCAACAAGCATGCTGATCACGTGAACACGATATTATGCCTAGAATATGGAATTACACTATGCTAATAATATCGTACGTTCTAAAAGTATATTTTTTCTCGAAAATGGAAATAGTTTGTTCGGACTCCGTGCATTTTCTAATCAACTGTTTTATGCTACGTGTATATCGACATTTTAAAAACGTTAACGTGATGAAGAATAAACTACCGATTAATTTTAGTAAAATATGGTCGGATTTGAAGTCCGCTTAATTTGTAAAATTGTAAGTGCTGGCGTTCATTAAAGAACAACAGATGATGAAATCCATTTCAAATAATTAACATGGTGGTTTAACAACTCTCGTCACTACAGCACAACACTCTCATACGAAGCTGAACTCTGTACGGCATAATGCAAAAGTATTTTTATTATATCAAAAGTTTCGTGAGACATTCTTATCAACAGAACAGAACGTACGTTTTGAAGATGGGTGTCATTAAACCCGAACCGCGTAAACAACATACGCGAAATTACACGTGAGGGAAAACGTATTAGTTACATAACTAGAGGATTAGTCTTTGTTTGATGACTTTATGAAACTTATTTTAATATGCACCTAATATATAATAGGTTTTCATTTGAACATAATTCTCTGCACGGTTAGGTTAGCGACTAATTATGATATAACTCACAGAATTTCTGAAAAATAATGTCTTACATCAGAAATTCTGTGTGACGATTACTTTGGTACTGAGTATCTACTTTAACAAGATATCTCCACGTATGTTAAAGCACTGGAGACCATGTTCTTGCATAAAAATAGCATTTTACGAACCCTATTTCATTTTTATACAGAAAATTGAGTTTGTATTACAAATCTAAACCGTCGTTACGAAATGACATGGAGCTATAAGAATGTAATCAGTCGGAGGTTTTCTACTGGATGTCGAACTTAAATGCGGTTGAACCAAAGAACTAAGCAATGTGTGTAGAACTAACAAAATATGAGAGATTAGAAAAATCATGTTATGACTCTCTTTTCTAGAAAACTCTTTTCTTTAGGAAGTAGGTTAAGACGTGTTGGTTTCATAAACTAAACCATGGCTTTGTATCGGATCACTTTGTTATATATGTGCAGAGATGTAAGTTTATTGAACACTACATAAGTACTAGGCAAGAGAGCTGTTGCGATTTTACCTGAAATTAAACCTAGGTACATTACTATCACATTGCAGTAAATATACATACTCGTAATTGAACGTAATTTGATTTGATATTAGCTGAAATTTCATAGAAGGCGAAGATACTTCACACTTATCGCAAAAAAATTACAAAGAAACCAACATTATCTTCTTTATTTGTTTTGTAATGTATATAATGACATGGCACGGGTGTACCCTCACCCAGTTTAGGTTTAGGTAGGGTTAGTATCTAAGAATGATGTACAAAAATTATGAATAAATGAATTTTGTTTTTTTTTTTTTTTTTTAACATGAAATAGGCTTACGCTTGACTACAACTTGCCTGATGTTAAGCAACGTTATAGTCTACGATGTAGCGCGCTTGCCTAGAAGAAACCGGAAATTGAATAACAAATAATTTGAATAATATCAATAAATATTTTTTTCTTTCTATAAAATTGAAGCCCTTATCTCAGTAGAAACAAACATATCAGAGCTCTTTTGCCAAAATGGTATAACTTTGACTAAACAACTAGCGTAGATGGCTTTGTCTGTGATATACATAGATTGAAAAACTTACAACTTATTTGCTAACTTCATTTTACTGAATATACTTGTAGAGTTATACCAAATGATATCAAGTTTAACTGAAGTTGTGTATAGTAGTTAACATGAATATGTACAATGCTTCAAAGATAACTTTCCAATTCAAACTATTATTTAGATTATTCATTGATAGTTCTACTACTTCTTGTTTAAGTATATCTTGGTCAATAATCGATTACACACACAAACACGTCTAATAACACTAGTTATGGTAAACATTTATTTTCTAAACATAATTTAAATTGTCTATGTGATTGTAATATAAAATATTTTCTGTTGTGGCCTCGAATATTGCTCAAAAATCAACCAGGTATGTTCGGTTCGGAACAACTCATATTACCTACATAGTCCTCACAGAAGGACAATTGTTTGATGTTAGATTATTGCAAAACTGTATTTGCAGGAAGGACTTAGTTACTATTTTACAGAAATGGCATCCTTACTATGGGATTTTTGGAACAGTATTGCCTGCGTTATTTAAAATAATTTATTTAAGTTTATAGTACCTAATACGTAGGCGTCTATAACTCTCAGTAACAAGACGATTTAGTTAATCAAAGAAACACCAAAAGCAAATATGCTAGCACCGTTTTATGGTGGAAGTGCCGAAGTATCAACACAGCGCTTTGCTTCAACGTTTATTGTACGGACGGCAAAGCTTTGGAACACTTTACCAGAAGCTGTGTTTCCTGCGAACAACAATCCAGGGGTTTTAAAATCTAGAGTTAATAGGTATCTTCTAGGTAAACGTGTTACACCCTAGGCTGCAGCAATGCTTACCATCAGGCAGGCTGTAATCAAACGTAAACCTATCCCACGTAAAAAAAAACTTCAGCTTATTTTAGTTGCCAGTACTTAAATAAGTTTAGTTTCATCAATCCACAAATTATATTAAAGTTAATCTGTGTGGCTGTTTGAACTAATTTCATTTTGCAGAATTCAATGCGCTTAAATTTTAATCAAACCAATTTGACTTGATTATAATTTGGTTTGCATTATGTGGTTTTTAACATTTATTGTGATTTACTTAATTGTTTTATCAAAATTTATATATTTAACTGCATTATATTATAATTACTTGCAACACATTATCTGACTGAACAGTTGGTAAAATTATAACTAACAGCAATATAAATATCTATTTTCTAGGTTATCAACAATGTATTCCATACCTACATATTTATTATACTGTTATGGAAGGGGGTTCAGGGATTTAATTTTGCACGACCTCGCTCGACTTTTATTTCTTACCACCAAGGATTTTAGTAGGTATTATATATTAATTCCATGCTTACCACAAGCTTACCACTCTTCATTTTCTGCCACAATTTGACATGTCAAATAAACTACCTAACCGTTTTACAAAAACAAAACAAAAGAGTTCCTACGCCTACATGCAAAGAGGTTCTACGCCATAATACCTATTCCGGCAAGTAGCTTCTAATACGGCAATAGTTAACTGCAACTAATAGTAAAGGCTAAAGTCCAATTTATTCTCAAAACCATATTTTTAACATATTCCACAAATTCTGTCAATATATGCCTAGTATTCTAGCCATACTAACATCAACATTCTATCAAAGGATTATCCCGGATCTTAATTATGACAGATTAGGGATGAGGTAGTGTGAAAGCCGCTTAGTATTAGGTATCACTAATTCAAAGATTAGATAACAGTTTGTCCTTTGTGAGTATCGGTGTCATCTTGCTGTTAATTGATGTTAATGTTAGTTTATGTTACTGATTACATTTTATTGATGACTCTTTTATCTAGATTTTATCTAGTAAGCTAGTACTGCTATCTTTATACTGTACGTGCATACAAATATAAATGGTTAGTAACTATCGATCGGTTAGTCGTAAGATGGGTGACCAAAGAGAAGAATTTCCGTGGGTTTGTGGCACGAATGAAATTTAAAGTCAGCGTTTGTCAGAAGTCTCTAGACATCTGAAATGCTTAAAGGGCGGTGAAAACTATCCACACTAGAGTTAATACTTTAACTTTTTAATTTTTTTCTTTCATCAATGAATAGACATAGGTATCTAGTAATAATGACAAGAAAATATTCTATCTAAATAACTAATACGAGACTTCAACAATCTCTCTTAACTCGTATTCCTCATGACTGAGGGTCGTGACTCCCCCGCAGAATTAATCCATTAGAGGAGTTTTCTTGGTCAGATACATCGTGGTGGGCGCCCAGGTTTTTCCACGGAAGACACTTTGTCCTCGGATATTGTGGTCTTCAAACATGTCAGTTTCTTCACGATGTTTTTCTTCACCGCTAAGCGAGTGCAAATCCACACATAACTTGAAAATACAAGTCATTGGTGTAGGGCTGGATTCGAACCAGGGTGCGTCTGACTGAAAGCAGACACTAGAACCGCTAAGCCACACTCGCTTATAATCTTCACGCTTCAACAATCTAAACCCAAATATCTTACTAAGGAGCTGTAACTGCAAACGTCTCCATTGTCAAGTCACAGCCCTATAATACCAAAGTGCGACGCGTTGATTGGATTAGAGCTACAATAGCAGCCCTGCCTTCTCAGTAGATCTGTTATGTCACTGCGCATAATACGACTGACTGGGAAGATAGTGTTATTATGGAGTTAAATGTATGGATAATGTGACAAAATTCAGAGACGGGATTTTGAAGTTTGTAGATTAGATGAAACGCTGAATTAGGATTAGAGTATAGTGTCATAGTATAGTAGTCGCAAAGCTATCGCTCTAAAGTCAGTTCGAAAACTATGCCTTTTTTTAATTAGGAAAATGATGAATGTCATAGTCACACACATGAATAGGCTAGTAGGTAGTAGAACAAAATGCAATTGAACAAAATTATACCGAGCTTTACATTTTGATTCAATAATTTACGCTGCGATCAACATTTTCCCTGGTTCAATCAGACGTTGAATTACCTGAAACAACAAGATACAATCACTTAGTTATTATGCTATGTACTTATTTTAGTGTCTGGCTAAAGGCCACTAATGTGCGTCTTACTTTTAATAGCTTGCATTTCGCGACAACGACAGTTCAAAATACTCCGCCACACACATCCTAAATAAACACAAAGACAGAACTTTAACGTAGAACTTTTAACGAAAACCTCTCTTGTAGAAGCCTAAAAATATCCTACACATTTATTCTGAAATTATTAATTTAACCTGAAAGAATACTTCCCGCCTAGATACCTAAAGTCCTCCAGCTTACCGCGATTTCACCCAAAAATGTGGACTCATAACAAAAATAATTCCGCCGGCACGTCAGTAAAACGTCGCTTTCTCCGTCATGACGAATGTGTTAGTCAAATGTAATTTCGCTTTGCTCCTTAAAGCAAGGGATACACTGGCATGTGGGGTAAAATTGAAAAATATATTTATTGTTTAAAAAAACATACAAGAATACGTTAAGTAAACATAGATGGATTATATTACTGAAAACTTTGTATATGTTTGGTTTTTGTCTGTAATAAAACTATAAAAGTTTCAAAAAAAAGTTTTTTTGAGTATCTTACAATTATTTCCATTAACTTTTTCATCAAGTAATTTCATGTAGCATGTTGTGCCAGTTTCTATGGTAACATTTTATAAAATAAGATTTATTTAAAAACTTATCCAGTGGAAAAATAACGTAAGTACCATATAAATATAAACACACGACTTACAATAATCCTTAAAATTTGCGTAAGTCAACATTGAAGTCAACGTTTGTTACAGTCAGGCTAAGAAATCGATTTTTTTCTCAAGGTATCTCTAACCTCCCAGTATATCTCGGCCACATTCGCCTACAATACGTCGCACAGGCGGAATTTTTAATTAATCTGTCACATGGAAAGCTGAATGAAAAGTCCCCAAAGTACCCACACGGCCCATATACGCTGGCAATACGCCCGGGGGAGAATGGGCGAGCGGGGTTAAAGGGGTTAAATTACGGTGAAACTAATTGATATCATATCCAAGGTATTATAAATTCATGCCTAACTATTCATTCAATGCCAGTGGAAAAACGTCGTATAATCGTGCGATCCTCAAAGCGTAGTTACTGCTTTCCTAGTAAGAACCCATACATTCTCGTGTAGGAAAGCAGTAACTAGACCATAATGATAAGTAATCAAAAAAGTCATACGATATTACTAATGGTAAGTAACGGCTGCGGACAATGTTCGGATGGGTGATCAAAGTAAAAAAAAATGTTATAAAACTATGAGGCTGAACTACTCGTAATAAACAGTTTTAAAATTTAAAACAGCACATGAAAATTGATTAAAACTACCTACTTAATACTAGAAAAATACGATTTAAAAAAGACAAGAGAAAGCTTAGCTTGCACAAACTGCTTTGAATAAACTTGGAATTTTAATGGAGTTCAATAATTCAGTGATATCAAATAAAAATATTTAAAGCCAGACAAATAATACTGAGAACAGATGTATTTCACAAAAAAACTTGAATTTGTAGGGAGGTAAATAATCCTTAAGCTTATCATAGCGTTAGTGAGAAATGTATAAAAGTTTCTCTTGGTTTTAGCTCGAAGATTAGTTATTTAAAATTTATTAGCAATTTTCCCTAGTGAATATATCAGGAATTAGGTAAGAGAAACATACAGCTTTTGTAAACTATTTTCAATGTAGCAATAGTTTACATATGATGTACTTAATTAATTAATACATTTTAACCTAGTTATTTGACAGCAACAAAATCAGTTTACTAATTTGACCTAAAACCTACAACAAATAAAATAATAACAAACACATATATACTTTTTATTGAATTTGCAAAGTAATCAAAAAGTTTTTATCGAAAAGAAATGTACCTATAGATATCTGATACATACGATATACCTGCTTATTTTTGTAACATCCCAGCCGCATAAAATCTGTTTAAGATATAATTAAAGCTAGATATATTCTCTCTTCCACTCTCATTATAAGTCAATGTTTATTCCTCGAATATTCCACTCCCAGCTAGATTTCAGGGTAAACCACCACAAACATGACTGCCCGGATAGCACAAATATTAAGCTACAAACCACAGATTAGCTGATAACACAGAAGTATAAGTTCTAGTAATAGTTAACGTACGAGAGGGGCAATTTTGGTCGGCGTTTTGAGAACTGTTTACAGATAGCACCTTTCATCCATTTACTTGTATTAAGTACTAAGATACTTACTTTGTTTTGTTCTGTTAATTCTATGTATTTACCGAAGCAACTGCTAAAACTTGCAAGTGATATCTGACGACTATTTTCTTTGTGGTTTGGATAATGCTAAGACCAGTTATTACTTCAATATGTAACCATATATATTATAGCCATAAGGGCGCTTTAAAAATCTGAATTCGATAGCAAATGACAAAATAAAATTACAATATTTTGTTACTTTCACAGCCCAAAATAACTATATGTATTCCTCTGTTGCAACATATTCCGCGGCAGCCTCCGAGCGTCCCTTTGTGAATAAGTAACAGTAAGACGTAACATGTACATTATTCAGGGAGTAATCAAACATTACCTCCCCGGGATTTATACACGGTTAGTACGATTTACTGAGTTACATAAATTGGTTAAAATTTACTATAGGTAAGAGTTAATAAACAGCCAGAAGAATTAAGAACCTATTTTTTGGAGGTTGGTTAAAAATTAGTAAATATTTTATAGTTAGTTAACATACCTCAAAGAAAAAAGTAAAATAAAATTCAGTTATAACATGCGGTATCGCATGCTTGGAAAATGTCGCAAAACATAAAATATTTTTCACCAAAAATACTTAATATTTTTTTAATTTTTCTTTTATTATTGAATATGTATTTTATTGTGTATTTATTGTAAACTTTGTAAGTAATATACTTAAATGTAAATAAAATTGTCTATTCTGAATTTTAAAGTATATAAGTAAGTTGGTTTCATTAATTGATCCATAAATATTATGGAAGTCACATTAATCAGTCTATGTTGGTGGTAGTTGCCGCAAACTCTGTATGCCAGGATTTATACTAGGGTTATAATCTTATTCGGAACTAGGCTTGTTAAAACTAGTTTTAGGGTGCATTTTTGATTGGGAAAGTTTGATTAGAGTACCAGAAGTTACATGTGGTATATTTCACCCGAGGGGGTAGATACCTGTGTTATTCATTCTAGAATAGAAGAGAAAACCCATGAATATATGTATTCCATATTATACAAACATGTACGGTATACATTTTGCTATACAATCTATACTAATATTATAAAGCTGAAGAATTTGTTTGTTTGTTTGAACGCGCTAATCTCAGGAACTACTGGTGCGAATTGAAAAATTATTTTTGTGTTGAATAGACCATTTATCGAAGAAGGCTTTAGGCTATATAACATCACGCTGCAACTAAGTAATAGGAGCTAAGAAACAATGGAAAATGTGGAAAAAACGGGGAAAATTATTTATCTTTGAGGGCTTCCGTTGCGTGCGCTGCGAAAACCGTTCAAAATTCAAAGAATTAAAGCCCAAAATAACTATTCCACGCGGACGAAGTCGCAGGCACAGCTAGTTTAGTATAAAAAATAATATTTCATTTCTTTTTTACATAGAAATCATTTCACACACAAACTGCCTAGTAAGGTGTTTCACAGATCAATACATGTTTTTCTATTTCTATTTCAAACGACTAAAATTGATAAACAAAATATATTGGCATCAAAGCGCACAGTCCAAAATAAATATTTACTTGAATAAATTATACTTAACACAAAGGTTTTCACGAAATCGAATCCTAATGAATGCCTTTGGGTGATTCTCATCAGAATCAAACTTCGACCTTAATAACCTTCTGTGGCAGATAGCGTTCGGTCATTCGAGCAATTTGTTTAGATTAAACTTCTCGCTGCAACCTATAGACGACACATTAGCTTAGTATGGGGCTAGATGGCGCTGGGTGGTATGTGCTGAAATATTTATTTATTAACATTATATGTTGTACGTATGTACATACGTGTAACAAATTCACGTGATATGGCAGAAAAGAGTACATGTCCTGCGATGTAGCAAGTTGCTGAATGGATCGTCGTTGCTTACAATAGGATATAACACGTTCAATGTCCTTTTGGATGTGTTATTTAGATAATAAATAGGTGAATAAATACAGTTTTGTCTAAAGAATCGAAGAATTTAGAACCTACTTTATGAAGTCAGTTAAAAATAAGATGCCCGCATAGATCACGTTACTGCGGGATAAAAAGTTTTTAGTCTCTTATTGTCTTTACTTAATTATAATCATACCGAGAATCATTTTGCTTAAAATTTGCGTTTTTAACAGATCCCAGACTACGATAAAGCTTGTAACTCCAGCTGCATAGAATTATCTTGAGGGCTACTCTTACTAAGAGTAACATAAGTATTTTATTGTATCAAACACATCAAAAAACAATCTTGCTTTAATATCTGTGTCTTGATTGTTTAGTCTATGTTGAGACTGAATGATGATCGATAATGCGAACAAACAGATCGTTCACTACGATGCTCTGAGTGAGACAAATGGGTTTGATAAGTAATCGGTTTTATTTGTTGAAGGGTTATTGCCAGTTACTATTAACAGTATTAAAAATATTTATGTAGTGTTTATTTATTTTGCTTTGAGTGGGAGGATTTAATTTAAATTTTGTTTGATTAGACATTAGATTAATCATAGCTTGATTTCAGTTTTCACGTAAGTTATACTCAAAAATCTGTCAACATAACAAATTGATGCAATGTAATGGGTTAACTTTGTAAGTCCTAGATAAGTTAGTAAGAAAAGTAAGTAGGTTACACATTCATTCTAGAATGAACTACTTATTTACTACTAAAACTTTATTTACAATAATAAAATATAAAAACAAGGGAAGAAAAACTAAACATACTACTTCTAACCACTACAAAAAAGGGGCACTTAGAAAATCTTTAGAAAAGCCTAAAGATAATGTGAGTGCTCCAACCCACTACTTCTTCTTATTACTACTTAAAAACTATATAATTTTAAAAGCAGACAAATATTTTTAATATTAATTTACAAAGCACAGTAAATAAAAACCAAGTGTCCGTTGTTTTGTAGTTACAGTATTTATAAATGACACCCATTCTGGTGGTCTGGTATCCCAAAATGGGAATTAAAAGCTCCATTAACTTTTAGTTGAGCATATTTCTTCAATAACTGAAAACGATAGCAACAGCCGTGTTGAATATTATAGTCCTAGAGATACAGGTCAGTTGTATCATAAAATATATCAACTCTGAAAAAAAGTTTTATAAGATCCTTATAAAAAACAAAAAATTAAATTAAAACCACTTGCTGTATACCTAACTCAGCAATTCAATGGATTATTTACTAGTGGAAAAACATTTAAGTATTCTTTTTACAGAAACTGAAAAGTTTTTTTTTCTACTGTTTGAACAGTGAAAACAATAATGCATATACAGATAGTAAGTACTTACATGTTTTAGAATTAACAGCTAGACGTATTTTTCACAGTATTAAGAAAAGCAGCAGTATAAATCAAGTAGCTGCTACCATGTACTACATACACATTCATTCATTCAGTTAATTCATGCTAAATGACTTCGCATTCACTTCGCTCTGCATTTATAAAATACGGCTTACAGCATCTATAAAACTTTACACTAATTGCTGTTGCAATAATTAAGCCCTCCAGTTTCCCACAACTAAATAGAACGTAACCATCAAAAATCATAATATTTGATGGTCAGCAGAATTTAAGTTTGGATAGCGGCATTGCAAAATACATACAACCTGTATTGTAGATTCTTAAATATGATGCAGTATAACGTTAAAAGAAGTATTTTTAAAACGGTGATAACAGGACTATCGCTTTGTCATCAACCAACAAACGATCTGACAAATTTGAATCGCCTGGAACAACATTTCATATCGAAACTTTTTGTTTGCGAATCAACACAGATTTTTTTGTATTGAATTAAGAGCGTATCTATTTATGTGTAAATTAATAACGATGCCGCTAGCCATAGATATCTTTTTCATACTGAACAGTCAGTCATTTGATTATTAGGCAAGCTTAAGCCAGTACAGTAACAACTTAACTGACGCTGTAGCCGAAAGTGGAGCATCCTGTACTAAAATACAACATGATATCTTAAATAAATGAGCTGACCAATTAATAAATGCCTACCATCAAATGGCGTTTTAACAGGCAATCAACGGCGAGGACATTTAGCTTTAGAACTGCGTGACGACAGCAGAAAATATATTGTTTTATGTAACCTTCATAATGGTTAGTTTTCATTTAGCACCAAAGTGAGTAAGAGCGTCCCCTGGAACACAATATGAATTACAAATATTAGTAAGTATAAGTGTACCACACTAGTGGCATCCCGCGGTTTTTCTCGCGTTAACCGAGATTAAAGGTAGTCTGTGTACGTGTTAACCCAAGATTACATCAAATTTCTTCGGTTAAATCGTTTAAACGAGAAATAACACACAAACTTACATAAAAACATGAATTAATTTTGTCTTTCACAAGTAATATTAGTGGCATGGGATAATTTGATTTATAGATAAATAATATATGACTGAAACTTTGGTTTCAGAAAGATATTTATTCACAAAAACCACTAGATGCCTGAAGCGACACTCGCACAAACTACACTGTGTTCGAATGTGGACTGGACTGTAGTGAAATTTGTTGTAATTAAAAATAATTACTTAAAAAAATGGGCAAGTACCTACTTAATTAAACATTACTTAATTTCTTTACAAATTAAAATTAGATACAAAAACTAAAATACGAAACCTAAAATTTCATTTCTTTTGGTACCTACCTACTTAGATTACATTTACAAAAAACACAAGGCGCCCAGATAGAAATTAGATTATTTATTATTTCAAGATGAAACAGCTTTTTCTAGTAAAATTCACAAATGCATTTTAAATTTTAATCAAATACCTAACTTCTGAGATGATATGAAACAGATTTAGACAGTCCTTTGCAAATATCTTAGATATTCTATCTTGATCTAGGATCAATTGATACTTAAATAAATGGTGTTTCGGTTACTAATATTTGATATATGATTTACATTGAGTCCTAAATAAATACTTGGGAGAAATATATCTTGGGTTTATGGAGTACCTAGTTATCTTAGTAAATATGTTAATCGAAACCACACTTATATTTTGTAACTTCAATAAATACAGCACCTAGTTTAATATTATCAATCTAACCTTTCACTAAAAAACCGTTGTTGTCTTTAAAAGACATAAGAAAAGAAGGTAATCATTGTTATACAAAATATTGCTGTAAGCACTGGGTAATGCAGTTAATCATGTCATCTAACGTTCAGAAGCGCTCAGTTGTAATTATTTTTCAACCTATCCAAGAAGTGCTCGCAACGCCGCCAGTTAGTACGGGGGCAGTGGCTGAACTTTGGTGATCGTGAATGAATGCCTCAGTTGTTTGAACAACGAGCGCATCTCTCTGTATTATTTTACCGTCAAGGTGAATAAATTGGTCCTTCAAGGGTCGCAGATGAATTATCTCAATAAGGCTTCGTTATCGATAGCTTTATTCAACTTTTAATAATGTGTAAGAGGCTTTTAACATGAGCAATAAATATGTGTTCGTGTTCAATATAAAGCTTTGTTTAGAGGGCTTTATTCAATGTGTTATACGATAAATTGTTTTCGCAAATGTTTTGCAGACTTGACATTTGAAAATAAACTTTTTTGACTACATTTGACACAGTTTTATCGCACTTGCTTGCAAAGCATATATAGATGAAAACTATTTAAAAATATTGTTACGCAGTATAATGTTTGTCTTTAACTATAGCTCGTACATACAATGCGCAATGACAAAGTATTCAGAATCAACACAGCAACAGAAACAAGAGCGACCAAAATTTCTCTGAAAATGAAAGTAACATTATTATTCTAAATTAATTCTGAGAGCTTGTAAACAGATGAAATAGGTTAATTCTTATTTATTTTATTTAAACGTTTAGTATGTCTGAAACATAGACAAAATAATTTAATCAAACAATAGCAAAACCTCAAGGATTTCTAGGAATTAACTACTTTTTGTTTATTTTATCATTAACATTATCGTTGTTAGTGATAAAACACTAGACTACATCCCGCTTGATGGTAAGCATTGCTGCAGCGTGGGGTGTAACACGCTAACCTAAAATTTTAAAATAAGCAAGTACTATACGAGTACAAAAATCTGGTATTTTATTTGCAAAATTACATTTTGAACCCATCTTGATCTATAATGACCATGCTACAGGCATCGAAACTTTCTCAGAATGGCAGATAGAATATTATTCCATGTCTATTCATCATTTTATACCCGGCGGGTGTCTGTCGGTAAAAAATACAAATGTACTTATTTATGTAACATGTTTTATGTTATTTGTAGCGATTCAGATCATGATATTGGAGATAATTTCATTCAATATAAGGGATAACAAGAAGATTATTTTAGGTATACTGTTTGCTAGGATTTCTGGATGGATAATAAAGCGGTTACAGATTTCGTTGAGAGAAGATACTATTTTTGAGATAAATCGGAACCTTAACAAATGTAAGTAACCTTAGTACAATTACCGGACACATGTAAATATATATATATATATATATATTTATATATATATTTAATCTCTCTTCGAGTCGTATTTCCTCATGACTGAGGGTCGTGACTCCCCGCAGAATTAATTCATTAGGGGAGTTTTCTTGGGCAAATACATCGTGGTGGGCGCCCAGGTCCTTCCACGGAAGACGCATGTCCTCGGATATTTGTGGTCCTCAAACATGTCGGTTTCCTCACGATGTTTTCCTTCACCGTTAAGCGAGTGCAAATCCACACATAACTTGAAAATACTAGTCATTGGTGTAGGGCGGATTCGAACCAGGGTGCGTCTGGATGAAAAGCAGACACTGGAACCGCTGAGCCACACTCGCTTTATATATTTAATACTACGTACAATATCACAAGTTCTTTTTATTTCGTTTTGGTCCCCAATAATATATTGTTACTTTATTTACAATAATAAATTTAAAAACCAAGCGAAGGAAAATTAAACATACTACTTACAATTACTACAAAAAAGGGCACTTAGAAAATCTTTAGAAAAGCCTAAAGATAATCTAAGTGCTCCAGCCCACTACCAGAGGGCAGCGTGCCCAGCATACTGGCCGCATTACCACGCTGGATGGCAATGCTGATACGTTGAGCCAGAAAAAGCAAAAGCATTTTGGTTATGCGTCGCGTCAACCAATATTGTTACTTATATTTTTTTTATCTATTTACAAAAACAAGAATTAACTATAGCACAACGCATAACCATACGGTTTTGTTACGATATTCTTCTTTTCATATTGATTTTCTTGACCTTGGTCTATAGTTACTTTGGACCAGAGATACTATTCGATATTACCATAAGACATTTTCCGCAAACTACAATACCTAAATACTAGAAATTTACTAGATATTCTTACGAGTTGGCAGACATGTCTTCTCTTATTTATACCAGTTATTCTTGCTAAAGTTACTGAATAAAGGCGAATAAATTCCATCAAGAACTCGTTTCGGAGAAGTCAGGTAGGAGTATAATGTGGGACTAACTGTCAAAGAGTAGGATTTTATGACAGTCTGACTTTGAAAACAATGGTGTTTACATATAATGTTTAAGTAATAATATTACAATAATATTAGAAGATGAAAGTTTGTCAGTGTGTGTGTAATCTCCACGCCTAAATAGATAAACTGTTAAATAACAGCTTTTTATTTTATAGCATAGCGGCTATTTGTCTCAGTGTACTGCGGTATCCGTTCATAGGTCTCAAAACTAAGCAACTGCCCCCGCGGACAGTTTTTGGATGGGTAACCACTACATAAAAGCTAAAATGGCTAGAATAAAATTTACTTTTACGGATAACACGTTTAAGTAATTGTTAATAAGTAAGGGCGGTTACAACAGTGAACACTCTTTACAACGAAGTTGGCCACTCTCATACGAAATTTACGTTTTATCACAAAACAATACTCACATAACTCACTTTATTTAAACGGACACCTCGCAATGCTTCTAAAATAGCACTTACATAGATTGGATGTTAAGCAAACATAAATCAAAACACCAACACACGTACATAAAAATAAATAAAACGCTTAAAAAAACAAACCAAAGTGTAACGCACTGAAGATGTCAAAAGAAGACTTTAATTTATTCAATGCAGTGATAACATTGCATTCGATAACACGTTTCTTACCGTTACGAGTTTAGTTACGTCTTCGCAACTGCTCTAAAGCTTAGCACGAGAGCATAAAACTTTATTGCATTAGCTTTTGCTCCTTTGCCAAGAGATTCTTCATTTCGTTCCCAATTTGCTTCTTGCCCTTTTGCAGTATTCTTTAGGCTTTGAGTTTAAATCTTGGCAGAATTTTCTAAAGGCTTGGCAGTTTTTTTTTAAATATTTGCTTGACGTTTGCAGATTTATAGGGACTGCATAGTTTCTCAAGTTGCTGTAAAGTGTGACACGAGTTTTGAAATTCAAAATTCTTGATGTAACTGGGTCTCAATCGTACCTAAATAAGTAGGTAAACCTCCTACTTTTGTTGAGTAAATAGCTAAATAGTCTTGTTATTTCTGACTTTAAAAAACACACATTTGATAGTCTAAGAATATTACGAATAGATCGAAAGTGTGTCTATTCGTCGATATAAAATTACGTTTGCAGTTATCTTGTTTACTATACAATACAAATCTATACGAAATACGTAGCTTCATAAATATTCCAGTAAAGCTTTGCCTTTTATTGAAGTAACTGCTAGTAAGCTAGTAGATACCTACTGCTTCGCTTGCGTTAGATAATCTGTTTATACGCTCTGTTTGTCTATTTATTTAAATGGTCATCACGCAAAAACGGCTGAACGGATCATGACAACTTTTGGTATGAAGGAAGTTTGAGGTCTTAGGAGCGACATAAATTAAAATAGAATAAAATAGCCTTTATTCCCTTCAATATTTAAATTAGTTGTATACAATTTTAACTTTTTTTAATTGTTTTAATTATAGTAACTACTGTATTTACAATTTTAGTGATATTATAAGGGCACCCAAGTATGGGTATAGGCCTCCTCTATTGTTTTCCAGTTAGTGCGGTCTCTCGCTAGCTGCGGCCAGGCCACGCCGGCAGCCTGGGTGATATCGTCGCGCCACCTCTTCTTCTGCCGCCCTCTCGTCCTGGTGCTGTCGCGCGGGTACCAGGAGTGACATAAGCTACATTTTATCCTGGAATAATGCGAGCGAAGCCGCGGTCATCAACTAGTTTCGAATATATTCTTTGTGGTGTTATGGAGTGTCTAAGAAATTTACAACCGAACAAATTCACATACACATTTATGCCTATGATATATCCAAGCGATAAAAACGTCAATATCAATAAGAGTAATGAAAATAAAACTGATGAAAATATATTGGAAGTGTGCTTTAATAATGTTTTCTCAAAATATGTTTAATACATGAGTTTACAAAGAGGGAAAATGTTATAACTGATTGCTTTGAAAAAGTCTGGGGCGGTAATAAGTTGCTCGTGGTAAAGAGTTGTTGATTATTTTGATTTATGACTCTAGTTATTAGACCTGATATTTCGGTTAGTTTTCTAAACTTCTATATATTATATAATTTAAAACTCAAAGGTGACTGAGTGATAGATAGATAGATTGGAAATGCCTGGGTGAAAAAGGGGTGGAATAGGGAATGCAAGTTTTACTACTTAAAGCGAGCGACGCCGCGAGGACATCACCATCATCATCATCATAAATTTAAGGGCAGGGCCCTTGTCTGTGGAGCATGCGCCATCCTTCCCGATCTTCTGCCGATTCCTTGACCTCCTTATACGACATGACACCCGCCTTTTCTTTTATTTGGTCCATGTATGACCTTCTCGGCCTTCCTCTTCCTCTTCGGGCTTCCAATTTTCCTTCCATGATGTTTTTCATAAATTCGTCATGTCGTATAAGGTGGCCAACCATCTTCCCTCTTCTGTTTTCAATAGTTGCCATTATTGTACGCGATATATAGCCACGAGCACCCAGAAGTTATTTTTAAAGACCAAAAGATATTTTGCATTTACAAAAAAATATATATACTATTCCTTAACTTACAGGCTCCCCCTATACCTACATACCTATGTATTATTTTATAATAATCTCAATACTGTTAAATGTAATTTCCTTCAAGTAACATTGTGGAGATCATATTTTACTAAAAATGTAAATATTTTTGCATGTTCACTTTTCCAAGTGCTGAATCAATTTGAATGAAATTTACATTAAGATAAATACATAGATATACTATTGGATACAAAATGCTAGTACAATAATAAAACAATTCAGTCTGCTTCGTATGCGAGTGTATGAAATGAAACAAAATATTTTTTCTTTACTTTTATTATTCAAGTCGGAGACCTCTGGGTGGTTTCAAAACTCTCAACACCAGAGTAGGTTACTCTCTCCTACTCCTACTATTATCTCTAAGTGTCTCTTCAATATAATAAGAAAACTGGTAATGCCTTGTCCGTAACAGCTTACTTAAATAGCTTGTACATTATCGGGTGTCATTTTACACAGCCTTAATCCAATAGAAGCACTAGAGGGCCAAATTTAATTTACTGACAAAAATCGAATATTAAGGTTAAGTGATGACCTATCTCCTTGATTTATTCTACTTAACTTCAGACTTTATGTTGAGTGGATTAGGTTGATTTTTGCGTAGAGTTCAGTTGACCTTTGTAAGGCATGACAGAATGGTGAAGACTTATGATTGTATTAGTCGGTTTCCAGAGAATTGTGGCGGTGAAGGAGGGTTGAATGTCTTTTTAACTGCTTAGACGAGTAAGGAGTTTATTGGTTGAAGGTTTTTTACCTTTTCCTTCTTTGCGTTGTATTCCTTGTTACTAAGGATGACTCACCTGCATAATTATAACAATAAATAAAATATAAAAAAAAAAATTAAATCATTGTATGAGTTATCGTGATCGTGATGGGGGAACTTGATTTATTTAAACTTTATCAAAAATTGAGTTTTTATGCTAAAACTTGTTTGTTTTGTTTGTGTAGTACGGCAGTCGTTAATCCATGTCAGAAGCCCTTAGGGCGGCTTGATAAACTCTCGGCACCGAAGTTGGCCACTCTCATTAGATAAGAAGAATAAGAAGATACTAAAACTAACTAGTTACTGCACGCAAACTGCAAAACTACAGAATCTGTGTGATTTATTATATACCGAGCTATCTGTACCTATATTTAAGGAACATATTATTAATAAATTATTCTTAGTTTTTGAGCTTTATGTTCTATCTATACCATGATTGAAAATATGTTGTCATAGAACCATAACAAACAACAGTTAAACCCAAGTTTAACTATCATATTACCATTGGAAACAGTAAACCGCTTCACAGATAATTTCTACATCATTTTGTATTAGCTCAAACCCCTTTGTAACAGAACAAGTTAAGCTTGTCTTGATTAGATGCTTTAGTTATGTTAATCTAAACCTTGTCAGATGCATTCGTTTTCATCTATTGATAAAAAAATTAAACGGTAATTTAGTTTTTATGTCGTATAAAATAAAGTTGAAATTTGTGTGAGTTGAAAATTGGTCATAGAATGAGTAATAGTATACATAAAGGACCCTAGAGATTAAAGAGGGATGTAAGGTAAATGCACCTTTTCATGATCTATTTCTTATTCGTTATTGGGGTGCATTTGAAGGTTGCCATTCGTTTGGTTTTATCAGGACTTTAGAGGGTTTTTGATAAGAATGTTTTATTGCCCACTTTTTCAAAGGAAATCATTGTTTAGTAATTTTTCAACAGTAATTTGTTTTAGAAAGAGTTTTACGTTATAGTCGCA
The DNA here is from genome assembly GCA_927399415.1 of Macaria notata. Classification (NCBI taxonomy): domain Eukaryota; kingdom Metazoa; phylum Arthropoda; class Insecta; order Lepidoptera; family Geometridae; genus Macaria; species Macaria notata. The sequence continues at coordinate 12,580,674 of OV656738.1, read as the reverse complement.
AATTATTCTGTCGATCAGACTCAGTAACGAATATGTTATTTAATTCTTTACTCTGACTAAATTGCACTAAATCAGATTTAATGTGTTAAGACGTATCACCAGAATTACTTGAACATTAAAAAAAAACCTTATTTTACTTTAACTTTACCTTTTTTATGGTTTTATGTACTATCATCTACATATATATCATACGGCCAGTAAATTTGAACATAATTTACATATGTAAATATCGTCATTTTCCGCGAATTCGACATAAAATATTTGGATTTGACGACATATTTTAAAGATTTTCCATGATATGGAACTCCTATAAAAAGCCTTCGCGCCCAACCTTAGTTGAATAAAAAGCAACTTTATAACATTGTATGATTTTTTTCAAACGCATGGTCACTGTAACTGCAGTAGAGTAGGGTGCCTTATTGTGTGGGATTGCCCCTCACCCGGCCTGCTATACAATTATATATTCTATGTCCACCCTCAGCCTTGGCTATCGTCTGATCTATTTAGAATTATAGATGTTTTGCAAATTGTAACAAACGTAGTTTGTTATTTATTTGTACTTTTTATACTGTTTAATTTTCTGATTACTTTTGATAACTATAATAGTTACCTTCTTCTTATCGAATGAGAGTGACCAGCTCTGGTGTCGCGAATTTATCTAGCCGCCCTAAGGGCCTGACATGGCTTAACGACTGCCGTACTAAAGTAGACAAACAGCCAATACTTACCTCAAAATAAATTTACTGTAAGACGAGGAGACAACCCAAGACCGATTAGACTGAGACCTCAAATAAAAACACCAATGAGGACATGGGCGAAGCATAAAAAGCAGAGCTTTAATTTATCAACGCCGCTGGATGTGATGGTGACTGCTTACTATCAGGCGTGTCGTCTGCTTCTTGGCTACACATTTGATATGAAATAAAATTATCATCCAAGTAATTCATTTGTACTAACTGGGGTTTTAATCAACAAGTTATTTTATCATCACTGGGCATAAAAATTCTGAAACTTAAGCTACCATATGGTTTCTAATATTTTTGAAGTTGTCAAAATATAATTATATAGGCTGATTCAGCCTATATAATTAATTATTCAACATTAATCATTAATGACAAAACATTTCTTTAACATGAATATGCGTTTTTTTCCTTTAGCACACAGCACCCAGGGCGCAACTATCCATTGTATTTGTGATTAATTTAGTTTGCCTTCAGTAAACTGTTTTGGGTAAGCTTGTTAGTTTCTATCAATTTGTTATGTCTACAAACTGTGTTTGTATTATAAACCGCCAAATGTTTACACTAATTCAATATACAATCACATCAAATTAATATTATAATGGAGTTAGTCTGTCAGTGTGTTTCAATAGCGTTGGCAATTTTTTCTTTAAATCTTATGAAAGTAATCAACTCTAATGGTCCGATTTTTAAAACAAACCTATACTAAGCAATCGCCGTAAAAACAGCCAGGAAATATAATAATTTATATTGTTATACCCAAAGAAGCATTCATCTATGTATGTGTATAGTGTATACTTAATCACTATTTATTAACAATATGTATTAATTTATATTATTTTTGGTATATTGTTATTATATGTATTAGGGTGTATGATTTATATGTAAAGTTTATTAAGTAAGTTTGTAGTATGTATTTTTAATCTAATCTTTTCTTCTTTATTTATTTTATTGTATACCACGTCCTCTGTTATCTCTTATTTATTCCTTTCCATCCAATGGTTGCCTGGAAGAGATTGCTTTTAGCAATCAGGCCGCCACTTGTGGCACTAGTATTAGTTTTTTTTCTTGTTATCGTGTGTTGCAATAAAGAATTTTCTATTCTATTCTATTCATTCAAAAGTTACGTCAAGTTTTGGTTACCCATCCAAAAATCAGTCTTACCAAAAATTTATGTAGCTCAGCAAAGATTTTGTTGTAAATCAAAGTTGTTGTAAATCAGTCGTGTCTTCAACTAAACCTTTGCTGAGCTACATACATTTTTGGTTAGGCTGATATAGCTGTAAAATAGCGATTTGAATCAAATTTTACTAAAAAGGTATGCTACATATAAAGTAGGGTTGTTAGTTTATCGCGATGAAACGTAGAAATAATACTTTCTATCATGACTAGCGAGAACAACATCGCGGGGCACTATCAGTTTAGCAATACAAGGAAATCTCATTCTAATTACTGACATAAATTGTAATTAAATTGGAATCAGAATGTAGAATATAGTTTAGTATTTGAATGTAACAAAGGTTTTGTAGTGACAACTATACATATGTACATATTATGTTAAATAATACATACTTACATACATACATAATGACGACGCATGACCAAAATGCTGGCCTTTTTCTGGCTCAACGTATCAGCATTGCCATCCAGCGTGGTAATGCGGCCAGTATGCTGGGCACGCTGCCCTCTGGTAGTGGGCTGGAGCACTTCGATTATCTTTAGACTTTTATAAAGATTTTCTAAGTGCCCCTTTTTTGTAGTAGTTAGAAGTAGTATGTTTAGTTTTTCTTCCTTCTTGTTTCAATATTTTATTATTGTAAATAAAATATACTTTTATTCAAATAAAAAAAAATACATACATACATGTTCAACGTACATAATGTGTTTGACATTTGTATTTGTATTTAAATGATCTATGTTTGTTATGTATTCTATACCTATAACTAGCCATATAATTAAAACGTTTGAACGTTTATAAGCCACAGTTGTTATGTTAATGACAAGATAATTAGGGGACTAGAGTATTAATTAGCATTAATTTGATGTAGGAAAAATAACAGTAAGTAATATTTAACTTAAGTAAGTAATTGCGACAAAAAGTAGAACATGTGATATTAGAAGTTCATTTATTGAATACATATTTTGGCTATTGAATGTTTTTTTTTATCTCGAGCAAAAGCCACAGGCGTCAATTCGTATTTTATATTTACTTGAAAGTTACGAGTAAGTTAGGAAACTTAAAAACTTAATACGTCTGACTTTGATGACGTCATAATATAACTTTAACACTAAATCAAATCAAAGTTTTTTATTTCTGTAGGCAATTAGTTACATGCTCTTAGAAATGTCAATTTACAATTCATTATTACATAATATTTATACACAATAGTGTTAGTAAATAAAACAAATACAACCACTTTCCAGGTCTTTTCTCTTTGTTAAAAGGAACTTCGGTTCTGAACTTCTGTTTATTCCGGCACTAAAGACCAAATAAACAAGCAGACCAACTCACGCTCAACTTAGACTCTGCCTAGAGCTAAGCAAAACTTAAGTTGAACTTGATTTATATACCTACAGGGTTGTTTGTTGTATTGGGCTTTTGTTTTCTGATTGATTTATAATTAAGACTCGAATAAGTTTTTTAAACACGTGTTCTAATTCTTAGGCTGCAGTGATGCTACAAAAGTAGTGAACCTAATAGAAAAGGTTTTTCATTGGCCAACCAGCCGACTAATCTAATAAAAAAACACTTGAAAACTGAATTGTAAAGACATACTTAAAGTTATTTAAGGCATTTAGGTAGGTGTTATACGTAGATATGATAGAACACATGTCTAAAATAATATGTTTTTTTTGTTTACATACTTAGGTACTTAATGTACAAACTACAAGAAATACAAAGATTTCTTAGTAATAAAGTAATGAAACTAACACGGATAAATTAAATAAAATAAAAATATCAAAAATAAAATGTGTCTGTATAAATCTACTAATTTATGATCGGCAAAGTTGGGAGAAAATTACACTACAACTGCTACGAAACTTGATAAGCAAAGTTAGTAATTGCTAACTTATTATCTCTAGATTTGATGATCGACTTTAGCGTGACTGAGCGAGCGCAGTGGACAAGGCTCTATGCATCCTTACAAAATAATCTTCTATCTTTGGTTTGACTAAAAAACGAATAAACATTACATAGTATTTGGTTCTGTTTTCAGGAAGCGAGCATTTTCGTTATTTACCTACTATATGAGGAGTATAATGCACAACATATATTTTTTATAGACACCTACCTACTTATTTATTGTATATATATGGACACGACATAGCACTTTAATTTATGGACTAAATGCGGACTAACACAATTTACATAAAATAAAGCAGTCTCCTTGAAATTACCTTTCCAAACAAAATTCTATGACTCATTAGAATTCCCTTGAGATTGATTGATTACAATCACACAAACGAAAGTACCACTTCTCCGTCTCCATGCTTCCATCAGATCCCTTAAAACAAATAACATGTAGACAGGATCCATCCCGTGGCAATCCCATAGCACAGCCGTCCCTGCGTCCGGGCGATTTATCTCAGGGCAGTACGGGGGGTGCATGCAAATACATGCCATTGTCTGAGAAGACGTCGAAAGAGTCGAACGATTTTTTTGCAATTTAGTGTACAGACACTATATTGCAAAAAGAAATGTAGGACTCTGTACCTGCTACATAATCAGTTGCCTGAAGCAAGGGCCCAAACAAGCGATATTATATTGAAATTGAATCCTACTTTTACTAGAGTGGAAAAGGTTTTTAAATGATGCTGGAAATAAATAATAAATAAATAAATATTCCGGGACATTGCACACAGCGCCATCTAGCCCCACACTAAGCAAACGCTTGTGTCGTGGGTACTAGATAACGAATACAATACTTATATCAGAAAACACCCGTAGCTTTTGTATTTTGAAGGCGGAAGTCAGCCAGCTAGGATATATACTACAACCATGCTGTTCCATGCCAGTTCTGGACTTTGAAGAAATCAAAAAACACATTCATGAAATTCTAATAATAACAATACCAATGAAACAAGGTAACAGGTCAACCAATCACCACTTCAATCATCATAGCATTGCGTAAGACAGATGGCGCCACTAATCCCCAATTACAGCACCCGACATCCATCAGATGGATTGAATCGACGCCATCTTGGACTCCGGCGCTGTGACAAATTTCTCGATGGACCGATTCGATTATTGCTGTCTTCAGGGATGTATAAATGATAGGTTTTCTATAGATTTATTTTGGTACTGTTATTATCTTTAAACCACAGTGTCTTTTGTGCGACTGTCGCTTCAGATGACTTAGTCACGTACTTAGTGCTCAAATGATTGACTGTCATGTGTAAGAAAAATATTATCGCTAGTTTACTTGCGAATTGTGGCCAGATTTCAAATCTTTCTGGTAAAACAAAGTTGTTATGAGATTTTACTTGAAAGTACCCACATTTCATTGCTATTCGCTACATATGAACATGAACATAAAACATTCTCACAAGCAAACTATATCAAGACCAAATTTTGGCAACTTTAACTCACTACGGTACACACGATGTTTTAGAGTTCGTGCTAAGAAATAATGATCATAATGTAAGAAAGAAACGCCAAGTTTTCGTTCATCCTTCTAATGAATAAGTATAAATATATATACTCGTATGTCACTTATAAAAAAAAAGAAAAATATACCTATAGGCATACTAATAATGTGGTACAGCAGTCTATTTAAAAAACAAAATGGAACAAATGATAAAATAAAATATATGTCACTTTAATTTTTGCCAGATTTGGTCAACCGCAAATGCAAAATTGGACATCAAATTACTAAACTAGAATGAATTTGAATTAGTTGTACATTTAAATAGGTATTTTTGCAGATAATATAATTAGTCAGAAACGCTTATCAATCTTCTAAATATATAAAACTCAAAGGTGACTGACTGACTGGTTGACTGACTGATATAGTGATCAACGCACAGCCCAAACCGCTGGACGGATCAGACTGAAATATGGCATGCAGATAGATGTAATTACGTAGGCATCCGCTAAGAAAGGATTTTTGGAAAAGCCGCTTTTAAAAGGGTGAAATAGGGGATACAAGTTTTACTGCGAGCGAAGCCGCGAGCATCCACTAGTTAGAAATATAACGTGTAAAGAGAAGTGTAAGCGTAAAGTTTGATTTCTCGTAAGTTCTTACTATTAATAATATTGTGTATAAAATATTAAAGAAAGGATCTTCTGAAGATTTTTTCGCGATCCTTCTCTTGTGAAGGCAGTTTACATCTCCATTATGTATGCCCATCGTATCGCAACATAACAAACTACAAAAGTGAATAAGTTAGCATACCAATCGTACGTTTCTTGGATTTGTGTACACCATGACTACAGAGAATAAGTAAGGACAGAAGTACATAAAGCCATAAAAGAAGCTAGCAAAATGAAAATACGGTAAACTGTGTTATTACCTATATATTGTGAGGAACGTAATTTACGTTAGTTGTCAGTGTTTAGTTAAATATTTAAAAAGGTATTAATCATTTCTTATTATGGTACAGAAAATCAAATTACTATATTTTTTCTAAATCTATCTATGTAGGTATACAAACGATATTGCAGATTTGAAGCCTAGAGGGTAGTGTGTATAAATTATGAATATTGTATGTTATTACGGCATCAAATTCATGGTTTAATAACGGATGCCTCTGTATTTGTATAATCTGAGACAGCCTTGAAAACTTCCCATGTCTCGGGAATGAAAGACCATATTCCGAAAGTGATAGAGTAGAAAATTGCTTATCACATACATATGTATGTATATACACAAATTGATTTATTGTGCTATGCTTAGAAGTTATTGTAACTGTGTTAGTACAATGTATTCTAAGTGGTTTGGAGATACCCATGGAGTTAAACTTGTTTATTATTATTTTTATTTTTACCGATGTAAGATGATTTCTGGTTGGCCAGTAATTATCGCCATTGTATGGAATATATTACCTGAAAATAATTTAAAAACGGTTAATGAACAATCTACAAAGCAAACACATGTAGAAAAAAAATCAACACTGGAGATTTTTATATTTCAACATTATCAGAGACAGCCTTTCTATTTCTTAGAGTTAGTTCACGTTAAAACAAGTTACAGAAAGTTTGATGCAACATTTAAGTACAGCAACAATTTTAATACAACTGTATGCATGGATTTATATATACCTACCGATTTGTTCGATCTTTGATTTTGCCAGTAAAGTTAGATTTGAGATAGTTCACATTATTTAATAATATAGGTTACAATACTAACAAGACTTAGGTACTGATAGCATACTCATATTCTATCAATGACATATGACTACCACAATCATTAGTTGTCAATCCTAATACAGTCTCAACCAAAACATAAACTAATCGTTTTTTTATAGCTCAGATGAAATCAATCTTGCCCAAACTTAAACTGCCCCCCAAACCTACTGACTTATATTTATTTATGAATCATTTAAAGCGCAGCGGAAATACCTAATTTACATACAAACATACAAGATGCGTTCTTAGTCATACGCAGCGGTCCTGATTGTCAAGGTCTGTGGTTTTATGAATGGAGCTGTATTTATTAACGTCCATTCAAGTAGTAGGTATTATTAACTCTAGTGGTTAGTTAAGTAGCGGCGCCCCGCGGTGATACCCGTACTAATCTATACTAATATTATAAAGCTGAAGAGTTTGTTTGTTTGTTTGTTTGAACGCGCTAATCTCAGGAACTACTGGTCCGAATTGAAAAATTCTTTTTGTGTTGGGTAGACCATTTATCGAGGAAAGCTTTAGGCTATATAACATCACACCGCAACTAATAGGAGCGAAGAAACAATATAAATGTGAAAAAAACGGGCAAAAAAAATGGGAAAATTCATCTTTGAGGGCTGGTTGGAGGAGGTTGCGTGCGCTGCAAAAACGGTTCAAGTCATGGGTAACAGCTATAATTTATAACGCTGAAGAGGTTGTTTGCAAAAATAAATATGATGCCTAAATAACTATTCCACGCGGACGAAGTCGCGAGCACAGCTAGTTCTGTATATATTTTTTTTTTTTTACATTAAATAGGCTTACGTTTGACTATAGCCTGCCTGATGTTAAGCACCACTATAGTCTAAGATGTAGCACGCTTACCTAGAAGAAACCAGAAATAGGGTCAAATAAACTATCTCAAATACTTTTTTAATATTAAAACTTTCGTGAGACATTTTATCAAAAGATTAACTAAAACGGTTTTCACTCACGTGTAAATTCTGAAGATGGGTGTCATAACATCCGAAACGCGTAAACCATTTACGCGATTTACACGTGAGTGAAAACCGTTTTAGTTAATCTTTTTATCTCAAATACTGTTAAAACTATTTTAATAGACTTACGCATTTATATGTCCTTAGTTTATTATATTTACAAGCTATTTAACTACCGTTAATTTGGTACCTAAAAAATTAATTAATGTGTAATCAAGACAATCTATCTCCTCTGCAAACCGTATCCAAATTGTTACCATCGTGTGATCCTAAAGAATCCATATGTAAAACATATATAATATCTATATGACTTACTTAAATATATTTCAGATATGTTTTTTTTTATAACCAACCACCTTGTTAATATGTAACCGTTTAAATATGCCCTATTTAAAATAGGTATCTAAATAACACCAAGCTAATTCCCTTACGAGTCCAGTATTTCTCAAAAACCCAAAGTAAACAATAACACACGTAACGTCTAATCCAAAAATCCCCTTCATTCCCCGTAACCCTCCATCCAAATTACTAACAATCTACTCGTTACATGGTGCGAATGTAATATACATTTAAATCTATTACTGGCAGAATTACAACACCGGAGACCTACACGGTATATCCTTTTTATATGCTATTTCGCGAAGCCTCAACATGGCTTCCCTGCGTGAGACAATTTAATGCAAACACCATGGTTAGGATGGCAGTAAGGGTAGAATAGAAAAACTGTGACAAAGTTTTATCCTGTAACTAGCATAAGTTATGGTTAGTACGGTAGTGGTAAAAAGACATTTTAAATTCTATAGACAAATATGCATACTTCAATTTTACGAACAAATCCAACTAGTATCGTTCTCTTTGTCAAGGAATATTTAGGTTATTTTAAAAATACCATATCGTTATATCAACCATAGAAGAGACTGTCTCTTTATCCATGACTAGCTGTGCCAGCGACTTCGGCCGCGTGGAATAGTTATTAATGGAAGCTCTCAGAATAATTTCTCCCATTTTTTTCACATTTGCCATTGTTTTTCGCTCATATTAGTTGCAGCGTGATGTTATATACAGCCTTCCCTGATAAATGGTCTATCCAACACAAAAATATTTTTTCAATTCGCACCAGTAGTTCCTGAGATTAGCGCGTTCAAACAAACAAACAAACTCTTCAGCTTTATAATATTAGTATAGATATCGAATGTGTTGCATTCAACATTACTTGTAATAAATTGTTATAACTTTCAATTCGTACAAAGTCGAAAACGACTTGGAATATTATTTTTCTGTTGATGCCAAAACAACCTTATAGCGCTTTGCTCGCCCGATCAGGCACAGTACAATTTTTTTTTTTTATTTAGGAAGCAGTTTACGCGTTTACGCCCCGGCTTCCCCAGAACAAGGCATTTCTGTACGTCGTTTCACTTCCTCCCATAAGGTTTTATGTATACTGAATACATAGACCAAGTAATACAGAGACCTTTTATAGTTACAATATGATCCGTGAATCGGCTGAGGTTCGCGAGAAATGTTGCAATCAAATTCCTTTTATCGTATGAGAGGGGCCATTTCAAGTGTTAACGCAAACTACCTACCCTAAAAGTAAGAAATATGACATGGTTGTGCGACTTCCAAACCAACTATGAAAGAAATCTAAGTAAAACAGGTTTAGTTATTCTTTGATATAAACTGAAGTATGACAAATTTTATCCTCGCGTAGACTATATTTTTTTCTGTGGCAAGTGTTGAACCACAGTTAAGAGTCTATCAGGTATCTTGCTGTTGTCTGAACGGATCCAAATTCTTCAGACAGGCGCGCGTCGAGCGAGATTTGTTTCGACATCCCTTTACATAATTAAGTAGGATAAATGCCGCTACAAGCATTGTATGGGATGTTGTTACGGAGTTTACATGGGGATACTAAGCAGGAGGATATTTTTAATATAATTAAAAGTCAGTAAGTATTTTCATGTCATTGGAAAAAAAATACGGTGACTAGTTACTTATTTACTAGCTATTTGTGAGAACGGCAAATTTTTATGGTTAAGATAATTTAAGCTACCCCAAAGTCATGTGATATTAAAATTTACTTTAATACCTACTTTTTTATTTTTATTGATTGTGACATGTGACTTTATATAAATTTAATATTTAAAGTGAATTATAGTTTTGTGAATATGGACCAATGTCTGAAATAAATGATTTTGAATTTTTAAATTTTGAATTTGAATTAATAAATTAACTACTCCTCTACGATGAAAAACAGTGGCAATATAATGTGTCATCGTACCCAAGGAAGCACTTCAATGTAAAAGTCAACTACTTAGTACTTTTGCATTTAACTGCCAATGAATTTAGTTTCATATTTTGTTTTATATATACCTATTAACTTCATCTAAATTACTGTTTCGCTCACACTTTCTATAATAAGTTTGGTTTTAAAGAAATGTTTAAAGAAACCGCACTAAAAGTAATTAAAACAACGTCCTACTGATTCTACAGTTTCTGTGTCATCAAAGCAAAGATGCTCCACACATTCATACTAACTTCTGCTTCGAAAATATTAAGGAAGGGAAGAGATTAGGAAGGCTCAACTTGTATGGGAATTAATTACAATATCCTACTTGTTAGGAAAAGTCAGCTCGGGACCATGACAACGGTGTGTATATTTAGACACAGTCAAGGATATGATTGCATTCTTTTTCTATGGAAATGATCCGAGATACAGATTAATTATATTATCCCGTATTATTAAGGAGAACAATATATTTATTTTGTACACTTATGTTACACCGAAATCACACAATAAGTAATTAAGTAAATAAATAGTAGATAACTTAGTAAGTAAGTATAGTATCGAAATTCAGATTGTTGATTTCTGTAATCCTTTTTCACACATAAACGGGGCACTATATATACTATTTTTTTAAAGTAATAGTATTGAAATGTTTAATTACATTAAATCAATGCACAAAGTTGATAAATACATAAATACATCTGTGTGCAATATCCCGAAATATTTTTTATATTTATTATTATTATTACATAAACATTCGTGAGATTAAAATCGTCGCATCAGCAACACGACCACAGTAAGCTAAATAACATTATATCAACAAGGTCAGCTGTGTCCAACAATAAATTTCAAAGAAAAATAGTAAAGCATTTTCGCTTATCAAAACTATTTTACCAACACGCGAGGAAAATTCTCTGTATTTTTCATAGACAATAATCATGTATGACACCTACACCGATTTGTCCATTATTTTATATAAAACTAGTGGGTGCTGGCGGTTTTGCTCGCATAAAGAAGTAAAACTTGCATCCCCTATTTCACCATTTCCGAAAATCCTTTCTTAGCGGATGTCTACGTCATAACATCTATCTACCTGTATGCCAAATTTTCAGTCCGATCCGTCCAGTGGTTTGGGTTATGCGTGGATAGATCACTATGTCAGTCAGTCAGTCAGTCACCTTTGAGTCTTATATTTTTAGATATTCTGTCAACAATAAATAGTAAGCAAAGGCTATAATAGGCCTTAGATGGAGCGTGCTTACCCGATAAGAACTGATTCACTATCGATAATTGATCAAAGCTTACAGATTTGTTTGGTAGAAATTAGACAATAGTTACTAGTCATATGGTTTTCCCGCATTATATTTTGATTACACCTATTGTAGCTAATATCACTTTTGGGACCTTGACGCTACCACTATTGCCTCCGTAACATCAATTTCTCTGGCAAGGCATTGTAACACTAACTTTTAGGTCCGCAACAAAAATAACATACATTCTTTGACAATTATTACATTGAACTGTTAAAGCGGAAAATAGGAAAAACCTCAACAAACCCACTTTCGCTTTTATCGCAGGATTTCTCTTTCAAAATAAGGCGTCTCTGGGGTATAAATTCGTTATTTTAAAACTAGTTGCAGCTGCAAACACAGATTAAGTAGCAGTGTCTATAACTGGCGTGACGTCATCGCACAACTAAACTGCTTCGCGTCTTTGCATAATTTAAGTTGTTCGGGGGAGTAACAGACGGGCAACTCTGACTTAATAAGAGGCAGGGTGAGAGCATAAGCCACGCCAAGCGATTTACAAATAGCTATTAGACGATTTGGTAGAACTTATCATACCATTTCTTATGTAAAACTGTATATCAGGACTACTATTTCACTATTACTCCGTTTGGTGGCGCAACGTATCTAACAACAACGAACGTTTTAGAGAATAAAAACCGGCCAAGTGCGAGTCGGACTCGCGCACCGAGGGTTCCGTACAAACCTGCAAGGTTTACAAAATATATATTTTGTAATGTAACTAAAAATTTAAGGTTTTCGGAATTTTTCCTTTATGTGTGGTATAAAACGTTGCTTCATGCCAAATTTCAAGATTCAAGGTCGACTGGAAGTACCCTTTAGGTTTTGATTCCCTTGCAAGTACTTGCGAGTTTCAAAATATGCAGCTTAAATTGCTGTTTCTTTTGATTGCGTTGACATAGAAGTTTGATTTTGCTACAGCTTAAAGGTATTATAGACCTGAGTATTTGGTATGAATTTCAATTTAATACCTCTACGCGTTTATGAGGAAATGGGTAGTAAGTTTAAGATTATTAAAAAAAAATATATTTTGTGATGTAACTAAAAATTTATGGTTTTCGTAATTTTTCCTTTATCTATGCTATAAGACGTTGCTTCGTACCAAATTTGAAGATTCTGAGTTCACGGGAAGCACCCTGTAGGTTTTGATTCCCTTGCAAGTGTCGAAAATTTGCGGCATAAATGGCTGTATCTTTTGATTGCGTTGGCTTAGAAGTTTGATTTTTTCACAGCTTCAAGGGACAGTAGACCTGAGTAATTGATATAAATTTCAGCTTCATACATCTACGCGTTCCTGAGAAAAAGGGTCTTGACAGACGGACGGACGGACGGACAGACGGACAACAAAGTGATCCTATAAGGGTTCCGTTTTTTCCTTTTGAGGTACGGAACCCTAAAAAAATTAAGTGACCACCTTTATAAACACGATAGCTGACTGATACATAATAGCAATTACTTATGGATATTGTGTGAAATACTTATCGGTTCTGATACAATACAATGAATTTTCGGGTTTTTTTCTAGTCAAACATGAAACTCGACAAGCATATATCATGTTTTGAATATCTGGCGGGCCTGGCGGAATTCTTTAAGCCACATGAAACTCGACAAGGGAATACCAAGTTATCAGACAAATAAAATAACGCCACAAAAGTGTCCCGTCAGTGCAACCCAAGTCCCAGACTGCTCAGTTATGCCCACAGCTGCAGTTCGCAAGTGACTCCAGAGACAGATCCTCAATTACTCATTCCGGGGAAATGCGGGGTGATGTTACTGTTGCAAACTTATCATCACTCGAGCTGTCGACGGAATAGAAGGAACTTATAATTTATTCGGGTTAGTCGAAATTGAAGCGAATTTGCTAAGTGTTAGTTTTTGTTGAGTTTGATGAGTCGGCGTAGTTATGTTGCTCTTGGTTGGTTTTGAGACAAAAGTGGTTTAAAAATCTTGTATTTTTGTAACATTATTTAGCTTTGATCTTTGCTTTTCCCTCTGAGTCGTATTTTCTCATGACGGGGGGTCGTGACTCCCCCGCAGATTTAATTCGTTACGTTAGTTTTCTTGGGCAGATACATCGTAATGGGCGCCTTGGGTGCAGGTTCTTTGACGGAAAACCCATGGATATTGTGGTCCTCAAGCAGTCGGTTTTCTCACGATGTTTTCCTTAAAAACCGCGAAAACCGCAAGTGCAAATCGCGAAATCATTTCGCGAGCGCGAAAAAGCGAGTGCAAATCCACACATAACTTGAAAATACAAGTTATTTGTGTAGGGCCGGATTCGAAACCGGTTGCGTTTGGATGAAAAGCACACACTTATTTTACGCACTTAATTTGTAATGACGGATTTTTACTAAACAAAAAATAACTTAATAAATGAACGTGATCCATAATTTTAGCTTGACAAGTTAGTTTTGTAATACATAAAAAAAGAAACCTAAATATCACACGTTCCTACATAAATAAATTTACTTATTATTATATATTACTTACATTTTTATATATAGAGAGTTCAATCGCATGGTCAATTAATCAAGCAAACACAATCAAAATAAGCCTATCACGGGTCGAGTAAATATTAAATAGCTAATTATTTTTGGCTATAAACGTGACTGATCATTAGCGCTAGTTTAAATTAATGTTGATTCATCAAAGTCCATTATAATACCTATTCAGAATAATGGGTAGTAGCAAATCTATTTACTTGTGGATAATCAAGGGTTGATAGTAATTACTGGCTATTCAGCCAGCAGAAGCAGGAGACTTTATGCGCTCGCGGCTTAGGGGGCTGGTGCGCTCATACGTGATTTGCAAAGTTAAACGGCAGTCGATACGGTCATTAGAATATATGTTACAGATAAAAATAATTAGGTAGTAACTATGAAAATTATATTTTTTTTTTTTTTCTTTATTTTATAAAGGGTTTGGTCAGACATGACCATGTCACCCCTATTGGGCCTTACTTATAATCTACGCTTAATACCTACTAATACTAATTGATATAGCAATATGGCCGAGTCCGATATGGGCTCAGCCAGAATGCTATTACACACACCAAGTTCTTACAATTAAATCCCGTAACCATTTGAAACTGAACTCTTTCGGCTTCGTTCCGAACACATTCCACAATCATAAAAAGATTTGTACTAAATAAGATCATACCCTAAGATATTTAAACATTCTCGACAACATAGGTATCTATAGTGAATTTATACATATGTTACAGTTTTTATTTGTTGAAAAGTAATCTTTACAAACTTAATTAACTTTTAGAGGTAATATAATTTAACTTAGGTTATTTTACTAGGTACTTAATTCATTTTCAATGTAACCTATCTATTATGAACTTTAGAAAACTTACCTTAATAGGGCCCATGTGGCTAAGACCTAATATTAAGATATTTAAGCCTATATTGTCTAAGTTAGTCATTTAGGTCTTAGTCACGTCTTAGTCTCCGCAAGTTGGATACCATTCTGATAGATTATATTATTGTTTACAAATCCCCATTTAGAATTGATTGTCGTTATATTGGTAAGCAAAATGTCCATATTTTAAATACTGCAATATATATTATTCTGTAACCAAGATAAGCAGTAACTTGGAAGACAAACTGTTAAAAAAATCATAACATAGTTACTCAAGTCATTAATTTTGTTTTATGGTAAAACAGATTGAATCATTATCTAGTTAACTTTAACTAAGATAATCATATCCGGAGAGAAAATTCATAACTTTGCTATCTGTGAATGTTTGGGAACGCTTTGTTTTTTAGCATCATTACTGGTCAGCAAAGTAAAAAATTATTACATGATGTATTACACAACATAATGAAGAAAATAATTCAAATTCAAATAGTTACTATGTTCAGCAAAATATTATGTGATGCTATTTTGAAATCATTAAGCACCTACTTACTTTAATGTTTGTTATTTTGTTTTTCCATTGCAAGCTAACCAATTCAATAAGCCTACATTATCTTTGTTTGGACAAGTTATTATGTGGAGCAAATTGCTTGTAAGTCTGGACGTTATTTGACGTTTTGATTAATTTATCGAACAAAGATATTTACTGACCAAGTTATTCGGAATGGGTTGGAAATGTTTAGGTAGACTAACATATTTGTGAACACCAAAATGGTTTGTTATAAAATTTTGCAACTTAATGTCTAAGTTCATATTTGAAGGTAAAACAGACTTTGCTTTATTACTAAATCTAGGAAAGGTAAATTTGTTCACAATTCAAAGGAAAAGCGTTAGGTACCTGGTTTGTTTTGTTTAAAGCTACGAAATCAAAGACTGAAATCAAATATGTACACACATTCATAAATGGCTCTGAAACTACACCAAAAAGCCGTAAGTGTATGGTCATATATTACTGCCTAAAAGATAGGTAAAGGAAGATACATCCAAAACAGTTTCAGCCAATATTTTAACACGCCTACCTAGTTCCACACTTTTAAAGAAACAAGGCGCAAACACCTTTAAAACCAAACCAAGCGCAGCCATTAGCGATAACTCGAAAAAGTGAGAGCGAAATTCTAAAAACGCGAATGTTTTTCCATGTTTTTTACATGGGCAATATAAACCAAAGACACCTAAGTACTCCTTACACAAACTGTTCCGCAAGATTCTGCAAGGCAATAGATAATGATTGAGTTGTTACTTTGTGAAAATCCACTTTGAAATACATTCAGTTTGGTTGGTTGACACGTTAACTTACCCCGGCTGTATGTCAGCATGGCATTCGTTAAGCCACGTAAGTCCACGAGGGCGGTTAAAAACCCTGAGAGCAGATATAATGTTAAAACGCTTTTTTAGTGTTGTTCCATCCGATGCACGACTCTTTCTCCCAAACATATGTACTGAACTATCGCGTATTATTCGTGGTTAAATGTATTTTTTCCCAGTCTTTTGTTACATTGTCGTTGTGTTTTTCATTCAACCGTTGCATGCGAAAAGTGCGCGTTTCGCAAAATTGCCAATTTTCCGTCAAAAGCGAGAGTTCAAGCGACACGTCCCCATTACAATTGTAATATTCTTTATTCAGAGTGTTTTTCTGGATTTTGTATCTTACTGGTTTATAAGCAGTAAGGATGATAAAAAAATATCACTTAGCAAAATCGTATGAGCGTGGTGAACATTGGTGCGGTGAGTTTTCAAACCACGTGAAATTTAAGTAAATAAATAAAAATAAAATAAATATTCCCGGACATTGCACACAGCGCCATCTAGCCCCACACTAAGCAAACGCTTGTGTGTGAGATAACGGATATAATACTTATATACTTTTCTTTTGTAAATACATACATACTTATTATACATACAAACGACCAGACTCAACACAAGTAATTATAATTTTTTTAAAGTACATAAATACTTGTAAGTTAGTTATTTCCGATTTTCGTGCAATTTTTGTAATATTCATTTAATATGTCATTAGCCATATCAATTACCGACTTGTACTTCTACGATTTAAAGTACGAGTATAACCTGATTCACGGAAGCAGCTTCGTATATTGAATTTGTACATTCCAAAAAACATATTGTTTCTTTCTAACACCTATTAGTTATACGCTCTAATCAATTTTGGTAGTGTAGCACGAGACAATACCACAGTTCACTGTTGGCATGGGCACTATAAAATTCCATAAGTATTAACAAACACGTTAAATAGATTAATATAACTCAGTTTAATAAATACATACTCATGTTGACTTAAAACTACCATTGTAGCAGTTCCTATTTAATCTAGCAACATTATTATCCAGGGCAACGGTAGAAGTAGGATTTATAAACAAAAAGATAATTCTAATAAATTCGGTAATTTTAAGATAAATGTGGTTGTATTTTCTGTAATATTAAAAGAATAAATAAAGATAATAAATACTGAAGCAACTGTTCCTCCACCGCAGCCTTAAAATAACTGGATAAATGAGATTTATTATGAAACAACATTAAAAGAAATGGGCGGCCCAGAAAGGACTTTTTACTTTAAATAATTGGTGGAAAATCGTGATTCAATTGTAGTGTAGGAGAGCGGATGAATTATTTTATACAGGTTTAGTGGTGACTAATGTAAAAGCTTATAAGTAAAGGCGGTGTAAGTATTATTTACAAACTCAAAAAAAAACTCAGTAAATGACAATATGACATTTTTTTTTTTAACATGAAATAGGCTTACGCTTGACTACAACTTGCCTGATGTTAAGCAACGTTATAGTCTACGATGTAGCGCGCTTGCCTAGAAGAAACCGGTTTACTCTCGACTTGAAGACCGACAAATTATAGTTCAAGGGGAATAGAGATTCGGGCAAGGAGTTCCACAGTTTGGCTGTTCGCACGATGAAAGTCGAAGCAAAACGCTTGGTGCGAGTCTTTGAAACCTCAACTGTATATCGGTGCATCCTTGCCGTGCCTCTACTCGTGCGATGGTGAAATGGGGCTGCAGGAATTAAATTATGCAATTCCTCCGCACACTCTCCGAAATGCAACCTGTAAAAAACCGAAAGACTGGCCACCTTACGGCGGTGCTCAAGGCTTTGTAATTTTGAGCTACAGAGTGAGTCTTTCGCGATGAGATTTTTTGCCCGCATTTGGTCAACTCTTTATTTTTTTTAATGTTTTCCGTTTCTGTGCTAAGAAGTACTATTATTTATACTAAACATACGATCGTATTTTTTAATTTATTTAAAAAAATTAGCTCACACCCCATATTTTTCTCTTCTGAATAGTGTATAGAATAGATATTGATTATGTGATTCGTCATCTACTAAAATAGTTATTTTTTTATTAATTTTATTACTGTGTGTTGCTTGATGCTTGTCCCGAAAGTTTCAGCTCGAAAAATTCAATTTTCTAAGACATTTGTCAGTAATAGCCCTGTATATTTCTTGAAAAGCTTTTGTTGTAAGCACAAACGCTCAAAGTTCCGTTTGTCGCCGCTGGCTGAAGGGTGACGATTATAAAATTAAGAAAACTTTACGAACATTTGTTCTACTTGGCGGCAAAATGCTCAGAAGATTCCGCCACGATATAATTTCATAAGAAACTTGGGCTGTTTATGAAATCTGGTTGTCAAATGTTACTGATGTGATACTTTGTTAATTGATAAAGTTTGGATTACAGTTATTAACTTACTTATTTACTTACTTAAAACAATGTTTTTAACAGTTTTGTTTTATAGATCATACATTCCTATCGGTTACGAGTGTGCCTTGGTTATTATTGCTCGATAGAATATATTAAAATATTATAATAGTATGTACCTAAGTAGCAAGGCTAGGTCAATTTATTAGCTATTATTACTATTATTTATTCTGTGTTATTACGTAGGTAAATAAATAAATCCGCAGCTTCCGAAAATCATAAGTCACGCACCGTACCAGTGAATAAATAACGAAAGATATACCGAAAAAAGGCACTGTCAAAGCGTGCAAATTACGCCAAATCGGTCCCATTTTAATCCTGGCAACCCCCTTTAATCCCGGATAATTCCAAGGTCTGCCATCGATACTGGCTACCCTGAAATACCAGCGATTACCTACCGATCGTTATTGTGCTGAATTTACCCGAAATGTCTTCGAAATCCACCTCCTTAATTAAGCTGTTGACGCAGTATAAATAATCGACAGTATGGATTATTTGATTTAAAGCCGAAATTGAAAAGGCTTAACACGCCAGTAGAGAAAGTTGGGTGTCTGATTGAAAACTAGAAAGAAAGGTAGAATCTGTAACTATCTGTATTTTTTTACACGGAATAGGCGAACATTTGACTACAGACTGCCTGATGTTAAGCACCACTGTAGTCTAAGATGTTGCAGGTTTTCCTAGGTAAACCTATTTACTCTGGGTTTGAAGACCCCTGGGTTATAAATTTCTGGAAACTGGGCTCCAGGTTGAATAATTTGAATAACTGCTAATACCTTAGCAATATATTTTGCAAAATATTATTGAACGTATACTTTGCCATTTCATGTTTTATTTACCTTATGTCAATTAAAATATATAAATGACTAAACGAATAGTATAAAATACAACACTATATGTACTTGGTATGTAGAAGTAGATAGAAAGAACGAAAGAAGAAATAAAGAAATGATAGGAAATCTTGAATCACAAAGCCAGATTTAAGAGAAAATTTCTTACTGTCGTAACCCATACTGCGTTTACCGTTTAAAAGACTATTAATTAGAATTACATCACAGAATTAACGGTATTAGTTAATTGCTATTTAATTATGTGCTAACTCCAACAGGGTAGTACATTGGGGTCGTAATTGTTCAATTTGTACGATTACATTGTTTAACTTAGTTTATTGTAGGATTGTTTTAGGAGGTAGATAAGCATGGAAGGTACTAATGGTTTTGTGACTAAAAAAAATTTGTATTTAAACTAAGTAATTAAATGAAAAAGATTCGGTATGAACATTTTATTATTAACACGGACCTATTTCGGAGAAAGATAGTGTTTTTACTAAAACGTTTTTGTGTTACTAAGGTAAGAAAATAAATACTTTTGGTGATTGGACTACCAAGTGCTAACACAGTCAGTTCCATTCTATTATAATCGAGGCATGCTCCACAGTGCCGTTTGTTCGAGAATATCTTTAGGCGACAATGCCAAACTGCAAAACTAAAATTAAAATAGCTGACCAAATAATAACTTCCTGTTTCGTACTACTACCTTGTTTATCAAGTCTAAGTTATTTGCGAGAGCACAACAATGGAATTGAATTGAACAGTTTGGGGAATTAAATTAGGGTGCCAATTGTAGAATTATTGAATTTGATCAATAAATGAGTGCTAGGGAAGTTGTGTTCAATTAAACTTACGAGCTGCGATAGGTTTTAGGTTCCAGCATCGATTCCATGTAAAAAAAGAAGAAAATACTGCCACGTTCCGCGCGTACCCAAAAATGTCAGTATACAAACTGTTATATTGGAACAGGAATGGAAAAACTTGCAACTTTCTACAACTTAAAACCAATTAGTATTTATTACAAACTTCAAAAATACCTGCAATGTACATACCCATGGGAAGTAATGAAACAATAGGGCTCGATCAAGCGATTTCTTTCGTTACTTTATACTCGTATTGCCTTTTTTTAAAGAAAGTTCCCAAATAAAATAATAGTTCTTGTCAGATATCTGCGTTATCAGGGCAGGCCGATCCTTGGAGCAAATAAATCAGATCCGAGTACAAATCTATTGGCGAATAGCGCCGATATCGGAGCGGGACGGTGCGTAACGCAGGGGACTATACAAAGGAACTATACAGCCCTGCGATAGGAATACAAGAGGTACAAAGTACAGTAAGGTTAAGTACTTTTACTTTGTGGAAAAGTAACTTACAATCTCTTGCTAACCTGTGCCTGTTGATCAGTGCACTGTATCTATAATTAAGGGCTTTATGTGGACTATTTTATAGGCCGGCAGAATTTTTTATTGACACAGACATACACATTTCTGCCGGCCTATAAATTAAAATAAATAAATGCATTTCATAATATAAATAGAGAAAGAGGCCTTCTTTCTCAAAAAATTGGTTTTGCAAATCCAGGTTTTTTTTAAACCCTGACAGTTAGGTTACGCAACGCAAGGGACTCGGAATCGGATCTATGAATATTATAGCAAAAACGTAAAGTACTTCGATAACCAGATAAAGGAAATAAGAAAATATAAGCATATAATACATTTTAATTTTGTCCGTACTGTTTATATCGACACTCATTGATAGAATCTATAGGGAGTCCTTTTGAAGCCGTGTGAACCGAATGCAATGTTTCTTTTACTTCTTTTTTAGGGTAAAAAAAGGGAATATTCCGAATGAATGGATTGCATGGGCCTGTGGTTTCCTATTCAGAGAATACCGGTAATGTACTCAAGTGTAATGATATTGCATTTTGGGTGTTTGGCTTTGAGAGTTTATATTTTAGCTTTGATCTTTTGTAAAGTAAAAGCTGGAAAGGAAAAATTAACTATTGAAGTATTTTTTTGAACGTTAACTTTAGGACCTATCAAAAAAATAGGGAAATTTTGCAGACAAGTTCTTTGTGTGGCATGAGTAGGCACAATGAATGAAACTTAGGGAAATATGCCTTAGGGGAGTGAGAGGGATCTGAAGATTCTTTGAAATATTGAATCGACCATCACTCGGATATGATAGGTATAAATAGATAAGATATAGTCACCTCGGACAACAAAGCGTTCGCACTTCAATAAAGAATACTGGTTTTAAGATGTACCTGAAAAATAGAAATAAATTAATTAATTAAGCACGTACGAATATACGTTTTTGTTAAATACAAAAGAGAATCGTTATATTATTCAATAGTTATAAAATAAAACAAATAAAAATAGGTAGGCAGATTGGCTCTGCGCAGGACCGGGATGAGTGGCGTACTAAAACAGAGGCTTAAGCTCAGCAGTGAACCGATGATGATGATGATAGATATTGCTTACCATAAGGCAAGTGTAAAACCAAGAAAAAATGTTTTCTTTTACAATAAAGTTTAATCAAATAAGTTTATTCCAAGTCACTCTGCAGAAAAGAATGAGTTTAACATTTGACCCTATCCATCTTATTATCTTGGTATTTTATGTATCTTGTATCTTTTTCTTTGAACGAGCGAGCGAAGCGTGTGTGGCGTTTTGGCATAAACAGAATGTTTTACTTATGCCATTTGTCACAATTAAATTATAAATTAATGTCGAGTAACATCTAAAAATATATTTAAGTAAATCATTAGAAAAGGATTATTAGTAAATAAAATAGGAATATTGATCAAGTAGGTATAGAGACCGAAATATATAAAATTGTATTTAAAATACAGGTCTAAGACATCCAGGAATCGGGCGATACAGCTGTCCATTACAAGCCCTTAGTACGCTTTCTTTTCCGATCACAAAGTTTAATACTACTAATACTTCTTCTTCTCGAATGAGAGTGGCCAACTCTGGTGTCGAGTTAATTATGCCGCCCTAAGAGCCTCTAACATGGCTTGACGACTGACGTACTATGACGAACGGCCGGTATTAACTAATACTAACAACTAGAGAAAATAAAAAAATAAAGGAGGTCTATTGTTCACCGAAGAATTATTTCTAAGTCTTGATATATCTTTTGTCTTTCTACATTTATGTTGACCGCAAAGCTTGAGCTTTTGATAAGAATAGTTTGCATAGGATTAGTAGTAGTAATTTACATGGATAAGCGTTTAAGCTTTTGGTAAATTTCGGGAGCTTTTGTTAGATCTAAGAGATGTGTTTCAATATTATTTTTAAGTCCATTTTTAGCTAAAACTTGGATATTAAATAATAATCAACAATTTTAAGGTTGATGTGTTATTGCTTATGTGTTATTGATTTACATATAAGTAATTAGGTAAATTCCAATTCCAAAAAAATTACTCCCAGCAAACAGTTCGCAAAAAGCAAAATTTTCCTTGAAGAATAGTGGTAACAATCAGGTTTTGTGCTTCTAGGATTAAGAACAAACACTGGTCTGTACAAATTTTATAATTTATTATGTAAATAAAGATATTTTAAAAATGAAAAAAATAAATTAGGTAAGTAAATTTATACCTATATTCTTTTAGAGATGTTTTCGAATGGCAATTTAAGATTATCTACAAAATGTAAAAAGAAAAAGGATGTAAGTTATTGTGTACCTTATGATTTTCAATACTTACTAATATACTGTTTTATTATTTTATAGCAAAAGGATAGAAAATAAAGAAGAACTTGTCGAATTACGCAAGAACCGATCATTTTATGTTACAACGTTATTTAGATTTCAATCTCATCACAATTCTTATTCTTCATATCTTTTTCCATGGCTATAAAAATCGCATAAGAAAATGAATTTCCTCCGTAATTTATCCCCAAACTACACTCCCCCATCGATCCAGAAGAAGCAAGGGTAACAACCCTCAGGACTTGACTTATTGTGAGCCCTCAACAGGGGATGTTGCCAAACCGAGGGCATTGAGGATTTATACTGCACTAGCAACGCCTTGCGGTTTTACTCGGGGTTTATGTAGGATAGGAAGTAGTTTTAGTATCTTAAACCCTTACGGTTTAAGATATGTAATTTTGCCATTGATCAAAATCTTAACGTGCAAACATAATATTGTACATATCTTTTGCTCAAGGGATCATTAAATACTAATAAACATAATATGATAGAAAAAGCCCTGTGTTCATCTGTGGCAGATTGACTGGCCTGTTAGCTTAGTTGGTAATGGCTCTGCCTTCTAATCTAAAGGTCGCGGGTTCGATTCCCTCATGACACAAGTAACGTATTTATATACTTAAAAAAACATAATGATTACTTGTGTTGAGTCTGGTCGTTTGTATGTATAATAAGTATGTATTTACAAAATATATATAGGTATATATAAGTATTATATCCGTTATCTAGTACCCACGACACAAGCGTTTGCTTAGTGTGGGGCTAGATGGCGCTGTGTGCAATGTCCCGGAATATTTATTTATTAGCAAAGTTGAAATTTAGATGGATATGGATAAATCATTTCCTAATTTTGGACAAGCTTGCTACATACATCTTACACAAGTTATAGAGATGTCTACCATTAAGTAGTAAAATTTAAGCCTAAAAGAACTATATCCATATAATTGCTACACCACTCTGTTTGTTAGGTATATACAAAGTACATACCAACTGACCAACACACATTTCTAGATAAGTGTAGAAATAAGGATTTATGGTACAGGGTAGCGTATTTATATCGCCCTTAAGTGTAAGAAGGGGCCTTGCAGGGAATTTGCAGCGATTAAGATTGTATGTAGGGAGATGATGTATGGAAAATTGCAATGCCCTGCGGTGGTAACCGACAAAAAGATGGACAAAAAATGCGATGTACAATCCAAGGGTCTTCAAACCTCGAGTTAAAAGGTACTAGGTTCCAAAGTTTGGAACATCGCCGCAAGGTGGCCAGTCTGTCGGTCTTTTCATTTTATTCATTCCGGAGAGTGTGCAGCGGAGCTACATGAACTGATTTCCTCAGCTTATTTCTATAACCGAGCAAGCAGAAAGTCCGCAGGTAGACACCGTTTCATAGTGGAAGTGCCGAAGTGTCGAACACAGCGCTTTAGCCTCTACGTTTATTGTACGGACGGCAACGCTTTGGAATACTTTACCAGAAGCTGTGTTTCCTGCGAACTACAATCCAGGGGTCTTCAAATCTAGAGTTAATAGGTACTAGGTAAACTGTTACACCCTAGGCTGCAGCAATGCTTAACATCAGGCGAGATGTCGTCAAACGCAAAGCTATCCCACGTAAAAAACAAAAAATCTTGAGTACTTATACAAAATTTAAATATGTACTGTATTACAATGTTACTGTTTTATCCTAGAGATATGTACTTGTAGTAAGTATCACTGATTTGGATGTAATTAGTTTGTATTAGGTACTGGTACTCAGATAGATCTGACCCTGATGTAACAGGCATACTACTTTTTACTCGGAATTAATGTGGTTAACATCGCGGGGGCTCGATAGATTCCTTGTTTCAGGCAACCCATGGCGAAGTGCAAAACCGTTTTAGTTAAAAAAAAAACCAAAGGAAACCATCGCTGCACTCCATCCATATCGTCAAACAAAAAAACTTGCCACTACACTGGTCTAATCACCAAATGTAAGAGCACTTGACTCCTTGCCTTGTTAGGAACAAGATCCTGTCTAATAAAAACATGACCCCTGCTGAGAACACGTGGCCAAGTTAGAAGGATACTTGAGAAAATACTTGACATAACTATTTGTGACTGCAGGAGAAATTAGTCATATCGATAGATAAACACTGTATTTAAATTGTATGTATCTTGCAAATTTAATCATATCAGCTTCATATGTTATTTATTCTGTTTACTCTTCGTCTATTTACTCTTTTTATATTTGTTAACTTTCTTATTTACCTCTTGCCCCCGCGCGTCTCAAAGGGTCATACCGGAAAATCAGCGCTGCAGAGCAATCTGCAGCATTAATGCTGAGGTATGACCTTTTTTGACGCACGGGATACATCAATGTAACGTAATATCACCTTTCTATTCTATCTGTTGTCAACTTTTGTATGTATGTATATTGTTGTGTCCTGTGTGTCGAAATAAATCCTTTGAATTTGAATATATTAAATCAATAATATCAAAGAATACAATTGACACAAGATAATTGGAGTCCTGATTTAAATTAAAATTTTATTTTTTATTTATTAATTAATAAGCAATGAATAACACTGTAATTAATCATAATCATCATAACTAGGTACTTAGTTATAAGGAGGAAAGTGTGTTTTTTGTCAGTGTACCTGTTTCATTCCGTAACGGAGTGACGAGTCATTGAGATTTTTGGTATGGTAGTAGTAATATGGAAAGAGTGTTTGTGTTAGCTTTTCTTTCAGTAAAATGTCTGTAACTATAAGTAATTATGAACCTAGAATATATAATAACCAGAACTATATCACGTTCATAAAATAAAAACACAAGGTTCAGAATCTCGTTAGGAATAATATTCATAAATTCAAATCTGGAAAATACAGAAACACAATTTCTAGTTACATATTACGATATCTAAATTTCCTAATCCCTGTGTTTGAAGACGTTGCTTTGAATGTCATTTGGGTTTACTTGCAACCCAACTATTATAATATTTCTAATACTCTAAGCCAGGTTTTGTTAACGTTTTAACGGGTTTAGCATAGCTTGTTAGCCAATATTGTTACAATTCACATAAGATGATTTTCAGCGAGTTTGTCCTATTTATTTGTAGGGAGGTTTAAATTGACATATGATACATACATACATATGTACCTACATTGGAAGTTTCTAGGGGCAGTTACGTGGATAAGTAACTTAAAAAAAAAAGAACTTGAATTAGCCACAGTGATATTATAGTCTATTTACTTAGTAATAAAATTTCAATAGCTAAATAGGTAGGGCCTATTTTAGTAGGTAAGTAATTGAGGAATCAAATTACTAGTTATTGTAAAAAGTTGTATGTTTTTACCCATTGTCATTTAAAACCTTTTTTTATTACTTTGAATATAGGTACTTAATCAGTTTTGTTATTGATAAATAACAAATTGATTCAGTGCCATGCAATATAATATTGGTAATAAAATAACCAACGAATAAGTGATTCACTGAAGTGCTATTCCAAATTACTAAGCCACCAAGTCACACAACGTTGACAAGGGGATGTTTTGGACCAGCTTAATATCATTGTAACAGAAATCTCACAGAACAAAGGGTGCTAGATAATTAAGTTTGCCTAAGTGTTGGGTAATATGAGTATTTTCATGGATGGCTTTAATCCCCTTGTGGCTTGAGGCTTGTACGTTACTTGGATGTGTTTTAAACTTAAAGCATTATTTCTAACTTGATCTCTTCTCAGTAGTCTTTATTAGTGTTATTAAAATTGTCTGCAGTAACTAATTACATGTGTTTAGTTTTTTAACATGGTGAAAAATTTATATGTTTGTACATAACGTTGCCTCGATTATACTGTTTTGGTCGTGGAGGTCTATTGATCTTATCATCATCATCGGGTGCCATCTTCATATCAACGTTCGGAGGTCAGTCGTCAAAACTTCTTGCGATCCCATGCTGCTTCTTTTAGATGGGGGGGTAGCTTATTGATCTAGTTATGTCTAAAATAAAGTCCAGGCTATCTGTTAAATTAAAATAAATAATGAATTAGTCGTAGCCGATATGCCGATTTCGGCTACCGCAATTTAAAAAATAAGTACCTACTTACATCAATTTTTGTTTTTAACAAATGAAACAATTCGTTACAATCTAGTTTTACCAGCTACGTTTTCAATATTCTAATAAAAAAATCGGAAATATCACGTCATCTAGCTCCATATCAAGAATACGTTTTTGTCATAAGTACTAGAAAACTACTTCTTTATGTTCACTTTATCAATAGACATCGTCAACACAAATTTTAGGGAAAGGCTCTTGTCTGCGGAGCATGCGCCATCCTTCTCGATCTTCAGCGAATAAACGGAGTATAATAAACTCGTCCACACTACAACTAAATAGACAACAAAACTCTGGTTAGCAATAAACTACATTGACTTGGCAGTGTCCCTGCTAGCCACCGCTAGCCACGTTACCACTAAATGGGTTGTTCATCGCCAAATATTGGCTAACTTTTGACAACGTAGCACGCATAAACCTGTTTTTAGTCTAGCCTGAATTATGGTGTTATGTAACTTATGCAGTGACTGAAGGTATAAAATGGCTGTGGAAGTCTGCATCAACATATTTTTTATGTCATATTTTAAACGGTATTTTTTGCAGTTATCAATTAAGTAAACGATTTTTTTTTTATATTATTTAGTGAAATATGCTCTGTTTAGTGCATTTTATTTATTACTGGAGAGCTAACATATTACTGTTGGTTTTGTATCCACTACAGAAGCATCTTTCTATCCATCCAGGGTTTTTCAAATCCAGAGAAGTTCAATAATTTAAAGTAAAACAGTATAAGTACATATACGATATACTAGGCAACTTACAACTTAAACTAAAGTGCTTAACAACAGGCGAAATATAGTCAAACGTAAGCCTATTCAGTTTTACAAAAATCCTCTTTATAAGAACAAGCTAATAAGACCGCCTACAGTAAATGTGTACAAAAACACAACACAAGGGGTAAACGTCCCAAGGCTTTACCAAGTTTTTTGCCTAAATGTTTTAACTGTGTCATTAAGACAAAGGACTTTGAGGACAGATAATGGTCGCTTTAATATTCCCTGAAAAACTCGGCTCTGATGAAATTACAGAAATATCCTGGAAGCGTGAGGGTGCTGATACACTACGACAGCGGTAGGGCGACCAGTTGCGTTAAAAAAATGTATAATTTGAATACTGTGAGTGAAAAAACCGTGACATACTTAAGTATATAACATTAATTACTTATTGTAGTAATATTATAGGTATTATTTGTAAGTTTGAAGGTTCGATTCTAATTGAGAAAGTTAATGTTTTTTCATGCGCTGGAAGTATATTATCCTATGGGGCAAAACAAAAACGTGTCAAAACGTAATAGCCATAAAATACTCTATTTTTTGGTCTCTTTGGGTAACTATTAAACTCATACCAGACGATATTAGTACATTTAATTGTATTTAATTAAGTATAAAAACACTGATTTTTTGACAACGAATAAACCTAAAATACACATTTATCACTAATGCTGTATAGAAGCCGTCCTTAAAAAGTCTTGCTCAAGGTACCGACACTTATACATACATTTATAATAAATATGTATACAAATAAATATTTTAAGCTTCATTGTTAAGCTTTCGTACTCGCAGTGCGGTAAAGCCTTCAAACGTTTAGGCGACTTTTTGGCGGATCTTTGTCCTGAAATCTGCTAAAGCGGCATGTTAACTTCGTTTTGATAGAATGATGAAGCTTTCATGGCAATTTCCTTAGCTTTTTCTTTGGATTCGTAATTTTCGATTTGTTGGGCGTAATCTTTCTTTGTTAGTAGAGGTTGAGAAAAATGGTGAGCTCTGTGGAGCTTTTATGCAAATAGTGAATGTTTTTCTTCTTAACGCTCAACTATTAGAACAAATTTTAACAATATACAACACACACACAGAGAACACAGAACTGAATCTATATAATGTATATGTCACGGTAAATGTGGATAATGCGGGAATTATGCATAATTACCAGTGCTCTCGGTAAAAGTGGGAAAAACTTTCGAATTAATCACATTTACCGGTAATCATAGGCTCACGCTGGACTACAACTTGCCTGATGTTAAGCAAGTTATAATTTACGATCTAGCGCGCTCGCTAGCAGAAACCGTTTTACTCTCGACTTGGAGACCGACTAATTATAATTCAGAGGGAGTCTTTGGAACCTCTAATGCAGGGGTCGGCAACCATTTGCTATAGCAGGGCCAGATATTTTGCCAGAGTAATAGTGCGGGCCGCACTTATTTATAATTTTTTTAATATATGAAATAAAACGCATATATATTCATACAATCATGTATTTTTAAATTAAATTACTATACTAACATAAAAGTAATAACTAGTGAGATTTTTGCGGCTGCATTTGACTTGCAAGTTTTTTAACGTCTGCTTTCATTTTAGTCGTAGACACGCGCAGTATCGCGTCTAAATGTTCATCCGTTAACCGTGAACAATTCTTATTTTTGCGGTAGTTGAGAATCGAAAAAGTCTGCTCACACAAATACGTACTACCAAACATAGTGATTATCTGCTGAGCAAACTTTTTCAATTCTTTGAAGTTTTCAGAACTCGAACCTCCGTAGAACTGTACCAAGTCAGTGCTTTCCTTAAATGCCATTTTAAGTGTACTATTACTTTGCAAATCTACTATGTTCATTTGCAAATTGCTTGGTACATCATTAATATCAATTGCAAAAGGGTTTTGGAATATTTCCATGTTAAGGGAGATCTTTTTAAAGTCGGTGAATCGATTTACAAACTCAGTTTGTAGTTGTGTTAACACGTTTCTCATTGTAATATTTTGCCACTCAAAATTAGCTCCAGCTTCTTCCACGGCTTTCTCGCAATTAGGAAAATGGTCAAGCTTTTTTTCATCAATATGCTTGATAAACAGTTTCAGTTTCATCTCAAATGACTTTACATCTGAATACATATCGCAAATCAATTTATTTTTTTCCTTGTAAGTGTTTGTTAAGCTGATTCAGTTCCATAGTCAAATCAGTCAAAAAACCAAGATCGATAATCCACTGTTTGTTAGTGAGCTGTTCCACTGGCTTTCCTTTCATCTCCATGAAGTTGCCAATTTCTTTTCTCAAATCAAAAAACCGTTCCAAAACGGCACCTCGACTGAGCCACCTTACTTCACAGTAGTAAACCACGTCACCATGATCAGCTTCCAGATCTTTCAAAAACTTTTGGAACTGACGGTGTGTGAGCCCATTTCTTCTTATAAAATTAACAGTGGATGTTACAGTATCCATTATTTCTTTCCAGGATATAACCTTGGAGCACAATGCCTCTTGATGGACAATACAGTGAAAAATCAATGGCACAGTAGATCCAGATTCTTTCACTTTGCTGATGATTCTCCCGACAACACCTTTGTTTTGACCGCTCATGTTCTTACCTCCATCGGTAGTGACACTTGTTAACTTTTCCCAACTTAATTGCAATGAATCCAGAGCTTGTTCCAAATGGTGAAATAAATCTTCTCCCGTAGTTGTACCTTTCAAACTGCACATTTTCACAAGCTCTTCGTAAACAGTAAAGTTATCGACAATGCCGCGTACAAATATGAGTAGCTGTGCTGTATCCGACACGTCCGTACTTTCATCCATCGCTAAAGAGAAGCAGTCAAAAGACTGTGCCTTATCCCTGAGTTGTTCACACAAATTAGCACCCAAGTCTTCGGTACGTCGGGTGCAAGTTCTGGCAGAGAGACTAAGACTTTCAAACATTTTTTTCTGCTCTGGGCATATTTCTTCTGCTATAGCTAAGACACACTCTTTAACTAATTCACTATCGGTAAACGGACGTCCACTTTTTGCTAGAATCTCTGCTACCCTGTAGCTGGCACGAACATTCGATTCGCTGTTGTCTGCCACAACCTTAAATATGTTTTGTTGATTTTTTAATGACGATTTCAAAGCAAAAATTTTCTTTTTTCGTATTTCTCCTTCAAGACAGTCAAATTTAGCTTTGTGCTCAGTGTCGTAATGTCGCTTCAGGTTATATTCCTTTACTACAGAAATACTCTTTTGACAAATCAAGCATAACGGTTTTCCTTTAAACTCGATAAAAAAGTATAATTCTGTCCATAATTCGTTAAAAATTCTTTTTTCTTCTTCTATCTTCCTTTTTCTTGAAGCCATGTTTCCATAATTATTCTGTAACAATAATGAAGAAATTTAAATTCGGTGTAAAAAAATAAATATGTTCGATTTGGCACCTACAAATTCAACTCCCCATTAAAAAATAGGTAATGAAAACATGACATAACTATCTTCATGTCGTTTCTAGTACTATCCCCGTCCATAGAATATATTTTACCCATCAATCTGAAGGTTCACTTTAACAAGCAGTAAACAAAATATAACAAATTGCTCGCGAGTGCATACAACGTATATATATATGTACTTACCTCATACGTCGTGAGAAGCTATTAGCGAAGGGAAGAAAGGTGAAACGAATCGCGTAGCTGCCAACCAGATGAGACGTGATTTTCCGGCGAATTTCCACAACAGAATGAGGAGAGAGCTGCGTGCGGCTGTGATTTTAACTAAAGCCCGTCGCTTTGAATTTTTTCGCCGCCGCACACCTGCGTCTAATCAAAGAGTGCCGCCGCCTATTGTTTCAAAGGAGCTGCCGCCGACGGCCATGTGCGGCGGATAAGCGCAAAAAATATTGCTAAGAATTTGAATACAGCAAATCTTTATTTTCGGTAGAAACAATACATAATATCACAGTCTTGATAAACAGTTGTTAAGAAATGAAATAGGTAAAATTTTATCACCCCGCGTTTGAGCGAGCTTTCAACGTACTCTCGTACTCTCATGGCCCAACGCATGGCCGTATAAATTCTAGTGAATTTTTGCCTTTTGCTTTGGTATTTTTTTTCTTACGGACCTCAGGCTTGCCGGCCGCCCCAAGATAGTCCACGGGCCGCATACGGCCCGCGGGCCGCCGGTTGCCGACCCCTGCTCTAATGTATAACGGTGCCTCCTTGCCGAACCTCTACTCGTGCAATTTATTTTAATAAACATTTTGATTCTGCTGTTTGATTTTATTATATTCTACCAAAGGGGTATGGTTATCTTTACTTCTATACTAATATTATAAAGCTGAAGAGTTTGTTTGAACGCGCTAATCTCAGGAACTACTGGTGCGAATTGAAAAATTATTTTTGTGTTGAATAGAACATTTATCGAGGAAGGCATTAGGCTATATAACATCACGCTGCAAGTAATAGGAGCGAAGAAACAATGGATAATGTGGAAAAAAACGGGCAAATTTATTCATCTTTGAGGGCTTCCATTGCGTGCGTTGTGAAAACGCTTCAAAATGCAAAAAAAATATTGCCTAAAATAACTATTACACGCGGACGAAGTCACTGGCACAGGTAGTTGTATGTAATTACCGGTAAATGTGGATAATTCTCTACATTTACCGTGTGCGTTGGTAATTATGCATAATTACCGGTAATTATGCATAATTCCCGATTATCTACATTTACCGTAACATATATACTTACTCACATTTATCTCTAAATCAGGTTTGAATTAATAATGATGATTTATCATCATCATCAAACAAAAAAAAAGACAGCTCATACATAGACCTTTTTTAATATAAATTTAAAATTTCATACTAATAATGCATATAACATAGCAGATTAACATCAACTCCACAGGGCACCACTAGTACCTAATCCATACAAATAAATCATGTTACCATAAACAATTAGATGTCCCCTACCCAACTAGCTTCCAAACAACACTTTCCCTGCTAAAGGCAGCACTTTATATCTTCAACATTATTTCCTTATTATATCCTACTAGCTTTTACCCGCAGCTTCGGACGCTATATTATATCTATAAACTTTCTTCTTGAATCATCATCATCATCATCAGCCTAATGGGACCCACTGCAGGGCATAGGCCTCCACCCTCTTACGCCAATACTCCCTGTCTTGCGCTGTTCTTGCCCAGATGTTTCCTTCTAACTTTCTAATATCATCCAGCCACCGTTGCACAGGTCTTCCTACACTTCGCTCTAGAATCACTCTGTCTAATAGTAAAAAAAACCATCAAAGACGTTGTGTAGTTTTAAAGATCTAAACAAAAATATATACAGACATAGGGCCAGACGCGGAAAGCGACTTTGCTTTATACTATGTAGTGATAACAATTTTAGTTCATATTTGATCCGTACGCAGTTTATCTTGGCATTATGTTATGGCAATGACACCGACAGTCGTGTGTACAATGTTCTAAGCAATCGCCACAAAAATCACGAGCGCACGCGTACAATACAATGTTTGAATATGTAATAGTTTTTGTGTAGTGTATGTTATGGTATAGTTCTGAGAGCTATGGGATAGTTCTAGTAAAAGTATTGTGTTAAAATTAGTACCTAAAATAATTAGCTTAGTCATTAGGTACATATATTTTTTATTGCCTTCTTTGACTTCTGAGACTGTTGAGCGTATCAATTTAAATTATCCAGAGTAAAAGTAATTGAAATAATATTTAATTAAGTAAAGATGCTATTTTTGAATTGGTTAAAATACCTATGTGAAGAAAACGAAACATCATCTCTGACTTTCGTGTAATACTTACTTAAGTAATTGTCAAATTAATCTAAGTTATTCTATAACTGTTCAAAAATAAATCTAATTTCATACTCAAGTGCCAAAGAACAGGTCGGATGCAACCTCTAAATAGAGGTAAGATAATTCTACACACGGAGAAAAGCAGAACTAAAAGTGCTGACCAGAATATTATCTTGGGTGTTTATCTTTTCTGAGTGCTAATCCCGTACTATGATATTATTTATAACATTATTTGCAAATCAGCGAAAATAATCATAATCGACAGAATGCCAGAACGAGTTCGATTCCTGCCGGTTGTAATTATTTTCACTTACTAAATAAAACATTATAATATTCTGCTCGAAACTTTTTCTTTTTCTTTTTTTTTAGGTCAATACGAAAGTGCTGCCGCGTACCTTCTCCGGAATGAGTCGGCATTATAAGAGCATCGTGTACCGTTTCTTAGATCATATCTCAGTGGTTTATCCGAACGAGTACCGTTCTGCAGTTCAACTTAGTATACCTATGTTTAACTTTGTATTGCGGAATTCACGCTTTTGAATGTGGCAGTGTATTAGGTGTACTTTATTTTGTACAGGTACCGTTAGTTTTAGGAATTTAGTAACTCTGGTGCTTTTGGTATATTTTTGAAGCTAATTGTAACTAAGATAGTTATTTCCTTAGTGAGTTTACTATACGTAGGTAATTACATACTTGTATGTGATTTACTTGGTTTTTTTAAGTTTTGTGTTAAAAGTTTTTAACAACGTGACTATTGGAATGGACACAGATTTGATGCTTTTTCTGATCTATATATATCCGTTTAAACTAAAATTGCAAACAGTCGGGAATAAGCAAAATCTTAGCAGAGTTTTTATAGGGTAAAAGAGCGTAAAATGTGTCTACTGTCTAGTTTATTTAATAAAAAAACATAGATATTATTGAACTCGCGGACTCAAAACCAAATATTTTTAAACCCGATTTTTTTATGAATTTAACTTCAAATTTACCTAGTACAAATGGCTAAATGTGTTACGAAAGCCTACAAAAGAAGATGACGTACAGTCATTTTAATGCATGCTAGATTCTCGTGAGCAAACAGAGTCTGCCAAGCAATCTAACAATTCAACGGTTTCCCAAATAAAAGCGCATTCATACCGAACATAATTATGTATAATGATACAAAGAATATATACAAAGCACTAAGAAGAGCACTACTCGGTTATCTGTATACGCTTTTAGCCAAAAACTGCGCCTTAAGACGACCCCATTTGCAAAACAACACTGAATAGAATATGAAATGCAATGCAAACTATCGCGAACTCCGTATGCAGAGAGTAGGTAGAATGTACAGGGTTAGAAAGAAAGGTTACCTAAGTATGATAAAAGAACTTTTTTTATGTTCCAGGTGAACTATATGTTATCTTGAAAGATCAAAATGAAAGCAAGTTTGGCTATAACAACTAATGAATAAATCATCAAACACCAAATAATATGATAAATCTTTCTTCTTTTACTTTAGATTAGAATAACAGAGATAAGATTTTGTGATTTATTTGTAACAGAGTTACTTAAATTAACGTAACATTTTGAAGAGCCTAATCTGAACTCGTTAACTCAAAGCAATAATTTTCATTGTTTCTAAGTAGTATGTATAATGTTTATATATCACAAAGTTTTCTAAATACCTTGAACATATCCAAATGCACGTACACTGAAGAAGTAGTACGTAATAAACGTAAAACACATCGAAGGAGCAGTAAGAACACTATGGGCAGTTTATTTTCACGTAGCAATGTATATAACGATTTCAGAATCTAGAGCAAATTAATAGATAGCTAGTTTTTTTGTAGGCAAACGTAATCGCATTAAAAAAATCCAGCATTAGATTTCTTGGGGAAGAAAATAGCCTATGTTGCTTTCGTGACTCGATAAATTAAAAAAAATCGTTACGCGGCTTGAATAAAAATCAGACACATCATAAATAGACATTCCTTAGCATGTTTTTTACTATGAATCTTCGCGATTAAAAAAACACAAAAATACAATAAAATTTAAAATACATTAGTATTTTCAAGCAAAATCCATACAAGCGAAGTAACTGACAAAGATGTTGCACCACTGTATTAGAATACAACGGATAACACCAATACAGTTAAGTAAAGTTAGTGCATAGAAATGCACTAACTTTATACATTATTAGTGGATATTACAATCGTAGTTCGAGATTAAACCGCAGCAGAAGAGGTGTTTCAAGAAAGGAGCAGTTACAAGTTTCCACAACTTGCTTGGAGTTTTCGGATAGTATAAACTTTACACGGTTTCATGAACGAGGTGGAGACGATTCACTTTAGTTTTATGGTTATAGTGTACACTGTATAATTATTGTTGTGTCAACAATAACTGTTACGTTTATGTTTATGTTTACATCAGGCAAGTTGTAGTCAAGCGTGAGCCTATCTCATGTATAAAAAAAATGTCTTCTTATAACCTTTTGTACAACTTTTTATGGACATTCTAAGCTCGATTTTGCTATCATAAATAAGTGATTAAATCTTGTCTTGTACATTTTCAGAAAAAAAAATGTTTTCACTTTGGAATGTTTTAAGTTAGCGTTATTACAGATTATTCTAGTAAAGGTAGCCTAGCTAGTTTGTTTTTAATCATTAATCATCATCATCATCAGCCCGCTATCGCCCACTGCTGAGCATAGGCCTCTCATCTTGTACGCCACTCGTCCGGATCCTGCGCAGATCGAATGCAGGTGCTCCCTGCGGTTGTTCTGATGTCGTCAACCCACCGCATTGGTTGGCGACCTCTATTTCATAGTTTAGTTCAAATTAAGTTACCACACTAGATCATTCCATTCAGCCCAGCATGTGTCAGTCAACATTTATAGAAATATAATAAAGAGTATAAGAAATATAAAATACATTGAAAACACCGTACTAGTTTTTATCGGCTAACCAATTAGTAAGTAGCTTTTACATATCAGTGTAAGAGACAGCGAAGTTTTTTTTTTATCTTTTCTTTGTCCAAGTTCTAACTCTGCCCAATCTCCTCTGCTCGTTGGCTCTGCCCAGGGTGGCATAGGTACATAGAAATTCATCTCCATCCCATTCATATGAAATAGCACTATTATTGCACCAAGCACCGCAATTTACGCTCAACAACAAATGGGACGCATTAGTCTTTGGATAAGTTTGCCGATTTTAATAATATAGCCACGTTTTTTGGGATAACGATAGCAATATGTTGCATCTTTTTTGCGTTCACGAATTTAGGTGATAGCCATTCGTTTGATGCTATGAACATAAATCTCAGACTAGTGTAACGTAGATTTTATTTAACTCATTTTCTTAATTGGGTTTGATATAAGGCGTGGATAGTATTACTTACTTTACAATCTAACTCAAGTTCTTGGCATGGTCAGGGATACTGGTGTATTAAATCTAGGAACCGAAAAATTTATGACTTATTGATCATTCAGACATAGTTATTTGCTTCTAACATTATTCGGTAATTCTACGTAAATGTGTTTATCGAGATCAAGAAAAGTAACTCAATTTTTAAATATTGGCTAAAGGCACTTTTTGTGTCCAAAAATAAATCAAACTCAGCCTCTTTTCTCAGTATCGCAGGCATTTATTTCTAAAAGAATAATAAAGGAAATTTCTTCCTTACCTGACATTCTGTCTGAATCTAATATAAAAATATTAGAGGCGCCTCAACTCAACATATTCTGAGGGAAAAACGCGGAGGCGTATTTTCCGAGCCTGCCGAAATGTATACAAATTTAGCTAACATTTAGGAATTGAATTTTTGTAACATCACGGTAATTAAATGTAGAGTATTTTGAATTACTTACTTAATGGCCACTTTGAAAACTAATTTAGTTTTCTTTTCAAGTGTTATTGGCCTTTTGTTAAATATACGAAAATAATTACATAATCATTCAAAGGTCAAGGTCAAAAGGTCATTTTCCTTTCTATCTAAGCCAATCAGGCCAAATCTAATTGTTGGGCGTAGTTTCAGGTGAACTGGTGGCTTGACTGTCCACTGTGAAACAAGTTAATTAATGAGGTATGTTACAAATAAAGTACCTATACTTATAATAAATAAAATATTACAATGCCAGAAGAACTGTATCAACTTCATTCGATTGAAAATATTCTTACAATTTGGCCTTATGCACATCGTTTTTATGAATTGTCGGATGAATCATATATTGTACCTATGCTCTGCCTTCAAAAGTCATTGTATACCTTATTTACCGAGTCCACCTACTCGCACAGAACAAAATAACACGAGGAAAAGAAATTACGAGTTGTTCGCAAGAAAATCTAATTTAATTTATGAATAGCGTCTGCGCCTTTTCAATGGAAACGTTCATCAGAAAACATCGGCCATTACGTTTCATTAATTTTAAGAAAAAAACATAATGAAGGAGAGAAACACTAGATAATAAAGGTTAATTTTATATTCTTTTGAAAACAATTCACGTGTTAAAGGTAAATAACCTTTATTAAAAATAAATACCTTTATTTGATTTAAGTAGCTGCGTGTTGTTTTAAGGTCTTGTTCGATTGAAACGATTTCACGTTAACGTTTCCATTGTCTATTAATTAGAAAGTATATGTAGTAATAAACAACTAAGACATCAAAAAGTGATTTTGTCAAAAAAACTTTTTTGACGGGCTTGACGGAAACTTTTTGAGCTAACATAGATTTTCACTATACGATTACTTTTCCCACTATATCATTGAAGCGCCCGTAGCTCAGCTAGCGGAGGCAATCGCATGCGATTATCAATGTTAAGCAAAGATCGACGCGGGCAGTCCTTGGATGGGTGACCGAAAAGTGGCATTCCATTTTGGGCGCTTCCTTAGGTCGGATGACACATTAAATTGAAGATCCCGGCCGGCAGTCGTTAAGCCATGTCGAAGGCCCTTAGGCAACTTGATAAACTCTCGACACCAGAGTTGGCCACTCTCTTTCGATAAGAAGAAGACTATATAATTTGTAAGAACATCCTTAAAATACATGACATTACATATCTTTTAACAAGAACGACTAATTTTGCTCTGTCAATTAGATACTTTGTTTAACTATTCCCTATGATATAGCAATCGACCTCAAAATTAGGTACCTCTATAATTACACGAACATATCGCAGAAACGTTTATCATTAATGATAACCATTAGTTAGGTGTTCCTTGTTTCAACAGAGAATGGTCATAACTAAAATTATTGAAAAAAGTGTCTGCACTGATAGTCCTAAACAGATCGTAGCTTAAAATTTAAGCCAACTATTATGAACAAAAACCCAAACACGGAAATATTTCGGTTCATTTTTACATAGCGTCATCTAGGCCTATAATAAACAAAAATTACCTGTGCCATGATAAATACTTACGGTCTTATTTATAAGAAGTTATAGAACAGTTAAAGTGTTCTATAACATCACTATAAGAAAAATGACCATAATCGGTATTTATAAACGCACTATAGCGCTAAACAGTTCTATAAGTCTATTATAAAGTTATAGTAGCGAGGACCCCACTATAACCGTACTATAGCGGTGCTATAAGATCTAAGATGGCCGACTATCCTGTCATCTGTCAGCTGATTTGCTGTCTTTGAAGTAAAAACAAACAATCAAGTTTTGTAATATATGTGGGGACGGCGGAGCATCTTCATTATCCATAATAGTAATTCTACCGGCTGGGCATGGATATTCGGGCATGGAGAAATAAAACGTAGCACTTCAACTTATTGATGGTATATTACAATTTGTTCGAGGTTAAACTATGAAATACAACTGTAGGAAGATTGTCTGATAACTAATTACACTAATTCGGTCGACACTCCAACCAACACGTAACGCCACAACGCGATGCGAACCGATTGCCGTCCCAAGTAAGAATGGCGGTCTCTCGCACGGCACTAGCGCTGGTTGTTGCGTCAGAGCAGGGCTCCGAAGTTAGTCTCAAGTCAATGTCAGCCGTTATTGACAGTGACATAAACATTATAACATATTTCGAACATTGTGACAGCTGACAGTGACATTGAAACCAACTCGCCTACTCTCCGAATCAAACATTAACAACAACTTAAACACTCTTCGAATCAAACGCGCCGACACGGCCAGACTGACATTCGCACGTCCTCGTGCGATCCGATTTCTCTCGCAGCAGATGACCTGGAATAAAAGAAAAGACACAGCTGGGATCACTTATGTCATTTCGCTCGTCTATCCTGACAATTTCGAAAGATATAATTCAGTACACGCACATATTATCAGTATCTACTATTTGGCTTCGAGAAATTGAGATCACGTCAAGATGTTGTTTCAACTAAGTTAATTATCACACAAAACTTCACTATTCGACCTCGTACGAATATTACAGTACCGCTGCAGGGTGTCCCCACCACCAAGATCGCCACTCACAGGTAACGACAAGAGAGCAGCGGACAGCCCTGCAGTTGCAGCTCCACTTCACGACATTATTTGACCTCATGCAAATAAGCCACCGCAGGGTGCCCCCACCACCAAGCTCGCCACTCTCAGGTAACGACAAGGGAGCACCGGACAGCCCTGCAGTCGGAGCACCTCTCTACGACAATATTTGACATCATGCAAATATCGCCAAATCTCTAGCTTCTACCCGACGGCATCTCATATGACGTGACGTTATCTCATCTGACGTGAAACCAACTAACTCTTAAGCAATGGTGTTGAATGATACGTAACAAATTCACATCTCAAAATTAAATCTCTAATTCACTTCCCAATGCTGAGAGGGTCGCCGAGGTGATGGTCATTGTGTGCGAACTAGCAACCAAATCGTATCATCGTCTGATGAAACCTCCTCACTACTTTAACTTTGACCCGCCGTCTCGGCCTCCTCCTCCTCATCGTCAACATTATTAATCAAAAAGGTATCTACCTACTTCTATTAAGCCGTCAAGACTCCTAGGCACTATGCCCAGATTTTCGTGAACATCTTTATGAATCTGATTTTAACTATCTATCTTTTCAAAACGTGGGTACCTGTGCTGTATTACTATGCCTTCTATTCTAATCCCTACGCATAGTACCCAGAATTTGATTGTCTGTTTTACTATTCACTAATGAGTAACCAAAAGGAAACGAGCTCACCGGGAGTATGATCAGGTGTCAGTCTCAAGCAGCCCATGTTCGCGCAGAACGACGCTGACAGCATTCCTGCCCTGGCGGTGCTCAAGCTCATCAGCTAGAAGGCGGCATGACTTGCTACTGGCTGGCAGCGAGAAGTGACAACAGCATCCTGAAAACAGAAACGGATACGCGCCAGTACTGAAGCATCTAATATGGACCATTTAAACAGGGATGATTTCAGATCTAGTTTCATTTTATTTGCACAGTATATATCTTGAAATTCAATCTCTAACGGACACGACTCCCAGAAAAGCTGGACTGTTAACAGAAAAATCTCAACGAATCCTGTCAAGACCTGATTTTACTGAAATATCTTGCGTAAAATAGGAAAAGACTACTAAGTTAAAACTATGACAATGTTAATTTTGATTGAATCTTGAGTTTCAATTAAATTTCACAGTGTACAGCTGACCTATTATGTGGCATAAAATGAACTGCCACTTATTTAGCACTGCACAATCATAAAATAGCTACGCACTAACAGTTATCAGCAAATTGGCAATAAATTTTCTACAAAAAAATTCAATACTTAATCGTACCGCAACATTTATAGTGCTGTATGCTCGTATTAACTGGTATGGTTCTTCTCAATAACGCCTTTTAATCATTTATAACAAATTGCAACCAAATCTTACTTCGACAAAAGAGCATTCAACACCAGAAACGTAATGAATTTAAACAATATCACCTTTGATATCCGACGAAGTTGCACGCTGCACTCAGTCACCACTCGACCCTGGCTGCGCTCGCCCGGCCGCGTGCTACCACTGCTGCTTCATGTGCCGTGGCCGCCCGGCCGCGTGACACCACTGCTGCTCCATGTGCCGTGGTCGCCCGGCTGCATGCCACCACTGCTGCTCCATGGGCCGCGGCAGCTCGACCGCATGCCACCACCGCTGCTCCATGTGCCGCCCGGAGCGCACGCCACTGCAGCGGCATCGCGCGTCACTGCCACGTGGCATGAGTCTGCTGCAGGCGCTGCTCTTGTACTCCCTCACGATGCGGTCCATATCTTGTAATCTTCTTGCTTGTCAATATTTTTTGTCGTTTCTTTCGTAGTCTTTCTTGTACGACATTTCCAATTAGAAGATATAAAATTCCTACCAAACCCGAACAGCAAATCTTGTCTTTCAATTCACAGCACACGTATTCGTAAATTTGAACGCAATTATGAAATCGCTTTATGGTCTTCTCTGGTCCGAGGATTATCGTTGCCGCATTGATAAGTTTCAGTAAAACACAAATCCCAACTGCTTTTTATCTTTCACACGTTTTTGTTCATTGACACGAAGAATTGATAATGTTTGTGGGTCTGATTTTCACGTAGGCAGAACATGCATGGTTCCCATTGTGTTTCTCGGCGATCAAATATTTCTCCATTTTGCCATCATCCCACTTCTGATGTGGGGACAGCGGAGCATCTTCATTATCCATAATAGTAATTCTACCGGCTGGGCATGGATATTCGGGCATGGAGAAATAAAACGTAGCACTTCAACTTATTGATGGTATATTACAATTTGTTCGAGGTTAAACTATGAAATACAACTGTAGGAAGATTGTCTGATAACTAATTACACTAATTCGGTCGACACTCCAACCAACACGTAACGCCACAACGCGATGCGAACCGATTGCCGTCCCAAGTAAGAATGGCGGTCTCTCGCACGGCACTAGCGCTGGTTGTTGCGTCAGAGCAGGGCTCCGAAGTTAGTCTCAAGTCAATGTCAGCCGTTATTGACAGTGACATAAACATTATAACATATTTCGAACATTGTGACAGCTGACAGTGACATTGAAACCAACTCGCCTACTCTCCGAATCAAACATTAACAACAACTTAAACACTCTTCGAATCAAACGCGCCGACATATAAATTAATTTTTTGATTATTTGGGGTTTTAAAACAGTGTTTTCAGTGCCTTTTGTTTGGAATGACTTGCAAATTGGAGAATGTAAAGCCTACAATAATAGCACTTGCAGTATTACATAATATTGCCATTGACCAGGGGGTGGGGGGCTGTGCTTGCAAGTAACTCAGATGCTCACCAGGCAAATCCAGTAGTCCAAGAGGAGCCAGGAGAAGTTGCAAGTGGACGCTCAAACGCCATCTTGCAATCATTTATTAGGTCACATCTTAGTAAGTAGTTAATATTTGTGATACTGTGGTTGAAGTTGGCATATAACTGTACTGTAATGGAACTGGCTCTCAGAGGAGGCTGCAAGAACATACTGATAGGTGCTTGGTGACACATTTACATATATATACATAGAAGTGATAATCTTTATGAACATAACATGAAAGAAAGTTATGCTTTGGAGCATGTACCTACTATGATTTTACTGTTAAGCCAAAACTAAAACAAGGAAAAATGTGGAATTGTAAAACCAGATCCGGTGACATTATGTGTCTCCAATCAGAATTATATATAAAGATTAGCCCTTATTGTACACAATAACACTGCTGCTCTTGTAATAATTAATTAATAGTAGGTACAGACATGTCATAATGCTAAATGAAAGTATCTTAGTATGTGTGATTAGTGATAAACATGTTAATAAAAGTCTTTCTATGTATTTCATTCTGTTTTACTTTTATAATAAATTATTTTTAATTTCAAAAGCTCTTTTAATTTTTCAATTTCTGTTGCTCGTTGGCCATTTGGGCCTCATGTAGCTCTCGTCGGCAGGCTATTCCAGCATCGCAAATCCTCTGGGCAGCAGGAGTTTATAATAAATTATTTTGAATTTCAAAAGCTCTTCTTTTAATTTTTCAATTTTTGTTGCTCGTTGGCCATTTAGGCCTCATGTAGCTCTCGTCGGCAGGCTATTTCAGCATCGCAAATCCTCTGGGCAGCAGGAGTTTATAATAAATTATTTTCAATTTCAAAAGCTCTTCTTTTAATATTTCAATTTTTGTTGCTCGTTGGCTATTTGGGCCTCATGTAGCTCCCGCCGGCAGGCTATTTCAGCATCGCAAATCCTCTGGGCAGCAGGAGTGATGCTATTTACTTATTTTTATTAAAATTTTTGATTTTTGCGCGTCTGAATATTAACTTTGACGTTTCTTTGTGTCTGAGTATAGACAAAATTTTGTGTTTTATGACAAAGTTAGCATATATTTGGCACTAAGATACGTATTATCTGTGGTTAATTTCGTTCTTCTTTGATTTTTTCTTAATAATGGCAATGATTTGGCTTATTGTCGGTACCACGTGGGTACTATAGTTATAGAAGGCTTATAGAACGTTTATAAATAGTAAACTTTAAAGAACACTTTAAATGCTTATTGAACACTTTAACTATAGTATGCTTATAGCATACTATAGGCATTTTTATAAATAAGACCGTTAATGTTTAT
Organism: Macaria notata; assembly: GCA_927399415.1. NCBI lineage: Eukaryota > Metazoa > Arthropoda > Insecta > Lepidoptera > Geometridae > Macaria > Macaria notata. Next base: position 12,536,136 of record OV656738.1, on the reverse strand, counting down.
CTAAGTTCTTAATTTTGGAAATAAATTGATACTGACGTATTTCATTTTAACAGGTAGACAGAAAGCATTTATTTGCAACATTAAACAAAACAGTCTGTATCAGGTCGATTATTTAATTATGATTGAATACCAAATCGACAAATTGTTAGGCATCTTCTACACTAGAACGCATTCTAGTCATTTGCACTAATAACTTGAATTGTCATAACCTATAACATCAAATTAAACAAAACATTAGGCGGGTCGTGGCCTGGTTCGGATTGCATATTTGTTTTAGGCTAATTGTTGTTTTTACAAAAGGTCACGATATGAGTGAGGCTTTGTAGGTCAAAGGAATGTTTTGAATTATTTGCCAGCAAGTTTACTAAATATATTACCATTGTAAGTATGTTGATGACACGGAGATAATTTTGCATTTTATATTTATTTCACCATGCTTGATTTGTATCATGTCACAATACTTGTATTTATACTATTCTTATTTAATCCCATAAAGCAAACGTGTGTTTAACAGACAACTTACTAATGCAATTTGCTGACTTACCTACTGACTTACGATAGTCAGTCTATGGATGCGCGATCTAAGTGTAGTTTGTGGGTCAAAGAATGTTCATGTATGTCAAATACTCTTTCGAGTCTTCTGAAAACCGTTCATTGAAAGTCGCTTAAAGATGAAAAGAAAAAGATCGATTCGTGATACTTAAATATTAAGCCACTGCCACACATCTCTAATGCCACATTGTTCAAACGGCCCTAGGGGTCTCTGACATGGCTTAACAACTGTCGTACTATAACAATCAGCTGGGATACAACACAATTAAAACAGATTTTGAAGTTCTATCGATTTAGCCTCGCTACGGTACATGAAATTTACCTCCAAGATGATAAGATTCATCAGTACTTCAGCAGTTACGTCTCAGTCCCAGTTTTAATTAATTTCAATTGCCGCCATCTGTCCAGCACGGGCCTGTTTGCATTTAGACAACTGTTTTGAGAGAATCGTTGCAAGTCTGTTTCTCTACAGCTGGAGTTCTCAAAATTGTTAGGCTTGTATATCTCAGTAAAACTAAGTTTGATCCCAAACCCAATATGATATCAATGTGAAGTCATATTAAAAAAAAACCTACTTACAAGATAGATGATATATAAATACTTTATTAAAACACCACAAATAAAACAAAACAAAAACATACAAATTAGAATCAGCGTCTCAATTGGCGGCCTTATCGCTAAGAGCGATCTCTCATGGCAACCAATCCGGCAAGGATATAATGAGTAGAAAACTTACTAAAACTTACTAAAAAATATTTTTATGTATGTATTAAGTACATAGATATACATTTTTTTTTTTTTTTTTTTTAACTTGAACGGGTTTGCACTTGACCATAGTTTACCTGATAGCAAGTAAGGCTATGGCCTAAGATGGAGCGTGCTTACCCGATAAGAACCGATTCACTCTCGCTTTGAAGATCGCTGGATTATAGTGCGTGGGGAACAGAGAGCCAGGCAGGGAGTTCCACAACCTAGCGGTACGAACAATAAAGTTGGAAGCGTACCGTTTCGTGCGGGTCTTAGGAACTTCCACCATAAACCGGTGTCGTCCTGCCGTACCTCTACTCGTCCGGTGAAAGAAGGGCGCGGGCGGAATTAGTCCGTGCAATTCCGCGGCACACTCTCCGAAATGCAACCGATAGAAAACCGACAAACTGGCGACTTTGCGACGGTGTTCAAGACTTTGAAGTTTCGCTCGGCACAGTTTATTATTACCAATGATCTTCTTGGCTCGACTCTCAATGGCCTCTAGTGCCTCAAGTTGGTACTTGGCTGATCCATCCCAAAGATGCGAACAGTACTCCATGCACGACCGAACTTGTGCTTGATACAAAGTGAGCAGCTGTTCCGGCTTGAAGTACTTTCGCACCTTCGAGAGGATACCCAACTTTTTGGCTGCAACTTCGGCTTTAGACTCAATGTGAGAGCCAAAATTAAGAGTAGGGGACAATGTAATACCAAGAAGATCAAGGTGGTCAGTTATCGGCACAGTCGAATTTCGGAAAGTGGGGGCCAGCTCGAATGGCCTCTTTTTAGCGGTGAAAAGACACGCCTGGGTCTTCGCAGCATTAAACCTGACTAGATTGGCATCACCCCAATCGGAGACTGCCTTGAGAGCCAGGTTTATACGCTCGACCATCGCCTCCCTGAGCCACTGGATCTCGGCCGCACTGGCCCGCGCTGTGGATGTATAGCTCTCTACAACGGTGCTGTCGTCTGCGTACCCAAAGGTTCCGGGTTTCAGCAGATCGTTAATATGCAGCAGGAAAAGAGTTGCAGAGAGCACCGACCCTTGAGGGACTCCGGCATTGATAGCCATTAGATCTGAGGAGCAGCCATCAACGACTACTCGAATAGACCTATCCCTCAAAAAGTCCGAAATCCAAGCACGAAGCCCAGCGGGCAGGCCGTAAGAGGAAAGCTTGCTTATAAGGCCATCGTGCCAAACCTTGTCAAAAGCCTTAGAAATATCCAGGGAAACCGCCAGGGCTTCCCCGTATTTCTCAATGGCTTCACTCCATATGTGAGTGGCGTACACTAGAATGTCTCCAGTGGACCGATTCTGGCGAAAGCCATATTGTCGGTCACTGAATAGGTCATGCGATTCAAGGTACGCCAGGAGCCTGCGTTTCAGGACACGTTCCATACTCTTGCAGAGCACGGACGTGACTGAAATGGGCCGGTAGTTAGAAGGGTCAGCACGACTACCTTTTTTGGGCACGGGCTGCACGTTAGCAAGTTTCCATGAAATCGGCACTTTGCCAGTCTCAAGAGAAAGCTGAAAGAGGCGCGTCAACACAGGAGCCAGCTCAGGCGCACATGTCCTCAGTACTATAGCTGGAATACCGTCAGGACCACTGGCCTTGTTCACGTCCAGATCGCGTAGCACTTTACGGACCTCCGTTTGGCGAATCTTGAAATCCGACATGGCAGTCGGACATTCAAGAGGAGGAGGAGGCGAAGCACCACAAGCATCAAGACGCGAATTTTCCGCAAATAGAGAAGCAAATAAATTTGCTTTCTCATCTGCAGAGTGAGCCAGAGATCCGTCAGGTTTCAGCAGTGGAGGCAATGAGGGGCGGCAGAAGTTCCCTTCGATCAACTTTGCCAGGGACCAAAAGGCTTTACTACCCGCGGGGTACGAAGCTAATTTGTTCCCTACTCGGCCAATGTGATCGAAGCGTGCCTTCTGAAGAACCTTTTTGCAGGACTTGGCGGCTTTGTTGTATGCCATCTTCTTCTTGCTAGTATTCCTAGCCTTGCGGTGGCGAGCATCAACCCATGCAAGGTATGCCTCATGTTTCAGCGCTTCTGCACGTCTACATTCTGGTCCAAACCATGGGCGAGCTTTGCCGGACTGGGATACATCCGAGTAAGGAATGAAATATTCCATACCTAGGCGAATAGTATTCATCACGGCATCCGCACAGACTGAAGGGTCTTTAGAAGAGAAGCAGACAGCCTGCCAAGGATACGATGCATAAAAAGACCGCATCTCATCCCAATCCGCTGACCTGTATCTCCACAACCGCCGACTACCGCTAGGGCTCGGAACGGATGGGTAATATACGGACACAGACTTCACCAGACAATGGTCGGATTTACCCAAGGGTGACGATATTGTCACTGAGTACCGGTCTGGATCTGTTGTCAGCAGAAGGTCTAAGCAGTTAGGTGTATGAGACTCAACGTCAGGCACCCTAGTAGCGCCTTGGACCAGCTGAGTGAGATTTAACGCCAAAGCGAGCTTACGCGTCTCTCTCCCAGCATGGTCAGTGATCTGGTATGGGTATAGCCACTCTTGGTGGCGTCCATTGAAATCCCCCAGAAACACTAATTGGGCTGTAGGGTACTTCTGAAGAGCCTTATCCGCCGCCTCATTGAGGTATTCAGTAAGCCTGGTTGTCTCCTGATCGCCGCTGTGTGATCGGTAGACACAGGCATATAGAATCTTGTCTATTCCTGTGTCCACAAGCGCCCAAAGCACAGAGAATCTGCGATCTTCAAGGTTACGGAGACGCTGACAACAAATGTCGTCACGGACGTACATGCACACCCCAGCCCGAGCTTTGAAGTTATGCTCTAGGCTGTAACCCGGGTACAGCAGGTACGCCGTATCCGACGGGCATTTGATCTGCGTCTCCGTCAAAATCATGAGTGCAGGTTTTTCGGTCTCGAGATGGTGGTGGACCGGAACGAGATTGGAGTGCAATCCTCGAATGTTTGTGAGGTGCACTTTAAGTGAAAGGGCGTGCTGTCGCTGTGGTACGCTTTTCCTTTGTCTCTTAACCTTCATGATAGTGCAAAAGTGGGGGTCGGTAAGGAAATGGCAGTGGGATGAGGTTTTGCGTAGCTACCTCGTCACACATGAACAATTCAAGACATCGGTGGAGGAACTAGTCCGGAGACCGCGGGGACGCCCGTGCCCCCCCAAGAAAGTCCAACGGGCCCTTTCATCCGGTCGCCAACCGGCACGTTGGCGCAACCTCGGGATTTTTCGCAAGTTGGCGGGACAGCCTTTCACGAATGGCTAAATCGCTACTTGGGTCCCCTACTAACTGCGGTCGGCCAGCGACGAACCGTGCCACGGATCCCGCTACCCTCCGAAACTAGCTGCCCAATGTCTCGATGTGCATGTGTGTTAAACAGGTGTCTGCTACGAAGAAACAACTATCCCGACCCACCTCCTTGGACGGTGTCACCGGACCACGCGCCGGAACACGGCTAGACCGTTTGGCGACGCGGCTTAGTCCGGTGGGTGGTCACTAACCACGGCCGAAGCCTACCACCAGTGAGTTGCTGCCTGGTTTGCACCACCCAGGGACCACGTGTGGGGATACGGAACTAGGGTGCTCTCCCACGGACGAGGGCAGCTCAGGCCCCTAAAATGAAATGACATTTATTTGCTCTTGAATACAGGCAGGTGATGCTGTAATGTGAAATAGAAGTCCCTTGTATTCTACCATTCTAGGTGTGCAAATATTATAATTTATGTATTAACTATGCTCTCTGAAATCTATCTGCAATGAAACTCTGCGTAAGCTGTTATCAAGTCCTACAGTTTACTAATTTTGGCTTGGTAATGGTGTGATCGTACGCTGCACTTTCAAAGTTTCTTAATTCCCTTAGATCAATTAAAGCGCCATGTCAAATTATTTTCCAAGATTAAAGTCAGAAAGATTTGAAATATAAGTTACTTTTAGTCAATTTAAAATTCAGCCCACTCTACATCCACTCAGTAAATAACAAACCCATTGTAATCCAAAGCACTAAATTAGCCAACTTTTCTGAAGCCAGAACACAGAAGTTGCGACATATTCAAGACTGTAAAAACATGTAGGATTTTATCAAACGTTAGGAGCTCAGAATTTGGGCTAAGCTGTGGAGATTTTACAACTTTTTGGTTTTGTGGGATTTGTTTTTAGTAGCGATGTATAAGTTATGTTTATACGTCTGACAATAATATAAATTTGGTTAATTTTATGTAGCAAGCAGTCATAGAGAGTTTTATTAAGACATTAAAGTCAGGCATACTGGGGTATCAAATAGTTTATTTTCTATTATTTTCAAACCGATTTAGTTATACATAATTCAATAATCACATTATCTCATACAAAGACTACCAAAACACGACACTATAATGTATACTCACTAGGTACTCGTCCATAGCATCACCTATCTCTGTCACATCACACAGTAACTTGATCTTTTATCCCTTTCCCCCACATCGACAGATGGGCGATGTGATAACACCTGGCGTTACAGAATATTTCATTGTATTATTGTATCACCTGGGTGCACTTGGATAGTACATTTTGGTGATTGTATAGATGCATGTTTTAGTTGCTGTTTTTTTTACATCGGAGAGATTTGCGTTTTACTACAGCCTGCCTGATGTTAAGCATTGCTGCGAACATTTGTGTGTAAGTTAGTTTTATGTCAAATCGTCAATATCGATACATGGTAGATTTGCAAGGACAGCAATATAGAATAGATGACAGATCATGGAGTTAATATAGATACCACATCTATACTTATTATAATATTATAAAGCTGAAGAGTTTGTTTGTTTGTTTGAACGCGCTAATCTCAGGAACTACTGGTCTGATTTGAAAAATTATTTTTGTGTTGAAGAGACCATTTATCGAGGAAGGCTTTAGACTATATAACATCACGCTAATAGGAGCGAAGAAACAATAGAAAATGTAGAAAAAACGGGAAAAATATTCATCTTTGAGGGCTTTCGTTGCGTGTGCTGCGAAAACGGTTCAAGATAGCAAAAAAATGTGTATGAAAGAATTATTTCTCTTGAAATGATCTAACAAAATGTTCGCAATTGTATATGTCTATCTTTTAAGGTTAACTCACTAGAACCGTTTTTATGGTAATAACTATTCCACGCGGACGAAGTCGCGCGCACCAGCTAGTTAATAATACAATAGCAAAATTAGTCTAAATATTCCTAGAGCTAGATTGTTATGTACCTAGTATTACATACCGTGTTTGTATAAGATGTTTTAATGGACTATGTAAGTAATCCTACATAATATAAAAGACCGACAGATTTGTTTCGTAACATCGCCGAATCAAATTATTATTAGCTAAGAAATGACTAACAAGAAATCGACCAGCACAGAAATAACGAATAATACTGTACTAGCTAATTATGTACATCGAACAGAAGCCATGTACTTGTATGAAAAAACCTCAAGATATTATTACTGCGGTGTTGCGTTCGCGTTCTACTCACCGACATACGACACGAGGGAAAAAATATTGGAGCGTACAGAAGTGTAACTTTTGTTTTGCTTAAACATGTACCTAACTAATAATGTAATGGTAAATGACTTTTAAAAAATAGTGAAGGCTTTTATCGATACTTTCAAAGTACAGATAGATGAGTTGAAATGAAATGAAATATTTATTTGCTTAAGAATGTAGGTTACAAAGATGACAGGTAATTTATGCAATTTGACGTTCCGTACATTCGACAATTAGCTGGCGTGCAAATGCTAGACAAGATTGTTGACTAAGCTAAGATAGGTAAACAGGTGAGAAAATTAACTTTTACATATTTCTATTATAGATTATAGGATACAGTTAGTTCACAGGTTTTGCAATTGGTATGCCGCAGTTGATTTGTGCAACTTTTTTATTTCCTTTTTCCGATGGTGTTACTTTTGTTAAAATTGTTAGATGTTATTCTCGCTGTGACCGCTCTAAAGAATTTGAGATATACATATGTATGTAGATAGTGTTTTAAACAATGAAATTAGATTGATCGACGTGAGTTTAAGGTTATTAGATGGTGCTAGATACAGAGAATCTAAAACTTTGATGTAAGCAAAACTCTATCCCGCTGCTGTTTTGAAGAACATATTTTCACGTTTTAGTTATGTTGAAAGGTTAACTTTCAATAGGCTCGTGTTTTATTACAACAATGTTGTAGAATGTTACGTGTAGCACGCTTGCCAAGAAGAAACTATTTCCCTGGATTTGAAATCCCTTGAATTGTAAACCCTAGTTCAGTTATGGTATATCAATATAATCTTGTTTAGTTACCCCTCTGCCCGTTATCTAATCAGGCCCACGATTACGACGTTATTGGAGTCATGTCTCATGTCTTGTTTATATACAGTAATTTAATACGCTATTATGTCGGTAAATGAGCCATTTCGGCCTCCTAGCGTCATCGATTACTAACAACTAGGTATTTACTTCTTGTGAGCAAACTTGCATGATTCAGTGCTGCTTGCAAGACAGAAAACAAGCTCAGTAATATATCTGGTAGAACTGATCGTTAGTCTTCACAATAAGATAGATAGGCTCACGCTTGACTACAACTTGCCTGATGTTACGCAACGTTGTAATCTACTATCTAGCGCGCTTGCCTAGAAGAAACCGGTTAAAATTAAGGTCATATTTGAGAGACCTCACTGTGGTGATGACGTGTAGAGTTAGAACTGGCTCACAAATTAGGCTGCAGGAACATGACGCCTTACCAGCAAGTCAAGAGGAAGCCAAATAATGTAACAGTTTATTACTAACTAGTGGACGCCCGGGGCTTCTCTCGCATATCAGAAAAAAAATTGGTAATGACACTTTTAAGAACTCACACTACCCACATACAAAAAACATGATGACCCGTTCAGCCGTTATTGGGTGATGAACGTTTACATAAACAGATCAAAAGTTCGAGAAATCGTTGGAACGCTTTTTAATATTCATTCGAGGTATCTCCAAACATTTTTTTTAATATCTTCAATGTCCAGACTTTCGATCCTCTTCAACTTATATTATACATAGGTATGTAGCTATAGATAGATAGTAACAGTAGTTCGTTTAACAATTCCATTGACGTCTCTTGGAAGAATCTAAAGATGCTAAAGTTCATGAACTTAAATAAAATGTTAAAAAATACACTGTTTACTGAAGAGTACAAGTATTAAAAATACTTACGAGAAAAAGAAAACCTAGTGTTGCCCAAATACCTATCGTGGACCATTCCTATACAAATATTTTTGCCAAAAAGGTTTCTTATAAGAAAAAAATACCGCGTCAAAATTTCCCGGCCCTTTTTCTTAATAAAATTAAGCGCTGTCCATCCAATCTCCATTAATATTACCTGTAACAAAGATATTAATGGTGAGTTAAATATTAACGATGCGAGTAAAATATTATGAGCTGTAACCAGAGTACAATTTTATACAATTCGTTGGATAATAATTACAATGAATGTAAAGTTATACCTACGTATGTGATGAAATATCTTTTGTATCGCTTTTTTAACCAGCAAAAACCTCAAATAATCAGGTATAATTAGTTAATTGAGTTAAGTGAGACATACTGTTTCTATTTTTTTTCCATAAGAGTTCAAACTTCGTGTTCAAAGTCCCGCTGTCTATTATCGTGTCCAATGTAGGAACCATCTATTGGACTTATTAAATCTTACTATAACAAAGATTTGTACGAAAATTCGCTCAGGACACTCCACGTTAATGGAAAATGAGTAAAAAAATATGGTGAAGTAAAAAATGAATGGTAAAATGACAGGCTTACAAGCGGCGTCGTTTCGCACAATTTATAGGTATTTTATATCCATATCGGCGGTCATTTATCATGGACACGACAAAATTATTCTATGGCTTCCGTGTCATATACCTTGCGTTGGATGGGCAGAGAGGCTGATTGGCATTTTAGTTTGGTGTGTTGTCTCCGAAAAATCCTAATAAACATTTGTTTTAGGTTTGTTAATATTGGTGTTCCTTCACGCCGGAACAGAGCAATAGATGCAAATATATGAAAAGTAGACGCAGAAATGTAAAAGTTTAATAGAAACATGCTAAAACCATTCGTCACCAAAAATGCATAATTAGAGGGTAACGGAATGAAATAAGGATTATGTACACTTAATGTTATGTCAAATTTCAAAATTTGGCACAGATATTTCACACTGATTAATTTTTTCAGAGCAAAATCAATAAAATAAAGGAAGCGGTGGCACATGCTCTGGAGGTGGAAGCTGTGCGCTTTGATTCCCGTTCCGCAAAGGTGCGGAAATGTTACGGCGTGTGGGTTTGGGGATAGGAAATAAACTCGACTTTTATAGTTTGATGCCTTTATTCACCACGGGGGTACTCACAGGTCGGTAGAGCTACGATGGAGCAGTTCGACACGCACTCAAAATGTCACTGACACTGACGCGCGGTATACCACAGTCACTTCGCGTGCACGATACGTCGCTTGCGCGTGCACGACTGTGTCTTCGAGCACTCGACACTCGCGCGCACACGGCTTATGCACTGACTTGCGCGCACAACACTGTCCACTGCACTGTACTGTACTTTACTCTACTTCACTACTTCACTTTTCCACTTTCCCTTTTTCTTCTTCTTCTTCTTTTCACTTCAAAATCAACACTAGAAGTAATAATAATTATACTTATCTAATATAAGCTATGCATGATCACTAATTGTAAGATAAAATTTAGTCTGTAATTATGTTGTCCTTGTTTATCGTTGTTGTTTGTTAGACAGAGAATACAGTACCAGTTAGGTACTGTATTCTCTGTTTAACACAGGTTTTTGAAAATAATAATCAAATTCATATTGTTCAAGCTGTGTACACTCACCTGAGGAATTTGTTCTGGTTCAAAACCAGTTTTGAATGTGTATTTGGCTTATATATGAACTCATTCTGTTATGTGTACCGTTATAAATAAATAAATAGTATAATAAAATAAATAGTATAATAAATAATTGATGGGATAAATTCTTCGTCACCGCCAGCCGCAACAGAATATCAGCGCTGGCGGCCCTGTGTGTGCCATCAGCATTAGGCTGAGATGCGGCTGTATTGGGGCAACACAATCTTAACATGTAAGTTTAATAAACTTGTGTGTCGCGATATTTCTTTTTTTCTTTCTTCTTATTTGTAAACCTTAAATGACCTTGATTTAACCATTTCCTCTCGAACTAGAACCGAGTTTCTCGTGGGGTTTTGGCATCGGTTTTTACTACATAAATTTGATACTTCGTCGATCCATAAATATGAAGGTTTTTCACTGACCGATATATTTGATACATGGAGGGCGTACCGTATAGCATGATATATTGTGTATCATATTTCCAGTGGTTTCGGTAAAAAATGGTCAGCAATAATCGTTAATTGGCTAGCAAAAAATATTTACTACTTAAGTGTCTGTCAGTTAAGTTAAATATATAAATATAAACATACATGCTTTTAGAAACAGCACGCATTTGTTTGATAAGTAAGGCTAACAAATACATGTACATACCGAACAAAATAAGAAATGTACTTAGAATCCTTACAGATGTAAAGAAAATTTATGATTATTTATAACTTGTTATTAATATTTTAGCAAACGTGAACAACTACATATTTTAGCATAAACTATTTGTGTCTGTTTTAGAATGAGTAAAATTCATCAAATCAGCAGATGATAAAAGCAAATATAATTTATAATTGCCTACATACAATCATTCACGAATCAATCATTTTTCGTCAAAAAATAATAATTTATGAGTGACCAGCAATAAATTTTCTGCCCACTTCAAACAGCTGACCAAAAAACCATTTCTCAGCCCAGTATCCGATGGCGAGTCAAAAATGGAGGACTTATTCCTCATGACATAATGCCTACGCTTTAGGGGTAAATGGGCAACATTAGTTATGAAGGGGGAGAATATTGTTGTACAAAATATGAGGCTGAAAGCTTTCAGGAAGCCTGAACTTTGCAATGAGGATCATTAAATGCAGGGAAGTAGTCGAAACCGTGTGATGTTGAGTTAAATGTATAATGGGCAATCAAGAAAATGTATGAAGACAAAAGGGAATAAGTAAGTACACAAACTTTTTAAGTAATTTCAATAACATGTACAATTTAACTTACTTCAATTATTCATACCTACTTACAGAGACTAAAAGGTGAAACTCGTTGTCAAAGTATCTATTTACCCTTGAACTACAACCTTTATAAATCCGTCCGTACAAAATATTCGTAATGCCACATTAATAAGTATCAAGCTAGTTGTAACTTTTAATTTTTTTTTTTTTTTTTTAAATTGACAACACCCCTTTACAGTGTTCTATTAGTATTAAGTTCTGGGTTGAATATGCCTGAAATAAATGACTTTTATTTATTATTTATTTATTTAGCGTAAAGACGTATCATCATCATCATCAGCCTTCAGATGACCATTTATGAGCTACTAACAGCGCCATGCAGTGTTACCAACGTTAATCTGAAATAAAAGTAACCTGTGTCCAAGTGTGTGTGTGTTTGTGTGTACTGTGTGTTAACCCAGGTTCTATAAGCTTAGTATGGGGCTAGATGGCGCTGTGTGATATGTCCTGAAATATTTATTTATTTATTCTATCTAGGTTTGGTACTTTACTTTTTATTTCCTTGTTTTTAGGTATAATTATTGTAAATAAAGCTGTAGATACATGTACCAAATTTCATTTAAATCTGTTGAATCGTTTGAGCGTAAAAAAGAAAACAAAGGTCATTCACCCATTTAAATGTAATATGAAAAAATAAACATAGAGCGAAATAGCCGATTATTTTTACATACATTTGAAGCTTGACATTAAAGTTTAAAAAGCCTTGTATAGTAGCTGTAAATTCCCGCCATGTCGAGTCAGTGAACCCTGTCGGATATCGGAGAAGCAATCTCCTGCGGAGTAACGAATAAAGAGATACGAAATGGAAGTTATGCTCCATATCTAGCAATGATGAGGCGGTTTGGATTCAATAACAAGCGAGACTAAAGTCGGGGAATAATAAGACTTATTTTTTTTACCTTGGACAGCTAAGTAACTGCATATTAGATTATTACACTTGTCAGGCTACTGCGTCATCATAGTTCTAAATCTAAAAGAAGTTTTTGGAAATTTTGCATGAATAAGTACCTATTTGTTAAAAAATAAGTTTTTTTAACGCGCTTGCACAATTATTCTTAAATCTTTTTAGGGTCAAGATTACCTAGTAAACGGCTAAACGTGTAGAGTTTTAGCGCTAAGCCTTAGAAACAAAATATGTTGGCAAACTGGTGTTAATAACTTACTATCTCTCCTAGAGATTCCTTTAGGCATGGGGTAACGTTAGACGTTAGTTAGTTTTTTACATAACTTGAACGCGTAATCATCTTTTCATAAGATAACTAGAGATATCTTAAATCCTATAAATTTTTTATTAACCGAAATTGTGTATCATATAACCAAACCAAATAATAAAATCATGAAAAATAAAAAACCTCCGCGGCACAGCACGTTGCCACGATCCCGTAAAATGTAAATAAGAGGTGTGTTTTATTAAAAAAGGGGAGTATTTATTTGGTAAGCAAATTTAATATACTTACCTAAATATGTACATATACATAAATATCATAACTATTAGGAACTCTTTGATACGTTAAATTGTAGGTCCCGGCTGTTTGTCTAGTACGGCAGTCGCTTGATAAACTCTCGACACCAGAGTTGGCCACTCTCATTCGATAAGAAAAGAATAAGGAACTCTTTATTTCACATGGTAAAATTTTAACTATTTTAATATTAACACTTTCGTGAGACATTTTATTAATATGTTAACTAAACGGTAAGTAATACTTATTCTGTGATACCGCGGTCCCAGATCACACGTTCTGAAGATGGGTGTCATTACATCCGAAACGCGTAAACAACATACGCGAATTACACGTGAGTGAAAACCGTTTATATAGTTAACATATTGAATTTTAAATGAAATAAGCATTTCACTTGCCGCATTTTTTGTGTGCCTTTCGATGTATATGTGGAGGTACCATATTTTATATGTAGTTAGAACGTAAGTACGTACGTATATTGCTCCTACAGTAAAACACGTTTTTTGCTTACCAATTTATTAACACTCTAAAAAAATACATGGAAAATTTCAACCACATTTTTCATCGTCGCTGTTTCTTATTTATTGAGTTTTTTCCCGGACTCAATAAGCAAATGGGTTCATTTAATTAAGTGTTTGTATAATTGTTAAGAGTTTCTCGTGATTACGGTTGTTATTTATTTTACTCTTAATTACAAGCATTTATTGTCATAATTAATCTGAACTAATTCTCAGAGTTTTGTATTTTTTACTTTTATGATCATCTGCTTATTAGAGCCCTCTGCTGGGCATAAACTTCCTTCCTTTAACGAAAATAACTAATTTCTCTGTCTTATGCCAGTTTAAAACTTAAATAAAAGACTAAAACCGATACCATTAGTTAATCTTATTTAGGATTGCAGATAAGGCTAATGCAGTAACAAATAAACTTCAGCTTTTATACAAAGTTTTTATACTAACTATGCCATTTTCATCCTGACTTCGCAACACAACATTTTAATCTTTTATCATCATATGTTCTGCGTAATTCTAACAGTTACCTAGCATAGTGTGAAAATGAGAGTTTATTAAATTCGGAATTGTTTCCGTAACTATGAGAGAATGTAGAAAACTGAGCTTTCGCAGGAGCTTTTTGTTGAAGCTACTAGTTACTGCTCCAAACTTTTAGTATTATAGCCCTGTTTTAAAATTTAGATACTACTAAGTAAATAATTGCTGGAGCCATGACGAAAATAATGTTGATATCTGAGTCTAGCAAAACCTATGTACTTACGCACGTAGCTCATGTAAGCTAAGCATCTAATGTAAAGCAAAGGTCGTCGCGGTCAGTTCCTTGGGTGGAAAAAGTGGCATTACATTTTGGGCGCTTCCGTGGGTCGGATGATACGTAAAATTTTAGGCTCCAGCTGTTTGTCTACTAAGGCAGTCGTTAAGCCATGTCAGAGGCCCTTAGGGCGGTTTGTAAACACTTGACACCAGAGCTGGCCACTCTCATTCGATAGGAAGAAGACTTACTATATTTTTTCAGCTAACACGTTCATCTATTAATGCGCATATTCAAGTGGTTATAAAAGACTAACATTGTCTAACGTACATATGTATATTATAGTTATATTTTCAACAAACAATCAGCTGCACAAACGCATTTAATTATCTCAGATTTTAGGCTATGTATGACAAAGCGAAGATACTATCTAAAATGTGCCCTTGCTTAGTATAAATGGAAACATTATTCATGTCTTGCATGGGTCCATTTAACTCCAAAATCCTGCGTTTATCGCGCTGCACCAAGCATTAAATAAATTTTCCACGCATCACCGCGGTAGTGCCACGCGGTACAACCGTCGCTTCCACTATAATATAGTATTGTGGCTGCCACTTTATTGTCGATCATAGTCCTTTGTAGAGGAAATCCTGCAGCAAAGAGGATTATCGCAGACTGTTCACGGGATAAAACGCAGACAATGTTCCTTGGATGCACCCATTTATCCTCTCTTCACACCAGGAATACGTGTTTTTCTCCTACCAAAATGTGCTGTCTTCAAGAGTAGATATACAAATTACTAATCTAAGTTTTTAAGTACCGCATTACATCAAACACCTAGAATAAATACACAAATGTTTCTGTCACTGAAATAGTTATTGCATATTCTGAGCGTATCTACCATCTACGGCAAAGGACCAATCAGAATACAAATGTATCAGGAGATAACTAAGTTTTTTGAGCTTCCCCTAGCCAGATGACACGTAAAATTTTAGGTATCAGCTGTTTGTCACAGTACGGCATTCGTTAAGCAATGTCAGAAACCGTAAGGTTAGTTACTAATTGTGGTGTCTATAGATTATCACATCGTTGTTATAAAATGTAGTCTGCAGTGAAGGATGGCTGAATATTTGGCGGCGCCGAGCCAGCTCAAACCAAAATATACTCCAAGGAACGTGCTGTGAGCTTGCTCGTGAATATCAAATAGATGTATTAGCTATCTTTTATCGTATTACTAAAAATACCTACATTAGTTAAATAACGATAGCAAAAGATGTAGTCGGTAACGAAAATTACTAAATCTACTTGATCACATATCCGAAAGTTGAAAGTTTCAGTTTGCGCCGTAAATTGATTAATAATTCTAATCTATAAGAACCAATTTAATCTTGCTTTGAAGGTATTCGACTACTCCGACTCAATTGCTTTTAATTCAGCTGTTTTTTTTAACTTGATAGGCTCACGCTTGACTACAACTCGCCTGATGTTAAGCAACGTTATAATCTACGATCTAGCGCGCTTGCCTAGAAGAAACCGATTCACTCTCATTATTTGGTTCGTATACTGAATTATTTTATTAGCTCATTTCTAAACAAAACTTTGTAAAGACAGTATAAAAGTTTCATAACAATAAAAGAGTTGTATATAAACGCATAAGAATATTAAAAGTGATACTTTTATTTTAAAACTAGACAAGCGCAGTGGAGGCTAAAATAAAATGAAGAAAGTACTTACGTAGTGGGTCCCTGAGTAGCAATTTAAATAAAAGGAAATGGAGTAAAATACACTCGGCTTTTTCGCAAAACGCCATCCAATTTAGAGCGGTTGCCAATCTCACCCAGCTCCATCTAATGTACTGGGTTACTGTTTCTGACACAGTGTTTCTTTTGGCGACCTACTTTGTAATATAATACATATTTTTTTTCATTTAACCTATACTGTCCCATTGGTGGACAAAGATCTCTCGCGATTCCTTTCACTTCTATAAGTAGGTAATACATTCTTTCACTATGTAAGTATTACATGTACATAAGTGAATAGGCGTGTGGTGTGTTATGGTTTGTTTTCTGTTGAAAATAAATATACATTCTGTTCATCTATCTAATAATTATCTTGAAAGATAGTTTTCACTCTTAACTAATATAACTATGATTGATGTTCGAATGTATCTTCGCTATTTCTCAATATATGATTGTTAATTTAGGCATCATTGCGTGAAGCCTTCGTTTTCTATGATTAATAAAATAAGAATTGCAGCTGGTGGTGTATTGCCTAACTTTATTTATTTTGTATCATACAAAATAAATTATATAAGTGGGTTTAGTATGGTGTTCTTATATAATTTTAATGTACCATCTTCTTTACCTGTACTAGGCAAATAAATGTTTTGACTTTGAAGTATTTACTGATATTTGACTTAAGTATGTGTAGGTAGGTAATTATTGTAAGTAGTTAATTTGTAATAATTATTCTTAATTTGAATAAATAAATACATAAAAGTTATAGTCACTCAAAATAACTCACTTTGATCCCCATGCATATTGCATTATTCCTCATTAATTGCAATGTGTGTGCACAGTTGTTTTCTTTTAAAGATAAATTAGAGCTTTACTTACAAGCTACTGCAAATGATGAAGTAGCGAGTATCCCTGTACCATGTAGCGTTGAACTTTTACTTATAAAGTTTCCAAGTAACAAAATAAAGTAACTCAACCAGCTAAGGCCAAGTCCCCAAGTTCGATACTAATAAAAACTTGTTTACCAACTTTCATCTATCTCCATAAGTTGAACAAAGCCTTTCGATTCTGAAGTTCGCTCCGCTCGCTTCCGATTAGTTGGGAACCTCTTAAAAGTTGC
Organism: Macaria notata; assembly: GCA_927399415.1. Classification (NCBI taxonomy): domain Eukaryota; kingdom Metazoa; phylum Arthropoda; class Insecta; order Lepidoptera; family Geometridae; genus Macaria; species Macaria notata. Next base: position 12,519,079 of record OV656738.1, on the reverse strand, counting down.
ATAAATAATGCACATTCTTTGTAACTCGAGGTTGATATTAAATTCTTGAGCCGAGCGAGTTACCTCGTGAGATTTTGCAGCCGCATAAAGGGATTTTTTAAAGAAATGTTGTGTTGTTTTTTCGCGAACATATAAAGTAAGTTTTCTGTAAAATCAATTAACTAACTAAAGCGAAATTTAGCGAGTTTTCCTTCTTTAGCTCCAAACAGTTAAACCAATGCAATAATGATAAATGCATTTGTTAGACGTTGGATAAGCCAACACAAAACTTTCTCTCTAGTCAATGGACACGAAAGAAATATATAAACAAATGAACCCACAAGGACCCAAAAAAGAAACCGAATCACATTTCCCAAACTAAACAAAATAAAGCACTAACAACATGGTGAAAAAGCAACCCTATTACAGAAGCCATATTAAAGCCCCAATGGTTGCAACTCGGCAGTTTGTCTTGAAGATGGGCAAACTTTAAAAATAAAACAATATGGAGACACTGGCAATACCTGAGGCGTTTCAACTTCATAATACTCTAGGCCAAATTGAATTCCCAGGTAAAGTTGGAGATTCCTGGAATGCTTCCGATATTAGCTGTGGAGTTAAATAAATTGAAAATGGTTGGGCTTGCATTGTAGCTTTATGCTTTTTTTTAGGCAGACTTCAAAGAAAAGACAAGACATAGTACGCCATTTACGCCAGATTAGTACGTTATTCGTAAGGGAATACTTTTTGACAAGTTACACAAAAATAAATCATAAATTTTATTTTATTTGAATTATGGTACAAAAACATTTATCGTATCTTACATCTTACCATTACTGGTGTGCAAAAATCAGATATTTCGTACTGTGTAGTTACTTATTGCAGCGCATATCTTGTCACTCGCAATAAATACATTCCCGAATAGTTTATTTTACATTTTTTGGGAAACTTATAACTAACTTATATTGTATAAACACAAAAATAATTTACTGAATGTCATTTACAAATTTCCACTTGTAGATATTGTATTATATAGATTTTAGTAAGTAATAATTTATCAAAAATAAAACTAAATACCGGTGAAAAAAAAAACAAAAAAATATCTAATTACCGTCGTTACGTTACTTGGTGTACGAAAGGCCACGCGGCTCAAGAAAATTACATTCCAATTTCACTCAAAAAATATAATAAATGAATATTAATTTAGTGAGCCGTCCAAACCATCAGTTCTTTCATCTGTTCCTTGTTGAATAAATTAATTATTCATAATTCTTGTTTATATTTATACTTTATACCTCCTTTTACAGTTTGCTGAGAAACTTTTATGAAACTTGAGTCTTAAAGTGAAATTTGCTCGGTCGTTGAGTTTAGGGATGTAACGGTATATTGTTCGGCCGGTTACATTCCTAGTACTTACTTACTTGGTTCTGGATTATATTTCTTCTCATTGCTGCATCCTAGGGTGTAACACGCTTACCTAGATAGTACCTATTAATTTTAGATTTAGAGATTGGATTGTAGTTCGCAGGAGACACAGCTTCCAGTTTACTATTCCAAATCTTAGCTGTTCGTACAATGAACGTAGGTACCTCTGATCGATATCATAAAACTGATAACCTTATTCAATCACTAATAGTACTGAAGTTTTTTTTTTCATTTGGGATCAACGACAACTGTATAAAATTATCATGTTATAAAATAATAATTTTTGTGTATTGCAGTATAGAGCTACTGGAATACACAAAATTCATTTTGTTAAGATTTAAGTAAGTACTCTTAAATATAATACCTATATTTTAGTAAGTGCCGATATATTTAATCATTCAATATGTTAAACATAACAAAAGATTTAATCAATGTTATTGATTCTCATACAATAAAATCTGGGAACAGAACACAATACGTAACTTTATAATACCGCGTGAGAAATAAAATAAAATAAGATGACTGTTTGATTAAACATCATACAATTTTATAATATCGTATGTATAATAATAGGCTATTAAATATTTTACTCACCGATAACATTAATAAAATAATATGTATCTACACTAATGTTGTAACATTCTACTTATGTTTCCAATACTTGACTTATAATTACTACTGTTATAGCACAGACAACAAAACACTCAATTTAAGCAATTTCACATGATGTTATAATATCCACATCGATATCGTAATAGCTCATTATAACATCGAAAAAGCGTGACCAACCTGATTGCAGGGCCAATCAGGTTGGTCGCGCTGCGCTCTCGTTGCCGCGTTGGTTAGATTTTAATGGCGGCAAAATCACTGTGACAATTAATACACGTACGCGTGAATTTAATGTTTCGCAATGTGTTTTGTTTTTTAAATACAAATTAAAAGTTAAAAATGGATAGCGACGATGATATTTGTACGCCTCCGGATATTCTAGAATTGGCAACAAAAGTAACTCACAATCTTTTGCCAGAAAAATCTAGAAAATTATATGAAAAATTAACTATTGTCAGCTTTTACTCTTGTTGTTTGATTAATTGCATTAGTGAAGATAAAGTAGTGTATGCAACTGCATATAACACGGGTATCTGACAGTTGCATAAACTACCATTCAAATCTTTTCTCGAGTAACGTAAAAATGGTGGACAAATTATGCCGGTTGAGTATTTTACTGCTCTGTTAGCTTAGTTGGTAGTGACTCTGCCTTCTAATCTAGGGGTTGCGGGTTCGATTCCCGCATGAGACAAGTAATTATGAATACTAAAATTTGTAATTACTTGTGTCGAGTCTGGCCGTTTTTATATATAATAAGCATGTATTTACAAAAGAAAAGTATATAAGTATTATATCCGTTATCTAGTACCCACGACACAAGCGTTTGCTTAGTATGGGGCTAGATGGCGTTGTGTGCAATGTACCGGAATATTTATTTATTTATTTCATCATCATCATCATCCACAGCCCTTGATAGATAGATAGATAGAAAATTCTCTATTGTAACACACGATAAAATTAAAAGGAAAGAAGAAAAAAAAATCCCCTTGGGATCCCACTGCTGGTTATAGGCTTATATGATAGGTTGGAGCCCCGATATTGACGATGTCGTCGACCCATCTCTCAGCCGGACGACCAGGCTCGGCCGATTATTTAACCGGACAAAAATATCCGGCATTTCTACGCATTGTTATATTATGACTCATCCCTAATCGTAATTGTTAAACAGCTCATCTCTTTTGATGATTAAAAATATAGTTTGAATACTTTTAATTAAAATAATTCTGTACTAACAAGAAGTCATATTTCAAGTTTATGTTTCTTAGCATTTTAATAAGGCTTTAGTTAGGCTTTTACAAGAAAATAAACGGATGTTTACTGGAAAAGAAGTTAGTGTTTAACTTAATGCCTTTAGCAGTAAGCTTATCTTGTTTAACAACTTAGTAAACAAGGTTTTTGTTTAGGTTTCTTAGGATAGTGATAGATTTAATTCAGCTTAACTAACTATAAGTAATTGTTTATTATTATACAAAACAATATTATTTTTTCTCTGTACTAATGTTTAGTAAAAAATATGTGATTATAATATGTTCGGTTTCCAAGGATAGTGATAGATTTAAAAATAAAATAATAAAAAAAAAATAAAAGTCATTTATTTCAGTAATTCAGCTTGTAAGTACCTAATTGAATAATCATTTTTATTTTTTCACTGTACTCTTTTGTTATGTGAAATATTATATTCTTATACTTAATAACCTGAATAGTATTGAATATAACAAATGTGTATCTTTTTAGCCAAATCGAAACAATGCAATAGCAAATAAGGTTAATTTTAACCGACTTCAAAAAAAGAAGGTTATATCTACTTACTTTCAATTTAAAAAACACAAGCTTAACTACTCATATTTTTAAGTACTTTGCCTATGAATTTGATGAATGATTAACCTTAAGTACCCACTTGTATTGAATCATTGAGCTAATAAACTCCAATAGATTCCGAACCAATGAACAATAATCAAAAACGATGAGGCGGTTGCTTACAACTTACAAGTCATCTGATTGAAGATAGATAGATAGACTGGATTAAGTAAATATCTACCTATACTCTGTTATGTTGTTAAATTTAGAAGTTTCGTCAAATTTTTCAATGATACAGCAAAAAACAAACTATTATAATTAATTTAACTTCTTTATCTTGTATCTATTTAATGAAAATACATTACTATGTTGTCGAAAGTCCTTAATGCCGCCCTAAGGACTTCTGGCATGGGTTAACGACTGCCGTAGAATTAGAAACCTAAAAATATTTTTTTTACTAACATGTAGTCTATAATTTTTTTTTTTTTTTAACTTGAACGGGTTTGCACTTGACCATAGTTTACCTGATAGCAAGTAAGGCTATGGCCTAAGATGGAGCGTGCTTACCCGATAAGAACCGATTCACTCTCGCTTTGAAGATCGCTGGATTATAGTGCGTGGGGAACAGAGAGCCAGGCAGGGAGTTCCACAACCTAGCGGTACGAACAATAAAGGTGGAAGCGTACCGTTTCGTGCGGGTCTTAGGAACTTGCACCATAAACCGGTGTCGTCCTGCCGTACCTCTACTCGTCCGGTGAAAGAAGGGCGCGGGCGGAATCAGTCCGTGGAATTCCGCGGCACACTCTCCGAAATGCAACCGATAGAAAACCGACAAACTGGCGACTTTGCGACGGTGTTCAAGACTTTGAAGTTTCGCTCGGCACAGTTTATTATTACCAATGATCTTCTTGGCTCGACTCTCAATGGCCTCTAGTGCCTCAAGTTGGTACTTGGCTGATCCATCCCAAAGATGCGAACAGTACTCCATGCACGACCGAACTTGTGCTTGATACAAAGTAAGCAGCTGTTCCGGCTTGAAGTACTTTCGCACCTTCGAGAGGATACCCAACTTTTTGGCTGCAACTTCGGCTTTAGACTCAATGTGAGAGCCAAAATTAAGAGTAGGGGACAATGTAATACCAAGAAGATCAAGGTGGTCAGTTATCGGCACAGTCGATCGAATTTCGGAAAGTGGGGGCCAGCTCGAATGGCCTCTTTTTAGCGGTGAAAAGACACGCCTGGGTCTTCGCAGCATTAAACCTGACTAGATTGGCATCACCCCAATCGGAGACTGCCTTGATATACTCAACAACCTATTTTAAATAAAAAAAATGTCTTTCTTTAAAAAAATCTTAAATCAACCCATAAGATTCCGCCGTAGAAAACAAAGAATAGGTACGTAAAAATCTAAAGGAGAACAGCGAGAAATAAGATAAGAGGAGAAGACAAAATGACATGTTCAAACTTAAATAACGAATGATTTGATCCCTCTGACTGGCCATTTGGGTTCATCGTGAGATTTCTACTCCTAGATCTTGTGTTCATATCATTTCTGTTGACTGATCGGATACGTACGTCTCTCTTGAGTCGTATTTCCTCATGACTGAGGGTCGTGACTCCCGCGCCGAACTGATTCGTTAGGGGAGTTCTCTAGGGCAGATACATAGTGGTGCGCGCCCAGGTCTTTCCACGGAAAACACAAGTCCTCGGATATTGTGGTCCTCAAACATGTCGGTGTCCTCGCGATGTTTTTCCTACGCCGTTAACCGAGTGCAAATCTACACATAACTTGAAATTCTAAGTCAACCAGGGTGCATGCATCTGGAAGTAAAAGCAGACACTGGAACCTCTGAGCCACACTCGGACCATTTTATGTATTTCATTCCATACAATAAAGCAATAATGGTAACATTGAATACTACATAGCAAAACTAGTCCATCCATAATTTATCACTCACGACACTCGTATGTCAAAAATCTAGAGCGAAGACACGAGCCTACAATACTAAAAACCATTCTTAGTAGAACAAATATCTCAAGCTAATATAGACTGTATTTCTATAACTATAAGGTGCAATTTACAAGTACGAGATAAGAAAATTTTGCACTATAAATAAATCATAGAGGCTACAATAGGACAATTCTAAGATGTCGTATTTTATAGATGTGGCATGTTAGCTGTCAAAACGGGTTTGAAATAACAATGCAATTCATGCTTCATACAAAAATAACTTTGGCGATTTTTCATGACTATTTATTATCCACTCTATACCTGCACTAATATTATTTACGTGCTCAAAATAATAAACACTCTATTTTTTTTGTTTACCCCATCTGCTCTAAATTTTATACAGTCATTTTAAAACAAAAATGCTTCTCATGTCGAGCATCACTAATTTTAGATATTTATTCACCTAGGTATTTGCTTTATATTTCAGTTATTTTTAACATATGGGTACCTATATTCTAAGACCATGTCAAAACCCGTCACCTAAACAATCACTCTTGGTTACAAAGATTATGTAGGTACTTATTTGTTTTTAACATTTCGAGAAGCTCTAAAAGATGCGAATCCCAAACTCTCAATTGAGTGTAGGTATAGGACTTATACTTCTTTTTTTATATGTAAAGAATCTCTAGAATTTTTTTCGAGAATTTCTAGGTTAACAGACAAGTGTCGAATCCAGAGACCTAGTCCTCAAGTCTCGCGTGAAATATGTTACAATATCACAATATGACGCGAGCCATGTCTCCGTCGTTAGGGTTTACTTCGTATGATGTTCACGTATCTTCTGCGAGCGGCCGGCTGGAGATCGTGTCCTTTATAATCTGTGTTCGAGAAATCTTACGTTTTTGGGCCATGGTGGCGTGGAGAAGACGAAGGCAGAGCAGAGGAAGGAAAGTTAAAAAAAACGTTCAGACTGAAACATAAACGCTGTCACATTTCATTACGATTAAAGAGACAAATAATTATGTCAGTGCCCAATCCAGCTACGTTGACCGTTTCCTGTTTATATTGGCTATACATAAACCATACACCACAACAGCAGTAAATATCTGTTAAACATAAGTACAGATATACATACATAGGTACAAACTTTGTTGGTGTGCAGAAATCACAGAATTTACTTCTATGCACATAATATTTTACCTATATTTTTTTTGTATAAAATAATAATTATTGATTTCAGCCACAATATTCATAAGACTTAATAACAAAACTTACTATATTATTTTGATCCCGTTTATCAATAAGTTGTGTTCGCTCCAGGAATTATCGACACGGTGTCGTTCTTATCGTAGTGTCAAACGTCGGCGTCGCAAAAGTTTGCAGATCATTGTATTATCAAACCCGGCTTCAAATCCCAACCAAGCACGTTGGCTCTGGCTATAACATATCTAATAACTAGTACATTGTTGGTAAGAGCTGTCTCTCGGGCCACATTGCTCTGTTGCTCGCATACAAAGCGAGAATCATAGAAATCCCGGAGTTTTGTCTAGTGTTATAGCAGAATTATGAGTAGGTCGTAATGTAGCTCTTGTTTTGTGGAGCTTTTCTAGACTTGGAATCTTTTTCTAGGTTTTTGGGCAATGTTAAACATAAATCTAATACATGTTGGCATAAAGGACTAGAAAAGAAATAAATTTATAATTGTAAGTTCTTTTACAATAATAAAGAACAAAGGGTCGACGACATTATTCGAGTCATGGGTTCTTTATGGATGATGTCTGCTGCATAATATTGACGCAGCTGGCATATTCAAAGAGAGGCCTATGCCCAGCAGTGGGATAGAGAAGTCTGTGGGTGACAATGATTATGATGAACATGAAAGAACAACGAATTGTTGACTAACTTATAAACATATATAAATTAGTCATAGATTTTTTCAAGATTATAAAATAGTCATTATTAGTCAAAACTGTAACTACGAGTACTTCAAGCGGCGCCTTTGTTATTTTTAGCGCGTTTTGGCCAACCTGTAAACATCATAAAACTTGAACTAATATCTAATGGAATGCAAATAATATGACAAGCTGAAGTTGGATAACTAAATCTTCTGTTCTTTATGTTTTTGCTAATAAAAATTCTGCATTTTATTGATGCTGTGGTGTACATGTACACCCGCTGATCAGAACTATTTTTACGACTAGATCTGCAGACTGAAGTGTCAGGTCTTGCCAAGAGTATAAGTAAGATGAAAAATAAATAAAAAGAATTCTAGAACTAAGATAATATTTGCTGCTTTGAGTTTTTACGCTATGATCCAGAGATTTAATCAATGGATGTTCCCAATCAATTGAATTTAATTGGCAAAAGAAAATATAACTTCAACTTGCATGGGTTGTATTGCATTAAGTACCTTCTTTTTATCATATACTAGTATTTTAATTAACCGACTTCAAAAAAGGAGGTTATCAAGTCTTCTAAAAGTTTTTTTTCTTCAAGCAGTTGTAATGTAATGTAATTGCAATTATATCTTCTTGTCTTTGTATCTTCAAGGCTAGCACAAATAACATAGCCAATTTGAGTAAACAATGTGTTTATATTTCCACACAAAAGAAAAGATAGCTCTAAAACTTAAACACACCGCAATTTAAACTGAACAGACAGCGATAAAATATACGAAAGGCCAAATTTTCGCAACCGTACGAATATTCTGGAACAAAAGGGCAGCTCATTTGAGTCCCATACCTACGTAATAGAAAACAAAAGGCCCGCGATTTGCAAACTACACATCGGTTTTTGCTGCGAACTCGAAATAGATGTACCAAGCCGCAGCGAGGAAAGGCCCGAGGGCAGCAATCACCATCCTCCAGATTGCAAGCACCTCCCACATTCGAAAACCACCCTTACCCACTTGACTTTAAAACTTACAATCCTTTCTCCTCTACCTAGTCCCGTTTCTTTACCAACTTCACAGGACTTTCTACCTAAGTTGAACAACTTTAAGACTGATAATGGCATGATTTTTCAATTGTAGTTTGGATGTTTTAGCAGTGAAAAGTCCAAAACCGGTACAACCAGTGTCTGGCCGGTCAGTTGAGCAGTTGGTCTGCGAAGCAAAAAATAACCACAATGCTTGGAACCAGGATAATGGTGGCTCTGATTTTAGGTTCAATTCGGCGAGAAATAACGTGAAATGTACAGTTTTGTTCTTTCGGGAATAAAGATGTAAAGAGAAACGATTTAGAAATGTTTTGATATGTCTAATTAGTTTAATTATACGATTTTTGTTTTCGAAGCACCAGTAGATCATGCAGCAAAGTTTAGGCAAGAGATTTTGACCTATGACGAACTATAGTCACAGAATACATTATACAACTATAGTACTCAGATTTATAGGTTATTTCATTGGAGTTCTAACCTACGGAAACGCTCTGACGAACTGTCATTTACCAATATTTTTTATGAGTAAATAATCCTTCAAACATTTTAATCAACTAAGCTCCCGGACGCTTGGTAAACAGTACTTAGTTATTAAATGTTAGGCATATCAATGCCTAACAAAAATCGGAGAGTAAAAACATCTTACCTGGTATAAGCAAAACATTCAAAGAATGCAAACTTGATACGATAACTTGATAAATCTGGAAGTTCCCGCGAAGTTTTCAAAGCGTATTTTAACGTGCTCCAAATTGGCCCATATTTCAGACGTCATTGTTTCCAAGACAATGCCATAGTTTTGAAGATTTCTATAGGATGAGTTAGGGTACCTGTGCACAGGTTGGACGTAACGCAATTGTTGGTAAAGATGTTTACTTATTTGATGTAGGTTCTTAATTTTAAGGCAGTGGATAACTAGTACGGTAATTGTTTAGTCGTGTCAGAGGCCCTTATGGCGGTTCGAAAATTCTGGCACCTGAGTTGGCCACTGTCATAGACACTTATTGTTGTTGTGGAAGTATCTAAAGAAATTCCTTGACTAATGTACAACAAAATACCATATTCAACTCTGTTTTCCTGTTACCAATTTCTGACAATACCGTTAAGCTAATCTTGATAGATCTTAGCACACAAATAACATTCTTTAAAAAAAAATACAAATAGAACTTACATTTCAAATAAATGAATGAATGATAACAGTTACTCGATATTCAAACTACTGCATACCAAAACTTCCTAACACCAAAAACCAGACGTCGAGTCCCAAAAAAGCAGCAACAAAAAACGCAGCGTCAAAAATCACACACGCCACCTCCCTTACCGTAGACAAAGTTCGAAAATAACCGCGACCCATGCTTCTACCACTTCTGCTATTTATTCTGTGCCCGATCCTGGCAATTAACTGCTCAGCGTATTGAGGGTGATATATTGGGAACGTGAGATAGGACACCCTTGGCCTTTATTGATAGCGCATAGTTTAGTGTACAGATATTGAAGGTATGTTGGGATGGGATTTTTGGAATGTGGTGTTATTTTTGATAGTTATCAACTAATGTCATTAAGGAACAGTAGGTAGACAGATAGACAGGTTTATGATGAATGTCCTAGTGTTTCCAGACGATAATTGTTTATATAAGATGTATGGCGGTTTTCTGCATTATTATGCAACAAAGATAACTTAAGTACATGATTTTGGTTATAAACATTTGAGACGTTCTTATATATAAGCGTTTTATATGACATTCATGCTATATTTATCAGGAATTGTAAAGAAATGGTATTTTTTCACGATATGTACCTACAAATTACAAAACTGAATGAAAGAATTGAGCTAAACTTAGAATTACTTACACTCTGGATAACACGAATTATTAATTAAATTTTACATACTTTTTTGTCCTTGAAATATAACGAAGAACAGCGCGCGGCGCCACTTGTATATTTGGAAGCATGAAGTACCTGAAACAAACAATAACAAATTGTTAAGTTGAAATATTCAGAATTTTCCAAACTTCCAACAAACTCGGCAGATAGGCAGAAAAGTTCACGAGAATTAATGAATTTGTAAATGGAAAAAGTTTAGGAATAAACTAGTTCTTTAAGCTCTCGCACAACAAATCGATAAGAAGATAAAAATAAAGTTTAAGCCATCTTAGTACAGAAGATGAGATTACTCTTTGTAAACATAGATACTTAACGCTATTAAAATTAAATAATAGTAGGTATTTGTTAGTATTGTATCATGATTTGTATGCAAAATAGTGTTCGACAATGAAACAATGAAAATATACCCATAACACATTAAATATCCTGGTTTAAGTACTAGCAGTCGTCAAACCACATAAGAGACCCTCCGGGCGTTTTGAAAACTCGAAGAGTTCGCAAAATAAAGTTAAAAAAACTTTACTTGTATATATAAGTAGTTAATATGTATCTATAAAAGGTAATCTATGCATGAACTAATCCCACTATCTCTCGAATCCGAGGATTGGTAGAAATGTGCCGGTAGGTACTGCCGGGCTCGAAAAGCTAGATCAAGGACGCTCGGAACGTACAGTGTCCAACATTCTGACGCTATTTTGTCCGGGAAATTGCAATTAAACTAATAGGATTAGTGCTTAAAGCAATGTATATTAAAGAAATCCATTTTCGAATTTATTACTGGTACTAATATGATATTTTTTCGCATTTAAGTCAAGCGCAAACCACGGAATTTATAAAAAATAGTTATATAGTATAACAGAGTAAGCTATTATTTACACTCAACGTAAAACGTACAATTACCTGTAAAAGTAGACTATAAAGTCCACTTGCACATTTTTTATCATATTTAGCGACAAAACTCTTTAAAATGTGTTTAAGGGTTGGGCAAGCAAGGCTAACTGTAGGCTTAACTTTTAAAAAACAGTTCGTTTACCAAAATGGATAATAACTATAACAAACTCTGAAATAGACTCTCGAAAAATCCAACCGCATTCAATTCCCGAGCCAGATAAAAGTGGTTTTTTTATAACACCGAACAATGGTATCGATATGAATTTTATTAAAACTCTGACCGTAATAAAGTAGGTACCGCACGATGTAGAAATAAGGGAGCACACCTGCGAATAAGTGCCTAAATAAGCGGTTTCGCGAAATAACTTGTTCAGGTCTTCGATGAGGAAAGGACAGAGGAAAATTATTTTATTTTATCACTCGATACATAGAGGCTACAAAAAAACGAGTAACGCAACGGTCGAAAGTAGAGTGTGCTTATGTATTTGACTGCAACAATACCGTCTGCATTCTAAGGTTTTAAAATTTAATTTACTCAATAGTAAATTGAAAGCACACCTATAGGCTATGATCGCAGTATTTTTCTTCAGAGTTAGTGGTAACTAATCCAGTACACACTCTTTTTGGTATCACTTATTTTAGTAGCTAGACTTGTCAGCAAAGTGTTGTCTAGTGTGAATTAGAATTATATTCTGTAAACTGAGACCTTGAACCAAGACGAAATATAAAACCAAAAACTTGAGACACATTTTCATCATCATCATCATCCACAGCCGGTTTCATGCCAGTGCTGGGTGTAGCCAGCGTCTTCCAGGCTTGGCCCGCGACAGATGTTAAGTAATTATGTCGAGGCACACATTACGAAAAGTAAAAATACTACAATATTTTAGGTTTAATTTGTAAAAATAAACAAATATTAACCATCTGCATTCCCTAATCTGCCATCTTCACACCTGATACACGAGAGCGGAATACCGAAAAACCGAAGACGGAATAAAAAAAACATGACAATGATCTGCCTGAGGGTTGAGGGTAGGGATAATAGGGGCTCAATTCAACCTCCTTTTTACGCACAGAGAATTTCTGACCTCGATAGATGTTTGCTAAAAGAACAATCAAAACAATAGGGATTATTGGATTTGTTAGCAAAATGTGTAAGAGATACGTAAGTATATAATTATTGTGTTAGCTACACATGTTAATTGCATTTTGTTACTTAGCTCCACCATAAACCGTAGTATGCAAACACTGTCATGAAAGAATGCTTTATGTAGAAACGATTTTTTATAGGTCTTTGATTTTTATTTTATAGTTTCTAAACCATTTAAAGACTAAAAGTACAGAAAAAGTCACTAGTTCATACTAAACATCGCCATCGAAATAACTCCCCTTTCTCGCAGCCTGCCTTTCTAACACCAAGCATAGATATCTCCGGATGAGCCATCATAACAATAGGAAGTAGGTCAGATTGTTATCTACCATCCTTTGGTCTGTCGACACAATAACCGCTAAATGTTTCCTTGTTAACCGCCAGGAACTATGGGATTTTGGCATCATTAATCTATGAGTAGCTGCTAATATAATAATAGTTTGTTAGCCCCAATGATGTGAGAACTCGCTTTAAAAATTTGATGATATAAGCATGGCACAAAAAAAAATACAACGACACATTTTACAATAAATTTATGAGTTTACGCTGAAATGATCTTTTATGTCATTCAGATTGACAAGATATGGATTAAATTTAAAAAGCATATTCTTACAAAATTTATTTCAGCCCCTTTTAAAAAGAATTTGATATATCTTTCGTACTTACAAACGCCTCAATACCTAAACTACTAAGATGTTGTTTTGCGCGGTGAAGTAATATAAACAGTGACTTCTCAGAGTGATAGACACTTTGTCTAGGACCGTCCAACAAATTGCCAGTAACTCTGTCGCCTAGCACTAACTCTCAAGGTCAACGTTATCGGAGAAATATTTCCTTTTTAATCCTTGAGGAAATAAATGTTACTTGTATAAGATAAATATGGATAGTGTAGTCTTAGACATCTAAGCTCCGAAACTGAGTGATACATAGGTTATGATTTGTGTTATATTTTATATGATTGTTCTAATGTACCTACAGAGATTTACAAGTGTTCCCAAGAGTATCTTATTCGGTCCCAAAACAAGTGCATATTTAGTTAGTCATGTGAGCTATGTACACTTTTAAATGAAAACTGTATAGTTAAGTTAAATTCAAATTTATTGAGTGCTTTTCGAGATATAAATACACATGCAAGGAATTGATAAGAGATTTGCAGTCAGGTAATTTTTTTTATTTAAGTAAACATTTATTTAAGTAAGCACATTAATGTTTCAAATTAGTTAGCCCAAAAGCAGAATTAGTTGCCAGCTACAACAAAGTCCGTCCATCTAAATCAGTTTACTTTCACTAACAAACATTGGAAGTCCTACATCTATAGTCCCACATTCTGCAGAGCATGCTAAACTGGTGTAAAACAGACCTACTTTTCTGAATTTCTAACATGGCGACACTGGAGTTCCCTGGAGCGTTGTTGCGAGTTGGCAATCAGGATGTATTATTTGGGCAGCAGTTTTATTTAAAACTGCTGCCTAAATAATAACTCCCGATAAAACTGTTAGGTAAACGTTTGTTTAATATTACGTCAGCCTATTACAATAATCAATCAATCATCTCAGTATTGACAAATAATCTAAATAAATAATTAATCCCATAGAGAAGATATTGAAAGATAATATCGTTAATTGCAGCCAATCTTGTTTTTGTTCAAATGTTAAATACTTGTAGGTACACATGAAATAATGTATGTATTTCGTTAAAGAAGCAGACAGATCAGGTACGTCCAATCTAGCAATATGCTTTCACAGTTACGTTCAGCACGTTATGAGTTATTTAGCATAGTTAAAACAAAAACTTATTATTTTATGTATGTTATGTTATGGAATCTATTTGGTATGCAAATTAGCTTACCACTTAACCTAATCCCTTTGTGAATTTAGTGCTGGTAGTTTGCAAAGTCCGAAGTTTTGGCGCGAAACTAGACTTGCGGACTGTTTAGGCGTAAAAGTTGTGTAATTATAGTATTTATGTAACGGATTCGGGCACAGGAGGCTTTGATGGCTGTTGGCGAATTAGAGCCTGTGTTATACTTGTTGTTAGTTTTTTATCGCTCGATAGATACTAAGAGCTTTTGTTGTCTAATCTAGGGAGGAATTATAAATATTTCAATTACTGTTACAATAATGCACTTAGTTCAAGCATAATAATTAACGAAGTAGGTACTTATCAGATGATATGAGAGACACGGGAAGGATTTATACATCAAATTGCAAATATCTAAAAAAACTGCCCGTTCATCTTATCGAATGAGAGTGGCCAACTCTGGAGCCGAAAGTTTATCAAGCCTCCCTAAGGGCCTCTGACATGGCTCAACGAATGCCGTACTATGACAAACCGGGACCTACAATTTATTCTGTCATCCGACCCACGGAAGCGCCCAAAATGGAATGCCACGTTTCGGTCACCCATCCAAGGACTGACCGCGTCGTTCTTTGTAATCTAATCTTATAGACTTTATTGTTTTGTAGTCTTTGTAATGAGACTCTTTGCGTGGCCACCATATTTCACCCGAAAACGCTTCGCGCTTGGGAAAATGCCTACAGTTGCTTTTTCGCATGATATTCTACGCCGTAGTAACATGACAGCAAGGGCGAGCATCGCGCGCATAGTTCCGGCCGACGAGTCTTGTCCACACGCAAACGCAAATAAATTCATATAAAATCAGCAATTCAGAATATTCTATTTATGGCTCTTTACTTCTCTAAATATAACATTATATTTTAGATATACGTAATTGTGTTTTGGCGTATTTTATTGTCTTAACACTGAATAAAAATTATATAAACTGAAAAAAAATTAGCTCTATCTTATATACTTCTATTTTATTTGATTTTTATGAAATGTCGATTTCACATAGCACCCCGCGTTAAGTAACTAAAGGCTAGTACAACTTTTTAGTAAGGTATAACCATTAAGTCAAAAACATTTGTAAATTTTAGTACATAATATGTCGTCAGTCAGACTAATGTTCGATAGAAATTAGAATGCAACGAATGTGCGTTCTATTCTGTTTACATGTGCGCTCGAGTCTACTAAATCACAAGCATTTTGACAAATGGGGTGTCTATCGATGCGTTCCAACGTTGTGCGTGTCGCAGCTAGCTATTTATCCTTCATGTCATATTAATGTTTGTTTTGTATGAGGAAGTTTGGCTTTATGGATTTTGCATTATCCTTTTTCCACTAATAGTCATATAGGCGTAAGTATATGCGTGTGTGTGTGTCTGTAAGTGAATTCTTCACGGTCAACGGCTGAACCGAGTTGGATGATAGGGAGGTGCACTACATAATATTATTTAATCCATTTCTTGACTAATGGGAGTGGTAGACCTAGACTTAGTATAGGTATCTGCGGCACGAGGTCAAGTTAGTTATATTATAACTATGTAGGTCAAAAATAACATATATGTACTACCTATATTATATGATATTTTTGAGTTTGTACTACATTTTTGTAAAACGTACGTCTTTTGTTATTGTTTAATTTTCTATTATTAAAATGGGAAAGCAGTGGCAATCCATTGATGACAGAAAAAAATGCCTACATATGGCCGACATTTAAGTATAACATATATCTATTTTAGCAAAGCATAGCTTTCGGAAGTTACACATTCTGATAAAGGGCGTCGGTCCGTGGGTACATGTGTGTACAAATAATACCCGGAAAGATATTGCCTTATCAACCTTGTCATACCTGTAATCGAATCCACGCAGTGTATTAATCTCAATACAATAGATCTGAAACAATAGTAGTCAATAGTAACCTCCCAAGGCTAACAATTTCCAAGAAGGTTACTTGTTATTTGTAGTGTACTGACTTTCTCTGAGAATTCTTTTCTCTTAAACTTCTTAGTTTTTTTTTCTAGAGATTCGTCGCAGGCTTTTACTTATTGTCTTTTTTAGATTTAAAGGATGTCTGTTGCTAGATACTAGCTTCAAACAATTGCCGAGATAAGCAATGGAAGGTCAGCTCTTAGTATCTCCTTATGTAAAATTGGAAATTTGTACATAGGATCAGATAATCTGCTTAACTTTTTCATAAACCCGTTCAAGCTAAAAAAAAAAAAAAAATATCATTTCAATATAGCAGAGTAAGACCTAGTTGGTTAGCTACACGAACTTGTCTCTTATATATATATATATATATATATATATGTATGCAAAGCAAAAAAAACTCTTCAACGCTAATGATAAAAAGATTTTCGTCACGAATTTCCAACAAAATTGTACGTCTTTCTCGGCAACTTAAAACATTATGTAAATACTTAGTAACTATGTAGTATAGTTTTTTACCCCAATAGTTAAGCAGCTAAAACAAATAACGCTTAGTAGCCACAAAAATATAGATTCTTATTACATTTTCGGCGCATAACAATAAAATCTACCTAGGAAAGTACCAGGGTACCATAACAAGGTACCGCGGGGCTGCCAAGATCCCAGATAGAACAATAGTTACTACAGAGGTGATATCTTTACATGGAAATATTCCGCGGAGTCAGATTACTCGCCGCTCCTGAAATTCCTAGCAAGATCCCAAAAATAATATAAAAGAGGGATTTGACGGAATATTTTACCTTATTTTATTTTTTAGTGAGCGCTTTCAAGGAAGGTGTGCCAGTTACCAGATTAAAGTCGGGTGTAAATAAAATGTTGGAGTTTTCTTCGCTTCTGTATTTTAAGAATGTTTAAGAAGATAAGAGAATCGTCTAAGAGGATGCTAATTTATTACAAGCAACCCTACTTAGCTGAGGATTTGCTTACGAAACGATATTGGATTTGTTACTGTTTACCATTCGTGTTTCATCAAATTTGCAAAAACCAGGAGACTTTAAAATCTTGGTGAGAACTTTACAGTAAATAAATCTCTAAGTAAAACCATATAACTGAATAACGTGATACATTCTCGAGATATCAAGTTATTTAAATTACTTTACTTAAATGTTATTTCTCAATGAATATTCATAATGTTTGCTCTGTAAGTACCAAAAGCAAATAATCACACAATTTACGCACATACTAGCTGTTTTAATAAATATTAGGTTCATTGTCTAAAACTACGACATTGCTATCAATACACCGTAATTTTAAAAGACAAATTCCAAACCAACTTTGAATGTAATTTTCGAGAAACTTTCTTTAACTACCCACCTTTTGAACAAACCCCATAGCTTTGCCGCTATCTGTGTTTCCCACAAAATACTACAAATAACATGCCACCCTAAATCTGAGAGCATTGCTAAGCCAAAAGAGGGAACGACTGTCCTATCTCGATATGCGACTTAAAATGCCTGAAATTGGGAAAAAAAAGTCTTAAATACACATTTTATTACGTTTTTCTGCAAAGGTTTAATTTTTTCCCTTGTAAGTTACTTTATGCAAACGTTTTCCCAGGGGTTCAGGGGCAATTTTTATTTTGTAATTAACTTGGATAGACGCGGATCAAAAAGTCCACTAGATAAGTAAGTGCATTTTGTACAAACCTACTAAATTAGTTAGTTAAAGATACGCAACGCAAATATGTTATAGGTACTAGCTGTGCCAGCGACTTCGTCCGCGTGGAATAGTTATTATCATAAAAACGGTTTTAGTGAGTTAATCTTGAAAGATAGACATATATACTGTTGCGAACATTTTGTTAGATCATTTCAAGGAATAATTCTTTATTACCTACATATTTTTTTGATATCTTGAACCGTTTTCGTAGTGCACGCAACGGAAGCCCTCATAGATAAATAATTATCCCCGTTTTTTTCCACATTTTCCATTGTTTCTTCGCTCCTAGTAGTTGCAGCGTGATGTTATATAGCCTAAAGCCTTCCTCGATAAACGGTCTATTCAACACAAAAAGAATTTTTCAATTCGCACCAGTAGTTCCTGAGATTAGCGCGTTCAAACAAACAAACTC
This sequence comes from Macaria notata, assembly GCA_927399415.1. Lineage (NCBI taxonomy): Eukaryota > Metazoa > Arthropoda > Insecta > Lepidoptera > Geometridae > Macaria > Macaria notata. The sequence goes on along the minus strand of OV656738.1, from coordinate 12,500,557 downwards.
TTCAGCTTTATAATATTAGTATAGATATATAATATATATAGTATATAGTATAGATTACATTTAGTAGTTACTTCGTATGAAATTGAAAGCTGTTGGATAAAGCTATTAAAGCACTACAGAGCTTGTAGCATGATTTTCTATAATTTTCACAACTTCAAGCGTTATAATAGTTACAGTAAGTGAAGAAACCCAAAACAATAAACTAGAAACCATTTTTTTAAACCGCAACAATTTCGGGTCTCACATTCACCCGTGCCCCATAAAAGCTGCGATGTTGCCATGAAAATAATAACAACTCCCGGACCCGGCATTACCACAATAACCGACACTACAAGTCCAACAATGTGCCTAGTTTTTTCCCGACTCCCCACTATTTATTATCCATTGTGTTCCGTAAGTGCAATTTACTTGGGAGACAGTGAATGGGCTGGCCACACTAAGTTTGAGTTGCGATTCCGTTTGATAGATTGTCTTGTTATAAACTAGCGATTGTCTACGGGTTCATTCGTGATGATTTAAATAAACAAACTTAATGATATACATACGTCACACTTTAT